>CP092877.1:49008051-49642157 GCA_030710605.1 Cordylochernes scorpioides
ATATATTTCCTCACTATATGATCATATTATTAATAGCCTCAGATGAATGATTGATCTAATTATAAAAAGGCAGCAAGATTTCTGTTTCCCCATATTATCTATATTTTGATGATAAGAATAGTGATTATATCTCTTAATTTATTATTAAACATTATCTCAAATGAATAAATTGAGCTCAAATAAAATGTTTATCTTTACAAATCTTAGAACGACTTTTTTTCTTCTTCTCTCTCTCTAGACACAAGGTAATAAGACAAAATCCAAATAATTAATAGTGTGTGACGTTTCGGTAACAGCGTTGTTACCATCTTGAGAATAAGTGCTGAATAAAGATGGTAACAAGGATGTTACCGAAACGTCACACACTATTTATTTATTTGGATTTGGTCTTATTACCTTGTGTTTATAATCTATAATCCAAATTGTGCCTTATCATTCCCTCTCTCTGTTTCTCTTTTTACCAAAAGAATATCATCTTATGGATATATCCCGGTCAGACGATGTGTATGGATCAACTTGGGAATTATATTAACTTTCTTCCTCCCAAAGAAAAATTTGCCAAATGTTTGGGAAACAACAACCTATCAGATGCTATGTGTAAAATGAAGACCAAGTACGAATTTGTTTATCATATGACTTTCATCGGTTTTCGACAATCTTGACCCGGGATCGAATCCCGCATTCGATTTTCTTACAAAAGTCCAACTCCACCAACGATTGTAAGTAACCAAACGGGGGCTCTCTGGCACACTTATAAATTCAAAAGTCGAACTGTTTTTTTACATGTGTAGACATGTGCCGCACTTACATAAAAAACGCTGTCGCCAACTATATACTTCCTACATTGTTATCATGGCCTGTACCACGTGTACTAGGGATAATAAAAATCCCTTATTTAATGATTTTTTAAATAGTTAAAATATAAAGGTTCATCCGACGAGATCTCTGAAATTCCAAGCATACGAAGCAATAAAAGGGCACCAAACGACAATACCCCGCAGAGTATCTGGTAGAAGTCTCGGCTGTGTTGGAGAATATCAATGAGGAACCAGTGTTGCCCAATCCAAAGTTCCAAACTCACAGAATATAAACAATTTAAAGCAGCCATCTGATGAATTTAAATAATCCCCGCTGATTCATCAATAAAATCCTGCCGCGTTCTGTGATTGGATACTTTTTTTCTTCTGCTTTCTTTCTTTCCTTCTGCCTGATTGGTTGTTCTACTTTATGGTTTATTGACCTTCTTTATTTCTTCTCTTTAATAGGAATTGATTCTTATATAAAATATATATATTGTAACCTATACTATCCTAATATAATTTTATTATCAGTTTTAACTAATATATTTATAAATTTATATATATAAAAATATATATATTAAATTTGAACTATTTTTGACGCGTATAATTCTTATTAAAAATATTATATATATATATATATATAAAGAGCACTCAACGACAAAATAGGAAAATTGAGGCTAATTCAAACGGAGATCGACAAGTATGATGCAGTATACGATGCAATCCTCGATGCAAAATATCCGACGAAGAAGAGACCGCTTAATGAGTCTCAGCATGACAACTCTGACCAACAAGAAGACAGGAACCTAGATAAAAAACCTAAGCCCACTCCCCTAGAAGTGAAGACAACCCCTCCGCCATGTATAGAAATGGAAATAGACGGAAAGACTACAACAGCTAGATCGACTCCTTCTTGATACCCCTTCCCCTCTGACTGCTGTCTGTATTTGCCTCTTTTAACTGAATAAAGACCGTTTTTCGCGTTTTATATATATATATATATATATATAAAATTTAAATTTTAAACTGGCGAAACCGCTGGGAGGGTTCATCACTAATGAGCTAGGCCCTCCCCTTATTTTATCATTGCAGTAAGGGCAGTAGAAAATTGATTTATTTTTAAAAATAAACATACGCGTCAAAAATAGTTCAAATTCTTATAACAGATGGCACGCTAATGCATCGTATATATATATATATATATATATTTAATCCGATTCTATAGTTTTATCTTGTCTATGTGTAAACTATACCAAAAGAAATATTGTTTGGAATTCTCGGTAATGTATTTTTATTTAGGGATTTCGGAACTTTCCATATATCTCAACCTATATATAAATAAGAAAAATCGAAATGCAATATAAATCAATTCAAAATATAAATACAATATTAGCATGATGCATCAGGTCGCCATCTTTTAAAGTATCTTCAAGCTAATTTTGATAGAAAATTGTACAGTATAAAATAGTTTTATTTTAAAAAAAGGAACGTACGCGTCAAAAATATTTTTAATTTTTATCCAAATACAACATATTAAATAGAAACATACTCAGTCAAGACCCACTAGAATTGCCATAGCCTTGTGCTACATGTGTAGACACATGTCAAGACAGACTTTGATTTCAATAGATCATCAAAATATTCATTAAATATTCGAATAGTCTATAAAGACGTTTAGCTGGTAACGTAGCTAAGTCTCTAGCCAGAATATAGATATGCAAATGTATATCTGGTAATAGAGCAATTAATAAACAGATCTTCAATTAAAAAGGCAAATATTGGATTAAAATATAATTTATTTACCAATATTCCAGTTGGTTGAACGCCAAACCTCAAGGTATTACAACATATTTATATATATATATATATTCAAAAATATGTTATAATACCTTGAAGTTTGGCGTTTAACCAACTGGAATATTGGTAAATAAATTATATTTTAATCCAATATTTGCCTTTTAATTTATAGATATCTATCTGGCAATATGTTTACTCTGGAACGCCGTCACTACAGGGTAAAGAATTCTTGGTGAAATTTTTATTGCAATTCAGAAGCGAAAGGACACATGAGCTGTTCCTCTCTAAGGCGATTGAAAATAATATTTGAGAAGACACGATCTCTCTCTCTCGTCTGCCAAGTCATCCATACACAGGTTCTTTCTGAGCCTTGAGATGAGGGGAGAACGTGAAAACCCCCTTACTGTCTGGAGGAGGACTCTCTGTCGTTGGGGGAATCTCCTGTATATATTTTACTCTTTTACTTTATCCCTCTTTTATTTTATCCATTTTTACTATATACTATATACATTTTACTATATTTTACTATACATTTCTCTCTCTCTCTCTCTCTCAGCGATTTTGTGAAGCGTCAAGAATTCGTTGTCCGTGGGTTGTCCGGCTAATCTATATTGATGAAAACTGTCTATGGAATGTTCTGTGGACTCCAGAATTTTTACAGAAACGCCACTTCATCAGCCCAAAGTTACGGTTTGGTGTGGATTTACTTTTTCTTTTATTATTGGCCCACTTCGAAGAAATCAATGACGCATCTTTTAAAACCGTTTCTGTAAATGGTAAACGTTTTGTATAACCTTTGAGAGAAAAGGCTATCCCCATACTACCGGACAGACAAGCACTAAGCGAAATATAATTCGTGCAATTTAGAGGACCACCTCATATCGCCTGCTGTGTCAAACAATTTCTGAAGGATACGTTTGGTGAAGATCGTTTGACAAGTCGTCACACCAGTGGCCACCAAGATCATCAGACTTGTCGCTTTGATATTTTTGGCAATGGTGATACATTAGGTCTCATGGTTATCGATGCCGGTCTATCACAATTGCTATGTTGAACACTTCTATCAAATTGCACGTTTCCCTATTTCAACAGATATGTTGTTTAATGCTGTCATCTATCGTCTGCAGGTGGTGTTTTAGAATGAAGGACACCACATTGAGCAAGGATTCTGGAATATAACAAGATAAAAAAAGTCAGTTAATTTATGTGTTATATATATTATATGCCATTATTTTGCAGCTCAAGTTGGGTAATGGGGATAATAAAGGCCGTCCTAACATATTGGCTTTTTTTAATTAACAACAGTAATTCAGATTTATAATATGCTAATAGAATCGATACTTTCCCGCCATCGCGCGGGGTTCATTTTTTTTTGTTTTTTTCGTATCTAGTATTATATCGTCTAGACCAACACTGATTCACACAATATTACCTCTCTTATGGTAATTATGTCATTTTTTGCTTAAAAAATAAAATATCATAAGGAGGTGGGAGGGGAGATACTGTACATATCCCTAACTTGAGAAATTTTACGATAAATAAATTTTAAATTGATATTCCTATCACGTTAATCTACGTAAAAGATCGATCGAAAAAATGAATTTTTATTTGAGGGGGATACATTTTTACTAGCGTGTGTGTGTGTGTGACAGAGTAATATACAATGGTAACATTTGTCAAGTTCCGAAGAAGTGATTATTTGGAATAAAGTACGACACATGGATTTTGTCATCCTCCTGATATTATTTCATCTGTTGGTTCAGGACAAGTATCTATGTAAATAGTCAAGTGTCGCCGAATTGTGTCAAGAAATATTTCTTATAGCAAGAATTCCTATTAGTAGCGCCATCATAATTTTTATGTTAATATATTAACATTTTTAAAAAATCGTATATTGATATCAGCAGAGTTTTACAAGCATTTATTGTACAAGTATTTGTATTTTACAAACCCACATTTAAAATATCAATTTTATTTGCTACTTGCTTTAAATTGCATTACCTATTTTACATATCTCGGATTCGGTTCCAAAATCGCTTTATTAGGTACCGCACGAAAAGAGCAACCTAGTTTATGATAATTGAAACAATGAATAACATGTGAAGGTTATTCACATATTAAACAAAATGTTAACGCGGGATACGATCCCGGTTCATGACTGTCGGGAATCGAGGGTGTTACCCACTCGTCCACCGACTCTTTTTATCTCGGATTACATTTAAAATTTGTCATCTAATTCTTCTATATTTGTCGAAATGGTGGTTTATGAAATTATCATCAGATATTATTGGGGTTCTTTCTTGATGTATCAAAAGAAAAAATACGTGTTGATTAATTATAATTTTTCTTTTTTTTTTTCTTTAATTAAAAAATGTGGTCACTGATTCTCTGATGCTGGTAGAGCACCATCTAGATAAACTGAAATCATTTTAGAATTTTTAATTATTTTCCATAAAAATTCCCATTGCTTCCAGAGAAAAATGGTGCTTACTGCATTGCTCTCTAGCACAAATATTCAAATAGTTATTAAAATTTAAATTTTTGAAAGAAATTTGGGTTATCCTGTGTATATTATAAATATCTGCTAGCACTTGGTATTTAAAACTTGCTTAGAGAAAATATAAACATGATTATCAAAAAATAAAACTCACATGACTTGGCTGCCCACCAATCTTTGAAAATCACGATCGAAGTGAATGTCCTTTTTTCCACAAATCTAACATATGCACTTTCTCAAATCTCTAACAACTACCGTTATAGGAATGGAAGCAATAAAGCACATTATTTTCTTCTTTTTAAACATAAAACAAACTTCTACTGTCCTTACTGCGTTGAAAAAAATGTGAGAGGGCTTGGGTCATCAGTGGTGAACCCTCCCAACGGCTTCGTCAATTTAATCTACCATACCGCTTCTTAGAGCTATAATACTGTATTAGACGATTCTGCTTATATATGTTATATCCAATACAGCATTAGAGCTCTAAGAAATGATCTAGTAGATTAAATTGGAGAAACCGCTGAGAAGGGTTCACAACTGATGAGCCAAGCCCTCCCAATTTTTTTCATCGCAGCAAGGACAGGAGAAGTTTGTTTTTTTATTTAAAAAGAAGCATGCGTGCTTTAATGGTTCTATTTCTTATATATAGATGGCACTTTATCGCCTTGTGCCTAACGTTATAGAGAAAAACGGATTGTAGTTTTAAAATCTGCATCAAAAACTGCCCTAGGCAAAAAAGGTTACATTTCGTAGAAGATAATGTCGTTTACATCTCTTTTTTTTTAAATCATTCAAAAAACTAACATTAATATTTATTTCAATTTAAAATAATAAATATCTAAAAAAAGACAACATTAACTATATAAATATATAATAATATAAAAGTTGTTTACTATATATTCTAGAAACATATCTATCTCTTTCATTGTTGCAAAACAAACAGAAAGGTATATTAATATCAAAGTCAAAAACCAACTTTTCTGTCTCCTCTATTGGAATTTACGTTGCGTTCTATGATCAAATATTTATTTGGTTTGATTTGACCAATTCACTTTTTTGATCGATCGAACTCCCCCTGGTGAGAAATTTTAAAATTCCATATATTGAAGTTCTTCTGAATTTTTGAATAGAGATTTCTACTCTTCACTTTTCTTTTCTACATGTTTAGCATATATATTACTGGAATTGTGCAAATATGTAAATTTTATAGATATTTAGGTGTATATGATGAGTATATATGTTGTTGTTATCAAAGGTTTTAACTTATAATTGTGTATACCAATAAAATTCATTATTGAAATATATGTAAATATGGTTAAAATTCTTTCTATTAAATGCATTTTCCGAAGCCATTTCTCAGTTTTTACAAGAATAATAATCTAACAATTATATATATTACTTATCCCTAGTACACGTGGTATAGGCCATGAGAATCATGGTGGGTAGAAGTAGGCGACTGCTTTTACTGTAAGTGCACCACATGTGAAAAACAGTTCGACTTTGCACTTGCAAATGTGCCAGAGTCCCGTTTGGTTACTTGCACTCGCTGTTGGGGTTGGAGTTTTGCAAGGATCGGGGGCCATTGGAGCATTTTTTTTTTTTTTTTTTTTTGATCAGAAAAAGTACCCGAAGCGGGAATTGAACCCGGGTCGTAGCGGTCGAAAACCAACGGTTTAGACCATCCTTCCACCTACCCCCTATCTAACAATTAAGGTACCTAAATTTTGAAATTTTTATATTAAAGTATAGTTCTCTATTTAAATGAAACAGAGATAGTTTTTTCGAGTATAGCAGCTCAACTATGTGTTCATTGAAATAAAATAACCTTCACGACAACAAGGCTGTCGCGTACTGAAGAAATCTACATATATACCAAAAAAGAGGCACCTATCCCTCTAATTGTGCATCAGAACGATGCCATGTTCATTACCCTAGTAATAAACCTTACTAGTGAAGATGAAGCATGAACTACAACACCAGGTTTGTAAAATTCAGACAAAAGTTAATCTGTATACCATGGTTTCGGGCTTTGGCCCTCATCAGTACAGGGACGGCTTCGATGCCCTAACATCCTACGAGAGAGGTTATGGTATCGGTTAAATTTACCAAAAAGATGTTTAAGCTGGTGAAGTGTCAAAGGCCGATGTACAGGCAATAGTATAACATGAAGTTGCGGGAGGATGATATTCCGAAACCATGGTATACAGGCTGATTTTCAGGCTTTTTGGTAAATTCGACCGATTCCATAATTTCTCTCGTAGGATGTTATGAAAGCGAAACCTCTCCAGTACTGGTGAGGGCCATAGCCCTAAACTATGGAATATAGGGGTTGGCTTTTGTCTGAATTTTCCAAAACTGGTGTTTTTTGTGGCTCATTCCATATCACCACCATAAAGTATTTTACTATGAATATAAACATCATACATTATTCTAACGCATGATTAAAGACAGGGCTACCTTTTTTGGTATGTAAATATATAATAAATGTATATATATATATATTATTTACATAATATGATAATCTATTACACAACATATTTTAATATGAAGAGAAATAAATGAAATTTTTACTCTTTTAGACACACAAAGTCTTCTCAAAATATTTTATATAATTGTAGCTTATAGTTTTCCACTACAAGGTTCCCCGTATAAAATCTATTTAGCTATCCAATCTATATTTTATAAACTATCCCAATTATATGTAAATAAAGAATCACGAATACGGTTATAAACATTTATAATCCCGGAATTTAAATTAGAGACCAACGCCGTTTTTGTATCGTAAAATATATATAAAACATGCTTTAATTGTTTGAAATATATTGTCATAGCCTGTATTTATATTGTTGACTTTGCTTAGAATTTTTAATGAAAATGATTCCAAGAATACTAATCAAGCATTATATTTATTGATTTACAAGAGAGAGAACAAATATAAAAGAGAAACTAATATTAAACAAAGGAACAAATTAAACAAAGGTGAGCTTACACACACTCTGTGGAAACAATTAATTAATATATATATATATATATTGTGTCGCTTTTGTTGATTGGTTAATTCTTTTCATTTCTCAGCGCCATCTGCCTGCAGCCCATTCTCAATTTAGCATAAACAAATAGACATACTAAATAAATAACTCAATACTGTACTATAGTGTTACTATTAACTATCATACTAATTGTTTATACAATGCATTAGCGCGTCACCTGTTATAGGAAATTCGAACTATTTTGTATATATTATTTTTTTTTAAGAATTATACGCGTCAAGAGAATAGTTCAAATTTCTTATACAAATTTCCATTCATTTATCTATTACACTCTCTGAGAATTAACAAGTGTTTACAAAGCAATGAACGGCTGGGTGTTTATATATTTCACATATATAAAAAATCAACGATTATTTGATATTTATTCCGATAGATGGCGCAAGCCATTAGCAACTTTTATTTGCACGATCAGGAAATGCCCTTTTTCTCAATTTATCTACCTGATCCAAGTACAAATTCACTTTTTTATTATTTTCCACATTGATTGGTTTTCACACGCCCTTCCGGCCTGAATACCTGTCTCATGGTTTTTCAAGATGCCCCAAAGACCAGCCTTTTTTTTTTTTTTTGGTGGTTGGGGCATTCCGCTGTTGTGGCTTCTGCACAACTCTGCCCAATGCACCAGAGCTCCTAAGTGCTTCCACTGCGGTAAAGACGGCCATGAAGGCCGCGCCTGCCCATCCATTGCTGACCAGCGCACCTCCAAATGTGCTAACTGCTGCTCAAAGGGCCTTCCAGACAAGCTCGAGGCGAGAGCCTCAAGCTGCCCCATCCTGAAGTCTAGGGCCCTCAAGTTCTAGGCTTCAAGGACCTTCTGCCTCCAATTTCATCTGCCACTTCTACTGGATTCCTGGCCTATTCAAGACTCCTGCCTCACTGCACCCTGGCGCTGTTCCCCTGCTTGCCTAACGTTTCCACCATCCCTGCGAGACATCTCCTGCCGCCAGATCCTAGGATCCCTTGCCACCTGACATCGCGTCTGCAGTCATGAAGAGGGGGCTAGAATTCCATGCCTTAATTTGGACAATTAGCCCGGAAGCGAAAGACGGTCGTTGAGGTACAGCTTGCACCACACTGACGAGGGCCAACAGCCCGAATCGCGTACGTGGTTAGTTTTTCTTGAATAATCAAGAAACGGTTTTTGGTCAATTTTTTCTCAATATATAAAATAGCGGGAGTATATTGTATTCATGTACCCAAAAGTAGGCACCTCTCCCTTTAATATTTATATTGAAGCCTCTTTATCTTCTCTTCTTCTCTGATAAACCAAGGGAGCGCAGAACGCCAACTACCCGGGAAGTCCAGCTCACCAGTATGGACTAGTGTTGAGCGCTTTTACTCGCGTCGAGTTTTGATTGCTGAGTTGAACCAGTTGACCAGATAGTTCCACGCTGAGGTTGAGTCTGGGAGGCTGGCCATAGATGTAGGATTGAGGTGGATCAGTCCAAGCAGGATAGCTGTTTGTATCCTATGTCTTAAAAATGCTGGACAGCTGAAGAGAAGATGATCGACTGTCTGTGGATCTTCTGAATAATTTAATAATAAATATATATAAATACATTTACAAAATATAATTGTTGCAGATTTTATCGATAGATAGCAATTAAATTTATAAATAATAATACAGGGTGATCCAAAAGTCCCGCACAACTTTAAAAATTAATAACTCCGCGAATATTTGCGCTAGAACAATGCGGTAAACGCCATTGTGTTCAGGATGCAATGGGATTTTTTATGGCAAATAATGAAAAATTCGAAATAGATTTTAGCTACAACTTTATTCGCTAGATGGCGCCCTACCAGAATCAGCGATTCAGCGGCCAAATTGTTTGATAAATTGAAAAATATAACTGAACGAAACGTATTTTTACTTTATGAATACCAGGAAAGAACCCTAATAATATCAAATGATAAATTAATAAAACACCATTTCGCCAAAAGTTAGAAGAAATGGTTAACGATTTTTTAATACAATCTGAGATATGTAAACTAGGTACACGCAAATTAAAACATTTAGCAAAAAAAAACCTGATATTTTAGATGCGGTTTGCTGGAATCCTCTCAGATATTTATATTTCGAAAATAATAATTTTCTATTTTTTAAAATTCAACTCTCTCTCAGTATCGATTATATTTATTTTAATTCATTTGAAAAATATTTCTCTATCTCTGATGATTTATTTTACTCTGGAATGCCGTTTTTGTTTTTGTCGTGTCCAATAAAGAGCCTCAGATTCTTTTCGTTTGGCCAACAAAAAATGTCCAATTTATATACACATATATTCTTAAATAATGAGACTTTAAAGAATGCAAATAATCATCATCTATTTACATACACAACACATCTCCCCCCTTAATAATACTCCAGCCGGTCTAGGGGTTTCCTGGCTCTCTGAGGTCTAGAACTGTGGACGGGCACTTGCACAGCGGCAGCCTCCGGTTTAGGAGTGAAAGAGGGCACGTGCACAGCAACAGGCCCTGGTATAGGAGTGCAAGAGGGTACGTGCACAGAAGCAGTCTCCTCCTTGTTTCCTGATGTAACCTCTGGAACCTCCTCTTCACTTTATTTCTGACTTCCACCTACAGGCTTCTCTCCTGATGTTCGAGGAAGTATCAAATTTCTTGTCTCCACTTGTTTCTTTCTCACAGGTCGCAATTGATTGATATGCCTCTTATACACGACGCCCTCGCAACTTATAAGGTAGTGAAGGTAGCTCAATAATTCCAAAATGGTACCTTTTTACCGTTTAGGTCCAGTTGCTTAGTTGCGGAAATAAACCTCGCAACCTGTAGTAAACTGCTCCTGCCTTCTTACGGCCTCATGAATTACCTCTCGCGGATTTCCCATCTTGATATTAAATTCGAGAATCTTGATCTTAAACTTCTCTTCATTAGCAGTTCCGCCGGGGAATTCCTTTATTACAGTTTGGGGGAATGCTCTATGAGCAAATAGGAAAATTTGTAGATTCGTCTCTAAATCATCCTTCCCATTATTCTTTCTCAAAAGGTTTTAAAACTCTCTTACATATCTCTCAGCTAACCCATTTGTACTAGGATTATACGGGCTGGTCTTAGTGTGCCGTATACCATTCATTTTGGTAAATTGCTCGAATTCACCGGAGACAAACTGTCTTCCATTACCTGTAACAAAAAATTAGGGCAATCCAATTCTGGCGAGAATTTCTCTAAGATGACTTATAATCGTTTTTCTAGTAATATCTTTGATGATAAAACTTTCTATCCACTTTGAGTATGCGTCCACGAGAACCAAAAACATTCTTCCTATGAACGGACCCGCTAGATCAAGATGAAGTCGATGCCACGGTTTTTCGGGCCAAGTCCATTCCGAGATGGTAGCCGGGGGCATGCTTGCCGATTCTTGGCATACTCTACATTCTCTAGTTAACTCCTCGATGTTAACTGGGCTATAGCATCTAAAAGGTACTATTAACTTTGAACTTGTCATGCTGATCTTTTCTACTCCTTTGTTTTCTTGATCCAGATAGTTTAAAAGATGTAATCTTAACCCATTTTCCTATTTTTCCTCTCCATAATCCGAGAGTCAGATTTTTTAAAAGATGTAGTTGTTAAACTTGCATAGACGCCGTTTTCCTCAGCTTTTTACTGGCTCTGTAGATGGCGCATCCTCGTCGCCACTTTTGTTGTGTCGTAATTAGACGTACAAGAGCTCAAACTTGACCATGGCCAACAACAAATGTCCAATTTATATATACATATACTTTTACATAATGAGGCTTTAAATAATACAAATATAATTCATATATTTACATAAACAACGGTTAATATATAGCGAGAAGAATAGAGGACTGAGAACAGATCCCTGAGGTACACCAGCCCATGTTCTTCGGTCCTTGGAAAATGTTCCATTGACCCGAACCTTTATCCTTCTTCCCCTTAAGAAGTCTGCAATCCAGATTAAGGTTTTTCCTCTTACTCCGATGTTGTGCAGCCTTTCAAATAATTTCTACACTCGATCAAAAGCTGAGGTCATATCCAGGAATACGGCCGTTGTCTTCTTTGGCGGTTTTTCCTAGAAATCTATTATTGATTGACAGAAGTAGAACAGTTTATCAGTTGTACAGTGTCTGGATCTTTAGGCAGTTTGGTAGAAGTTTATTTTATTATTGTTAGTGAGCCAGACTATGAGCCTAGAGTGGATAATTCATTCTGTTATTTTACAAAGTATGCTGGTAAGAGCAATTGGCCGATAGTTCTTGCATTCCTTAGCATCTTTGTTTGGTTTCAGTATTGGCACTATAATTGATATCTTCCAATTCTTTGGTAGTTTACCAGTTTACCATGAAATGTTCAGTATTCGTAGGAGTTGATTTTTAGCTTCGTCTCCAAAGTGTTTAATCATTTGACCAAAGATTAGAGCATCTCCAGGTGACATCTTGGATTTAACTTTCCTATTGATGAATTTAGCTCATTCAGTGTGAAGTATCTCGAGTAAATATCTTGTTATCTTGCTTGTTTAACTAACTTGTTTATATTATTTTTTAGAGTCCTGCCTTCATTCGTATAGCTGAGTCTGGAAGTGCTTGAAAGATATTCAGCAATTATGTCAGCCATCTGTTTGTTCGTTCCCGCTGTTCATATCGGTTAGAGTATTGGAGGATTAGTGTTGGTTTTGATTGTTTTATAACACTAATTATATTCCAGTGATGACTTTCCTTTTTTGGATCAATTTTTTCGCAGAATTCTGCCCATTTTTCTTTTTTGAATATCCAAATTTCTTGTTCTATTTTGTGACTAATTTCAATGAGTTTCTTTATGATTTCTTCTGTTTTATTTGTTTTAAGAAATTCATTTTATTGTCTCTCTCTGCAATCATTGCCTCGATATTGTGGTCCTTCCAGTAAAGTATTCACAGGTCTTTACGTCTACCTCTAGGTATCGATACTTTTGCAGCTTTGGATATGTTCAAAGAGAATTTTTCCAATTTTTTGTCAATCGTTCTGTGATTTATTTCTTCGTTTCACAGTTCTTCAAGCTTTTCTGTAATTTTTTCCCAGTGTTCTTCTATTCTGTTGGAAATTCTCAATTTTGAATTTTAGGGTTGTTAAAATTGGTCTGTGGTCACTGATTGCACTTTTCAGAATTTTCCATTGTGTTGTGGGTGCGATGTTGTAATTTATTGCTGTGATGTCTATTGCGGATTCTGTGCCTGTGGACTTGGATAGATAGGTGTTATTTTCGTTATTTAACGTGTAGGGTCGAGGTCGGTTAGCATGTCCTCAACCTGCTGACCTTTGTTATCCTGGACAGGTGATCCCCAAGTTGGTCTTTCGGCGTTAAAATCACCAAGTATGATTGCGATATCCGAAGTCGCTTCACTTAATGTCTCTATCAGGCCTGTATTGATGCTAATATTATCGTGGTGATAAACATTTATGATTGGAATTGTTTTATCTGTAAGATAGATTTCTATTGCCTGAGCTTCTGTCGTGCCTTCTCTAGGCTTACTCTGATTATAGGCGATTTCCTTATATTTGATTTCTAGAGTTTTAATCAAAACGGCAAGTCCTCCTCCGAATTTTCCCGGTCTGTCCATTCGTAGTGTTGTATAATCTTTGATATTGAATCTCAGATTCTGATTCAATTTTGTCTCCTGAGGACAATTAATATGTACATTGTTGTCACAGAGAAGACAAGTCAGCTCTTTATTTTCCTTTGGGTACCATTTATATTGAGTTGTAGTAGATTGAATTGTGTCCTCGTAGTAGATTTCTCACATGAGCTCGAGCTGCAGCTCCTGACGCGGCGGTTATCCCGGACGCAGTAGCATTACTGGAGATATCAGTTCGCTCTTCATTTGAAAATGGGTGCCGTTGCAACGTTAGTCATCTTGGAAACGAACCAGAATTTGGTCAAATATTCCAAGGATCCAGGGGGGACCGCAAGGAGGTGTGGTCGAACATCTCCTCTTCCACTAGGAATGCCGTCACTACAGGATAAAACACTCTTGGTGAATTTTTTAATTGTGATTCAGAATCTGCCACTGAAGGTTTACGAGCGTTTCGTTCCTTTAAAGATATTCGAAGAGGTAAAGGACAAATGAGTTGCTACTCTCTAAAGCGATTGATTAAAAGTTTTGAGGAAACTGGATCTCTGGAAGCAAAACCTCGGAGTGGAAGACCATCGACATGCAAATCAGTGGCTGTTACGGTTTTGCAGAATGCTGAAGCTATTGAAACGTTATCCCCGTATGGAGAAGTAAGTGCTAGACAAGTTTCTCGACAAACGGGGATTTCGTATGGAACAGTTTGGAGAGAACACACACTTAGAATTTTTCTATAAAAATATCCTAACAAAATTCAAAGTTTTCACGAGTTGAAAGTCAGCGATTTTAAGAAGCGTCAAGAATTCGCTGCATGGGTTTTCCGGCAAATTGATATTGATGAAAACTGGCTGTCAAATGTTCTAAGAACAGATGATGCTCACTTTTATCTAAAGGGAGAATTTAACATTCAAAACTGCCTCATTTTGGCAACAGAAAACCCTAGGATTTTTACAGAAATACCACTTCATCAGCACAGAGTTACAGTTTTGTGTGGGTTCACTTCTTCTTTTATTATTGGGCCATTTTTCTTTGAAAAAATCAATGGAAGAACTTTTAAAGCCGTTTTCGTAACTGGTGAACGTTATGTTCAACTTTTGAGAGAAAAGGTTATTCCCATATTGCAGGACAGACAAGCACTAAGCGAAATAACATTCATGCAAGATGGAGGACCTCCTCATATCTCCCGCGGTGCCAAACAATTGCTGAAGGATACGTTCGGTGGAATTCGTTGATAAGTCGCCACTTTATATACCAGTGGCCTCCAATATCACCAGACTTGACGCCTTACAATTTCGGTTATGGGGGTACATTAAGTCGCGTTTTTATCGATGCCGGCCTACCACATTGGCCATGTTGAAGGCTTCTATCAGATGGCACGTTTTATAAATTTCAACTATTTAATTGTGACCATTCTGTCATCTATCGTCTGCAGGCGGTGTTTGAGAATGAAGGGCGCCACATTGAGCAAGGATTGTGACCTAATACAAGAGAGAAGGCAGTTACCTCATGTGTTATATTTTGCAGCTCAGTGCAATAAATTGATAAAGAGGGAGCAATCTCTCGAAATAATTTAAGGAAAAAAATTTTTTTTTCTTTACAGATCCAGGTACGCCCTTTTATATAATAGTAATTTTTTTGTTTGTCATTTGCCCACATTTTATATTATGTCGTGCAGGCCAAAGTGTTATAACTTCTCGAATAACACTGGTATACACAATTTTACCCCTTATGTTTAGTTTATCGCTTTTCGCTCATTAGAAGAAATAGCATAAGGAATAATCTCTCTATCCCCCCCCCCCCCCCCCCCCCCCCAACTTTAGATATTTTGCGCAAAAAATAATACAAAATGATTTTACTACCACGTTTTTCAGCGCAAAAGGTCGATTTAAAAATGATTTTTTTGAGGGGATACATTTTCAAAATTATGTACAGTATAATAAACAATGATAACATTCGACAAACCCATAGGATATTTGGAATAAAGTACGACAAATATATTTTGTCACTCCCCTCTATATTTCATTTTTGGATCATGACAAATATCCAGTTAAATAGTCAAGTGTCGACAATTAGTCAAGAAACTATACATTCCTCATAGCACGAAATCCCATTAGTAATGCCATCATAATTTTTGGTACTATATTAACATTTCAAAAATCGTGTATTGATATCAGTAGTTATTTTCAAACATTCAATTTATTTCACAAAACTTCATCTAAAATATAAATATTTTTTATACATGCTTTAATTTGCATATACCTATTTTACATATCTCAGATTGTATTTAAAAAATCGTCAACCAATTCTTCTAACTTTTGGCGAAATGGTGTTTTATTAATTTATCATTTGATATTATTAGGGTTCTTTCCTGGTATTCAAAAAGGAAAAATACGTGTCGTTCAGTTATATTTTTCAATTTATCAAACAATTTGGCCGCTGAATCTCTGTTTCTGGTAGAGCGCCATCTCTAGCAAATAAAGTTGTAACTAAAATCAATTTCGAATTTTTCATTATTTGCCATAAAAAATCCCATTGCATCCTGAACACAATGGTGTTTACCGCATTGCTCTAGCGCAAATATTCGCGGAGTTATTAATTTTTAAAGTTGTGCGGGACTTTTGGATCACCCTGTATTTCATTAAAAACAAAAAAGGCTTATCCTGACCAGGAGCACATGTGTTTTTCAGAAGGCAAAGCGCCATCTGGTGGAACAGAAATCAATTAAACATTGACTTTTTAACAATTATTCAATTGTAAATTTATTTTAATTATTCACAGAAAAAAAAGTCATTTAAAAATATTCAAAACAAAAAAAGTCATAAATATAATTGTTTTATAGTTCTATTCCATTGTTCTCTCTGGCTCTGTTTTAATAATTTATCAATTAATATTTGTCGTTTAAACATCATTAATAAGCACTTTTATATCTGAAAGACTAAATCTCTAAGTTACCATATTATACGGCAACCTTGTCGTTATTTAAAAAGTATATTTTAAAATACAATTAAACAAAACTACACTTGGGATAAAAATTTGAAATCATTATAAAAGCTTTAAATGTAATTTTCATGAAATAACAAACTCTATAGAAACATAATTAAATTTAAATACCTGCGCCATATGTTCTAGTTATAATTTTGAAACTGAAATAATGGTAATTTCGTTATTAGAAACATTATAAATATGTATACATATATCTTATTATTTATTTATTTATTACAAAACACACGCTATATCCTATGTGGATATTTGCATGCAAATATTTAATCTATTTTATGTGCATAGTTTTAAAATATATATACAAATTATTTATGGTTTTAGAGAGAGAGATGTTGGAAAAAAGGAAGAATAGTAAATCAATGATCTTGAAATACTTTTAGACTGACAACACTGCAATATAAAAAAACGAGAACAAAGGAGTGTTGGTTTTGTTTACAAAATTAGTAATTGTAATGTAAATTGTTAAATGTTCTTTTCTCTCTTTGAAAATAATAAATTTGAAATACTTTCTTAAAAGGTAAAATTGCCTAATTCTTTAAAACCACTTCAGCTGTAAGTAAACTTGTTATTTGTTGTTCCATTGTCTGAACCATAAGAGATTCCCAACATGGTAGCAGAGCGTGGTTCTTTTTGAATCGCGGTAAAATATATATAAAATATAGGATAAAATATAAATAAAAACAAAAATGGCTGTCAGCGAAGATATCGCAAATATTGTGAGGCTTAAAAATCCTGAAAATTTTGATTTAAGGAATTTTCAGATAACAATTATTTTCAAAGCAAATGGCCTTCTAGATATTGTAAATAGAAAATCGTTGTTTGAAGACTTGAAAGATGAAACTGGAAAAGATAAATGGAGCCTAAAAGACGCCAAAGCACAAAAATACATAATGTTAACCATTGAAAAGAATGTTTTAACACATATTCTAAATTGCAAAACTTCAAAAGAAAAGTATGAAAAACTAGTAGTCATTCATCAAAGAGAAGATGAGCAATTAAAATGCAAATTACTACAAGAATTTCATGGATTCAAATTTGACAAAAATACAGATATGGCAACAAATATAAGCAGAATGCAAAATTTAGTATTCAAACTAAATAATGTAAAACAAGAAATTGAGGAAAGCTTTGTAATTTCTAAAATATTGAGCATTTTGCCAGACTACTTTAATTACTTCAGCACAGCATGGGAATCGACACCAAAAAGTGAGAAAACGTTAGCAAACTTAATATCAAGACTATCACTTGAAGAAACTAAACAAAAAGTAAAGCCTGAAGAGGGAATAGCCATGAGTGCTACTAAAGTAAAGCAGTGCTTTAACTGCAAAAAGAGCGGGCACTTAGCAAAATACTGTAGACTAAATAAAAATGGTGTACCATCTGTAAAAAGACAAATCATACTCAAGACCAATGCTTCTTTAAGAAATCTCAAAATAAATCCAAGAAAATATTCCTTGCCGAATTTGTAAAAAGACAAATCATAAAGAAAAGGATTGCTTTTTCAGAAACAAAAATGAAGAAAAATTGTCCTTTTTTGCAGGAGAGACTTTAAAATGTAAAAATTAGGAATTGCTAGAAATCATTGTAGACAGTGGCTCAACAAGCCATATGATAAATAGTAAAAAGTTTTTACTAGATGAAGTAGATTGCAACTCAAAAATATCAATAGCGAAAAAGGAAGAAACTCTAATAGCAAAATCAGTCGGAAAAATTCAAGGGAAGAAATGTGATCTCAAGGAGGTGATGTTTGTACCAAACTTGACAAAAAATTTACTATCTGTAAGTGCCATTACCAAAAATAAAGGCAAAGTCGTCTTTGAAGATGAAAAGGTATTTGTCGTAAAAAATGGAAAAAAAGTTTTAGAAGGAGAAAAACAGGAAAATGGACTCTATACAATAAATATAGAAACAGAAAATCCCGAAATTGAAGAATCTCACCTAACAGCTAACCAAAATGAAGAAATGCTAAAATGGCACAGAAAAATGGGTCACATAAGTTTTTCAAGCTTAAAACAATTAAAATCTATGGTTAATGGAATAAACATAGAAAAAATAAGTCAAAATGAAATTTGTGAAACATGCATTAAAGCTAAACAGGTAAGAAAGCCATTCAATTCCATTAGAACAAAATCAAAAAGGCCTTTAGAAATAATCCATACAGATGTATGTGGACCTTTAGATCCCACTACCCATAACAACAAAAACTATTTTCTAACATTTCTTGATGACTACACACATTTTTGTCATGTGTATTTGTTACAAAATAAATATGAAGTAAAAGGATATCTAAAAGAATTTATTACAGAAGCAGAAAACCAAATGAATCTAAAAGTTTCAAAAATAAGATAAAATCCTGGTGCAAAGCTAAAGGAATCATTATGGATCTCACCATACCTCACTCACCTCAGCTAAACGGCAAAGCCGAAAGATTGAATAGAACCCTGATGGAGAAAACTAGAGCTCTTTTAATTGATTCTGGTGTAGAAAAATACATGTGGGGAGAAGCTGTAAGGGTTTCAGCCTATTTGATGAACCGAAGCCCTACTCAAGAATTAGAGAAAACCCCTGCAGAACTTTGGTTCAACAAAAGACCAAATTTGTCAAACTTACAACTTTTTGGTTGTGAAGCTTATGTCAAAACCCTAAAACACATAAAGAAATTGGAAGACAGAAGTGAAAAATATACCTTTATAGGTTATGCACCAAATGGTTATCGCCTTTGGGATGAACAAAGCAAACAAATATTTACAGCTAGAGATGTAATCTTTTTAGATAAAGGATGTATAAATAAAGAAGAAAAAATACCTATTGTCGAACCAGAAGAAGAATCTGAAGACCAACTAGAATTAAATGAAGAACCAAGTCTACCAGAAGTCTCTGAAGACAAAGAAGAAATCCCTACAAAACCAAGTACTTCAAAATATAATCTTAGACCAAGAAATAGTTTACAAACACCATCAAGATATGAAGACTTCTCTTTAGAGCAGGATGGAACAACAGAATCAGCTCTTCTAACTTACTCTGAAGCTATATCTGGTCCAAATCAAGAAAAATGGAAAAAGGCAATAAAAGAAGAAAAAGAGTCTCTTGCCAAAAATGAAGTTTGGGAAATAGTAAAAGAAAATGAAGCGTCAAACAAGAAGATTCTGACCTCTAAATGGCTCTTTAAAGTGAAAGAAGATGGCCGCTACAAAGCAAGACTAGTTGTAAGAGGCTTTGAACAAGAAGCAGGCATTGATTATGATGAGACATTCAGTCCAGTTATAAGCACTGTCTCTTTAAGGATATACTTTGCTCTAATGGCTAAGAGAAGGTTTGTTTTTAAAACATTTGACATAAAAACAGCTTTTCTATATGGGTTTTTGGATGAAGAAATATATGTTCAATTGCCAGAAGGTTATAAAGGGAACATATGCAGGTTAAGAAAGGCATTGTATGGTTTAAAGCAAGCCCCATTAAAATGGAATGAAAAATTAAAAACCTTTCTCAAATCCCAAGATTTCATACAACTAAAATCAGAGCCATGTCTTTTTAAAACCAACAAAGGAAATATGTACCTTGCAATATATGTAGATGATGGTATCTTAATGGGAGATAATGAAGAAGAATTAAATAATATTTTAGAAAAACTATCCCAAGAGTTTGAAGTTAAAATAAACAATGATCCAAGAACTTTTTTGGGAATAAATTTGTGGTTTGAGGAAAAAAATAAAATTTTACTTTCACAAGAAAATTATGCAAAATCAGTTCTTGAAAGATATAATATGCAAAACTCAAAACCAGTACCCACTCCCATTACAGATGTAGTAAAAGAATTAGACAAAAACTTAGAAATATCAAATGATATCAAATTTCCCTACAGACAAGCAATTGGAAGCCTTTTATATTTGACAAACAAAACTAGACCAGACATGACCTTTGCCACAAATTTTGAAAGCAGGTCAATGCATGATCCTACAACTTAAGATATTATAAACATCAAAAGAACCCTAAGATATTTAAATCACACCACCAATTTAGGCATATCATATGATGGAGAGATGACATTTGAATTAAATGTGTATTGTGATTCTGACTTTGCTGGAGATATTAAAACTAGAAAAAGTACCACAGGATATGTAGTTTACTTATGTGGAGGTCCTATAAGTTGGTGCTCCAGAAAGCAACCTATAATTGCCCTTTCCAGCACTGAAGCAGAGTTCATTGCTGCAGCAGATGCATGCAAAGAAGTGTCATACATAAGATCCCTATTATAAGAATTAATTCCAGATAATTTTGATATAAATCTCTATGTTAATAACCAAAGTACTATAAAAATTATAAAATCAGGCCAATTCACAACTAAAACTAAACATATTGATGTCAAATATCATTTTGTGAAAGATCAAGCTCAAAAGTTTACCCGGATATATTGTCCAACAGAACACCAAATTGCAGATATCCTAACAAAACCTCTAGCCAGACCAAAGTTTGACAAATTCAAATCCCTTCTTATAACAACCATTTAAAACATGAGTCAAGTGAAGAAACTGTTGAATGTGATAAGATCACTGATTTAAGAGGGAATGTTGGAAAAAAAAAGAATAGTAAATCAATGATCTTGAAATACTTTTAGGGTGACAACACTGCAATATAAAAAAACGAGAACAAAGGAGTGTTGGTTTTGTTTACAAAATTAGTAATTGTAATGTAAATTGTTAAATTTCTTTTCTCTCTTTGAAAATAATAAATTTAAAATACTTTCTTAAAAGGTAAAATTGCCTAATTCTTTAAAACCACTTCAGCTGTAAGTAAACTTGTTATTTGTTGTTTCATTGTCTGAACCATAAGAGATTCCCAACAAGAGAGAGTGAAAGTTATTTAAATTTACATTTTAGAGCAATAAATTACACAAGAAATAAAGATTATTTACACACATATTATCAAATGTCCAATATATCTTTAGAATTACAACCACTAAACCAATGGCACAAATATAGAACATTCCTAAACAATAACAGCAATAAAAAAAACTATACTAATTAAAACTAGGAATTTCAATTTTTAATGTATTCAGATCCACGCCATTGTTCTCTCTGGCTCTGTTTCAATAATTTATCAATTCATATTTGTCGTTTAAACATGCTGATACCATTAATAAACAATTTTATATCTGAAAGACTATATACCTAAGTTATCATATTATACGATATATTTTAAAATACAATTAAACAAAACTACACTTGGGAGAAAAAAATTGAAATCATAATAAAATCTTTAAATGTAATTTTAATAAAATGACAAACTCGATGGAGGCATAATTAAATTTAAATACCTGCGCCATATGTTCTAATTATAATTTTAAAACTGAAATAATGGTGATTTCGTTATTAGAAACATTATAAATATGTATATATATTATATTAGCATATCCCTCCCGTACAATATATAAACTGATATCTTCAGAATAATTGACGAGCAGGCATAATAACTAACCCTATCTTAACAAATATTTTCAATTCCAAATAAGAGGGGAGTTATGTTTCTAATTAATTATGTTAATTTGTCTATTGTTTTAATTTCTCCATTGTTGTATACCTCCTCACTCCAAGAAGATTGAGTTACTACCTTGTCGTTTTAATTATTAAGTTTCGTTTGATTCGGTGGTCGCCATTTTGTTTGACATCTGTTGTATTTTAATTAACTCTTAGACCCCCTATAATAAAATAAACTTTGATATTTCATATTATAGAATTTTTATTTTAAAATGTCATTATATTGTTGAATTCTTTTATTTATTTCATTTTAAAATATTATTAATAATTGTGTATCGTATATTTCTGATACAATTAGTGTAATTATATCATTGCATACACTTTCCTATTATAGAAAATTCATTTTAAAATGTTATTATATTGTGAAATTTTATTTATTACACATTTAAAAATATTATTAATAATTGTGTATCGTATATTTATTATATATAATTGGTGTAGTTATTATTACATATAATCTAACTATTACATACACTTTAACTATTACAACATACAATTTAATTATTATTACAAGAAGTCAGTGGACGAGTGGTTAAAACCCTCGAATCCCGACAGCCATGAACCGGGATCAAATCCTGCGTTGAACAATTTGTTTAAATATGTGAATAACCTTCATATATTATTCATTGTTGTAAATATCATAAGCTAGGTTGCTTTTTTTTAGCGGTACCTAGTAAGGTTATTTTGGAACCAGAATTATTATTACATATACTTTTCCCTAGAGAGAGAAACATTTTTCTCTCATATATTAAAAAGCTTTATCAATATTTAAATTTTTATTTTAAAGATTATGTAAATTAAAATTCTGAATATAGAGCAATCCATAATACATTTATATTTTAAAATAAGGCCTATTTTGGATTTTAATACGATTATTTATTAAACCGATATTTCGATGGATCGATCTTCCATCTTTTACAAGGTGTTTTGCTGTGAAGCACGCAGCAGGTCACGTGCCCCATGTGAGCCACTAGACGTCTTCCAAGCTCTTATTGGGAGATAAACCATCTAATATCTCAACCCCGAACGTGTTTTGCTCCCTACCTTACAGCTATGGCTGTGAAAGAATAGCCAGAAGTTTAAAAAAACACAATATTACAACCAGATATCAACCCAACCAGAATTTAAGAAGCATCTTCCGTCACCCTGATGCAAAACAAATCTACAAGCCAGAAGATAGAGCGAATGTGGTTTATAAAATTCCATGCAAATCCTGCCAGGCAATATACATAGGAGAAACCTGAAAGAATCAACCAGCACAAATCTGCACTAAAGCACCATAACCCGACATCCCTACTGGTAGATCACGCATTCAACAATAGTCACACTCCACACTTCGATCACACATCTATAATACATCAAAACATAAAAGAAAAACATTGCCGTTTATTTTTAGAAAGCTGGAGCTCTTTAGAAAATAAAAATAGTATCAATAGAAAGATTGACTTGCCAGATGTATATACTCAGTTTAGAACCTCCTAGATGATTATGCTATTTACATGTTTATTTTATTTCATTTTTAATCGGATATTTATTACTATTATTTGTATATTTATTTCACAGTTATTTCAATTTTATGATATTTTATTTGTTTAATTAATTCGATATCTCTTAATTTTCAATAGTTATTTACATATATCAATTTTTTCTTTTGATTATATTTACTCTATTTAGAATGTATATATTAGATGGTTTATCTCCCAATAAGCTTGGAAGACGTCTAGTGGCTCACCTGGGGCACGTGACCTGCTGCGTGCTTCACAGCAAAACACCTTGTAAAAGATGGAAGATCGATCCATCGAAATATCGGTTTAATAAATAATCGTATTAAAATCCAAAATAGGCCTTATTTTAAAATGTAAATTAAAATATTGTGGAGGAGTAGTGTTGACTTTGTACTTAAGACTTTATAAAGATACTGATTCCAAGAATCAAACATTATTGATTTACAAGAGAGAGAACAAAATAAAACTTATAACATAGTAAACAAAGAGAAACTTATCTTCTTACGGTTAGTGCCTATTTACTTGTGATCACATACTCTGTGGAACAATTAATTAATTAAACTTAAAATATTTATACAACAAGTAGTTTTAAAATTAAAAATCAGTATATTATATTGGTTTTATATTTTTTTTGTAACTTAGCTTACTTTCTATTAGTGCCTCTTCGTGTTCTATCCGTGTAAATAAGATTTAATTATTTTGATAACAAATAAATTGCCTTGTCACTGTAAATTTTGTCTTGCCTGATTTTCTACGTGACGGTGGAGATGCTGGGTAGATTAAGAAAGACAAACTGAAGATCCCTGAACAGATTTTGAGGCCATGGATGCTGTAAGCTACAATTTCTGTGACTGACTCCTGATTCCACCGCCAGGTTTTTTTTTTTTTATTTATCCCAAGTAAATGTGGTACAGGCCATGATAATCATGGTGGGTAGTTGGCGACTGATTTTACTGTAAGTGCACCACATGTCTACACATGTGAAAAACAGTACGACTTTTGCACTTACAAATGTGCTGTTTGGTTACTTGCACTCGCTGGTGGGGCTTAGACTTTCCCAAGAATCGGAGGCCATTGAAGCATTTTTTAATTAGAAAAAAAAAACGGTTTAGACCATCCCCTTCCATCGAACCCCCAACCGCCATGTAAAAGCCAAAACTTCCATCCAAAGAAGTCGATGTCTCTATAGACACTATAACAATAAAGCCACTCTACACGCCGCAAGAAAAATGACGTAAATCTATTT
The DNA here is from genome assembly GCA_030710605.1 of Cordylochernes scorpioides. Lineage (NCBI taxonomy): Eukaryota > Metazoa > Arthropoda > Arachnida > Pseudoscorpiones > Chernetidae > Cordylochernes > Cordylochernes scorpioides. The sequence continues at coordinate 49,033,065 of CP092877.1, forward strand.
TGTATAACTCTTAAAACGCTGAGTAAAAACTTGACTAAATATGCTAGATCCACCTTAGTATCATCAAAATTAGCAAGCTCTGGGTCACACAGGGAAAGAGCTATGTAACAGATTATTTTAAAATTAATGAACATATTATTATTTTACATAGTTCGTTACATATTTCTCCCATTGCCTCTCTTTTCTATCATGTGAATAACTTGGTTGAATTATTTGGATCAAAATACATTGCCATGTCATTTCCATCTTCCTCCATTTTTATACGAGACAATATATTTTATTAGAGAGAAATATATTTAAACTATCATTACTACTCATGGACAAAACTAAGGAAATAGAAAGTTTTCATATCGCCGGTCATCTGTTTTTTTTTTTTTTTTTTGACGTGACAACGTCTTAAATAAGGTTGCGGCTGGGAGTCACTTATGAAAAAGTGTAACGCCCGGTAACGTTACGATGAGTCACCGAACGAGAGTGCTGCGCGCGTAGCGCTAGAGAATTAGGCGCATTGAATCGGCGCATGCTTGTCTCTGTCTTTGTCTTTCTCGAACGTTCTCTGGCGTTGGAAAAACAAGAAAGCGTCATAATACAAGTTCACACGTGTGGTTAAAGTATCGTCAGCTGTGTCTGTAGTGAAAATGTGGAGTGCTTAGATTCGTCATTTACAACAACTACAACAATAAAGGTAAATAATTGTACACTGATATTTCATTATCGTAAACTATGATTGATTGATTAATTGTTAGATTGACACAAAAGTTGAGAAACTGAGTTTATAGGTTATGTCATACTATTGATAAATGTTGATAGTGTTAAGTAAATTATTAGTTTAAAATTAATAAATAAATAATTATTATTTTACAAATTTTAAATAGTTTCAAATTTATTTAGCAAAAATTTGAACCTTCGATCTGAATAAATGTTTTGATTTTCGAATTGATTCTTTAAAATTACAAATATTAAGAAAAAGTGGCAGATATAAGAAAACTTTATTTAAACTGTGTTGAGCAAGAATTTTAACATCTAATTTAAGTAAATGTTTTAATTTTCAACTTCATCATTTACAATTACAAATTTTATTTAATTTCAAATTTATTTAGCAAAAATTTGAACCTTCGATCTGAATAAGTGTTTTGATTTTCAAATACCAACGCGGCTGGTGGAGTGGCGATCTATCGTAAATTATCATCGACATCTACGGCGGAAGTGTTCCAAGTTGCGATTACAGACGTAACTCGTGTCATTAAAACCAAGGGTGACATGTGCATGACTGAAGTTACTTGCTTCGCCGCTAATACTAGCTTCAAGTTTATACTCGGTGCTGTATATATTCATCCAGGAGCTAGTATGCAAGATATTGGAATGTTACTATGGCAAGGACTCGGTCCGTACATTCACAACAGCCAGTACGTGCCACCGTTCGTGCAAGTTGATTCTAGTATACCGATTCTTCTGTGTGGTGATTTTAACAAAAACGTAAAGCCTGACAACTCGTTTCTTAATTTCATGAAAAATACGTATAATCTTGATTGCGTATCAAACGTTTCTAAGTCAACTACGTTAAAAGGAACAACTATCGACTTGACTTTCGCAAGACACATTACAGCAGAAACACTTCCTTTCATTTCATATTTCTCCTATCATCGTCCTATCCTCAACAAAATCACTCAAATAGGAATTAGTTAAGTTTAAGTTTACATGTACAATGTTTTAGTAAACAAAATATATTTCTATAGTTAAAATTTGTGCAATTCTTATTTTCATTCAATTCCTTGTTCCTATTGTGCAATTTAATTATATTCATATCAATAAATATTCTACCGTTGTCACGTAAAATCTTCGCCCGTAAAACCGACTTTACAGGCAACCATTTTTTTTTTTTTTTTAAGGAAACAGAAGCGATTTTATTCACATTTGGTTATCTCGTCTGTCTTCAATAAAGGTCACTATGTATTATGTACAATTGCATCAAATATATTTCGGAGTTATTGTCACAATCCCGATATCCCTCGTACATGTTAAAAGGTACAACTTCCTCAAGTTTTGTCCATGAGTGTATGTACAATTTAAGACTTATTTATTAATTGATAAGATTCATATTTGTTTTCTTTTAATTCCTCGTTAAATATATTTTGTTTTTGGTTGATATACTCGGGGCAACTCACTCATAGTTATTGTGGGTCGATTTTCAGAGATTCGGAAAAAAGTTTAATTACTTTCCCGATATATGGCAGTCTTCAGCAACATTCAGTTTCCTGATCAGGAATTGCTCTCTCACAAAATAAAATACAGTATAACAACCTCTCTGTAAAGGGCACCTTGTTGAAGAGCCAAAATGTCCTTTAGAGAGAGGTGTTTTCTTACTAGAGAGTTGGTAATTAGTAAAAATCGGTAATTTAAGGGATGAAAACCTTTCTTTATATAGAGAGATGTATTTTTCACGGAAGCTCTGCTGTCTTCTACATTTTCATAAAATTATATTTTAAAATAAATTTTATCTCTAAAGTGCAAGTGTCCCTAGTGGTACATAGCATTCTAAGCCGAAATAAAACAAAAAAATAATAATAATATAGAAAATATTTTTATAATTATATACGCGTTATATATATATACTTGTGAAATAAATACAATTTGGCGACAAAAAAATTGTATATTTATAATATATAATAAAAAGGCGTATATTGGATTTAATAAAAGATTTATTTTGCCAATATTTCGGCTGGCTGAACGCCAACCTTTATCGAGGCATTACATTATTGTATACACAAACTCAGCGCCGCATAGTGTTATAATATCACAGTTGAAATCAATTAAAATACAAAGTAGGTGGGTATATATGTATGTGTGTTATATCTATAAAAAAAGAAGTCTTTATATAAAATATAATAACAGTTAAAAAATATATATATAATAACCCTGAAGATAAATTTATATAATCATCAGAACGTAAAAAATGAAATAATATTTATATAACCAAGAAAAATATATCTATTATCCAAATTATACAATATTGTATAAACTGTATTTTCCAACATAATATCTAAGCAGTTATTTCAAGATTATAATGCATTACATAAAAATTACATGTATTATAAATGTTTACAAATTTTTCTCCAAAGAGTAAAATATGAGGGGTTGTTATTAAATATAAAAGATGATCGTATGCGCTATATTACCGAAACTATTTTTAAAAATAAATATAATTTTTCAATCAATCATTTTTATTGGGCGCTGCGCGGGAGGGGGGAAAATGCAGAAGATTGAGAACATTGATCGTTTGGTGGGGTGGATAGTTCCTTTTGTGCCGAGAGCTCAGCTATCGAGCGACGGTGATAAATAATTTAGAAGAATGGCCACCCTCCAGAAACAACTTCTTCCCTTCAGCTTACAAATTAAACAGACGATGTTTTCATATTTTCCCGCCATTTTGCTAATATTTCATTAAATGTTTAACTAATGATATGGCATTTATAAATAAATCATTATTTTTACGTGTATACATAATAAATTAAAAAGGATTTTTCTAATATATTGATTGCACTTTTTTTCTTTCAACTTTTTCTGCTAAAAAAATCTATTTCTAATTTGTGTGTTTCTATTTTCTTTTAATAACTGAGAAAGTTTTTTTTTAGCAGAAGACTAATTATGGCTGGTTAGATATACTCGTATAAGTTAACTCTCCATTTTAATTTAAAACTTATTTTTGTAATCGTTAATAGTTTGAAAATATACCCGATTTTTTTGTTAGTTTTTACAATTAATATATAACAATATACACAGAGAAAATTATTATACATTATCATTTTTTGTAAAATATACTTTTTTTTCTTTTTTTTTTTACATGATGATTTTAATCAATTGTGAAAATTATTTATACAAGATTTTTTCGAAATTTTAATATTTCTCTTTTTAAATAATATGTTATGTCTTCTCTAAACAAAAATGTTTTATATAATAAAATATAATTATATTATACTCTCTATAGTGAGATTAATTTTATAAAAAAAGAATTAAGCCACTATGTGTGTGTGTGTGACTTTTCAAACTCTTATAAAATGGAAAGGTAAAATATATACAGTGGTACCTCGACATACGAGTTTAATTCGTTCCGCAACCTTGCTCGTATCTTGAATTACTCGTATCTCGAAGCAAATTTCCCCATACAAAACAATTGAACTACCATTAATCCGTTCCAACCTCCAAAATGTCACCCCAGTTATTTTTGTTACGTGGTTTTAAATAATAAAAAGGTATTTATAAATATCAAATATTTATTGCACAAAAACAAAAAGAGAATGTAAAGAAATATAAATTAGATATCCTCACTGGTCTTTGCCTTTTTCGCTACATTTTTCTCGCTTTCACCTGTAGGCCGTTTAGAAAAAAACATGTCCAAGGAGGTTTGTTTCTTCCTCCCTCTCAGAATGTTCCGGCACAGAACATATCATGGACGTACTACGGCCATACTGCCTCGACAAGTCAACAACTCGAACACCTTGCTCATGTTTTTCTATAATTTCACGTTTTAATTCAATACTCATCATCTTTTTTTAGCACTTGACTTTTTACAAACTTTCTTCCGATCCGTGGTTATAAAAATAAATGAACGAAAACTGTAAATGTAAACGCAACACAAAACGCGAACACAAAACACAACTTATCACAGCGGAAGCACGCTGCTAACTGATCGTGATGGCGCGACTGCGTGTTACTACCGAACCGAACTCGTATCTCGAATTTCGCTCGTAACTAAAAGCAAAAAATCACTTGCTCGTCGGCTCGTATCTCGAAAAACTCGTATGTTGGGGCGCTCGTATGTCGAGGTACCACTGTAATTTATTATGATAGTAGATAGGACTGTGTGCTGTCAAAGAAAAAAGTATAAAATACAAAATTAAAAACATTATATAACGAATATTTGATTTATAATAGATTAGACCATGGTGATATGCTTTTATAATTAAATATTGGTACATGTCATTAGATTTTTTATATAATTTAGTGTTAAGCGTATTAACGCAAATTTGGCCTTAAATACTCATTTCTTGGTTTCTCAAGAAGCCTCTGGGACCAAAATTATTTTTGGTCGGAGTGGTACAGCCTACTCCACGCTGACGAGCGCCAACAGCGCGAAACGCGTTCATGGATGGCTTTTCTTGATTTATCAAGAAATTGGGTTGACCAAATATCAGGGAGCAGGTTAAATCAATGTTTAGTTGATTTCTGTTCCACCAGATGGCGCTCTGCTTTCTGCAAAGCACATGTGCTCCTGGTCAGAATATGCTTTCTTTATTTTTAATAATTTATTTTGTAATTGGGTGTGTGCACTTCTACTTTTAATAATAAAATAGAATCCATATATTATGTGCTGACAAATATTTCCTATAATAAACTAATTATAAAGCATTCATTATAAACATTCATTGATAAATTACCTAAATAATATTTCTGTATCATATATAGTTAAGACCTATTGCTGGAATGTGGGTGCAAAGAAGGCTTGATGCAATTTTATGTACATCAATTACAATTTCAAGGACGCCAATTACAATTTAAAGGACGCCAAAAACAATTTAAAAACGCCAAAAACAATTTTAGAACACCGATTACAATTTCAAGGTAGCAAAACTAGAACAATTTAAAGAATACATAATATAATTTCAAAGTCTCGATAAAAACAATTTCAAGAACACCGAATACAATACCAAGGACGTCAAAGTTAATTTCAAGAACGCCAAAGATAATTTCAAGGTCAAAGAATACAATTTCAAGGACGCCAAAGATAATTTCAAGGTCAAATAATACAATATCAAAGAGACGCCAAAGATAGTTTCAAGGTCAAATAATACAATTTCAAGGACGCCAAAGATATTTTCAAGGTCAACGAATACAATATCAAAGACGCCAAAGTTAATTTCAAGGTCAAAGAATGCAATTTCAAAGAGGCCAAAGATAATTTCAAGGTCAAAGAATACAATATCAAAGACGCCAAAGATAATTTAAATAACGCCGAATACAATACCAAGGATGTCAAAGTTAATTTCAAAGATGCCAAAGTTAATTTCAAGGTCAGAGAATACAAAATCAAAGACGCCGAAGATAATTTAAAGAACACCGAATACACTTTCAAAGACGCCAAAGATAATTTCAAGGTCAATGAATACAATATCAAGAACGCCAAAGTTAATTTCAAGGTCAAAGAATACAATTTCAAGGACGCCAAAGATAATTTCAAGGTCAAATAATACAATATCAAAGAGACGCCAAAGATAATTTCAAGGTCAAATAATACAATTTCAAGGACGCCAAAGATATTTTCAAGGTCAACGAATACAATATCAAAGACGCCAAAGTTAATTTCAAGGTCAAAGAATGCAATTTCAAAGAGGCCAAAGATAAATTCAAGGTCAAATAATGCAATATCAAAGACGCCAAAGATAATTCAAATAACACCGAATACAATACCAAGGATGTCAAAGTTAATTTCAAGGATGCCAAAGTTAATTTCAAGGTCAGAGAATAAAAAAATCAAAGACGCCGAAGATAATTTAAAGAACACCGAATACACTTTCAAAGACGCCAAAGATAATTTCAAGGTCAAAGAATACAATTTCAAGGGCAACAAAGTTAATTTCAAGAACAGCTTAATACAAATTATTTTAAGTACACCCTATACAATATCAAGGACACCAAAGGTAATTTCAAGGTCAAATAATACAATTTCAAGGATGCCAAAGATAATTTCAATCAGATACACTTTCAAAGACATTGCATGCAGTATCAAGAACATCGGATAGACTTTCAAAGACATTTCATGCAGTATCAAGAACATCGGATAGACTTTCAAAGACATTGCATGCAGTATAAAGAACATTGGATAGACTTTCAAAGACATTACATGCAGTATCAACAACATGGGATAAACTTTCAAAGACATTGCATGCAGTATCGACAACTCCGGATAGACTTTCAAAGACATTGCATGCAGTATCAACAACATCGGATAGACTTTCAAAAACATTGCATGCAGTATCAAGAACATCGAATAGACTTTCTAAGACATTGCATGCATTATCAAGAAAATCGGATAGACTTTCAAAGACATTGCATGCATAATCAACAGCATCAGATAGACTTTCAAAGACATTGCATGCAGTATCGAAAACATCGGATAGACTTTCAAAGACATTGCATGCAGTATCAAGAACATCGGATAGACTTTCAAAGACATTACATGCAGTATCAAAAACATTGGATAGACTTTCAAAGACAATGCATGCAGTATCAAAAACATCGGATAGACTTTCAAAGACATTGCATGCAGTATCTACAACATCAGATAGACTTTCAAAGACATTGCATGCAGTATCAATAAAATCGGATAAACTATCAAAGACATTGCATGCAGTATCAACAACATCGGGTAGACTTTCAAAGACATTGCATGCAGTATAATACACTGCGGCATGTAATTGTAAAACGACACTTGCAAGTTTAACCGCATGAGTTTCTTTTCAACGACAAATTAAAAATTTATTTTGAGGTGAAATATCGACAATTTCTAACCTTTTGGATGAGGTATGAAAGGATGAATTATGAAGAGTAATTTAATTTGTCGTTGAAAAGAAACTCATGCGGTTAAACTTGCAAGTGTCGTTTTACAATTGCATGCAGTATCGACAACTCCGGATAAACTTTCAAAGACATTACATGCAGTATCAACAACAACGGATAGACTTTCAAAGACATTGTTTGTGGCTTGAATGTTCAGTAAAAAATACTAAGAAGCACTTTGCCACTTGTCTTGAATTATTTTATTGTCTTTTGGTTTTTAGAGTTAGGAGTAGTTACCACATGATTTTTGAATACATGAATTTTACTTAGATTTTGATACTAGTGGTAGAGAGAGAGAGAAAACAAAAAACTATTAACTAACCAAACTAGAAATTTACATACATGTTGATTGCTCTAAAATTTACATATTAAAGATTTATATTGTACAATTGAATTTAGAATATTTTGGCTTAATTTTCATATATAAAATTGAATTTAAGGAAATTATTAACAATAGGATCCAACATACTCCCCCGGCTGGGAAGAGATGACCAGAAAATAAAAAATAAAAAAATAAATAAAAATAAAAAAGAGTTCCAATAGTATAGATGCTAGACTAATTGATTCCGACTATGTAGCTAAGATTACAATTCTCATTGTTTGAAAGGTAATGGAATCAGCTTCCATCTTTGAGTATCCGATTGAGGTGAATCTTGGATGAGATTTTCAGATTCGTTGGCCAGTTCTCTTTCGGGAACTGCTGGATTATCAGACTCTGCGGCTGCTAAGTCGGATTCAATAGGATCTTCCCAAGTTTTTGATTCAGCTTCTATGCATGAGCCTTGTTCGGTCGATTCCTCTAAATGTTCTTTGGAGAGTTGTCGACTTTCTGCCGCCTTCTCAAAATCTTCCAGATTGACTGCCTTTTCTAAAGCTTCGGGTCTTAAGACTTCTTTCTTCAAGATTTCTGGCCATTCTATATATGCCGATGAACTGTAATTTTCATCGTCGTCTTCAGATTCCTTGACGTATTCTAAGCATAGAGAATCGATGGGTTTCCAGCGGGATAATTTAGCCTTTTCACCGCTCTGTAGATAATCCTTTGTTGATGTATCCACAATTTCAACAGGTACAACTTTTTCTTTGCTTGACGATTCATTAGCTTCTGTATAAACATTGATTATGCCACTGGTAGCCTCTTTAGGTCGATTAAGATCAGCTTCAACTACATTGAGGTGAGCTGAGTCATCATGGCACAGTTCTTTCTTATCCAGAGCTTCTACACTGACCTCTGGTTCTTTCGAATATTTGCCTTCCGATTTATCAATAACCGAAACTTCGGAGATTTCAATCTTTGGAGTCCCGATATCTTTGTTAGACTCTTCGTCTTCAATGACAAAAGTGGTTTCTAAAATTGAAGAATCTTCTTGATTCTCATCAATAGCCTCAGGAATGTCGGCATTCTCAGTTAAGAGATTTTTGATAAGTGATTCCTGGCGTGGGGATTTTGGTTGTAAGAGAGGGAATTTTTGATTTTCATTTGAATAGGAATACTTGAGTCTACCTCCAACTCTTAGAAGTCCTTGAGTGTCTAAGAAGGGATTTAGAGAAGTTAGCTTGTTGGACAGAGGTAGTTGCTTGTTTGACTTCAGTAATTTTATTTCCGTGCAGAATTCAACTTGCTGAATTGATTTGACTAAGACTTGAATTGCCTTTGTTAATTCTCTTGTTGTCAAAGGTCCTTTCTGACGAATTGGATCAAAGAGGAGGCAATTGTAGTAGAATCTCCAACACCAAGCTGTGATTCGGATCAATTTGGTCATTGTGGAATACCTTACAATGAATTCTAGATTTAACATAGTTTCTGAATTTTGAATTAAGGTTGTTTGATCCAACACTTGACCCTCACCGACTTCTTCTTGAATGATATTGAGATTTACTTGGGTTGGTGAAGAAGGAATATATCGAACATTATTTTCTTGAAGCCAAATAGGACCCCGCCACCAAATTCTATGATTGACCAAGTCTTGAGGCATGATTCCTCTTGATGCGCAATCAGCTGGATTATCTTGACTGGATACATGGAACCAATCAGTGATTTGAGTCAAATTTTGAATTGACGACACTCTGTTCGAAACAAAGGCCTTCCATCTGCTGGCATCTGATCTTATCCAATCTATGCAGATTTGTGAATCAGTCCACAAAAAGGTTTTGTCAGGTTGAAAAGGAAATGATTCAAGAATGACTTGATTCAGTTGAGCCAAAAGCAATGCTGCACTTAGTTCAAGTCTTGGAATTGTAATGGTCTTTAATGGTGCAACCTTAGTTTTTGAGGTTATCAGATTGATTTTGATCTTTTGAATTTTGAATCTAGTTTTCAAGTAAAAAACTGCTGAATAAGCATTAAGGGATGCATCACAAAATCCATGTAGTTGTAATTCTTCTATTTCAGAAGATGAGCTGTTCAGGTATCTTGGTAATTTGATTTCCTTTAGGCACGATAGTTGAGTTTGGAATTTATTCCAATTTGACTTTATATCTGATTCAATTGGTTCATCCCATGAAGTTTTCTCAGCAGGAAGTTGACGTTTTCGCCTATAATAGGGTGGTGGCTTTATCTTAGGAATAATCGAAGTTTCTTTCTTAGATGAGAGTGGTTCACTTGACTGAGAAGCGAGAGGTTGTTCTGGAGTGGATGGTTGACTTGATTCAGAAGGAAGTAATTGGTTTTGTTTAGTAGTAATTTGTGGAGTTAACTTAGAGATACGTGACTTTTTAGATTTACTTGGAATTTCTTCAGATTTACTTGGATTATCTTCGGATCTACTTAGATTTTCTTCAGATTTACTTGAATTATCTTCAGATTCTTCTATAGAGGAGCATGAAAAATTGGAGTTCTGAGACATCTGTGGCTCTGTATAATCCCCAGAACATCGGCAACTCTCTGAACCTCTGGTGGGAGATGTAGGGGACTTGGGCCCACTTTGGGCCTTGAAATCTTCAACAGAAGCCGATGAGAGAGTGTAACTCTGCTCTGGGCTCATCGGGTAGGATGGCAGATTATCAACTCGGTTCTGGCTCTCTATAGAGTCTTCTTTTATAGGAATTGGAATCTGCTTGGAGCACCCAGGGCTTGATGGCATTTCGACCAAAGGGGACATGGCCTCTTTCAGGCTGTGAACTGATACTTGTAAGGGGGTTGGAGAGTTGTGTTTGGAGCTCTGTAGGCTCAAAGTTAGAGACGGTGACCCTTGAACAGAGTCTGGTAGACTTGGAGAGGTCTGAATGGACCCCGGCAGACTTGGAAAGTTCTGAGTGAACTCCTTTAGACTTGGAGAGTTCTGAATGGACTCTTGTAGACTTGGAGAGTTCTGAGTGAACTCCTTTAGACTTGGAGAGTTCTGAATGGACTCTTGTAGACTTGGAGATGGGGCATTCTTTATACCCAACTGGGCCTTAGAAATTGGGACATCTTCAAGTTCCCAGAATTTTCTTATGCTGGAATCAAGTTCAGTGGTACAGTGATTGATTACCGAAGTATTCGACTTAATAGTTGAATGGATTCTCCCAGAAACAAGCCAACCTAACTTGGTATTAAGTGCTATAGGATGGTGCTTTAAATCTGTTTTATGACCTAGAATTATTTCTACAAAGGTATCTGCACCCAAAATTAGGTCTATGGGCTTGGTGACATAGAATTCTGGGTCTGCCAAGAGCAAATTTTCTAAATGAGGAAAGTCTGCTGACTGAATTTGGAAGTTTGGAAGGTCTGCAGTTACCCTCCCAACCACAAATGCTCTGGCAGAAAATAATTGATCATTATGATGTGGGGTGAACTCTATTTCAACCTGCGATTTTGTCCTGTTGACAACAATGTCACCTACACCTTTTAGTGTATAAGAATTTTTCCTTTTTTCAAGTCCCAACTTGTGGCAACATTGTTCTGAAATTAGGCTTATTTGGGACCCATTGTCCACTAATGCTCTACATAGCACAAATGAGCCATCCTTCGCCTTGACTTTAATAAGGGCTGTTGACAGTAGAATATTTGTTTCCGTTTCCAAAGGCATCGCATTACAGATGGTATTTGTTGAAATCAACATCTCTTGAGAGGTTGTTGGTTGTGAAATGGATGGTTCAGAGTTGTATTGATGCAGAAGAGTATGATGGTTCTGCTTGCAGTTTTTACATCTTGATGTGATGAGACATTTGGATATCTCATGATTTGCTCTAAGGCAATTTTGACAAAGTTTATGTTTTTTAACTAATTCCCATTTTTTAGGCAAGGGAAGACTTATGAATCTATGGCAGTCATTTAGTTTATGAATTTGATGACATAAAATACAATTTTGACCTTTGTTGACATAAAGGCCGTGAGCCATCATATTTTTGCTAGAAGTTTTTTGTTCCTGGAACAAAGGAATTCTCATACCTTGCAGGCTTCTAGCATGTTTTTCTAAAAAATTCACAAAGTTTTCAAATGTTGGATATTCTTCATTTTGAAGGGTTAATTCCCATTCTTTCCTGAGGGCTTCACCGATTCTTTTTTCAAAAAAATTGATCAGGATTAGATCTGTTAATGTGTTTTTCTCAAGTCCTAGCACTGAGAGATTTCTAATGCCTTCATTGCAAACATCAAGGATTTCATAGAGAGAACCAGCCGAAATAGATTTTAATGGCCTTATAGAGAATATTTTGTTGATTTGTGAAAAAGCCAATTCTCTTCTGTTATTAAATCTATTGCATAAGGTATCCCATGCTTGCTGGTAGTTTTTGTCAGAAATGGGAAAACCCCGAATCAACTTTTCCGCAGGACTCTTAACAGATGCATTTAGATATTGAAATTTTTGTATTTCAGTTAGTGTTTGATTTGAATTAATGGTGGAGTAAAATATTTCTCTAAAACTAAGCCAATTGGCTGAATCACCATTGAAAATGGGTAAATTTATCTTAGGTAGATTAACATTGGATTCGGGCAGTTGTTTATCACTATGAGTATTTTCTTTGGTTTCAATCAAAGATAAAGCTTCTTCAATAGACACCAACATATTAAAAATATCCTCTTTGGCTTTTGAATAATCGTCATATTGTGTATCATCTAACTCTGATTCTAATAATGTGTTGATAACTTGATTTAGGCTAATTTTCCTTTCACTAACTTCTTGTTGGAATAGCTTTAATCTATGTATGTTTTTGGATTCTACAATAGCTTTATTCTTTGATTCCAGATCCTTTATTTCCTGAATAATAAAGTTGAATTTGTGCCGAATTTTAACTTCAGATTTGGGCATGACTTTATTTTAAGAATTTTAAGTTTTCAAATGGCTTACCTTAATTTTTTAAAGTATCCGGCTCGATGAGGGACCATAATCTTTGTGGCTTGAATGTTCAGTAAAAAATACTAAGAAGCACTTTGCCACTTGTCTTGAATTATTTTATTGTCTTTTGGTTTTAAGAGTTAGGAGTAGTTACCACATGATTTTTGAATACATGAATTTTACTTAGATTTTGATACTAGTGGTAGAGAGAGAGAGAAAACAAAAAACTATTAACTAACCTTCTCTTTGGACAATTTTCTTTAGTTAATTTATGTAAAATAATGAATTGAACAGGATTGTATATAGCCGAATTGCTGTAATGCAGTGAAATGTATTGGCGCAAATATCCCTGAGTTTGGGATATCGCGTTTCATGATGTTAATAAAGTTAATAAAGTTAATTAACTAACCAAACTAGAAATTTACATACATGTTGATTGCTTTAAAATTTACATATTAAAGATTTATATTGTACAATTGAATTTAGAATATTTTGGCTTAATTTTCATATATAAAATTGAATTTAAGGAAATTATTAACTATAGGATCCAACAGACATTGCATTCAGTATCGAAAACATCGGATAGACTTTCAAAGACACTGCATGCAGTATCAAAAACATCGAATAGACTTTCAAAGACATTACATGCAGTATCAACAACATGGGATAGACTTTCAAAAACATTGCATGCAGTATCTACAGCATCAGATAGACTTTCAAAGACATTGCATGCAGTATCAACAACATCGGATAGACTTTCAAAAACATTGCATGCAGTATCAACAACATCGAATAGACTTTTAAAAACATTGCATGCAGTATCAAGTCCATCAGATAGACTTTCAAAGACATTGCATGCAGTATCTACAACATCAGATAGACTTTCAAAGACATTGCATGCAGTATCAAGTCCATCGGATAGACTTTCAAACATATTGCTTGCACAGTATCAAAAACATCAGAAACACTTTCAAAGATATTGCATGTAGTATCAATAACATCAGATAGACTTTCAAAGACATAGCATGCAGTATCAACAATATAGAATAAACTTTCAAAGACATTGCATGCAGTATCAAGAGCATCGGATAGACTTACAAAGACATTACATGCGGTATCAACAACATCTGATAGACTTTCAAAGACATTGCATGCAGTATCAAGAACATCGGATAGACTTTCAAAGACATTGCATGCAGTATCAAGAACATCAGATAGACTTTCAAAGACAATGCATGCAGTATAAAGAACATCGGATAGACTTTCAAAGACATTGCGTGCAGTATCAAGTCCATCGGATAGACTTTCAAAGACATTGCATGCAGTATCAACAACATCGGATAGACTTTCAAAGACATTGCATGCAGTATCAACAACATCAGATAGACTTTCAAAGACATTGCATGCAGTATCAAGAACATCGGATAGACCTTCAAAGACATTGCATGCAGTATCAACAACATCGGATAGACTTTCAAAGACATTGCATGCAGTATCTAGAACATCAGATAGACTACGAAGACATTGCATGCAGTATCAACAACATCGGATAGACTTTCAAAGACATTGCATGCAATATCAAGAGCATCGGATAGACTTTCAAAGAGACATTATATTCAGTATCAACAACATCGGAAACACTTTCAAAGATATTGCATGCAGTATCAAGAACATCGGATACACTTTCAAAGACATTGCATGCAGTATCAACAACATCGGATACACTTTCAAAGACATTGATGCGGTAAAAAGTCCATCGGATTCACATTCAAAGGCAGTATCAAGAACATCGGATAGACTTTCAAAGACATTGCATGCAGTATCAAGAACATCGGATAGACTTTCAAAGACATTGCATGCAGTATCTACAACATCAGATAGACTTTCAAAGACATTGCATGCAGTATCAAGTCCATCGGATAGACTTTCAAACATATTGCTTGCAGTATCAAAAACATCGGATACACTTTCAAAGACATTGCATGTAGTATCAATAACATCAGATAGACTTTCAAAGACATTGCATGCAGTATCAACAACATCGGATAGACTTTCAAAAACATTGCATGCAGTATCAAGTCCATCAGATAGACTTTCAAAGACATTGCATGCAGTATCTACAACATCAGATAGACTTTCAAAGACATTGCATGCAGTATCAAGTCCATCGGATAGACTTTCAAACATATTGCTTGCAGTATCAAAAACATCGGATACACTTTCAAAGACATTGCATGCAGTATCAAGAACATCGGATAGACTTTCAAAGACATTACATGCAGTATCTACAAAATCAGATAGACTTTCAAAGACATTGCATGTAGTATCAACAACATCGGATACACTTTCAAAGACCTTGCATCCAGTAACTACAACAACAGATAGACTTCAAAGACATTGCATGCAGTATCAATAACATCGGATAGACTTTCAAAGATATTGCATGCAGTATCAACAACAACGGATGGACTTTCAAAGACATTGCATGCATAATCATCAACATCGGATAGACTTCAAATCAAGAAAAGCAGTATCAAGAACATTGGATAGACTTTCAAAGACATTGCCGGCAGTATCAAGAATATCGGATAGACTTTCAAAGACATTACATGCAGTATCAAAAACATCGGATAGACTTTAAAAGACATTGCATGCAGTATCTACAAAATCAGATAGACTTTCAAAGACATTGCATGCAGTATCAAGTCCATCGGATAGACTTCCAAAGACATTGCCTGCAGTATCAATATAATCGGATAAACTTTCAAAGAAATTGCATGCAGTGTCAACAACATCGGATAGACTTCCAAAGACATTGCATGCAGTATCAAGATCATCGGATAGACTTCAAAGACATTACATTCAGTATCAACAACATCGGCTAGACTTTCAAAGATATTGCATGCAGTATCAACAACAACGGATAGACTTTCAAAGACAAAGATTGTATAAACAACAACATCGGATAGACCTACAAAGACATTGCATGCAGTATCAAGAACATAGGATAGACTTTCAAAGACATTGCATGCAGTATCAAGAACATCGAATAGACTTTCAAAGACATTGCATGCAGTATCAAGAACATCGGAAAGACTTTCAAAGACATTGCCTGCAGTAATTAGGTCCATCGGATAGACTTTCAAAGACATTGAATGCAGTATCAAGAACTTCAGATAGACTTTCAAAGACATTGCATGCAGTATCAACAACATCAGATAGACTTTCAAAGACATTGCATGCGGTATCAACAACATCGGATAGACTTTCAAAGACATTGCATGGAGTATCTACAACATCAGTTAGACTACAAAGACATTGCATGCAGTATCAACAACATCGGATACACTTTAAATAGACATTGCATGCAGTATCAACAACATCGTATCGAATAACAAAGACATTGCATGCACTATCAACAACATCGTATCGAATAACAAAGACATTGCATGCAGTATCAACAACATCGGATACACTTTAAATAGACATTGCATGCAGTATCAAGTCCATCGGATAGAATTTCAAACACATTGCATGCAGTATCAACACCATCGGATACGCTTTTAAAGACATTGCATTCAGTATAAAGTCCATCGGATAGACTTTCAAATCAAGGAATGCAGTATCAAGAACATTGGATAGACTTTCAAAGACATTGCCTGCAGTATCAAGAATATCGGATAGAATTTCAAAGACATTGCATGCATAATCAACAGCATCGGATAGACTTCTAGAGACATTGCATGCAGTATCGAAAACATCGGATAAACTTTCAAAGACATTACATGCAGTATCAAAAACATTGGATAGACTTTCAAAGACATTGCATGCAGTATCTACAAAATCAGATACACTTTCAAAGACATTGCATGCAGTATCAAAAACATCGGATAGACTTTCAAAGACATTGCATGCATTATCAAGAACATCGGAGAGACTTTCAAAGACATGGCATGCAGTATCAAGTCCATCGGATAGATTTTCAAAGACATTGCATGCAGTATCAAGTCCATCGGATAGACTTTCAAACACATTGCATGCAGTATCAGCAACATCGGATACACTTTCAAAGACATTGAATGCAGTATAAAGTCCATCGGATAGACTTTCAAAGACATTGCATGCATAATCAACAGCATCGGATAGACTTTCAAAGACATTGCATGCAGTATCGAAAACCTCGAATAGATTTTCAAAGACATTACATGCAGTATCAAAAACATCGGATAGACTTTCAAAGACATTGCATGCAGTATCTACAAAATCAGATAGACTTTCAAAGACATTGCATGTAGTATCAACAACATCGGATACACTTTCAAAGACCTTGCATCCAGTAACTACAACAACAGATAGACTTCAAAGACATTGCATGCAGTATCAATAACATCGGATAAAATTTCAAAGACATTGCATGCAGTATCAACAACATCGGATAGACTTTGAAAGACATTGCATGCAGTATCAAGAGCATTGGATAGACTTTCAAAGACATTACATTCAGTATCAACAACATCGGATAGACTTTCAAAGATATTGCATGCAGTATCAACAACAACGGATGGACTTTCAAAGACATTGCATGCATAATCATCAACATCGGATAGACTTCAAATCAAGAAATGCAGTATCAAGAACATTGGATAGACTTTCAAAGACATTGCCGGCAGTATCAAGAATATCGGATAGACTTTCAAAGACATTACATGCAGTATCAAAAACATCGGATAGACTTTAAAAGACATTGCATGCAGTATTAAGAACATCAGATAGACTTTCAAAGACATTGCATGCATAATCAACAGCATCGGATAGACTTCCAAAGACATTGCATGCAGTATCGAAAACATCGGATAAACTTTCAAAGACATTATATGCAGTATCAAAAACATCGGATAAACTTTCAAAGACATTGCATGCAGTATCTACAAAATCAGATAGACTTTCAAAGACATTGCATGCAGTATCAAGTCCATCGGATAGACTTTCAAAGACATTGCATGCAGTATCAAGAAAATCGGATAGACTTTCAAAGACATTGCATGCAGTATCAACAACATCGGATACACTTTAAATAGACATTGCATGCAGTATCAACAACATCGTATCGAATAACAAAGACATTGCATGCAGTATCAACAACATCGGAAACACTTTAAATAGACATTGCATGCAGTATCAAGTCCATCGGATAGACTTTCAAACACATTGCATGCAGTATCAACACCATCGGATACGCTTTTAAAGACATTGCATTCAGTATAAAGTCCATCGGATAGACTTTCAAATCAAGGAATGCAGTATCAAGAACATTGGATAGCTTTCAAAGATATTGCCTGCAGTATCAAGAATATCGGATAGAATTTCAAAGACATTGCATGCATAATCAACAGCATCGGATAGACTTCTAGAGACATTGCATGCAGTATCGAAAACATCGGATAAACTTTCAAAGACATTACATGCAGTATCAAAAACATTGGATAGACTTTCAAAGACATTGCATGCAGTATCTACAAAATCAGATACACTTTCAAAGACATTGCATGCAGTATCAAGAACATCGGATAGACTTTCAAAGACATTGCATGCATTATCAAGAACATCGGAGAGACTTTCAAAGACATGGCATGCAGTATCAAGTCCATCGGATAGATTTTCAAAGACATTGCATGCAGTATCAAGTCCATCGGATAGACTTTCAAACACATTGCATGCAGTATCAGCAACATCGGATACACTTTCAAAGACATTGAATGCAGTATAAAGTCCATCGGATAGACTTTCAAAGACATTGCATGCATAATCAACAGCATCGGATAGACTTTCAAAGACATTGCATGCAGTATCGAAAACCTCGGATAGATTTTCAAAGACATTACATGCAGTATCAAAAACATCGGATAGACTTTCAAAGACATTGCATGCAGTATCTACAAAATCAGATAGACTTTCAAAGACATTGCATGTAGTATCAACAACATCGGATACACTTTCAAAGACCATGCATCCAGTAACTACAACAACAGATAGACTTCAAAGACATTGCATGCAGTATCAATAACATCGGATAAACTTTCAAAGACATTGCATGCAGTATCAACAACATCGGATAGACTTTGAAAGACATTGCATGCAGTATCAAGAGCATTGGATAGACTTTCAAAGACATTACATTCAGTATCAACAACATCGGATAGACTTTCAAAGATATTGCATGCAGTATGAACAACAACGGATGGACTTTCAAAGACATTGCATGCATAATCATCAACATCGGATAGACTTCAAATCAAGAAATGCAGTATCAAGAACATTGGATAGACTTTCAAAGACATTGCCGGCAGTATCAAGAATATCGGATAGACTTTCAAAGACATTGCATGCAGTATTAATAAAATCGGATAAACTTTCAAATACATTGCATCCAGTATCTACAACAACAGATAGACTTTCAAAGACATTGCATGCAGTATCAATTACATCAGATAAACTTTCAAAGACATTGCATGCAGTATCAAGAGCATCGGATAGACTTTCAAAGATATTGCTTGCAGTATCAACAACAATGGATAGACTTTCAAAGACATTGCATGCATAATCAACAACATCGGATACACTTTCAAAGACATTGCATGCAGTATCAAGAACATTGGATACACTTTCAAAGACATTGCATGCAGTATCAATAACATCAGATAGACTTTCAAAGATATTGCATGCAGTATCAAGTCCATCGGATAGACTTTCAAAGATATTGCATGCAGTATCAAATCCATCGGATAGACTTTCAAAGACATTGCATGCAGTATCAAGAACATCGGATACACTTTCAAAGACATTGCATGCAGTATCAATAACATCAGATAGACTTTCAAAGATATTGCATGCAGTATCAACAACATCGGATATACTTTCAAAGATATTCCTCGCAGTATCAACAACAACGGATAGACTTTCAAAGACATTGCATGCATAATCAACAACATCGGATACACTTTCAAAGACATTGCATGCAGTATCAAGAACATTGGATACACTTTCAAAGACATTGAATGCAGTATCAATAACATCAGATAGACTTTCAAAGATATTGCATGCAGTATTAAGAACATCGGATAGACTTTCAAAGATATTGCTTGCAGTATCAACAACAACGGATAGACTTTCAAAGACATTGCATGCATAATCAACAACATCGGATACACTTTCAAAGACATTGCATGCAGTATCAAGAACATTGGATACACTTTCAAAGACATTGCATGCAGTATCAATAACATCAGATAGACTTTCAAAGATATTGCATGCAGTATCAAGTCCATCGGATAGACTTTCAAAGATATTGCAAGCAGTATCAAATCCATCGGATAGACTTTCAAAGACATTGCATGCAGTATCAAGAACCTCGGATACACTTTCAAAGACATTGCATGCAGTATCAATAACATCAGATAGACTTTCAAAGATATTGCATGCAGTATCAACAACATCGGATATACTTTCAAAGATATTCCTCGCAGTATCAACAACAACGGATAGACTTTCAAAGACATTGCATGCATAATCAACAACATCGGATACACTTTCAAAGACATTGCATGCAGTATCAAGAACATTGGATACACTTTCAAAGACATTGAATGCAGTATCAATAACATCAGATAGACTTTCAAAGATATTGCATGCAGTATCAAGTTCATCGGATAGACTTTCAAAGATATTGCATGCAGTATCAAGTCCATCGGATAGACTTTCAAAGACATTGCATGCAGTATCAAGAACATCGGATACACTTTCAAAGACATTGCATGCAGTATCAACAACATCAGATAGACTTTCAAAGATATTGCATGCAGTATCAAGTCCATCGGATAGACTTTCAAAGACATTGCATGCAGTATCAAGTCCATCGGATAGACTTTCAAAGACATTGCATGCAGTATCACGAAAATCGGATAGACTTTCAAAGACATTGAATGCAGTATCAAGAACATTGGATACACTTTCAAAGGCATTGCATGCAGTATCAATAACATCGGATAGACTTTCAAAGACATTGCATGCAGTATCAACAACATCGAATAGACTTTCAAAGACATTGCATGAGGTATCAAGAGCATCGGATAGACTTTCAAAGACATTACATTCAGTATCAACAACATCGGATAGACTTTCAAAGATATTGCTTGCAGTATCAACAACAACGGATAGACTTTCAGAGACATTGCATGCATAATCAACAACATCGGATACACTTTCAAAGACATTGCATGCAGTATCAAGAACATTGGATACACTTTCAAAGACATTGCATGCAGTATCAATAACATCAGGTAGACTTTCAAAGATATTGCATGCAGTATCAAGTCCATCGGATAGACTTTCAAAGATATTGCATGCAGTATCAAATCCATCGGATAGACTTTCAAAGACATTGCATGCAGTATCAAGAACATCGGATACACTTTCAAAGACATTGCATGCAGTATCAATAACATCAGATAGACTTTCAAAGATATTGCATGCAGTATCAAGAACATCGGATACACTTTCAAAGACATTGCATGCAGTATCAATAATATCAGATAGACTTTCAAAGATATTGCATGCAGTATCAAGTCCATCGGATAGACTTTCAAAGACATTGCATGCAGTATCAAGTCCATCGGATAGACTTTCAAAGACATTGCATGCAGTATCAATAACATCAGATAGACTTTCAAAGATATTGCATGCAGTATCAAGAACATCGGATACACTTTCAAAGACATTGCATGCAGTATCAAGAACATCGGATACACTTTCAAAGACATTGCATGCAGTATCAATAACATCAGATAGACTTTCAAAGATATTGCATGCAGTATCAAGAACATCGGATACACTTTCAAATACATTGCATGCAGTATCAATAACATCAGATAGACTTTCAAAGATATTGCATGCAGTATCAAGTCCATCGGATAGACTTTCAAAGACATTGCATGCAGTATCAAGTCCATCGGATACACTTTCAAAGACATTGCATGCAGTATCAATAACATCAGATAGACTTTCAAAGATATTGCATGCAGTATCAAGAACATCGGATACACTTTCAAAGACATTGCATGCAGTATCAATAACATCAGATAGACTTTCAAAGATATTGCATGCAGTATCAAGTCCATCGGATAGACTTTCAAAGACATTGCATGCAGTATCAATAACATCAGATAGACTTTCAAAGATATTGCATGCCGTATCAAGAACATCGGATACACTTTCAAAGACATTGCATGCAGTATCAAGAACATCGGATACACTTTCAAAGACATTGCATGCAGTATCAAGTCCATCGGATAGACTTTCAAAGACATTGCATGCAGTATCAAGTCCATCGGATACACTTTCAAATACATTGCATGCAGTATCAATAACATCAGATAGACTTTCAAAGATATTGCATGCAGTATCAAGTCCATCGGATAGACTTTCAAAGACATTGCATGCAGTATCAAGTCCATCGGATACACTTTCAAAGACATTGCATGCAGTATCAATAACATCAGATAGACTTTCAAAGATATTGCATGCAGTATCAAGAACATCGGATACACTTTCAAAGACATTGCATGCAGTATCAACAACATCGAATAGACTTTCAAAGACATTGCATGAGGTATCAAGAACATCGGATACACTTTAAAAGACATTGCATGAGGTATCAAGTACATTATATAGACTTTCAAATACATTGCATGAGGTATCAAGAACATCAGATAGACTTTCGAAGACATTGCATGCAGTATCAAGAACATCGGATACACTTTCAAAGACATTGTAATAATAAACTTTTTAATAGACATCTGATTATGTTTAAGTAATATCGGATAGACTTTAAAAAACACCTGATACGGTTTCAATAACATACAACATACAAATGTAGAAATATGTCATTGTAATGTGTTTTAAGGATGAAACCAAAACCAGAAACATAATAAAGGAAAATCTTCTGTAAAAGGTTGTCATTAGAAACACCGAATCAATATCCTATAAACAGTTTTTAGAATTTTAACGAATTTACACTTAATTCTGCTATCTAATCACTTTTTTTTTTCAAATATGACTATTTTGCTTATTTACATATTCCGATATTGAATCACTTTTTAAACAAATATAATTATAATTTTCTCCTGAAAATTCTCATATTTATTTATTAAACAGTATATAAAGATCTTTTATAATACCTTCCGTTTTTACACACCATAAAAACCTGTAATATATTTCATAATTTGTATATAATTGTATGCTCCCCGACCCACTATGCATGTACAAATGTATGATTTTCAAAGATTTAATAAAAGAATAAGGTAACTGGAGGAAAGAAAGTAACAAAAGACATAGGCTAGGCCTAAAGCTGGCACGACTATTCTGGGCACCCCTGTGTCAATATTGCAGGGGCAGAGACCGGTCGTCTCTAGTGACCGCAGAAGTTATATTAGTCGCGAATCACTCAATACTTCCTGACAAAGCAGGACGTATCTGGTATCCACAGAAGTTATATTAGTCAAGATGCACTCAATACTTCCTGACAAAGCAGGACGTATTTTGATAACGCGGAAGTAAATAAAATCGAAATAGCAACCGACACTTCCTATCAGGCAGGCCATATCTTTCACCAAAGAGAACCGCGGGCCAATCAGAAGACAGCACCTTAAGTAGGTCAACCAATAGGAAAAGATCATGTGACATCTCTCGACCAATCAGAGAGAAACTGAGTCTTGGTGTAAAATCGAAAAGCAAGACTGGTTAGTAGTGTCTTAGCTCTCATAGGAACAACACCTAGAGTGGCTCCTTGGCTTCCAACAAGGTAACATCTACTCTAGAGATCTCTCTCTCGCCGCTCATTTCATCTAAATCCAATCATCGCCATGTGATCAACTAATTAATAAGTCAAATCGCTCAGCTCTTCTCAAGCTTTCTTCCCTCCAACCCAGTTGCCTTTTTTTTTCAAACCCAATCACGTGTCCTGATTATTCCTAACTGTATGCTTAAACTTCCACTCAAACGACTGCGTTTCAACCAATCCTCACCATTCAAATCGAACAACAAGAAACCCCGCAACGATATTGTCACATATATATATAATAATCTGTTTTATGTATATCAATCTAAAGATTTATATATGTAAATATAAATAAGATCATGTGTCCATCGCCTATGTTATGGAGAAACTCGGAAATAGCCTAAACAAGTATGATAAACTTGTCTTAAGTCTCAAATATTTTCAATCTATCTTTGTCTTCAAAAAAAAAAAAAAGAGCTGACCTCTTTTTTAGGCTTTTTAGAGGATTATTTTTTTAAAAATTCGAAAAGAATATTGTCTAATGTATCGGGTTACTACGTGTTCACGTGCAACAACGATAAGAAAAAGTGAAATGAAGTCACCATTAGGGAGCACTGAAAAGCAAGAGTTCGCCAATAGTAAACACAGTAACCATGCAAATCTATAAAGGTTTAGTATATTGCCACGTGAAAAATTAGGGAAGACAAAAACTTCAGGAGGAGATAACAATTTATTTCAGGCAAGGACAAACTATGAATTTTACACAAATAAATTTTCTGGCAATGCGTTTCTTTTAAATCTCTACAGACCTTACTGCAATGATATGATTTAATGAATGAGAGGGCTTGGCTCATCAGTAGTGAACCCTCTCAGCGGTTTCGCCAAATTAATCTCTAGACCGCTCTACTACGGATGAGCCAAGCCCTCTCATTCATTAAATCATATCATTGCAGTAAGGTCTGTAGAGATTTAAAAGAAACGCATTGCCAGAAAATTTATTTGTGTAAAATTTTAACGATAGAGGGCAATAAAATTTAATTTACAAACTATGAATGGTAAACAAAAGATAAGTCACGAGGGAACTTTACAGAGTAGCAAAATATAAACATAAAAATGACCGTCTGTTAATAAAAATAATAAAATTAATAAATTATTTGTTACATATCTTCTTCCCTATGGGAGGTGTGACCCACAGCTAGCAATTATTGTAGATACTGAATTGGATCTGACGTGCTTCTGCCAAGGATTCCATCGAAGTCTTGGAACTTTGTCCCTAGTACCTTTGCGTCCTTTTTCTTGCGGCGTGAAGAGCGGCTTTGTCGTCGTATCGTCTATAGGGACATCGTCATCTTCGAGGGAAGTATTGGCTTTAGCACGGAGGTGGAATCCTGGAGTCAGTCCCCGAAAATGTAGATCGAAGTCTTGGAACTTTGTCCCTAGTACCTTTGCGTCCTTTTTCTTGCGGCGTGAAGAGCGGCTTTGTCGTCGTATCGTCTATAGGGACATCGTCATCTTCGAGGGAAGTATTGGCTTTAGCACGGAGGTGGAATCCTGGAGTCAGTCCCCGAAAATGTAGATCACAGCACCCATGGCTTCAAGGTCTTCTTGGCGGTCTTCAGTTTGTCTTCCCTAACTTACCCAGCATCTCCATCAAAATGCCACGTGGAAAATTAGGGAAGACAAAAACTTCAGGAGGAGATAACAATTTATTTCAGGCAAGGACAAACTATGAATGGTAAACAAAAGATAAGCCACGAGGGAAATTTACAGAGTAGAAAAATATAAACATAAAAATGACCACTCTGCTAATAAAAATAATAAAATTAATAAATGATTTGTTACAATATTATATTATAGTGATATTTAAAAATATTCTAAACAAAAAAACCTAAATATATATCGATAAAAATCATATACAAATCAAGATATCATTAACGGCTATATAGAGTTTCGTTGAGAGAGTTCAAATTCTAAATATTTCAGCAGACGAGAACACAATCTGAATAATTGAAACTGCAACCCTGTAACCCTAGCCAATCACAAGGCAACTCCCCAACAATGGACAAATTAAAACCCACAATGGGAGGGTTATTAATTAGAAATCGGAATTAGTGTTTCTAATGAATGGCTTTACTAAGAAAGGGTTTGAAAGTATTAGTTACCCACAGTGTGTTGAACTACCTCACTAAATGAGATATATGCAAATATAATCCTATAGTATTATAAATATATTTACATATTGTATGTCTTTGGCTTGATAAAGAGCTAATACTTGATAGTTTGCCAAATAACTCGGCAAGATATTTGATACATAGTGACATATTTCAAAGATTGTTTATAACACACAAAGAATGTAATATATTTTTCTCCCCTTTCAATATCATAAATATTTAAAATATGTAAATAATAATTTGTATATAAAAATAGTATATATCATCAATTTATTATCGTGATAATCCTGTTGAAGGACTAACAAGTCCGAAAGCTTGAAAATAAAAAGTTGAAAAAGAAACTTAACCCTGGAAGCTTTATTTATTTTATAATAGTGACTTTTTTAAAAACTACAAAAAATTCTTGCACAAAATGAGTTTCTTTTTCTTTTTTAAAGAAACACATTGTGAGAAATATTTATACTTTTAAAATGTTTTTTCACAAATTTTATTTTGAACAGTGACCTTTATTGAAGACACACGAGGTAACTAAGTGTGAACAAAATTTCCTTTGTCTCCTTTAAAAAAAACGGACACCAAGAATATCAAAGACTTTTCACTTAAGTTTTGTTCATAATGTACATAACTTTTATTAGAACATCTTATTTTTAGGGCCATTCCCTGGAGCCCAAGAATAAAAAAGACAAACACAAATGGTAAGTGTCTCAATAAATAGGTATGTAAATCTACTAGAGACAGTCTTGGTGGTGAGATATAACAACCTTGCGTGTCTTCTAGTTATCTTATTTTTAGTGATATTCTTGACTTTTTGTTAACTTGTTGTACAAGTATACATACCTCTCATCGGTAAATGAATCATAGAAATCTTGTTCCTTGTTCCAAAATCACTTTATTAGGTACCGCTCAACAGGATCAACCTAGTTTATGATAATTGCAACAATGAATAATATTATGATGCATTAGCGCGCCATCTGTTATCATTATATTTATAATTGTATGTAATTCTGCTGTCCTCAAAGCTTATGTCCATAGTTCATCTAAAATACCCATTCCAAGAGTCTAGCATCAGTATCACTATAAAAGTAAGTTCCAAAAATTCAATATAACAGCGGTATGGTAGATTAAACTGGCGAAACAGCTGGGAGGGTTCACCACTGATGAGACAGGCCCTCCCATTAATTTTTTCCATTGCAGTAAGGGCAGTAGAAATTGTTTAATTTTTAAAAGAATCATACGCGTCTATAATAGTTTCGTATTTTGAATGAATAATATGTAAAGGTTATTCACATATTAAACAAAATGTTAACGCGGGATTCAATCCCGGTTCATGACTGTCGGGAATCGAGAGTGTTGCCCACTTGTCCACCGACTCTTTTGTTTAGAAATCTTTATGTGAGCAATAGTTACCCAGAAAATATTTGAAAAGGGAAAATAGAATTCTGGTAAAAGGTTTCTTTTATATTTTTGAAAGCTTTAGAGAGAATTTCTGATCTTTAATGGGCAATTACTTTAATGAACAATATCAAAATGATCTCTATATAAAAAAATAAAGGAAAAAATTGTTATTGGCATTTTCCTCGTGCATCAGACTGTTTACAGCTAAAATAATAGATATTATAATATGATGAAATATATATACACAAAAAATTATATGAAAATTAGAAACTATTGTAGACGCGTAAGATTCTTTCTGAAATTAAACAATTTCTACTGCCCTTACTGCAATGGAAAAATTAATGGGAGGGCCTGGCTCATCAGTGGTGAACCCTCCCAGCGGTGGGTAAAGGTAGATTAAACTGGCGAAACCGCTGGGAGGGTTCACCAATGATGAGCCAGGCCCTCCCATTATTTTTTCCATTGCAGTAAGGGCAGTAGAAATTATTTTATTTCAAAAAGAATTTTACGCGTCTGAAATAGTTTCTAATTTTCATAACAGATGGCGCGCTAGTACATCATAAAACAATTATATAGATAATTTGTCAGATATATTGTTATATTTGGTTATTAGGTCTATTTTTCTATTGATGCTATTTATTTTTGATGATACCAGTGCTTCCAGGAATAATCGTTGTTGCTTGATTTTTATGTCGTGGTAATGGGCTATTGCTTGTTTGAGATTGAATGTGTGTCCAGTGGTGTGTTGATAAATCTTTATGAATGTTTTATCTTGTCGGTCGGTATAGGAAAGTATCAAATTGTGTTTTCCACTGTAGCAGAGAACAATGAAGGATATTGTGAAACATCCCCTCTTGAATTCTATCTTCGCATGACTCACGCTTTAAGCATCAATATTTCTTTAAATATTCTGAGTGGTTTTCTTAGTATATATACTCATGGAAAA
Organism: Cordylochernes scorpioides; assembly: GCA_030710605.1. NCBI lineage: Eukaryota > Metazoa > Arthropoda > Arachnida > Pseudoscorpiones > Chernetidae > Cordylochernes > Cordylochernes scorpioides. The sequence continues at coordinate 49,061,280 of CP092877.1, forward strand.
ACCCTAAGTGGAAAGTTTTTGATATCGTCGGTTTTCTGTTTTTTTTTTCTTTTAACAGATAGAGGCAATTTTGTGCACACTTGGTTATCTCGTGTATCTTCAATAAAGGTCATTGTGTATCAAATATATTTTAGAGTTATTGTTTGTTACCCGATATAAATGCTAAAAGATATAGGTATGAGTGTATAATGAAGAAAAATAGATTTATAAAAATAGGATTTTCTTAATATATGACTGACAGATCCGCACACACCTAGCACAGTCACAGTGTACCGCGGGGATTGCCACCGCATTACCCGGCTTCGCCCCAGTTCCACGCGAGTGAAGGTTCGCCCAACCATATTGGTGTTAAACGACGTTCTCTCTCGCTCTCTTTATTAGTATTGGTAATGATAATAACATATTACTACTTGGCTAATCAAGAGAAATGATACTTGTCGTTCTATGGAATAATTAAAAATCAACGAATAGTTGATATTTATTCCGATAGATGGCGCAAGCCATCAGCAACTTTTAGTTGCACGATCAGGAGATACCTTTTTCTTAATTAATCCACCTGATCCCAGTATAATCTCTCTTTTGTAATATTTTTTCACATATATTTATTTAGTATGAAGTAAGGAATAAAGAGTAGCTTCTTATATAGACATTTTATTCACGCTAGCTTTCGAACCTATGAGGTTCTTCAACGGGCTTGGATAGCTTTTTACACTAACAAAAGTACCCCAGCACAGGGACTTTATATACACCTAGGAGGAAATTTACATACTTAAGCCGATGGATTAAAAGAGATTATATGATGGCAACGTTAAAATTGGGATATTTACATATAAAAAACCGAAATCAAGAATTTGTAAAATTATGAATATATGTAAAACAGCCAGCATTGTTGCGATAAATGAGTAAAAGTCCAAGTGCAGAGACCGGGTCTCCACTCAATGTCACAACTAATGGGGAGGGGAAAGGGGGGGGGGGGGGTAGGGGGGGGGTGGGAGGAGTAGTAAGCACTATTAATGAAGGACTTTGTATATATCGGGAAGGTCTATTTTACGGTTGATACTGTTGGTTTGTGAGGAAATAATGGATTCTAAGCAAAGTCTATTGTATTTATGGTTTATATGCCTGTATTTAATATGTGGATGTTCAAGGTCAAAACTGTGGCCTGTTTGTGCAATATGGGTGTAGATTAGGGATTTGGTATCTTTGTTGTGAATATTGCGGTTATGCTCTGAAATTCTGATGCATGTGGTTCTGCCTGTTTCCCCGACATATAATGCTGGGCAATTATTGCAATGTAAGGAATAGATGGCGCCAGTAGAGTCGACCGGGAGGGTAGGTCTATCTGATTTGGTAATGCTATTTCTGAGGATGGTGGATAGGCTGGGGGGACAGTTGTATAGAACCTTGATACCGTATGGGCGCAATATGCGGGATATTGAAACGGCTTTAGGGGAATATGGAAGCCAACATGTGGATCTATGGATTGTAGTAGTTGTAGGGACACTTGGATCAATCATCTTCCATATTCCCCTAAAGCCGTTTCAATATCCCGCATATTGCGCCCATACGGTATCAAGGTTCTATACAACTGTCCCCCCAGCCTATCCACCATCCTCAGAAATAGCATTACCAAATCAGATAGACCTACCCTCCCGGTTGACTCTACTGGCGCCATCTATTCCTTACATTGCAATAATTGCCCAGCATCATATGTCGGGGAAACAGGCAGAACCACACGCATCAGAATTTCAGAGCATAACCGCAATATACACAACAAAGATACCAAATCCCTAATCTACACCCATATTGCACAAACAGGCCACAGTTTTGACCTTGAACATCCACATATTAAATACAGGCATATAAACCATAAATACAATAGACTTTGCTTAGAATCCATTATTTCCTCACAAACCAACAGTATCAACCGTAAAATAGACCTTCCCGATATATACAAAGTCCTTCATTAATAGTGCTTACTACTCCTCCCACCCCCCCCTACCCACCCCCTTTCCCCTCCCCATTAGTTGTGACATTGAGTGGAGACCCGGTCTCTGCACTTGGACTTTTACTCATTTATCGCAACAATGTTGGCTGTTTAACATATATTCATAATTTTACAAATTCTTGATTTCGGTTTTTTATATGTAAATATCCCAATTTTAACGTCGCCATCATATAATCTCTTTTAATCCATCGGCTTAAGTATGTAAATTTCCTCCTAGGTGTATATAAAGTCCCTGTGCTGCAGTACTTTTGTTAGTGTAAAAAGCTACCCAAGCCCGTTGAAGAACCTCATAGGTTCGAAAGCTAGCGTGAATAAAATGTCTATATAAGAAGCTACTCTTTATTCCTTACTTCATACTAAATTGGTCAAGATAAGAGTTATTTCTTAAAAAACATATATTTATCTGTGATATTATAACACTATGCGGCGCTGAGTTTGTTTATACAAAAATGTAACGCCTTGATAAAGGTTTGGCGTTCAGCCAACCGGAATATTGGCAAATAAATATTTTATTCAATCCAATAAATGATTTTTTTATTATCTAATATATTTATATGTTTGAAAATATGAAAATAGAAAAGATCAGGTGTTGATACATTAAAAGAAAAAAAGTTAGCCTGACCACTCACATGAGCATTTTAGGTGGTAGAGCGCCATCTAGTGGAATGAAAATTCAACGTTATTACATCATAGAATTTTTCTATAAATCTGGACTTCAAAAGAAGATAACAATAGTATGGATAGAAAATATAAATTCCCCAAGTATATCAGCAATTTAAACACTCATAGTCCACAATATAAAATTTTTCTTATTTATTTCAATTATAAGATTTCAAAATTGTATAATTATTTATACTTTTTTCAATGTTCTTTTTTATTAATATTATTATTCAGTGTAGCATATATAAGCAGAATCATCCAATACAGTATTAGAGGTCTAAGAAGCGGTCTGGTAGATTAAATTGACGAAACCACTGGGAGGGTTCACAACTGATGAGCCAAGCCCTCCCAATAATTTGTCATTGCAGTAAGGACAATAGAAGTTTATTTTATGTTTAAAAAAACATCCATGCTTCAATGCTTCCATTTATTATTTATAGATGGCACGATATTATCTTATGATTAATATTCTTATATATTTCTATTTAATTATTACTGTATTATTATTAATTATATATGTTATATTAAAATTTTATTTTATTTAAAATTATATTTCATAGATTCAAATACTCTGTTAAATCGACCGCCAGAGGTTACGCTTCCCCTATAAAAACTCATTGTTGTTGTTTCCTGAGGGCCGCCTCAAACCTTTTGTACATTATGTAAATAAATTTTTCATTTTTTAGATTCTTACGCCTTAAGTCAGGCAGTACTTTTATCAAATTAGGTTTTTATATATTCCTTTAGTTCAATTAAAGAAATCTCTGATCAAAACCATTTTTATTATTATTCTTTCAAGATTTTAACCACGACTGCATTACCATAGCATAATCTCAACAATTCCAAAATCAACAGAAATATCACTTTATTTTATAATATACTAGACGAATGACCCGGGCAACGCCCGGGTTTACCCGATTAAATGTATGTTTTATTCAAACACTATTCGTTACAATTATAAATTGGCGCAGTGGATGTCACTCTTGTGAAACGTCCCGCTCCAAACTTCACAGTCAGATTAGTTACGATATAAATCTTCAAATCGAGCGAGCGTCTATAAATATTTCGATTTAGATCAAGTATTCTAATTATTAAGCGAACTATTATTAATAAAATTTTGAGAAGATTTCGATTTTAAACGTATTTATAACCTTGATAGAGGGCGCTGTTCGTGAGCTAAGTAGAATAATTTGAATATATAGTTTTAATATTTAATTTATATATAATTTAAAATAGCCTATCGTTTTCCTCGTATTTTTTTTACCTATGTATGGAAATTTTGGTTTGAATTAGTGAACTACTGCGAATTTGTATACCGGACATACAAACCAACAAACAAACAAACAAACATACAAACATTCATTTTTATATATATAGAAGATATAATATAAATGAGTTTTAAAAATTGTTTTAAAAAAATGCATCGGCCGGGAATCGAACCCGGGCCGCCCGCGTGGCAGGCGAGCATTCTACCACTAAGCCACCGATGCTTTAAAAAAATGGCCATATTTAGGTATTCATTCCATTCCGGATTAGTCCGCGTAAAAAATAGTTCTTCAAATTAAAAAAAGAAATAGCCAAAAATAATAAGCAAAATGTAGCCAAAAATTTTCCTCAGGTTTATAAAAAGCGACATGCAAAATTTGGAACCAATTGGTTCAGTAGTTTTTGAGTTTATCGCGAAACAGACAGACAGACAGGAATTGACTTTTATATATAGAGAGAGATTTGTGCCATTATAGTTATTTTGTAAGTTTTACATATTATAAATTCTCTATAGCAGTTGTATAGATACGTGAAATGGTGAAATGATAAGCGAGCATCTCAAAACAATCTTGTTTCTCCTGAAGAAGTTTGGCGTGTTGCCAGACGAAATATTGGAAAAATATATATATTTGATCTCCAAAATAATAATTCTTTTAAATATATATATGTGTAAAAAAATGTAACAAATTATTACATTACGCTTAAAATTGAAATAAAATAATTTGTTATTGCTTTATTATTGATGTGTTTGTAAAATGCTATTTCACAAATAAAACATATTTAAAACAGACGAAAATAATTACGAAATTATAGATTGACAGTTTAAGTAAACTCTAAAGTTGGTAGTAAAATTTCTATCTAAACACACACACATGAAAAAAATAACCATTTTGAGTAAATATATTCTTCAAGCCATTTTCCATTATGAAGATGCACTTGTTATAAAGTCGTATAAATAATTTATAACTAAAAGGTATTTTATATTTTGTATATAACCACAAAATATACTTGCAGACGAAAAGATAAATAGCAGACGAAAATGTATTCAATATATAGTAGCAGACGAAATTTCATGAATAAATAATTATCTAATCTTTTATTTTCACAGAGTGATAACATATTAAATTGAATATTAATAACTTGTCCTTTTGATCAATACATTTTTTTTTATGTTAGAAAATATATAATATATATTCAAAATTTATTTATTTATTTAATGTTACTAAATACTCATTTTATAAGAGATATCAAATGAGAAATAAAATATTAAAAACAATTCTATGAAAATAGGGGGGGGGGGGATAAAATATAAAAAATCAAATTATTTTATATTCTAATAAAAATGTATTCGATCTTTATATGCTTCAGAAAATATATTCTCTGAAGCAAAAAAATAAAAAACGAGACACGACCAATATAAATCGAGCAGACGAAATTGCATAAATGTATAATGATAGTTACATATTCACAAAGAGGTTGCAAATAAAATCCTGATAACCTGGATTCAGCTTTTAAAACCGGTTCATAGAACGCCGCCTATGTATTAGCAATTCAAAATTATATTTTCTCCCATTTAGGTGAGATTTGGCGGGAAATAAATATTGAAGAGGTCGTCTGCATCTTTAATACCCACTTAAAATTTTACGTTTCTTGAAACCTTCTAATTGATCATTAGCTACAAGGGTTTTAATGTTAAATTTATTTATATAATTATCTCATTATATATTGTAAAGTTTCCTATTTTAGAAATAAGTAATAGTCACAATACATTGTGTTTTAATATTTAATTTAATTACGACAAGGTTAACCATAATATATAAACAAAAAAATAACGTATTCAAAATTAGAGAAAGAAAGAAAGTACAGTGTTTTCCGACTGTCTAACTATGAAGAAAAATCAAAGAATAATTAAATATTTACATAAAAAAATACAAAGCATGTTACATATATATTTGTTTGAGTATGTTATAAAGTCATTTTGGTTGTTTTATTTTCCTCTGTTTGAGAATATAAAGCAATATTGACGAAAAAACTGTCTCGAAAACATCGTTGTTTTTTTTTGGCAGAATCGGCCGATTTCATCCTGTAGACTGTTGGAATATCGTAGCCACCTCTATACATATGAAGGTCATAGCATCAAACTATGGATTACATGGATTATTTACCAATTTGCTGAACATGTGGTATTTTTACTGACACCAATTTCCCTTCTCTGCACTAGATTATCAAGAAAATACATATTTAATATGTATTTTATAATAAATATTTTTTAATAATTTATAGATATGCAAAAAAGGTTTTCTCACGTTTAAAAATGCATTAATCTGACCAAATACCGACCGTATCAAAGCGAAAACACCTTTTTGACAAATTCGACCGATTTCATAATTGTAGGATGTCATGAAATCGAAGATGCACCAGTACTGTTGAGTGCCATACACGAAAGCATGGAATAAAGATTTAATTTTGTCTTTATTATTCAAAATGGGTGTTGTGGCATTTTCTTTTATCTGAATTTTGTATTTAAGCCATAGGAGATAAAACAAAAATCATTGTTTCAATGCTTTTTTTAAACGGTAGAGCTGGCTTCACATAAAATCTTCTTCCATAAAATTCACAATGGAATTCATAGATGGTATTTACCATTCATGGATGGGTAGCGATCTGAACAGCAGAGAATTATAAAAAAAATGTCTAACTAAAATTAATAACAAAGATGTCTCATGGTCAAACAGTCAAATGCTATGCACAACTCTACCATTTATACTAATAAGTATCAGGTAAACGATGTTGTTTTTCTTTTTTTTTTTTCTTTTTCGACTGAAATGATGATCAAATACCTTTAAATAATGATTAAATAACTCGAATAATGGTCAAATACCTTTAAATAAGGGATAAATACTTTTGAATAACGGTCAAAAACCTTCAAATAATGGTCAAATACCATTTATTAACGGCTAAATACCCTCGAATAATAGTCAAGTATCTTTTAATAATGCCAAATACCTTTAAATAATGGTCAAATACCTTCGAATAATGCTCAATTAACTTTGAATAATGGTCAAATACCTTTAAATAATGGTCAAATACCATTCATTAATGGCGTTAAATACCCTCGAATAATAGTCAAATACCTTTAAATAATGGTCAAATACCATTCATTAATGGCGTTAAATACCCTCGAATAATAGTCAAATACCTTTAAATAATGGTCAAATACCATTCATTAATGGCGTTAAATATCCTCGAATAATAGTCAAATACCTTTAAATAATGGCCAAATACCCTCGAATAATGGTCAAATACCTTTAAATAATGGTCAAATACCATTCATTAATGGCGTTAAATACCCTCGAATAATAGTCAAATACCTTTAAATAATGGTCAAATACCATTCATTAATGGCGTTAAATACCCTCGAATAATAGTCAAATACCTTTAAATAATGGTCAAATACCATTCATTAATGGCGTTAAATACCCTCGAATAATAGTCAAATACCTTTAAATAATGGCCAAATACCCTCGAATAATGGTCAAATACCTTTGAATTGTGGGTGGCATGGAATTCTAGGCGGAGTCAGATAACAAATTATTTATTGTAAAATCAACTTTAAATTACATTTATTTATACAAATTATCAGAAGGGTTAAATTGGTGTATACTACATGTTGAAGTTATTTTTGTTTATATGTGTGGTCAAATATCAATTCTAGATTATATAATGTTAGACATATGTGCTTGATATATTATAGATAAATATTTACATTTCATATTATTTATGATTTATATTTAGAATGATGTATAATTATTTTATTATATTGATATGGCAACAATTAATATGATATTAATGTTAATTCATATAATTTTAATAAAGTATATTTTATAAGCATTATATATTTATAAGATGAATAATTTTAATATTTGAATTGAATAATTATTAGACAAATTAAAACTTATAATGAAAATAGGAAAAGTTAATATTTGGGAGCCGCTACATCACTCCCCCGCCAGTGAAGACTTAAAGTCGAAAACGTACGTGGCGTCCGTAGCGAGTGGTGTAGCTACCTGTCTTCGGTGTAGTTTCCTCAGCACCGTCGGGCATAGGTGGCAGAATTGAAGAATCGTGGAAACTTTGAGGGGTGTTTTCTATGAATGCAGGCTTTAGTCTGTTGACAGAAATGACTTTGTTTTGGTCATTGATTTTAACTGTAAATGTCTTCGAAGATCTTGATACCACTGGAAATGGACCTTCGTATGGTGGAGATAACGCTCTTTTTACAAAATCTTTTCTTACAAAGACGTGTGAGCAGGTGTCTAAGTCTTTATGAGAAAAAATATTATTTTGCTTTGTTTGTCTTGTTGGTTGAGGTCGAATTCTACTCATATAATTTTTTAATTGAGTGGCAAAATTTGATGGATCGGGGTTTTTAAATTCTGAATTGGTTAGTAAATCAGCTGGAAGATTTAAAGTTGTCCCGAAAACCATTTCTGCAGCAGTGCATTTCAGGTCTTCTTTGTAGGATGTTCTGATGCCTAGCAGTACTAGAGGCAAAGCATCTATCCAATTAATAGTATTTCCGCTTGCCATGATTGCAGCTTTAATTTGACGATGCAAGCGTTCGACGAGACCGTTTGCTGCAGGGTTGTATGCCGTTGTTCGTATTCTGTTGGTGCCAATGAGTGAAGTGAGATCCTTGAAAAGATGTGATTCAAATTCACGACCTTGGTCAGTAGTTATTGTTGCTGGAACTCCGTATCTAGAAATCCAACCGCGAAAAAAAGCTTTTGCTACGCTTATTGCAGTTTTGTCCGAAATCGGAAAGGCTTCAGGCCATTTTGAATATCTGTCTATAGCAGTCAAAATGTGGGTACAATTTTCAGAATGGGGTAAGGGGCCTATTAAATCAAGATGAACGTGTTCAAAGCGAGTTGATGGGAGAGGAAAAATTCCGTGTTTTGTAATTGTATGCCTGTGAATTTTGCTTTTCTGACAATCTAAACAGGACTTTGACCAATGATTTATTGTTTGATTCATTTTGGGCCAAAAGTATTTTTGAGTTATTAGTTTTCTTGTTGCACGAATTCCTGGATGAGACAAATTATGGAGAGAATTAAAAATTTGTCGTCGGAAATTTTCAGGCACGAAAGGTCTGGGATTACCCGTAGAAACATCGCAGTAAATTAATTTATTGCAAAAAGGAACTTGTTGTTTTATTAATTTGATTGTTTGTGAAGAATTTGAATTATCAATGAGAGTTTTTAGTTCTTTGTCCTTTTCTTGAATTTCAGGGAATGCATTAAGATCTAGATTAACCTTCGTGTGATCGAAAGTTTCGATTTCAATTCTTGAAAGGGTATCAGCCACAAAGTTTTCACTTCCCTTAACATAGCGTATGTCCATGGAGAATTGTGAAAGATAGTTGAGATGACGTTCTTGACGAGGTGAACGTTCAGATTTTGATGTGAAGGCATACGTTAGAGGCTTGTGGTCTGTAAAAAGCATGAATGTTTTTCCATCAAGAAAGTATGAGAAATGCTTAACAGAGAGGAATGCAGCTAGGAGTTCCCGGTCGAATGCTGAGTATTTCGTTTCTGCTGGGGATAGCTTTTTTGAAAAAAATGAAATTGGTTCCCATGCAGTGTCATTCAGTTGTTGGAGGACACCACCAACAGCAACGTTGGAGGCATCAACCAGTACACTTAATGTAGAATTGGGTTGAGGGTAGTTTAAAAGTGTATTTTCTGCAAGAGCATTTTTGATGTTTTGAAAAGCTTCTAATGTGTCTGAAGTCCAATTTAATGATGCATTGGGAGATTTAGTTTTTAAAAGTGAATAAAGCGGAGATAAAATATGACTTGAATTTTTTATGAACCTGTGATAATAATTTACAAGACCAATAAATCTTTGGAGTTGACGGGTCGAATTAGGTTGAGGAAAATCTTTAACGATTCTTATTTTCTCAGGAAGAGGTTTTATTCCTTTGTTGTCAATGATGTGTCCAAGAAATTCTAGTGAAGGTTTTCCGAAAACGCTTTTAGATATATTGATTGTTAGTCCATGATCGGAAAGTCTTTTGAAGATTATATGTAGATGTTGAATGTGATCATTTTCATTTTTACTGGCGATCAAAACGTCATCAATGTAAACGAAGACAAAATCTAGACCTTTTGTTACTTCATCCATGAATCTTTGAAATGTTTGGCTTGCGTTTTTTAAACCAAAGTTCATTCGTGTGAATTCAAATAGACCAAATGGCGTAGTTATTGCCGTTTTGGTTATGTCTTCTTGGTTAATTGGAATATGGTGGTACGCCTTCACTAGATCTATTTTGCTGAAAATTGTACAGCCATGAAGGCTTTGGGTGAAATCCTGAATGTGCGGAATGGGGTAACAATCAGGTTGGGTCACAGCATTTAGTCTTCTGTAGTCGCCGCATGGTCTCCAGTCTATAGAATTTTTCTTAGGGACTAGATGTAAAGGTGATGCCCATGCTCCGTCTCCTCTCTTGCATAAACCTAGTTCCATCATGTGCTCAAATTCTGATTTGGCAATTTTAAATTTTTCTGGATTCAGCCGTCTTGGTTTGGAGAATGTTGGTTGCCCTTTTGTAGTAATATGATGAGTGACTGAATGCTTGACTGGTGTGGAATATGATGGAGGCTTAGTTAGAGAGGGATAATGAGAGAGAATGTTCAAAAATTTGTCTTCATAGCTGTTTATTGAGCACTTTGGAGAAAGTGAGTTGAAATTTGTAATTGATGCACGCTTGCGTAGCTTCGTTAAAGAATCAATTATAAACTTTCCTTTGATATCTGGAATTATTCCAAAGTGTTCCATAAAATCAGCTCCTAGAATGGCTTTGTTTGTGTCTGCTATTATGAATCTCCATTTGAAATCTCTACGAAGACCTAGATCAAGATTAAGGAATCTTTCGCCATAAGTCTTGATAGGTGAATTGTTTGCTGCTGTGAGAGTAAATTTTGTTGGACCACGCCGTCTATCTTCAGGACGAGGAGACAGGACACTGATCTCTGCACCTGTGTCAAGGAGAAAACTATATTTGTTGCGGTAGTCAGTGATAAATAGACGGTGGCTTTTATTATTGCTACAATCAGTAACCACCGGGCTTACTGATTGTTGTTGGAGTTTTCCTGCTGGTTCTTTGCTTTTTTGTTGAAAGTACAAGGTGAGATGCATTTTCTTGCATGGTGCTTGAATCGAAAATGATACCAGCACCAAGAGCCATTTGGATTGTACTTTCTATAACTATTTGGGGAAGATTTTCGAGATGAAGATGAGCTTCTGGATCTTGAACGAGGTATTCTTTCTTCCTTCTTGTTAAGGTCAATTTTCAATGCTGAAATTTCCGCACGCAAAGATGCCAGTTCCTTTTCTAAAGTCGAAGTACTTGAAGATGGTGAAGAAGTAATCTCCGTCACTCTATCAGCTAAATCTGCTAGAGAGTTTAGTGATGCTTGCTCTTGCGTTGTCAGAATTATTTGGATGTTTTTAGGTAAACGTTGCATCCAGAGCATTTTTAATGTTGTGTCACTGACGGCTTTGCTTTCTCCAATCAATTGTCTTAAGTGGCGTAATAATTGGCTAGGCAGTCTGTCTCCAAGTTCTTCTTGAGTCAACAATTGCTGTAGTTTTTTTAATTCGCTGTCTGCGGTACATTTAATTATGGCCTTCTTTAGCGCGTCGTATTTATTGTCTGGTGGAGGTGTTATAATGAATTCACGTACCTCTATGGCAGTTGATGGAGGTAAAAGTGAAATTAGATGAGAAAATTTGGTGTCATCATTTGTAATTGGACTTGGCTTGTTCAATAAAAATTGTGATTCCAATGTTATGAACCACAATTCTGGATCGTTTGGCCAAAATTCGGGTGCTTTAATTGAATCCATTTTGAGAATATATTGTATTTAAAAAATTATATGTCCTTAAAAGATTTTAAAATTCTGATTATTATAATTATTAAAATTCAGAATTAAAATTTTATATTTGATTTTTTTATTTGATAAGAAAAAATATTTGAATATATTATCAAGTTAAAATTTTTAAATTGTAAGTTATATATTATTTTTAATTGCCAATTTAATGTGTATTTGAATTTATTTAATATATATATATATTTATTTCTTAAAATTATATTTGATATCTGATTTGTTTTTAAGTTGAAAATTTGCCTTGAATTAAATACCAAACGATGTACGTTTTCGTAGTTTTTAAATATTGCGAAATATGTTATAATTTTTGTTTTAAATATAAATATTTAATATGTATTTCTTAAATATTTATAATTTGATATTATGAGTATTTTTATTTTCACTTTTGATCGAATTGAAATTCTTGTTTGATTGCTTGCATTTTATTTATGTATTTTTATTTTTATTTATATAATACGGCTCACCATTTTGTGGGTGGCATGGAATTCTAGGCGGAGTCAGATAACAAATTATTTATTGTAAAATCAACTTTAAATTACATTTATTTATACAAATTATCAGAAGGGTTAAATTGGTGTATACTACATGTTGAAAGTTATTTTTGTTTATATGTGTGGTCAAATATCAATTCTAGATTATATAATGTTAGACATATGTGCTTGATATATTATAGATAAATATTTACATTTCATATTATTTATGATTTATATTTAGAATGATGTATAATTATTTTATTATATTGATATGGCAACAATTAATATGATATTAATGTTAATTCATATAATTTTAATAAAGTATATTTTATAAGCATTATATATTTATAAGATGAATAATTTTAATATTTGAATTGAATAATTATTAGACAAATTAAAACTTATAATGAAAATAGGAAAAGTTAATATTTGGGAGCCGCTACAGAATAATGGCCAAATACCTTTATATATGGGACAAATACCTTTAAATAAAGGCCAAATGCCTTTAAATAATGGCCAAATGCCTTTAAATAATTGCCAAATACCCTCGAATAATGATCAATTAACTTTGAATATTGGTCAAACACCTTTAAATAATGATCAAATACCTTTAAATAATGCTCAAGTACCTTAAATAATGGTCAAATACCTTTGAATAATGGTCAAAAACCTTTAAATAATGAACAAATGTCTTTTACTTGTTGTTAAATACGAAATTAGCTTAAAAATCAAGAAAAGCCGATAGATGGCATAAGTAATATTTGGAAAAAGTTACAATTTATTAGAAGGCTGTTTTCATCATAGATTTTAGGTCTGGTGTCTTTTTAGTTATCGTTTTGTTTGAAATAAAGTGAGGTCTTTTAACTGTTCAATATTCACGGATTAATAAAGTATTTAAATCAGTTCATATTAATGAAATTTTGCACAATTAAGATATTTAATCAATTAACTATATAAATGCTGTTGCTGAAAACGTATTTTTTAAACTTGATATTAACATTTATTGATTTATTAATAAATATAGCATTCAGAAAATATATCGTGCATAGAAATTGTTAGATACGATTTATCGTTGAGTCAACGGTCAAAAATAATATTTTAAATAATTTATAGATTGTTTTTAAAGCAGAATATTATTTTTCAAAAAACGCGTTGAATATATAAAACAAAAATATTTTTGAAAAAAAAATAAATAAAATTGCAAACATTTTAATGCAATTTATAAAACATAAATTTTTAAAACATTTCTAACAATTCTTAGATATATTCCTATGTTATTATAAAATATCAAAAGATTCCTTTGATTCCCGCCATTTTTATGGATGAAATAAAATAAGATGACACTTGATAAATTTTAAATAGAGCGGATTTTATATTCATGGCCAAAAACGGTAGAAAAATTGAAAAGCATATCTCTCTATTTATAGCTTTTCTAACACAAACGACCATAAGGTTCTGTGTGTTTACTTTTAACCCAATTACTGCATTTTTATAACGGATTGTAGCTATAAGAACTCATAGAAATAATGGAAAAATTATAAATAATATCTTCTTATATATAAAAGTCAATGTCTGTTGTCTGTTTCGCGATAAACTCAAAAACTACTGAACCAATTGGTACCAAATTTTGCATGTCGCTTTTCATAAACCTGAGGAAAATTTTCGGCTACATTTTGATTAGTATTTTTTGGCTATTTATTTTTTTCATTTGAAGGACTTTTTTTTTTACGCGGAGTAAATACGAGGCGAAGTAACAACACCAGGCCAATTAAGTGACCAATGAGCGTTCGGCATTTTTTTTTCAAGTTGCTTGCGTACTTTTTTTAAATATATTTTTATACGATTGTTAATTATTTTTTACAAAAGTATTGAGAAAGAAATTTATATTACCAAGTTACGGTAAGTGCACACAATGCAATTTAAAAAAGATTTTACAAAATTAGCGTTACTGTATGTAAATAATGGTTTTCGTATTTTTTATTAATTTTTGTTCTGGCCTTTTCTTTTATCTCTTTTTTAAAAAAATCGTTTAAAATGCAGTCGCAGTCATTAGCAAACACATATGTTTGCCTAATTTCCATGTGCTCTTTTATTTTTTACAGAAAAATATTTACTGCCAGTATTTTGGATTAATTTTTTTATAAACCTATTTTTCTTATTCTTACTGAGAAGATGGGCATCGCAGTCACTCACTCAACTCAGGCAATTTCAAGGGTTAATGCGCTGGGGCGGGTACCTCGGGGGTTCGGTGGGAAAGCTGCCGTCTATTTAAACTATATTGATTTTGAAACAACTAAATGGATTGCAAAAAAAAAATAATTAAATCAAATACCTAAACGCTAATATAATTCAATTTTTGCCATCACACACTTTTTGCCTGTGGTTTATGTGTTATTTCTGTATTGCTATTCTATGGCACTTCTACTATTTATTAATGATGTACTTTCAGTATGAAGGAAATTGCACTCGGGGGAATTCTCGGACGAACCCGGGTCATTCGTCTAGTATATATATATATATATAGTGTAGAAACTATATAATAAAAATATAATAGTGATTCTATATTTAAAATTTAAAGAGTAAACTGATAATAAAGATAATTTATATCAAGTAGATTTGATTAGATTAGCAAGCTAAATCTAAATTAATTATAAAAATAAATAGTTGTTTAGTTTTATAGTTTAGTTTTGTATTAAAATTATCT
Organism: Cordylochernes scorpioides; assembly: GCA_030710605.1. Lineage (NCBI taxonomy): Eukaryota > Metazoa > Arthropoda > Arachnida > Pseudoscorpiones > Chernetidae > Cordylochernes > Cordylochernes scorpioides. The sequence goes on from CP092877.1 coordinate 49,076,343, forward strand.
TTATTACTTTGATTATTTGAATTCAAATTATAAAATTTGTAAATTGTTATTATTTAATAGAGAGAGAGAAAAAAATTCTTTGCTTCTTACACATCATTCATATATATTTATAATTAATAACAATAAAATTTAACAACGTAACGCCTTTTGCAGTCGGCTTTTACACGTCATTTAGACATACTCTAATTTGTATATAGAATAATAGAAGTGAGAATATATTTAATAGTATAAATTTTAGTAGTTAGAGAAAAAAGAGAAAGACAGAACCATGCACTTTTATTCAAACTAATAATAAGAAAGAAAAAAAATTGTAAAGAAGGTAGATAAGATTGTTAGTATATATTTATATTTTTATAATTTTATATTTTATCCTTTTTTATATGATTTTTTAATTTTTTTTATTTTATAGTATGAATATATCTAGTTGTATTTAGTAATAAATCTATAATATGAATTAACTTTTGTTATAAGTTTGGTTATTATGTTTTGAAACCCTAATGGTAGACCAGACATATACAAAAAAAAATTAAAATGAATTAATTAGTGGAAAAAGAGATATGCTGGACCGGAGATTTTCAAATAGAAATCCAGCTGACATTTCACTCCTGCTCTATTATGTCATAGATCTCTCTTAGACCGTATTTTATGTGTTAATATTAAGTTGTTTTAGTGAAACATTTACCAAATACAAGTGTTAAGAAATTCTAACTGTAACCTACCTCGTCTGTGACGCCTTCCTCTGTAAACAGCTATTTATGGCTGACATCTGTTGGGGGGGGGACACATGTTCGTCCCTTCAAAATTAGAATGCTTTCTCAGAAATTCCAGAACAATATAAGACAACCAAAGAATAAAGAAAATAGTTAAGGGAAGAATTGTCCAATTGTTCATTAAATAGTTAATGATTTTTTTATTTGAGTCGATAAATTTATAATTATATTTATTAGTTAATTTATTTATAATAAATTGTAGTGTTGAAGCTAATTGTATATCAATGTTTTTTATAACTGAATTTATACCAGATGTGATTGTTCTGAAAGAAATTGGTTTTTGTGTAGTTTAGGAATTATATAGAACTTTGGTATGTTTGGATTTTTGTAGTAATTATAAATTTTTAGTGAATTTTCAACGTTTTTGATGTCTTTTTTTGATTTTTGTGGCTGTAGTTCTAGCAAAAGTGTATTTATGATTATTATCAATTTCCTTTTTTAGTATATCGTGGTATAGAATTTTACAAATGATAGATAAGTAATTGGAACATTTATCTATAGGAGTGATAATAAAGTCCTTCTGTAATTTAATTATATTTTCTTTAAAAGAAGGAATATCTGAATTAGGTTTTGTGTATTTAAGTGTATTATTATAATAATTTATAATTTCCTTTTTAATATTATGTTTCCATTCCAGAAAAGTAAATTCTGGAATACTGTATTTTATACTAGTTTTATTTATGAAAATATCTATATCTTTTAATATAGATTTAATTGTATTATTATAATTGTGTTTAATTTGAGGTATATATTTATACCCTTTATTTAAAATATCCTGATATTCTGGATTTAAAAAAGAAAAATTGCTAGTTAATATATGACCTGAGAGCTTATATCTATCAATATAGTTGTTGCAATTACATTTAATTTTTTTAAAATTTGCCAAATTATTAATAAATTGGTTATAATTGCAAACTAAATTACCTATATTTTTGTTGTATCTCCAGATTGTTTTAAAATTTAAATTTTTTATAGGGAAAGATTATTGATGTTTTGGTTATTAAAAATATCATTAAATATAATATGATTAAATAAATTGTTATTAAATTTAATGATAATATTAATGTTATTAGTAGATTGTTTAATTTTTCTGTATTTAAAGATGTCGTGTGTGATATCTATTAATCTGTTAGTCAGATTATGAATTTTAATATATTCTATAAGTTTGATAAATTTATTATTATTTAGTTTAAATAATGTTTTAATAAATTTATCGACGAAGTTGTTAGTATACATTTGTTTTTGGGTCCAGTAATTCTTCAAATTCAATGTAACCTAATTTATTGGTAGTTTTACCTCTAGTTTTATTAGGTTTAGTTTTAAATTCTTTTTTTTTTTTTTGTATTTGCAGCTGATTTCATAAATTGAAATTTCTTCTGTTTGTGGTTTGTATGTGTAGTTTAATTCGTCATTATGTCCATAAGGGAATAATGTGTTGTGTTTATAAATGTAGTTGTTTTCTAATAATAGTCGTTGTTTTTTGTTTTGACATATGTCTAGTATTTCTATCTTAAAGTTGTTAAAAGTATGTAATTGATTGTGTTCTTTCATATATATATTACCAATTGATTTTTTAGCGTGGTTTCTATGTAGGTTTATTCGTATATTTAATGGATTACACGTTTGTCCTATATATTATAGTTGACAAATTTGGCATGTTAATTTATAAATAGTATTTACTAATTTACAACTAGTCGTTTGAAATGTGTCATGGTTCTTAAGAGAGGGACAAGTTTGACAATTCTTTCTTAGGCAATTTTTAGCGAGTTTTAATTACATAAAAGAGGTGCTAACCCTAATATGTTTGTAGTTTTTTTTAGTTTTTTAGTTTGTTATTCTTATGAATTTTTTTTTTATTTTAAATATATTTTTATTAATTGTTTTTGTGGTGATTATATTTGTAATAAAATGAATGATTAATCTATAAAAATATAGATATTACTGTTTGTTTTTATCTGTTATATTTTTAAGAATAACTAATAAAAAACATCTTTAAACTAACTAAACACTGAAAAAAACAAAAGTTCTGAAGTTATTTTTTCTAAAATTACTTTTATAATTTACTTTTTCATAATCAAATAATATAAGATAATTAAAATCTGTATGGATTTTTATTTATATTAGAATTTCTAATATAATTTAATTTGTATATTATATTATATATAATAATATATCATAGAGCAAGCTCATATGAATTAATATAGTGTAAAGACTATATGATAAAAATATAATAGTGTTTCTATATTTAAAATTTAAAGAGTAAACTGATAAGATTGATAATTTATATCAAGTAGATTTAATTAGATTAGCAAGCTAAATCTAAATTAATTATAAAAATAAATAGTTGTTTAGTTTTATAGTTTAGTTTTGTAATTAAAATTATCTTTATTACTTTGATTATTTAAATTCAAATTATAAATTTGTAAATTGTTATTATTTAATAGAGAGAGAGAAAAAAAATTATTTACTTCTTACACATCATCCATATATATTTATAATTAATAACAATAAAATTTAACAACGTAACGTCTTTTGCAATCGGCTGTTAAACGTCATTTAGACATACTCTAATTTGTATATAGAATAATAGAAGTGAGAATATATTTAATAGTATAAATTTTAGTAGTTAGAGAAAAGAGAGAAAGACAGAACCATGCACTTTATTCAAACTAATAATAAGAAAGAAAAAAAATTGTAAAGAAGGTAGATAAGATTGTTAGTATATATATATATATTTTATAATTTTATATTTTATCCTTTTTTATATGATTTTTTAATTTTTTTATTTTATAGTATGAATATATCTAGTTGTATTAGTAATAAATCTATAATATGAATTAACTTTTGTTATAAGTTTGGTTATTATGTTTTGAAACCCTAATGGTAGACCAGACATATACAAAAAAAATTAAAATGAATTAATTAGTGGAAAGAGAGATATGCTGGACCGGAGATTTTCAAATAGAAATCCAGCTGACATTTCACTCCTGCTCTATTATGTCATAGATCTCTCTTAGACCGTATTTTATGTGTTAATATTAAGTTGTTTTAGTGAAACATTTAACAAATACAAGTGTTAAGAAATTCTAACTGTAACCTACCTCGTCTGTGACGCCTTCCTCTGTAAACAGCTATTTATGGCTGACATCTGTTGGGGGGGGGGACACATGTTCGTCCCTTCAAAATTAGAATGCTTTCTCAGAAATTCCAGAACAATAAGACAACCAAAGAAGAAATAAAATAGTTAAGGGAAGAAAGCCAAACTTTATAATCTTTACAGTTAGTTATATTAATATAACTGATTCAACCATTATTTATCTTTCAATATTCTTTTAAAAAGGCAAATTATTAGATGATTAATAAAGCTATTAATTTTGAAAATTCATTTTTATTTAATTTCCATTTTCCTCCCCAGAAATTGGAGATTAAATAAAATGAATTCTATAGAATATTACTTTAAAAATCTTGTGAAAAATCTTCAAATTAGTTATATAATTTAAGTTTAATTAACTGTTAAAGATTATAAATTTGTATTAGTTATTATTGAGAGAAATTATAAAAAGTTGATTTAATAAATGGATACTTCCATTTATTTTTTTAAGTATTTTATAATTGATATACTGTTGAAATATTTTACTTGTCTAATACTAAATTTGTTTTTAATAAATTCCATGTTTAAATTTTTAACATCTTCTATGAAATTTTTTAATATATTATTTATTCTATAAAATCTTAGAAACTGACCAAAATATATACCTTTACAGCAATTTTTAATGATATATTAGAATTTATATTACAGTATTATATAATATTGAAATTATAATTACTTTTTTTATTATAAATTTTAATAGCATTATTTGTAAGGTTTATATTTAGGTCTAAAAAGTTAACTTTTTTGTTTCTATTAATTTTTTCATTGTTCTTAAGTTTCAAGTATTTAGGATAAATTTCAGGTATTATGTTTTTAAACTGTGGGTTATTAAATATAATAATGTCATCTACAAAACGGAACATTTGCCAATTAACATTATTTTGTAGAAAGTATTCTCTTTCGTACCAGAATAGTATTAGATTGGCTAATAAAGGACTTGATGAAGTTCCCATGGGAACGCCTTCTGATTGAATATATATTTTATTTTTAAATTCTATATAATTAAAATTTAAAAATGTTTCCAGTAGAGTTTTTGCTGTTTTAAGATCTAATTTGATTGTTTTATATCTGTTATGAATAATCTTAATGTAGAAAGTTTTGTCATTAATGAATTCGTTAAATAAATTGGTTATTTTATTATTTAGATCTCTTAAATTTATTTTAGAATATAGGTCCTCAAAATCAAATGTGTGTACTGTTTCAATGTTTGTCCAATTGTTAATTAAATAGTTAAAGATTTTTTATTTGAGTCGATAAATTTATAATTATATTTATTAGTTAATTTATTTATAATAAATTGTAGTGTTGAAGCTAATTGTATATCAATGTTTTTTATAACTGAATTTATACCAGATGTGATTGTTCTGAAAAAAATTGTTTTTTTGTGTAGTTTAGGAATTATATAGAACTTTGGTATGTTTGGATTTTTGTAGTAATTATAAATTTTTAGTGAATTTTCAACGTTTTTGATGTCTTTTTTGAATTTTGATTTATATTAATATAACTAACTGTAAAGATTATAAAGTTTGGCTTTCTTCCCTTAACTATTTTCTTTCCTCTTTGGTTGTCTTATTGTTCTGGATTTCTGAGAAAGCATTCTAATTTTGAAGGGACGAACATGTGCCCCCCCCCCCCCCAACAGATGTCAGCCATAAATAGCTGTTTACAGAGGAAGGCGTCACAGACGAGGTAGGTTACAGTTAGAATTTCTTAACACTTGTATTTGTTAAATGCTTCACTAAAACAACTTGATATTAACACATAGAATCCGGTTGAAAAGAGATCTATGACATAATAGAGCAGGAGTGAAATGTCAGCTGGATTTTCTATTTGAAAATCTCCGGTCCAGCATATCTCTCTTTCCACTAATTAATTCATTTTAAATTTTTTTTGTATATGTCTGGTCTACCATTAGGGTTTCAAAACATAATAACCAAACTTATAACAAAAGTTAATTCATATTATAGATTTATTACTAAATACAACTAGATATATTCATACTATAAAATAAAAAAATTTAAAAAATCATATAAAAAAGGATAAAATATAAATTATAAAAATATAAATATATACTAACAATCTTATCTACCTTCTTTACAATTTTTTTTTCTTTCTTATTATTAGTTTGAATAAAAGTGTATGGTTCTGTCTTTCTCTCTTTTCTCTCTAACTACTAAAATTTATACTATTAAATATATTCTCACTTCTATTATTCTATATACAAATTAGAGTATGTCTAAATGACGTGTAAAAGCCGACTGCAAAAGACGTTACGTTGTTAAATTTTATTGTTATTAATTATAAATATATATGGATGATGTGTAAGAGGCAAAGATTTTTTTTTTCTCTCTCTCTCTATTAAATAATAACAATTTACAAATTTTATAATTTGAATTCAAATAATCAAAGTAATAAAGATAATTTTAATACAAAACTAAACTATAAAACTAAACAACTATTTATTTATATATATATATAGTTATAATAGTATAATAGTTCTATGAAATTCAAGGGGGAAGTCACAAAATACCAAAAAATCATGCAACGAAATTCTTTCAAATTATAAGAAATTTAAACTATTATTGACGCGTATGTTTCGTTTTAAAATAAAACAATTTTCTACTGTCCTTAACTGCAATGATAAAATAATGAGAAGGCCTGGCTCATCAGTAGAGAACCCTTTTAGCGGTTTCGCCAGTTTAACCTATCATATCGTTGTAATATGGCATTTGGATGTTTTCCTTTTACACTGATACTGAAACTAAACTCTTTTTTGGAAAAGGTATTTTAAATTTCATATTATGTATATATTAATATTTTTATAATATGTCATATGTTATATTTTATATATAGATTGAAAATTTTCCGGTAGGATATAATGATCTATAAAAATAAAGGTTACCTCTCCCGTCAAAATAGCTGTCAACTCTAGACGCCATCTATTGACAGACTGCGAAAACTAGCGGACTAGGGTCGGTGACAAAGCCACAACATCAGCTTTGGCAAATTGAGAAGATGGCGTTTAACTTGACGTCTATTTTGACTGGAGAGGCGATTTCTTTTAATATATGATTATCCTCCTGGAAAAATTCCCCTCAATATTTTGGCTAAAGATATGGCCTAGCACTTTTGTCAGCTGAACACCTCTTTGGCAGATTGTGAAGATTTCATTGAATCCCTTGTGGATCTCATGGAATAAAGTCGGCCCTGGACTGACGAGGGCCATTAGCCCGAAACCATTGTCACCAGATGGGGGCTTCTCAGTTCGCCAAAGCTGGTGTTATATTTTCTCACTGATCTGAGTCCGCTAGTTTGCGACTACGGTCAATAGATGGCGTCTATTTTGACGGGAGAGACGTAATAATATAGATACTATACTTGTGTGTGGGTTATATCTTTATTTCTCCACATGATGAGATGATGAATTTTTTATGGTAATTAACTAAAATCTATGAGAGAAATAGCACAAAAGTGAAATTGCACTATGATCAGGTGGATAAATTATAATAAAAAACGACGTGAAGCTATAACGAATTTCTGTCGAAATAAATATCAACTAATCGTTGATTTTCAATTGGCCAAATTCCATTTCTACGTGGTAAGCTTTTGTTGATTAATCAAGAAAGGGTATTTGGTCAAATGTGGAATAATTTAAAATTATTCCATTATTTGCATAATGAAAGTAGCTATACGAAATCTCTATACAACGACATTTGACAAAAGACGTCCAGTAAGACTTTATTGAATAGTTATTATTCACATAAAATATGTAAAATGTTTCCAAAACCAAGGACTTAATAAGACGTTCCTACACTTGATGTTAATAATGCATCCAGTTATTCTCAACGTATTTTGTCAAATGTCGGTTATATACACTCATGGACAAAACTTAAGGAAGTGGAAAGTCTTTGATATCGCCGGTCATGTGTTATTATTAATTTTTAAGGAGACAGAGATAATTTCTTATTTGCTCACATTTGGTTATCTCATGTGTTTTCAATGAAGATCACTGTAATATCTTTCAGAGTTATTGTCTGAATCCCGATATACATGCTAAAAGTAATAACTTTCTTATGTTTTGTCTATAAGTGTAGCTCTTTAATTGTTTTCCACCTTTCTATATCTTCACATCTTTTTAAATATTCCACCCCTATTAGGATAGTATAGATAGAGTTGTTGTTAAATTATAAAACTATTTTAAAGGCGTAATATTCTTTTTAAAATAAAACAATTTCTACTGTCCTTACTGCGATGGAAAAATTAAAGGGAGGGCCTGGCTCATCAGTGGTGAATTGTTGTTGTTGCTTATTCCTCAAGTCGTTTAAACGATCTCCATTAGGTTCCTTTGTCTCAGCTTTTCTATTATAGTCCTGGGGTTTTCCCAGAGGTCTTTTTTAGAGGATTTGATACAATTCAATAGATGTTCAGGACTGGCTGGTTGGGAATCGCATTTGGGGCATTTCGGGAATGTTTTGATTTTTTCCATTAAATTTGAGCATTCTAAGATAGAGTGGACCCCCTCTCTATAGATAGAGTGGTTACCCCCTCCTTATTTACATACATAAAACAAAACCACAATTTGTTGAAAAATTTGAAGTTACTTTAACCGAATAGAGAGTGATTGTTTTTATTGATTGAACAGCTTTCAGCTAAGCTTCCTAATTTAGCTCAAAAAGTAATATTAATATAACGTTTAAATTTACAAAATATTCCTTTGAAAAATAAACGATTAACGTATTCTGAATAGTTTTCAACCAAACGAAATCACTTTACACATTTAGAAATTTTATAAATCGGGATCATCTAGAAATACAGTGTGTTTAATAATATTTATTGTCTAGGGAAAATATCCGAAATAGCTCTACTATTATTTAATATAAAGCTGGACAACACGTGAAGTAAGATAAGTTTCTTTTAATAAACGAAATTCAAGCTTTCGGGCAAAAGCCCTTCGACAGGCAAAAATATAACTATATTAAGAAAAATAACAATTTATATATGTTAATCTCAAAAGAAGACCATTTTTTGAAAAATAAATAATAAATCTGCAGTCTGAAACTACGAGACGGCGCGTGGTTTGGGCTATTGAAATAAACTAAGATGTTACAGGTGTTTCAGCCAAGAAAACACCATATATATCAGGAATTTCTATCTTTCTATTTATGCTATTGTGTTTGTGTGAGACTATGGATTCCAACACCAATCGTTGGTGTTGGTTGTGGATATGTCTATAGTGGATTACTGGATGGTTAACATCGAATGTGTGTCCTGTAGATGCTATGTGTTGGTGGATGAGGGATTTGGGGTCTTTGTTAGTTATATTGCGGGAATACATGCATCAAGCATCTCCATATGGCGGCGTTACATAGATGACGTTTTTTGCATCTGCAAAATCAGCCAAGAGGGCACCATCCTAAAAGACCTCAACAATTATCACCCTGATATCTCATTCACTTTAGAACAAGAACACCAAAATGTCATACCCTTCCTAGACACACTGATTATACGTACTCCAAATTCCTTCCATACCACAGTCTATTACAAGAAAAACTCCCCCCCCCCCCCCCCCCCCCCAACTATACCCACTTCAATTCATACTGCCCCATAGTCCATAAAATTAACATAGTTAAAACTTTAACAAAACGAATACATACCCATTGTTCCCTCCCCATATTCAAAACCATAGAAAAAGAATTAGTAATTTCCCATCTTACTGCCTCAGCTTTTCCTCTTACCTTTATTAACAGACACACTTACGTACCCAGTCCTTACAAACCCCCAACAGCTCATAGATCCACTTGTACTTTACCTTATTCACCCTACACAGTCAACATAGCCAGACTTCTTAAAACCCATGGCATCCAGACCTTTTTCAGCAACACCAATAACATATCCACACACCTCAGACATCCCATAACTAAAGCAGACATTCCTCCCAGCCCCCTTCAAAGTACAGGAGCAGTCTACTCTGTCTCATGTGAGCAGTGCTCTGCCACATATGTGGGTGAGACAGGTAGAACTGTAGCCATCAGAATGACAGAGCATCCCGCAATATAACTAACAAAGACCCCAAATCCCTCATCCACCAACACATAGCATCTACAGGACACACATTCGATGTTAACCATCCAGTAATCCACTATAGACATATCCACAACCAACACCAACGATTGGTGTTGGAATCCATAGTCTCACACAAACACAATAGCATAAATAGAAAGATAGAAATTCCTGATATATATGGTGTTTTCTTGGCTGAAACACCTGTAACATCTTAGTTTATTTCAATAGCCCAAACCACGCGCCGTCTCGTAGTTTCAGACTGCAGATTTATTATTTATTTTTCAAAAAATGGTCTTCTTTTGAGATTAACATATATAAATTGTTATTTTTCTTAATATAGTTATATTTTTGCCTGTCGAAGGGCTTTTGCCCGAAAGCTTGAATTTCGTTTATTAAAAGAAACTTATCTTACTTCACGTGTTGTCCAGCTTTATAATTTACTAGTAAGAGTCCCTGCAATTTTTGTGATATTTATTATTTAATATGAGATATTATTTATGCCAAAAATAATAAAATATTATATAAATACGTTTTTCGTATATATATTAAATATTATCTGTTTTAAATAATAATAACTCTGAAAAAAATATATTCAATATTGTACAATGAGAAATATTAATAGTCATTTACATAATAACTTTTTAATTTACATAGGCAATCCATCGTCTGCAATAATCTTCCGTGTGTATAAATAAATTTATTACCAAAAGATTAATTGGGCGCGCGCCTAAAATGCAATGGCAGAAAATATGGCGAATTAATAGCAATAAATGTCTATCAGACTGGAGTCAATTTATGTCTTATATTTGGATTAATTCTTTTTTCTGCTTTCTTTCCTTTTTAATATAAATGTTTTATTAGCTTTTTTTATATCAGATCATATGGCTTTAACGGATATTTTGTTTCGTGATTTATAAGTTATTTTCTTCCAAACGATATATTTAGGTATGTGTCTACATTTATCTATTTTTTTAGAGTTATTTTTCGATGTTATGATTATTTATGATTAGTATTATTCGAAACTATTAAAAACACGTATGATTCTTTTTAAAATTAAACAATATCTACTGCCCTTACTCTAATTAATTTTTCATTGCAGTAAGGGCAGTAGATATTGTTTAATTTTAAAAAGAATCATACGTGTCTATAATAGTTTCGAATTTTCATAACAGATAGCTTGCTAATGCATCATAATTTATTATTATTATTCGATAGAATATCTTATCGATTTTTTATTTAATATACATTGGTGGACAAAATGAAATTAATAAGCACAGTTAACACCATATCTTCTGAAATAAATAAGGTTTTGTGAAACCACAATGTAATAACAATAACTTTCTGTTTAAAATACAATGAAAAGAAAGACGTACCCTTAAAAATTTGGTCTAGTTGTTTTTTATTTATAAGGAGATAGATGGCAATAAAATGTATAAATGTAATTTGTTAACATTAGCTTTTATAAGAAACTTTAACACAAAGCAATAACGCGCCATTTATACATTTAAAATGAAAGGACTTAAAAGCACGAATGTTTCTTTTATTCATAATACAAACCTCTACTTCCTTTCATTTTAAATGTATAGATAGCGCGTTATTGCTTTGTGTTAATTTATGCCTAACTGGCCTTGTCTCTATTGTTTGCAGAAGAGCATTGCTCGATGCAAATATTTGAATGTAATTCTACTGTCCTATAAGCTTATGTCCATAGTTTTCTTGAAACCCATTTCTGAGATTCCATTCTTCAGTGCTGCGTATATAAGCAGAATCGTCCAATACAGTATTAGAGCTCTGAGAAGCGGTCTGGTAGATTAAATTGGCGAAACCGCTGGGAGGGTTCACCACTGATGAGCCAAGCCCTCCCAATATATTTTTTCATCGCAGTAAGGGCAGTAGAGGTTTGTATTATGTATAAAAGAAACATTCGTGCTTTTATATCCTTTCATTTTAAATAAGAAACTTTGTTTTGCGGAAGAAATTGCTCGATGCAATTCCTTGAAATTATATGTATGTACTTCTACAGACCTATAAGCTTATGTCCATAGGTTCCCTAAACACCCCATAGCTGCCTTTCATAGAAAATACAGGGTATATAAGAAAACCAATCCAATACAATAGTAGAGCGGTCAGGAGATTAATTTGTCAAAACCGCTGAGAGGGTTCACCACTGATGAGCCAAGCCCTCTCGTTCAACAACTTTCATCATTGCAGTAAGGTCTGTAGAGATAATATTTGAGGATATATGGTAAAAGAAACACATTTCTAAAATAAAATTATTACAAATTTTATCGATAGATGGCGATTAATCGTCTTTCTAACAGCAATGTGAGTTTCATAGCGTGACCTTATGTGAGCGTTCTTTGTCTAATCAGGATGGTACAAATATAGCACGTGAGTTCTCGTGAAGTAATATAGATATAACTAGGGCTTTATTAGAGTGCTACAAACTAGAAGAAATACAATAGGTAGGATTCAACCTCCGCCGTCAGAATGATCCTTAACACCGTGTAGATGTCACTCTTGCAAAGCATCCCACTTCACATACTGTACACGTTCGACCAGGCTAACACTGACTTGTAGGCTGGTCCGCTGCCGACCGAAACCATCGTTCCGTTGTCCACTTCCCACAGAGCAATCCGCTCTGAAATATCGGCCTAGTCAGCTTCACGGCTACTCCGTGGTTATGCCAACAGCTGGTATCCACCAGGATGTGTCCGGTGCCTTCTTGCCGAGAGTCCTTGCTGTCAAACACCTCTCCTCAGATTGTTGTTTTCCTCCTTCCCCCTTGAACTTCGGCTATTCCTGGCGCGCACGTGTTCTCCAACAATCATCTGCTAAACTTACCACAATTCTGAATCTTTCTTTCGGCGTCTCTGTAATAATATAAAGTCTTGGTGTATAAAAATTATTGATGTTATTTAAAAAAATAAATCAATGATTTAAAAAAAAATTGTTATTGAATACTACCCAATGTTAATTTGGCTAGTAACATTTATATAAAAATTTAGAGAGAAAAGAAAATATCTTTAAGAAGGCAGATGATCAAAAATTCCAATTTAAATATTGTTACGAAATATATCTGACAAAGAACACAATAAAACTATTGAAACCAAAATAATAGGCAATTACAATAACAAACAAAATAACTCTTAAAGCGCTTTCTTACTATAAATTTGAATAAATATTTCTAGAGAAATCATTGGCGTGTTAAAATGTCAGTGAATATTAAATAATGGTATTTGACCGGCGACTAGAAATGGCAAACAGACGATACCAATAAGAGGAAGTAAGCAGCAGATTCATGCCTCGATTGAACCATCGCGACACTTTAAAAGAATTGTTTTCGATTTTTATCTCGATTCTGTTGTTACGACAATCTTTTGATCAGGAAATATTTGACAAACTATTCCTCTCTGAGAACCTTTTTTATTTCTTTTTCTTTCAATTCTTTAACTTAAAAAAAAAAGATAGTTTTATCAACGGTTATCGTTATAAAAATATTACCATTCTATATACAGTTTACGAGCGTCATGCGTTCTTAATAATTCTTCATCTCTGTCACCGTTTGCTTTTTTTTTTTTTTTTGGAATGGCGCTCTCCTATTGGTTGGCTACGATCACGCCACCTTTGCCCCCCCCCCCCCCCCCCCCCCCCCCCCCCCACTCGCTTTTGGTTTTTGTAACTATTGTGTTGGAGCGGGTCGCTCCTTAAATAATCTATTGTTAACAATACCTCATTATAGGTCCGCAAATATCGAAAGTATAGGTATGTAGCTTTTGTACTATTAAGGTGTATATATATATACACATACTTATGTACATATGTAAGTACTATTATCATTAGGGATATATATGTCACATATACATAAATGTAGATATAATACTATATACTTTACTGATATATGCATTTATATAAGGCGCCAATTTATAATTGTAACAAATAGTATTTGAATAAAAACATTCAATCGGGTAAAACACGGGCGTTGCCCGGGTCATTCGGCTAGTACTATAATATACTTAGCCATAAATAGGTACATGATTTATTATCCTGCTCATTGGATTTATCAGCATTATATTTACTACGCATGCTAGTTTATGATATTTTTGCCGTTGCGTTTTTATATTTAGGCGAAGTAGGGGATTCGTAGACTCCAATTGTATTAATTTTCCACCAAGTGACGCATGCGTAGTTCATTTGCTTCCTATCGCAGTTGCATTCGAATATGCGGAGATCAAGGGAACTTACAAACTTGTTTTTTTTTTCTTGGCGGCGCTTCTAAAGATGGTTACTTTTGTGTTTTAAAGATGTTAAGACTTTAAATTAGTTTGAACTTCTTAAGTATCTTTAGCTTGTCTTTAAAACAAAATTTCCGTTTTAGTTCTTCAATATTTTCCATAAAGTTTCTTTAATGTAATGAAATTTTATCTACTATAATATATGCCTTAATGTGTGTGTTTATATATGCAGGCATATGCATGTTATGATTTTTATTTTAAAAATACTCGATTTTTAGGAAGGTTTTTCTTAGTAAGTACAGTTTTTTGGTAAATATTAGAAAAAAATATATTTTTAAACTAAGTGAGTTTATTTTTATAACTATTGAATAAAATACAGAAATTATATCACAGCTAATATAGAATTTGTTTATTATTGCCAATGATGCGGATAATTAAAAATGACATTTTTCATAATATTTTCATTGTTTTTAAAGAAGTGAACAAAATAAAAACGTTTTGAATATAAGGCAATAATGCGACATTAGATAATTTTACTATCCTAAAAGCTTATGTCCATAGTTTGCTTAAATACCATCTCTAAGATTCCATCCTTCAGTGTAGCATATATAAGCACAGAATGATCCAATGCAGTATTAAGAAGTGCTCTAAGAAGCGGTCTGGTAGATTGAATTGGCGAAACCAATGGGAGGGTTCACCACTGATGAGCCAAGCCCTCCCAATATTTTTTAATCGCAGTAAGGACAATAGAAGTTTGTTTTATCTGTAGAGGAAACATTCGTGCTTTCTAATGCTCTCATTTCCTAAAAACATTTTACTTTAAAAGACGACAATATCGTATTAAAAATAATGATAAAAACTTTTATAATTATTAAAATAAAAAATATCATTTATTATTTAGTTGAATTTTATCATTTTTATATTTCCTTATTCTCTCAAATGCTCCATTCCCTGTTTAGGCGGGATACTGGATATCTACTGGACCCTGCTCAGTTTGTCAAGTAACTACTGAATGTCAAATAATTTGATCGTTTGAAATATGGTACAGATTTGTATCTATGTACAATAGGTACTTTTTGGTGTTTAGGGCATCCCAACTCTCTCGGGGATTGTTCGCCTTGAAAAAAAAGTGTCCAATGCGTGATTCGATTCCAGGTCGTGGCAGTTGGAAATCGACGGTTTATATCTCCCGTCCACCGAAAAATTGTCACCAAAGTGAAAAATTATTGTTAAAGTGTCAAATTTTGTTATATATGTGCAAAATATTTTATTAGCGTGTAAAATGTATTGTTATTAGAGAGCAAAATATTGTCATTAAAGTATGAAATATTCGCATAGAGATGAATTTGTTCGAGTTAGAAGAGTTTTCATTATTAGCAGTAAAGTTCCAGAAAACTAAGGTGGCTGTGCTTTAACCATATATGTGTTGGGTCCGAAGACCATTCCATCCTTGTCAAGGGGAGTGCTAACCGTATATGTGTTAGGTCCGAAGACCATTCCATCCTTGTCAAGGGGAGTGCTAACTGTATATATGTTGGGTCCGAAGACCATTCCATCCTTGTCAAGGGGAGTGATAACCGTATATGTGTTGGGTCCGAAGACCATTCCATCCTTGTCAAGGGGAGTGCTAACTGTATATGTGTTGGGTCCGAAGACCATTCCATCCTTATCAAGGGGAGTGCTAACCGTATATGTGTTGGGTCCGAAAACCATTCCATCCTTGTCAAGGGGAGTGCTAACTGTATATGTGTTGGGTCCGTAGATCATTCCATCCTTGTCAAGGGGAGTGAGTGATAACCGTCTCTCCTTTTTTCCAACACCTTTATTTGCAGTAAATCCGTGAAACGGCAATTAAAAACCACGCCATACGATAATGGATAAGCGGAAAGTAACAGTTCTCTATCGATGGAATGATGTCAAAAACAGGAGGATTGTGGCAGCGGGGAAGTTCAGCTGGGAGAAAATGGAAGTGTGGGGGAGTGATATTGATTTTGTCTCCGGTGACGCGGGGAGCAGGTGAAGTGGAGCCACGCTGGCAGGCTGCATTGTCGGAAACATCGCCGATATGGTCTTCTGCCTTAGAACACATTCTTCCTGTACATTCAGGAAGAATATAGAATTATCTGGTAGCGTGTACAGCTCTCAGTCTGATTGTTCTTATCTTGCGATAGTTTTCTTTTCTCTTCATTAGTAAACAGAGATCTCATGCGGGATATCTTCAATATCCTACAGTTAGAGCATTATACCTGACATTGCAGAGACTTGTTGAAACTGACATCTTCATAGAGATATATTTGTGTCTTCCTTCCTTTCTGACTCTGAAAATAAAGAGAATTAAAACAGGAGAAATATGGCCGGTTACCATTGCTAAGTAGAGATAAAATCTAACAGCGACGTGTTTCTTTATTAAAGGGACATCCTTCAACAGGCTGCAATACGACAACACAACATATTGAGTGGACGGCGCTCAGTGTATAGGTGTATTCTGTTCATTTATTGTGTTCGTTATACTTGTACTCTCTTTGTGCAGATTTGCATAAATTTTAGTTTATAATACAATATAATGGGGCTATGATTATAGAACGACGTTTAACAAGTTTTACCGCAAATATTTATTTTTACAGAACGAAAATTTCCCTTTCCCATACCTGGACACTTTTATTTTCCGTTTATCATTACTCTTCACAATTCATTCTTTCATACTTCATCCCTAAGGATAGGAATAGTCGTTATTTCTCCTTAAAATAATTAAAATTACGATTTTTCGGTTTGTAAAAAGAAACATTTGCGGTAAAACTTGTTAAACGTCGTTCTATAAATTTTAGTTTCCTAATTCTCAGTTTTTAAAATTCAGTGTTGCGTAGTGTAGAACAAAAAAAAAGACTCAAAATAGAATAATTCCCATAGTGATACTTGTTCACAGAATTTCTATATTCCATTGACAGATTGTAGATAATAGAAAATTATGGGTCTTTATTTTATAATAATATTTCTTTAATAAAATTTAAAATGGGTATTTACGAAAATTTTGCTTTAATAACAACACCAAAACTCGAAAATAAATACCAAAAGGTAATTTTAATTCAGTATTTAATAGAGAGAGCAATGAAAGAGAAAATATAAAACGATATAATGTACCAGATTATATTTGTGTATTATAGTTGTATATAGCACCAGCTACTAACATAATAAATTAGTAGCCTGCTAGAAACCAAGATAAATTATTTGATGGCAAGGATCCAAACGACGCCCAATTACAGACGTGATCACTACTTTGGTCTAGCAACGCTGTTTGCTTACTGATGAGCAAGTATCGCCTGGTTTCGAGTCGCCATTTTTATTTCCTTTTAAATTGCCTGAAACGGGAAATATTTCACCTTATATTGAAAATATATATTTTAAGGTAGGTATATATAATATGTATATTTAGTATAATTCAAATAAATATGGAGTTTATATCGCAAATATCTAAAAAAGTTAAATATAATTATAAAATAATTATAAAATATAAATATAATTTCAGTAATATATAAATATTTTATCTCGAGAGTTGAAAAAAATTATCTATACCTATTTTTAAGTTTTTATGGAAACTGATATATTTTCATAAAACTTTTTAAATATCAGATATTTATCTAGAAAATTATTATCAAAATTTTATACTAATACATTTCTTAAATTTACTAAACTTGACAAAATAGTCATTTTTTCATTGTAAGTTTTTGAAAATTTAAAAGAAAAATTCTATAATATTTATACTTTAATGTTCTTCCTATAATAATTACACTATATAATAAAATATGATAAATTTATATAAATGAAATATTATATTTTATATCATGTGAAAACATAATAGAAAAAAATTAAAATAAAAGGGTTTTTTTCTTGTTTTTTCAAGAAGCCTCTGGGACCAAAAATATTTTTGGTCGCAGTGGTACAGCCTACTCCACGCTGACGAGCGCCAACAGCGCGAAACGCGTTCGTGGATGACTTTTCTTGATTTATTAAGAAATTGGGTTGGCCAAATATCAGGGAACAGGCTAAATCAATGTTTGGTTGATTTCTGTTCCACTAGATGGCGGTCTGCCATCTGAAAATCACATGTGCTCCTGGTCAGGATATGCCTTTTTTATATTATATATTTTAAAAGCTTTCTCTATATGTTCACGATATTTTTCTTCTGACATTTTTAATCGATTCAGTAAGTACCAAATACATCTGGTAGAATATTACTTCAATTCTTTTTTTTTTTTTTTTAAGATTCCAAAAACAATCGCTTTATCCTAACTCTGCAATTACACTCATGGACAAAACTTGATACAGAGACAATTTTGCTCATACTTGGTTATATCGTGTGTCGTCAATAAAGGTCACTGTAATATCTTTCAGAGTTATAATCCCGATATACATGCTAAAATGTACAACTTCCTTTTGTCCGTGAGTGTAGTTAAAAGAAAAAGAAAATTATCGAAAGTGACCATTCTATTTCTGAAAAAAAAATCCAAAAGAATTTAGTTCATAAGCCAAACATTCGAGTTGACATGTGCTATCCTATTTAATGCACTTCTTCAAGAAGATCTTAAAATAACTTTTTGATGGAATGATCGCATAATTGATCTGCTTAGTATTCACACTAAGACATAATAAATTCTCTATTAGTTTCATAAATAACTCCTGATAATAAAAATGAGTTTAGTGATGAGTCTGGTTTCAGCCTGTACTTTGTCCATGAGTGTACCTTAAGTACAGACTGAAACCAGACAACAACAGATTATCTCTCCCTCTCATGTAAATCAGACAGCTCTCTAGACCTTGCCGTGTCTTCGGCGCTGGCCTCTCTATGAGGTGACATCCAACCTGCCTCGTCCTTTGTGTTATCCATTGACGCCTGAACACGAGGTCCATGACTGCATAGTACTTGTAATACCACATGTTTATTCCTTTGTACAGTTGTACCTTTTAGCATGTATATCGTGATTCACACAAAACCACTGAAAGATATTTGATACACTTTCCACATTCTTAAAGTATTTTGACTATGAGTATAAGTATAAATGAGATCTAAAGAAAGAACTTCAGTTAAACTCATTGTGCAAACGGTCAAAAGAAAAATCGTCAATGGCAATGATTCTTTCGAATTTTGTATTATAAATTAATAACAAGAGAATAGTTGTAAGATAATCTCATAGATGACGCCCAAATCTTTTAATTTTTAAAATTAATTTTAATAGAAATAATCTAACAACACTTCATGTTCTCTCTCTCTCCAAATTCCTTTATGTTGGTTATCTCGTGTGTCTTCAATAAAGGTTACTTTGTATCAAATATCTTTGAGAGTTATAATCCCGATATACATGCTAAAAGGTACAACTTCCTTAAGTTTTGTCTATGGGTGTAGATATGGAATATGTAATTTTGAACAACAAGTTGAATGTGAGATAACAGGACAGTTCAATAAGTACCTGTTTTAAACGACAGATGGCGCTGACATTATTTAGACGTACACGCACCAAATTTGAGTTGTGGGATTGATTTGGCAGATATTCTAGTGAGTCATCCCACGTTGTTTACTCTAAGATAGTGCCGCCGTATCTTGTTCCGTGATTCACTTCCAGGAGATAAGAACACATTATGGTGAAAATATCACACTTCCAGGGATAAGTTTATTTTAAAACTTTAATTAGGAAATCTCTAACTTTCAGACACGCAAGTCCTTCTACGGGAGAAAACATAATAAATCGCCAATAGTACAAGAGTTAACATATTACCACGTGGAAAATTAGCGAAGACCAACTTCGGAATAAGACAACAATTTATTTCAGGCAAGAACCAACTATGAATGGTAAACAAAAGATAAGCCACGAGGGAAATTTACAGAGTAGCAAAATATAAACATAAAAATGACCACTCTGTTAATAATAAAAAAATAAAATTAAAAAATACTTTGTTACAATATATAGTCAAATACCATTTTACATAAATTCTTAAGAATGCTTATCCCTGTAAGCCTGATATTGATACAAGGAATTATTTTATTGAAATCAATATGGAAATATGGTAAGAAATAAAAACAAAGTTGAATGCAGTTTATGGTAATTCTTCTCTATCCGTAACTTCAGTTAGATATTGCTTTAACGAATTAAAAGAACATGTGTATATAGTGATATATGCCAATATACACTAGATTTCTATATTTAATTAAAAAGGCAAATTGTTTAGTTTTCTATGATATTATTTATTTATTAATTTATTTTCTGTTATTATGTATATATTGACCATTGACTGTTTTGTATATAATTGAGTTTTTTTAAATAAAGTGTGAGTGTGAATAGTATTTTGGTCGTGCCTTTATCCTCTCTTTGGCTGAGGTGTTGGAATCACCATTGGGGTGTCGTTTGGGTAGTTAAAACTTATACAGTCCTCTAAAGAACGGCCTTTTTCTGTTAAGGACAAAGAAACCTTAACATTTGGTCCCTCGAGCCGGATTCTAAAAGGGAATAGGCAAATAACTTAAGAAAAGGCCAAAAAAGTTAAGTCTAAAGAAAAGGCCAAAGAATTTAAGTCTAAAGGCCGAAGAAGATAAAGTCAAAGAGAGAGAAGATAAAGTTCAAAGAAGATAAAGCCAAAGAAATTAAAGCTTAAGAAGGTAATGTTTAAGAATATTAAGATTAAACAAAGTAGATTGGCGAAATTTAGCGAAGATATGTAAACTAGCCTTAATTTAAATTTGTTAATTGAAATTCAAGATGGATAAAAATAAGAAATTAAGAACGCTGCTGCGATCATCGGTGACAAAAAATATAAAAGAAATTGAGACTGAATTTGATAAAGAATATCCTTCTCTGGACTCTATCTTGGTCGTGTTTAAATTGCTGGAGATTAATGAAAGCCAACTAAGGAATGCGAATTCCCAAATTAGGGAGTTAATGCTGGACGATGAGAACACCACTATGCAGGAATTGGAGAAAGAACAGGATTTGGTCGAGCAGTATGAAAGAAACTTTCTGCTAATAGAGAAGAAAGTAAAAGAATATCTCGATCTTAAGGGAAATGACCAACAAGGTCAAGGGGATGTGGCTTCAATAAGGAGTAGCCCAGAAAAGAATACCTCATGCAGACTGCCAAAAATTGCGTTAAAAGTGTACGATGGCACCAGTCTCGAGTGGCTGGGATGGTGGTCGCAGTTTGAGGCCATTCATGAGAATCCAAGCCTGTCTGAAGTGGATAAATTCCAATATTTGATACAGGCTATGAAAGTTGGGACAAGAGCAGAAAGACTAGTCAAGAGCTATCCTTTGACGGAGGCTAACTACCCCAAGGTAATAGAGGCGCTCAGGGATCGCTTCGGCGACAAGGTGATCTTGACCGAGGTTTATGTGCGACAATTGTTGAAACTGGTCATCAATAACGTAAGAAAGAAGAATGTATCATTGGAAAGTTTATATGACCAGGTTGAATCACACATAAGGTCTTTGTATTCCCTGGGTGTGAATGTGCAGCAGAGCTCTTCCTTTTTGTATCCACTCGTGGAGTCCAGTTTGCCAGAAGAGTTGATTAGAATCTGGCAGAGGAGTGAAATGGCTGGCTATGATAAAGATGAAAAGGAATTAATCCCATCGGTGGACCAGAGGCTAACATCTCTGCTGGCTTTTGTGCGAAGAGAAGTTAAGGGTGAACAAAGAATTGCCTACATTAAGGATGGATTTGGGGATTCATCACGTAAAAGAGACACCGGGCATTATATAACAGGGTTACATACGGCAAAAATAAGAGAAAATGCCGTAAAGAAGGTTCTCTGGTGTATAATCTGCCAGGGGAACCACTGGATACAATCTTGCCCAATATGGCGTTCAATGCCGGTCCCAGCGCGAGTAGAGGCATTAAAGAAGGCGAATGCATGTTTTAAATGCTTACGCGTGGGACATATAGGAAAAACGTGCAGGGGAACTATAAGATGTGCACAATGTCAAGGCGGCCATAACAGATTCCTGCATCGAACGAATACAGTGTCTCAAGAAAATCAGGATCCAAATAAACTGAAGATGACTAGCCCCAAGGATCCGCCTGCATCGATTGATAAACAAGAGGTAGAATATACCGGAATGCATGCACGGACGGCCATTCCTAGGGCACTTTTGGCAACCGCTTTGATTCGGATTGTAAATCCCCATGGAAACGGGGTAGTGGTACGAGCATTGCTGGATCAGGGATCTCAGTCATCATTTATACAACGAGATCTTCTACGGCATTTGAGTGTTCCAACATGCGGAGTAAATGCCCAAGTTTATGGAATAAATAATACTAAAGGAGAACTTGTTAAAGAACTGACTTCGTTTACGTTGGAATCTTTAACAGAACCAGGATGGACCTTACCGATGAAGGCATTGGTGGTAGGAAGAATGACAGAGTTATTCCCGACTTAAATCTATGTCTGGCTATACCGTCCAGTTGGAAGGTCCTACCTCTAGCCGATCCCCAATTTGAGAAATGTGGAAAGGTGGATGTCATCCTGGGTGCGGATGTCTATGGAAGATTACTCCTTCCCGACCTTAAGCTTTGTGACAGAACCCATATATGTGCCCAGAACACCAGGTTGGGATGGGTGATTTCTGGGGAATTGCCAAAGAAGATCAGACGAGTCCGCATTTGGTGTATAATACGCGTGTCAAATATGAGGACCACCTTGATGGGTTGCCACAGCGATTTTGGGAAATTAAAGAAATCCCCTCAAGGCCGACAGAATCAGAAGAAGATGAGTTCTGTGGGAATCTATATAAAAAATGGAGGATTCGTTTTAAAGAAAAGGGCATCTAATGACCCTGTAATTTTGAACCAAATCCCCGAAGAATCACGTTTGCTGGATTATATGATCCTATAGGCTGGTTGGCACCTGTTGTTATAATCCAAAGGCCATGGATTTCGGGTACAAAGTGGGATGAATCCTTGGATGGTTCTATAAGGGATTTATGGAGGTCCATCGGGGCAAAGATGGAATTGTACGAGTGGTATCAATCCGCACCAGGACCGGCATACTCAAAGGACCCCTGGTGGGCTGGCGTTGCTGCCTGTTCCCCCCAGTTTGTCTTGATGGTTCCCATCAACTCGGGGAGAATGTTGAGTTTTCTATGATATTATTTATTTATTAATTTATTATCTGAATATAGAGCAATCCATAATACATTTATATTTTAAAAATAAGGCCTATTTTGGATTTAAATACGATTATTTATTAATTTATTTATCGAAAACCAACCCACACAGGAAGTTACCTGAACTTCAATTCTTTTGGTCCTATCTGTCATAAGGTTGCGGTGGTCAAAACACTTTCCAAGAGGTTGACTACACATTTTACGGATAAAACTGATGAAAATATTGAAAGAGCTAGATTATTTCAAGAACTACAAAGCAATAATTATCCTAAAGAATTCATCAAAAAGCAATTATATGCACCAAAAATTCCATCCACGAACAATAGACAGATCTCAACCCCGAACATGTTTTGCTCCCTACCTTACAGCTATGGCTGTGAAAGAATAGCCAGAAGTTTAAAAAAACACAATATTACAACCAGATATCAACCCAACCAGAATTTAAGAAGCATCTTCCGTCACCCTGATACAAAACAAATCTACAAGCCAGAAGATAGAGCGAATGTGGTTTATAAAATACCGTGCAAATCCTGCCAGGCAATATACATAGGAGAAACCAGCAAACCTTTATCTGAAAGAATTAACCAACACAAATCCGCACTAAAGCACCATAACCCGACATCCCTACTGGTAGATCATGCATTCAACAATAGTCACACTCCAGACTTCGATCACACATCTATAATACATCAAAACATCAAAGAAAAACATTGCCGTTTATTTTTAGAAAGCTGGAGCTCATTAGAAAATAAAAATAGTATCAATAGAAAGATTGACTTGCCAGATGTATATACTCAGTTTAGAACCTCTTAGATGATTATGCTATTTACATGGTTATTTTATTTCAATTTTAATCGGATATTTATTACTTTTATTTGTATATTTATTTCACAGTTATTTCAATTTTTATGATATTTTATTTGTTTAATTAATTTGATATCTCTTAATTTTCAATAGTTATTTACATATATCACTTTTTTCTTTTGATTATATTTACTCTGTCTAGAATGTATATATTAGATGGTTTATCGCCCAATAAGCTTGGAAGACGTCTAGTGGCTCACCTGGGGCGCGCGACCTGCTGCATGCTTCACTGCAAAACACCTCGTAAAAGATGGAAGATTGATCCATCGAAATATCGGATTAATAAATAATCGTATTTAAATCCAAAATAGGCCTTATTTTTAAAATTTATTATCTGTGATTATATATACATATTGACCATTGACTGTTTTGTATATAATTGAGTTTTTTTAAATAAAGTGTGAGTGTGAATAGTATTTTGGTCGTGCCTTTATCCTCTCTTTGGCTGAGGCGTTGGAATCACCATTGGGGTGTCGTTTGGGTAGTTAAAACTTATACAGTCCTCTAAAGAACGGCCTTTTTCTGTTAAGGACAAAGAAAGCTTAACACATATATTAGATCGAAATATCATTTATTGTACAAAAAACTCAGCGCCACACGTGTGTTGTTGACACACATTAAAATGTTATAATACCGTGATAAAGGTTGGCGTTCAGCCAACTGAAATATTGGTAAAATAAATTATATTTTGATCCAATATATGCCTTTTTAATTAAAGATTTATTTATGGATTGCTCTATTTTCAAAAAGATTTCTATATGTGCCATAACTAAATATAGTGTAACAGTCTCAAAAATTAGATACAATTCAACACGCCAGCTTGGCCATCATGTAATAACAAACAAAGCGATAAAGTTTTATTGAAGGTCCGCCGCATCCAAGGGAGGGAAAGGTCCGAGGTCCAATTTCGTCAAGGTTTGTCATTTCCCCCCAGGAAACTTCCAATAAGTTTTACGACCGCCACTGGATACCGACAAACGAGCCGGACAACAACAGATTATCTCTCCATCTCATGTAGATCAGACAGCCCTCTAGACCTTGCCGTGTCTTAGACGTTGGCCTCTCTATGAAGTGACATCCAACCTGCCTTGTCCTTTGTGTTATCCATTGACGCCTGAACACGAGGCCCATGACTGCATAGTACTTGTAATACCACATGTTTATACCTTTGTACCTTTTAGCATGTATATCGGGGTTCAGACAATAACTCTGAAAGATATTTGTTACACAGTGACCTTTATTGAAGACACACGAGATAACCAAGTGTGAAAAAAATTGTCTCTGTCTCCTTAAAAAAAGCAGACGACCGGCGACATCAAAGACTCCCCACTTCCTTAAGTTTTGTCCATGAGTGTATATCCATTCGCTTAACTTCAAATAGTGTGTGTATTACATGAACATAATAATTTTATAAGAAATATAAACTATTTTCGACGCGTATGATTCTTTTTGAATTAAAACAATTAAATACTGCCCTTATTGCAATGATAAAATAATGGGAAAGGCCTGGCTCATCAGTGGTGAACCCTTCAGCTGTTTCACTGCTTAATCTACATTCGAAAATAGTTTATATTTCTTATAACAGATGGCGTGCTAATTCATCATAATAATTTTATGTAATCCATAAAATAATGCATGCAATATATAAAAAGTAAATCATTAAATTAAAATACAGTAGAACCTCCTTGTAAAGGACACCTAGTTACAGAACCAAAGTGTCCTTTGTTGAGAGGTGTCCACTAGCGAGGTGTCTGCTAAAGGGAGGTTCTACTGTATTTGAATTTAAAATATATTTTAAAAATCATTTAATCAAACATCAATATTATATTTCTTGAAAATAAAGATAATTCGGCCAGTAAATCTTTTTATTACCTCGACGTTTCGACAAAAATCTTTTGTCCTCGTCAGGAGCAAACAAAAATTTAACATTTAGCAAGGCGTTAAAAATCTTTCTAAAGTTCCTAGGGCGTTCTCACGCGATATTTAAAATTGGAATAAAGATGATTCCAATAATATAATTATTTCATATTTTAGAGATATACGTATATATACGTGCATGGTGGAAGATACGTGCTGGTCGAATGATATCTCGAGATCTCAAGTTAAACCCAATAAATTTGTGAACTATTGTGGTATATATAGAAGACTGCCTACATCTATTAACACCTTAGTTGCAAACTTCAACATAAATAGTTTATGGTAAACGGTTTGCGGATTTCGACAAATTAGAAAGAAGGAATCATATATCGCCGCAACTCTTTAAGGAAGCTTTCGCCGCAACTCTTTTTATTATTATAGCGGTTAATAACACCGCTATAATAATAAAAAGAGTTGCGGCGATATATGATTCCTTCTTTCTAATAAACAGTTTAGCTGCGAACTCACAGTATACGACGGGGTCATCAGAGATATTCAAGTTTTTGTTTAAAGATCTCTGTGTTGGCTGGAGGAGGATCATAGAAAAACGATCAAATTAGGAAAGTGATTGACTCCTCAATGATGACATCAAACAATAGCACATGCATAAAGAAAGAAAACTCGGCTCAGAAATAAAAACGAGACGAAGAAAGAAGAACAAGGGCTAATGATGAATACGAGAAAGCACCAAAGAAGTTATTTGTACCGAAGAAAAACAACACGACGAAAGAGATTTTCGAGGAGATGCTCAGGAAGCAGCATAGATAATGTTAGTTTCGAAGATGACAATTTTTTTATGATGGAATCTGAAAATTCAATTACCGAAGGTCTATCTCTCGAGATACATATATATTAAAAACAAATAGGGTATGTTATGAGAGAGAGAGAGATTGAGATTGAAACTGATTTATTACAATGTTCATATAAGATTATCTAAGGTTAATTACAAAATTGAATAAATACGAATAAATAAGATTATATAATGATGAATATAAGAATAAATAAAAGAGATATCTATATTAATAAAATGGAAATTTCATAAGTGGACATTACTAAAAACTTTCGTTACAATGCATCAATTTCAACCAAATTTTCAACATTTATGTAAAACGAGATGGAGCAGGTTTTGCTTAACATCAAAATATATTTCCTAACATTAACATGCGTAACTTCGCTGTTATCGATTAAATACAAAAAAATCAACAGAGTTAATTTTATTTATATATAAATACAAAATTAAATTTCAACAGAGTTAATTTTTTTACATACTAGCTAATAATCTCAATCTAAAAAATATTCAAAACAAGCAATTTTAAGATAACACCATATGTAAAACAGTCGGCCAAGAAAACAACAACGATATTACATCTTTCTCACATATTCACACACAATCTTGATTAATAATTAAAACTAATCTTTAACATTGTTTATTATACTTCAACTTTTATTTCTATATTTGTTTTTAAATACCCAATTGTTTTATCATGTTTCTAATTTCGCCTAACAAATATACAAATTTATAGTGACCAACATATGCAAATTTTATCTTTGTTTTTATTTAACTTGATATCGTAAACATAACATCCATTGTAAGCATTTTTCTGTTCACCTTCCGTGGTTTCTCTTTTCTCTGATAGTTTTTAGGTGTAGTATATTTTCTTATTACTAGACTACAAACATTCCCTCGAGAAAAACCTGGGCGAAGCCGGGTACATCCGCTAGTAAAATATAAATAGAATAAAAGAGAGAGAGAGAACGCTTCACGATTTTGCGTGTCATCCTTGCGCAGGGGCCATGCTAATATTCTCTGTATCGTTCCAATTTTAGTATATGTACCGTTGTTGATTTAGATAAATTGATAACTTGATTTATACTAAATGATACTAAAATTGTTCAGTTTTAGCTTGCTGAACTAACACTATATTAACAATCCAAATTTTAAAATGATTATAAAAGTATTATTTTAAAAAATTATGCAATTTTATAACATTATATATATGTATAATGACCGTGTCTTCCGAATAATGAACCATACCATTTTGACATACCCATGACAGCAAGACAAGACATAAAAGAAGTCATTGATGAGGTTTCGAATTCAAAATAATTCAAATTTCATTAACGGTACCAGTTTCCTTACTCATTAGATGTAGATGGATTATTCAAAACTGCTTGAAACATCACTTTTGTTATCTTAAGTACTTTTTCATTTTCTATTGATGGTATAAAATGGAGATCTGTGATCCAAGTAAACTTTCCTTTATTATCCAATTCTTTGTCAAACTTACGAATTATTTAAGAATACGAATAAATTAATTGAAAAACGATAATAAAAGCAGCCATTAATATTCAATTGTTCCTATCAAATAACAAAATTGGTATTAGATTAGGTATGTATTTAATGTAATGTACTTGGTGATTTAATAAGTAGATAATTTGTTGTAACTAATCTAAAATTAGACTTGACATTCTGCGATGGTTATAGATGCATATTAATGTTTCAGTTGTTGATAAACCATGTGTTTTATTGTGATGGGTCCAATATTGGTAACATTGGTATCTACTATTGTTGTTAACACGATTTTAGTATCCTATTATTGTACTGCATCAGTACAATATCACATCTGTACTATTTTTTCACATTGTTTCGCGGTCTAACTCTTTGGTCGTTGAGGTACAGCTTGCACCACGCTAACGAGGGCCAACAGCCCGTAACACGTACGTGGTTAGCTTTTCTTGATTAATCAAGAATGGGTATTTGGCTAATTCTGGAATAAATAAAAAATCAACGAGAATAGTTGATATTTATTCCTATAGATGGCGCAAGCCATCAACAACTTTCAGTTGCACGATAAGGAGATACCATTTTCTTTTCACCTTATCCCAGTACAATATCACATTTGTACTATTTTTTCACAATGTGTTTTTCACAATAGTTTTGTTTTAACTGTAGGTATGATTGCGGTGTGTCTATATTTTATATTAATACTGTTTTTATCATATATAGATGTCCAACTCTCCGGAAATAATCTTGTGTGTTTGTCTGGTATGTTTCTGCATAAAACTATTGCATTATCAAAATCTGGAATATGTCCTTGTTTGATTGCATGGTCTACAAGTAATGACAAAGGGCTATGATTTCTGAAGACTGTCTTGTGTTGATTAAGTCTCTCTATTAGGTTTTTCCCGTTTCGCCAATGTAAGATGATGTACAGGATTTGCATGAGATGTGGTATAAAAAAAATTGGATTGGGTTTCTTGTTACGTATAAAAATATAAAAAAGGTCAGGTATTAAAAACAAAATAGGCATTTCGCGGTTGGCATTTCTTGATTTATCAGAAAAATGGGTTGGCCAAATATCAGTGGTTCTAGTTAGCTGAAGAATGGCTTGCTCGAAAGCTTCCTTTGATCAGGTGAATAAAAAAGAGTTGCGGTGTTATATGATTTTTGTAATCAGGGGAAAAGTTAAATCAACGTTTGGTTGATTTTTGTTCCAATAGATGGCGCTCTGTCATCTAAAAAACTCATTGAGCGGTCAGAAAATGTTGTTATAGATATGTTGTTATATTGTGTGTTATATAAATGAATATATATATTAATACGAAGCGCTATAGCGCGCCATCTATATATAGCGAATGAAGACATTAAGACACGAATGTTTCTTTTCACAAATAAATCAAACTTCTACTGTCCTTACTGCGATGAAAAAATATATTGGGAGGGATTGGCTCATCAGTGGTGAACCCTCCCAGCGGTTTCGCCAATTTAATCTACCAGACCGCTTCTTTAGTGCTCCTATACTGTATTGTATCATTCTGCTTTTATATGCTACATTGAATGGTAGAATCTTAGAAATGGAATTTAAGCAAACTATGCACATAAGCTTTAAGGACAGTAGAATTACATTTAAATATTTGCATCGAGCAATGCTCTTCCACAAACAACAATTTATATGATTTTTTGTACCACTAGATGGCGCTATGCCATCTAAAAACTAATGTGAATTGTCAAAAAATGCTTATATATATATTAAAGTAAAATAAAACACATACTAAATAAAACTATCCTATTTTGTGTTTATTACAAATGTAGCTTTAAAAATAATTTGAAGATATCCCAATGACAAAGTATCGTCTGTTCCCTTTCAACAGGCGATTGATGAATATTTGGAGTATCGTCTGCAGGCAATATTTCTTGGAGCTGGATTCCAGCCAGCCGCCGAGTAATTTGACGCCGTGTTGCCAGCCCGAAATGAAGGCTGAAGGAAAATTATGGTCACCGATTTTTTTCCCTTTTTTCCCACTCGTCTCTAACTCTAATTACTTAATAGTCACTTCTCCCTTTCTCTTCTTATTGTTTGTATTGTAAGTCAGAGATAATATTCGTCTCTCTTTTCTATTATTACTTTCTATTAATAGATATTTCTCTCTGTATAAATATATATACACTGACTGCTTATATTCCAGTAATAATGAATTAATTTCAATATGTATTTGCATATCATAAAATTACCTCAAGATATGCAACTTTATGTTACTTTCCATATCAATAAATATTCCTCTTTATATACAAATATATATGTACACTGACATTCCTAAAATTACATATATACTCCGAAATAATAATTTAATTTTAATATATATTTGCATATCGTAAAGTTACCTCAGGATATGCAACTATATATTAATTTCCATATAAATAGATATTATTCACTCTATACAAATATATATATATATATATATATAGATATATGTTATAGATTAGAAATTTTTTGTGTGTTTGATTGTTGAGAAGAGGTGCAGTCGTGGAAAAATAAAAATAATTATTTACCTTTCAAGCAGATTTTTATTTTGAATCTCTTGAAGTAAAAATATACATAAAATTATTTATATCACAGGAATATAGAATTTATATAATGAATTCTATAATCGTGGATAAAAGATAGGTAGGGTTAAATATACATATTTACAACAATAATAATTAAAAGTGATATTTTTTTGAATATATGGTCAAAAATGCAGAACAGTCAATGAATGAAAAAATAAAATATATGTTTTTAAAAAAATAAAATATTTGTATTTTAGATTATATAATATATATATACTGGCGCATTCAAAAAATTGCATATATTCAAGAAATAATCATTTAATTTCAATAAATATTTGCATACCGTGATATTTCCTCAGAATATGCAACTTGATAAATGTTGACTCAATTTTTGGTAAAGCAATCTCATATGTAAATAAGGTAGTCTTTCATAAATTGTTATTAATAATTCTGAATAGTATTATTCAAATTATTTAGCACCCTTCTTGAGGTTTCTGGTAATTTTTAAATTAAAATTGGATAAATACATCTCTGGAGTATATATATGCAATTTTTTTTCCCTTGTGAACGTAAATATTCTTTGATAATTCTTTTTTAATTTGTGCGATTTTCTTTTTGAAGATCAATAATATCAAAATTGCCTCTGTCTCCTTCAAAAAACAGACAACCAACGATATCACACACACAAAGCTTTATTAAGACCAGCGGTCTTATACAGATTCACCACAGGAAGAAATAATAGATGGAGCTCCTATACTCCAGGCAGCGCAGCACCCAACAACAGCCTCCTGGTCCGACGCATGTCCAATAGCCACACGTTCCTTTGTGCATACGTCATACAACCTACGATATCAAAGACTTTAAAATTTCTTAAGTTTTGTCTATGAGTGTATATATTATCTTTGTCCAGATCTAATGTGTTGTATGACATGTGTTTGGGGCCAGGATGTAGTTCAACACCTGACTTAACATGCCGTTGTGTGAAAGTAAAATATTTTCCACGAGGATCCCGACTACCCCATGAGTGTATATACATAGAGTTATTAATTTTATTAATATTCAATTTTGGATGAATATCAAAGAAAGTTGAATCAATAATAAAAGTGAAAATATGAAATAATAGAAGCTGAACCTATATGTAAATTCACTGTAAAGGCGTTCTAAATTTGAATATCTCCTCCGGAGTTGATCGATAGAGAAATAGATGTAAATAATTCTCGGAATATTCCATCAAACTTTTATATTAAAATGATGATGATGCCCCCAAGATATTAATCGTTGCTTCCAAATCTTGGTTTGATGGATAACTACCATAATTGCATACTTTCTACTACTACCATAATTGCATACTTTCACATCACAATAGAAAAATACAACTTTCCAAGAACTATTTTTGTATTTGTTATCAGGAACTTTTTCGTTAACAAATACAACAAAATATTGTAAAATATTAAACAGGACGTAAGGTAAAAAATAATGAATTATTCATTTGATGTTACATTATTATACTTCCCTTTATTGCATAATTGATTTTATACAAAAAAGTGGAGTTTATGACCTTGCGCTTGTTGAAGATTTTTGCTTGGACTTCTCTGATGTTATTATTTAATTTTTACGCGGTATGGAGTTCTGAGATGAATCTCCAGTTTCTATCATATTCTATGATAGGTTTCATGGTATCTAGATTATGTATTCCTTAGGTATTCTATGAATTGTGAAATAAGTTGACAGTATTTTTGTGAATAATTCTTCGCCTGGGTTGGTTTACCACCGATGAGCCAGGTCTTCCCATTAATTTTTCATTGCAGTAATGACAGTATAAATTTGTTTAATTTTGAAAAGAATCATACATGTCTAAAACAGTTACAATTTATTATAACATGATGCGCTAATACATCATATTGTAGCAAAGTATGTATTATTTTAGTTACAGAGTTACATTTTTGATGTTTATATTTTGCTACTCTGTAAACTTCCCTCATTGCTTATCTTTATTTATCACTAGCCGAATGACCCGGGCAACGCCAGGGTTTTACCCGATTAAATGTTTTTATTCAAATACTATTCGTTAAAATTAAAAATTGGCACCGTGGATGTCACTCTTGTGAAACGTCCCGCTCCAAACTTTGTGTGTTTTTAATATATAAAAATGTAAATTTTCACAACGATATTTGAAAATTATATTATTTTGATTTTCAAATACTATTCGTTACAATTATAAATTGACGCCGTGGATGTCACTCTTGTGAAACGTCCCGCTCCAAACTCTGAGAAGCGATATTTTTATAGAAAGACTAGCGGACGTACCCGGCTTCGCCCGAGGTTTTACCCGAGTAAAGGTTTGTCTAACGAACATTTGTTAAAACAATTCTCTATAAACTTATTTAAAAAAAGATATATTTTGATAATTTGAAACTCGTATATTTGAATCTCTCGATAAAGTGAACATTTTTTCCCGGTCCCTGTGTGCCGTGTCATCCTGAATTTTGTCTTTCATAATTTTCTACATTACAAAATCATCGTTTTATCTAGTGAACATATTTTCCCGGTCCCTTGAAAAATACTCGATAAGTTGAATAAAGGCATGTCGTGAATCTCTCGATAAAGTGATTATTTTTTCCCGGTCCCTGTGTGCCGTGTCATCCTGAATTTTGTCTTTCCTAATTTTCTACATTACAAAATCATCGTTTTATTCCCGGTCCCTTGAAAAATACTCGATAAGTTGAATAAAATCATGGTCGTTTATGGAAGATGGACGTAGTTCCCGGAAGTCGCCCGCCCCCCGCGCGCCAGGACCTCTTGATCATTCTGATTGGCTGGCGGCCGGACGGGGGGGGGGGGGGGGCCTCTTGATCCCTCTGATTGGTCGGTGGGAACTTGGATTGTCCAACCAACTGGCCGGCGGCCGGACGGTGGGGGGGGCAGATTTCCGTTGCAAGATGGCGCTGCTTGCGAGTTAAAGCTACAAATCTGCAAATAACTCTAAGGATATTCAAGATATTCAAGAAATTATTTTTCGTAAACCTTTCCGGAGATACGCCTAATAATATCCCAAAATTTCACGGCGATTGGATGTATGGTTTTTGAATCCATAGAGGACACACAGAGACACACACACACACAGACATTCAATTTCATATATATAGATGATCTGGCTTTGTGTCTTCTGCTCGAATGAATGTTTTTCTGTTAGAATTTTGTTCCTGCATACAAAAAATGAACTGGTTTCACCCGTGGTCTCTGCTTTTTGGAATTTTTCCCGATATAATTTTGTATCTGATAATCAAACATGATATAGCAATATTATCATAATCATTTTCTGACTAAAAAAAACAACTATTAATGCCCAGAACCTGTCAATTTCAAATTTTCTTGCTTAAAAATGCGAAAAATATCTCTTCCAGATTTTTCTCTATGTCCTGTTAAAACACGTTTTACATGTACATTAGGTCAGCTGATATTACTTCCCATCTTCACCGCTAGAGGCGCTGCTTGCGAGCGAAAGGGCAAATTTGCAACGCAATTTGCCAATAACTCGAAGAATATTGGGGATAAAGACCTGAAATTTTCACTATAGGTTTTTCCAGATTCTACTCTATATACTGTTAAAATTTCAGTCAGATTAGTTACGTATTGTGGACGTGTATAGCCGACATAGGAACAAACACACATACCTACACTGACTTTTATATATAGGGATTATTAGTTTGTTCTTGCCTTAAATAAATTATGAAAAAGGCATCTCCATATCGTGCAACTGAAAGTTTCTGATGGCTTTGCTTTCAGTTGTACGATAAGGAGATGCCTTTTTCATGATTTATGCACCTTATCCCAGTACAATATCACATTTGTACTATTTTTTCACATTGTGTCGCGGTCTCACGCAATTCTGGCCTTAACTACCCATTTCATGATTTTTCAGGATGCCTTAATGACCAATTTTTTTGGTCGTTGAGGTACAGCTTGCATGACGCTGATGAGAGCCAACAGCCCGAAACGCGTCCGTGGTTAGATTTTCTTGATTAATCAAGAAGGGGTATTTGGCCAATTCTGTAATAAATAAAAATCAACGAGAATAGTTGATATTTATTCCGATAGATGGCGCAAGCCATCAGCAACTTTCAGTTTCACGATAAGGAGATGCCTTTTTCATAATTTATGCCCCTTATACCAGTACAATATCACATTTGTACTGTTTTTTCACCTTGAATAAATTGTTGTGTCATCCTGAAGTTTGTCTTTCCTAATTTTCCACGTGGAAATATCATAATCTAGAACTTCCTTGTCGTCCGTGTCCAGAACCTCGTCGCCAGTACCTAGAACGTTGAACAGAGAAGTAGGAGTATCTCTGGCGGGAAGAAACAACATGGTGTTTCCAGCACGAACCAGATACCAAGTAGGTGCAGTTGCGTAGAGCCAGTACCTAGTGAAAAAACATCTAACTGCGCCGACAATACACAGCCTATTCTGTCATTTTATACAGAACATTCTTAACTTTTTTAAAAATATATTTGTCACAAGCCTCTTGGAACTTGTGCTGCTGCAGCAGAAACTCCCTGATTTGAAACGTATACACCAGATTTAACAGCAGCAATGGATCAGCAGTCGTTGCTACAATATCTTAAGACTACAAGAATACAAGACTTATTAAGATCTACAAAATTTTAGCAAAATGATATTCATGCACCAAAAGACTCACCTCTCTTTAATTGTGCATCAGAACGATGGTACTTACTAGTGATGATAAAGAATGAGCCACAACACCAATTTTGATAAATTCAGACAAAAAAAACAACCTGTATATCAGGTATATCTATGAAGAAACCGCCATATATATAGCAATGAAGCATTCAATAAAACGCCTGTGTGTGAGAGTAAAGTTTCAAATTAAAACAATCTATGCCTTGTTCACAAGTTGGCTGATGCAATATTCTCGGCTCCTCAAAGAAGGCCGTTAAATCGGACCCTCGACATTCTTGGACTCAGGGTGTCCGATCCTCTCCGGGAGGAGAATACAAACCCCTGGATCGATTATTAGGGACCACTCCCACTCTGGGGACTTCTCTCCTTACCTCAGACCCCTCCCGTAGAATGTTAGGTATCGAAGCCGCCACTGTACTGATGAGGGCCACAGCCTGAATCCGTTGTATACAGGTTGTTGACTTTTGTCTGAATTTCCCTAAACTGATGTTGTGGCTCATTCATTTTCAATCCCCAATACATTCTTTAAACATGCATTAAAACATGCATTGTTTTAATGTATTTTTAAAGGAAGAGGTTCCACTTTTGGTACACATATATATGTATATTAAAAACAAAAAGGCATATCCTGACCGCTAACATGAGAATTTTATATGGCAGAGCGCCATCTATTGGAACAAAACTCAACTAAACGTTGATTTAATCTGTTCCCTGATATTTGGCCAAGTCATTTTCTTGATAAATTAAGAAAAGACAACCACGTACGCGTTTCGGGCTATTGGCCCTCGTCACTGTCCATACTTTCAACTCGGTAATATTGAATATAACATTGATAAAAAAACATACTTATTTTCAAACTATGGGCTTGGAAAATGGTTATGAATATAAACTATGTGTCTACTATTCTTACTGCAATGATAAAAATTGGGAGGGCCTGGCTCATCAGTGGTGAACCCTTCCAGCGGTTTCGCCAGTTTAATCTACCAGGAAGGGTTCCTAATTGATCAGCCAGGCTCTCTCATTATTTTATCATTGCAGTAAGGCCAGTAGAAAATTGTTTTATTTCAAAAAGAATCATACGCGTCAATAATTGTTTAAATTTTGTTTAATAGATGGCGCGCTAATTCATCATAAAATATTTTAATGAATTATCTATCATCACTTTATATTATATATACTACTGAAATTAATGATAATAAACATTTTATATATTTATAGTGGTTGGGGTAGTAACAATCACTAATGCAGAACCCGTGTCATATGTCAAATGATACATAACATGAATATATTACATTGACTGTTGGAGCTTGGATCCTAACAATGTTAGCTCGGACTTCCGTCTAGCTCCTTAGCCTTTTGTCTGGTCTTAGATGTTGACGATTTCTGGCAATGTGGACTGTACACCAGACCTGACTACTGAGACTTCTCTAGATGCGATGTAGCAGCAAGCTGTTTGAATAAAGGAAGGACCAAACAGCCTCACTGGTTTTAGCTGAGTGACTTCACTTTATTATCACTTTCACTCTTTTCATATACACATATATTTACATAAATTATAATAAATAAAAATTTACATAATTATACAACACAATGCAACCTGGCAAGTTATTTGCATAGCTAGGCGCAAACATTGACATTTCATGACATTATTATCTCTCCCCAAACACAGATCACTCAAATAAAACATAAAATTAATTTAAGGCTAAACGATATATGTAAAAAAAACTTACATTATACATCAACTCTCCATAGACAAAAATATATATATAACCGTATAATTAATTCCTATTAGAATAATTGTAATTCATTTTTTATAAATTATATTTAATTATAATAAAAAAAGTGAAAGGAGATAATGGAAAATAATAACTATTAATAAATTATATACCAAAAGAAATGCTATTACAAAACATTAATATTTAATTAACATAAGAAATAATCAAATTTTATCATTGGAAGAAATAAAAATAGCCACAAATATTATTATATATTTTCACAATAAATAAAATCGAATAGGTCATAAATTAAAACCAAAAATAATTATCAAAACGTTAATTATAATGTTTCCAAATAAATGAAGCGTATTGGAGGAAAGATTAATTACGGTTACTTAGCTTGATTAAAAATAAATGCAGAAGATTATATTTCATTGATTAATTAACCCTAATTTTTTTATCTTTTTTTTTTTAAAGGGAGAATTACCCTATTTTTTATTACATACCCTATTTTATATTACATAAAAAAGAGAAATGTTTGAAATAATCAGAAAAGGTTAAGAAAACTCTAGAAAGCCTGTATCATATAATTAAATTTGCAGAAGAAAAGGAGTAGATTTAAATGCAGACGATTCTAAAGTGTTGGGAGGAAGATTCCCGCCCAAAAATCGATTGTAGAATTTTCTTCTGCCTCGAGGCCATTTTGTCGGCTCGGGCTATAATTTCTACCTGACTTGGAGTTTATTTAATCTTCTCCAAATATATAAGTTGAGAGACTTGGAAATACACTTTTTTTACCTAATATTTTATTTCATCTAATAATGATGGACAATAAATTAGTTTTTATTTGTTGATAGAAAATGTAAACTTTTTAGACACGTGTTTTACCTATTTTATAAAACAAAATTTTCTCATTTCTTACTGTTCGATAGTTTTCTATTTGTTGTTTACTCAGTTCCTATTCTGATAATAAAATATACTGAAGAGGGCTTGGCTCATCAGTGAACAACCCTGCCTGCGGTTTCGCCAGTTATATCTACCAGACAGTTCTACTATTGTAGTAGACTGCTATGATTAATTTATAGAGTTTTTTTCCTGTAAATTCCTGGTGTAAATGTATTTTTTAAAATCAATAATCACAAAAGATATAGAGCGGTTCGGTAGATTAAACTGGCGAAACCGCGGGATGGGTTGACCACTGATGAACCAATCCCATTCAATATTTTACATCGCAGTTAGAACAGTAGGGAGTTTTATTTGAAAAAGACAAAATGGCGCTGTATAGTTTCCTTTCCTACATCTAAGCAACTGATGATTTACTACTGATATATGTCCGCCATGATATTTCAGCCAGTACTGTTTTCATTGCTTTGTGATGTTTCTCTACTTCGGTTTTATCAAATTATTCTCTTAATACAACAACAGATTTGTTTAACCATCTCCATTGTATGAGAAATAGTATAAAAGTGAAATTGTACTTGTCTCAGATGGATAAATTAATAAAAATGTCTATTTTTTTATCGTATAACTAAAAGTTGCTGATGGCTTGCGCCATCTATCGGAATA
Organism: Cordylochernes scorpioides; assembly: GCA_030710605.1. Taxonomy (NCBI): domain Eukaryota; kingdom Metazoa; phylum Arthropoda; class Arachnida; order Pseudoscorpiones; family Chernetidae; genus Cordylochernes; species Cordylochernes scorpioides. The sequence continues at coordinate 49,115,302 of CP092877.1, forward strand.
ACCCAGAATATGCCCCTTTTTTATTTTTAATTCATGATTTAAGTACAAGGTAATACCACGCGCCATTTGTAAAAAAAATATATATATAGTTTAACCAGTTAGCACTATTATTTTCCCAATCCAACCAAATTTCTACAATCTCTGCTGACGTGAGAAAAATATATGGAGAGGGCCTGGCTCATCAGTAGTACAGCCTTCCAGCGGTTTCGCCAGTTTAATCGACCAGACTTACTGTTGTATTGGGCGTTGTTATAGCGTGTAATTTATCTCCCAGTTTAAAACCTGTTTTAATTAACTCCTAATTAATATGCAAGTAATTTATTATCTGCCCCACTCTAATGCGGTGGTTATCTTTAATTAGGAAGATATAAAGAACCTCAGTTATTAGCTGATCAAACATATATCTAGCCATCGTTTAAATCAACTTTAAAATTATATATTTTTTAATGAATATACAGTTAAACCTGTCTATAGCGCCCCCTCTTGACTCACCAAAATAGGATGCTATAGACAGGTCCCTTTTAATGTAAAATGTTTACATTTTAATGTTTAAAATCGGACGCTATAGAGAGGAAGGCGCTATTTAGAGGGGGCGCTATAGGCAGGTTAAACTGTTATCAAAATTAGAAACTATTTTAAACGCGTAAGATTCTTTTTGAAATTAAACAAAGGTTTAACTGTATAATTATAGGAAAGTTATCAATACCTATATTGTAAATAAAACTCATTTTTTAGCCTAATAATATTTTATAATAAATTTCAACTATTTTTTTGACGCGTAATTGGTTCTATGATTCTGACGCGTACTTCTCTACTTGTAATTTGAGGAAGAGCAATGCTCAAAGCATATTATATATTTATAATTCTATGTATTTCTACTGTACTCAACGCTTATGTCCATAGTTCATTTAAAATACCCTTTCTCAAGAGTCTAGCTATAGTAGCAATATAAAAGGAAACCCGAAAAAGTGTAATATTACAGCTGTGTGGTAGATTAAACTGGCGAAACCGCTGGAAGGGTTCATCACTGATGAGCCAAGCCCTCCCAATATTTTAACATTGCAGTAAGGGTAGTATAAAATTGATTTATTTTAAAAAGAATCATTTAAGCGTCAAAATAGCTTAAATTTCTCATGACATATGCCGCGCTATTGCATCATCATATGTATAACAAGCGTGTGTGTGTACAATAAGATAAACTTGAAAAACAGGAAAAATCGTACAATTGTACTGGGATCTGGTAGATAAATTAAGAAAAAAGGCATCTCCTGATCGTGCAACATAAAAGTTACTGATGGCTTGCGCCATTTCTCGGAATAAATATCAATCGTTGATTTTTTTAATTATTCCAGAATTGTCCAAATATTTCAAGATGAATTTCAGGATAATTTTTTCAGGATGACCAAAAGACCAACTCTTTTTTTGGTCATTGAAGTACAGCTTGCACCACGCTGATAAGGGCCAACAGCCCGAAACGCGTATCTGAATAGCTCTTATTGATTAATCAACCAAGGGTATTTGTCCAATTATGAAATAATAAAAAAATAGACGATTAGTTGATATTTATTCCGATAGATGGCGCAAGCCATCAGCAACTTTTAGTTGCACGATCAAGAGATACCTTTTTTATTGATTAAAAACATAGTTGAACGACATACCCTGATGTTATATAAACATATTTGTACATATTTCAATTGTGTTGATATTTTCTATCTTTTCATTTAACTAAATTGCATACTAATTCTTGTACATATTTCAAATGTTCTCTTTTCTTTCTATGTTTAGTTTACTTTTAAAGTACAAGTGTCCATAGTGGTACATAGCGCTCTAAGTCTAAATAAATGAATACATAAATTTATATAAAAGGGCGTACCTGGATCTGTAAAGAAAAGAAAAAAAAATCTCAAAATATTTCGAGAGATTGCTCCCTCTTTATCAATTTATTGCACAGTAAACTTAATTTACAAATTCTTGTAGATCAAGATATTGTCCAGATAGGATAAAGTTGTTTTCATTTGATCTACAAGAATTTGTAAATTAAAAAAAAAAGTTTACTGTGCATTAATTAATAAAGAGGGAGCAATCTCTCTAAATATTTTGAAAAAAAATGTTTTTTTTTTCTTTCTTCACAGATCCAGGAACGCCCTTTTATATAAACTTATGTATTTATTTATTTCGACTTAGAGCGCTATGTCCCACTAGGGACACTTGTACTTTAAAGGATAAACTAAACATAGAAAGAAAAGAAAGATCATTTGAAATATGTACATGACTTAGTATGCAATTTAGTTAAATGAGAAAAGAGAGAAATTATTTGAATGTAATTCTACTGTCCTATAAGCTTATGTCCATAGTTTACTTGAAAACCATTTCTAAGATTCCATCCTTCAGTGTAGCATATAAAAGCAGAATGATCCAATACAGTATTAGAGCTCTGAGAAGCGGTCTGGTGGATTAAATTGGCGAAACCGCTGGGAGGGTTCACCACTGATGAGCCAAGCCCTCCCAATATATTTTTCATCGCAGTAAGGACAGTAGAAGTTCGTTTTATGTATAAAAGAAACATTCGCGCTTTTAAATCCTTTTAGAGAAAATATCAACACAATTGGAATATGTACAAATATTCTATATACAGTTACGAGCGTCATTCCTCATCAGTCGTCTCTGTCACCGTTTGCTTTTTTTTTTTTTGGAATGGCGCCCTCCTATTGGTTGGCTACGATCACGCCACCTTTGCCCCCATCCCCCACTCGCTTTTTCGTTTTTGTAACCATTGTGTTGGAGCGGGTCGCTCCTTAAATAAATGCATATATTAGTTAACAACCAAATGGAATCCTCTCTTTCTTTTTCCCAGTAAGAGACGCCTACGGAAGCCAACAGTACATAGACAGATAAAGCACATAGGCTATAGTTATTAACTAACATATGCATTTATATAAGGCGCCAATTTATAATTGTAACAAATAGTATTTGAATCAAAACATTCAATCGGGTAAAACACGGGCGTTGCCCGGGTCATTCGGCTAGTGTTTATATAACATCAGTGTATGTCGTTTAACTATGTTTTTAATCAATAAAAAAGGTATCGAATATCCTTTTATATAAACCTAATTGATGGATCGCCTTTTGACTCGAAATACATAAATGTTATATCGACTAAAATAAACTCTTCGAGTTAAAATAGAAAAATAAAACGGAGATTGAAGAGGAGTATCTTGTGCGAATTTTATTAGCAAGCTTTCGGACGATGCGACCTTTATCGTAAAAAAGTCTGTAGAAGGACGCATGCGTCCAAAAGCTTGCTAATAAAATTCGCACAAGACGCTCCTCTTTAATCTCCGTTTTATTTTTCTATATATCTTATATAAACATGGTCTTAAATCCGATCTACGTGTCGATTGTGAACCAAGTAGATTTTCCTCTCTAAAACATGCGTCTGACATTCCTTTCACCGCTTGTCACCAGTCGTTAGCCTAGGTTGATATTTTCTAGCGAAACTTCTATTGAATTTCCTACCAGCACAAATCTTGCTTTATTTTATATACTCTCTCTCGTACAATACCTTTTACTTTCTACTTTTAAAATGTTTTTTTTTTTTTTCTTTTTTCAGCCGAAGTTTCAATTCAAATCCTACCTTGATATCTAATGTTGAATTTATGTAAGATGAATATATCTTTTGAGATTTTTTGTATCCCCCTTTTTGTTTCTATAATATAAAATGATAGTAGGGTTTTTATTTATTATATTGTAATGTCTGTCTTGTAGCAAAATATTTATTATTTTATGTACGGAATGAAATTTTTGATATATATATATTTTGATAGTCTGTATAAACTTTCATTATTGCCCTTTTCTGTTTTTTTTTTTATATAAATTTTGAAAGAACAAAAAAGATTTAGTTATAAGATTATAAACTCAAAAGGAGCTTCTTCTATAGAACATGTTTATTTCGCTAGCTGTCGAACAAATACGTTCTTCAACGGGCGTAAACACAAAAGATTTGTCTTTACGCCCGTTAAAGAACAATGTCGTTCGAAAGCAAGAGAAATAAACATGTTCTATAGAAGAAGCTCCTTTTGAGTTTATAATCTTACAATATAGTTATGGTAATCGAAAGTTGATGTCTACAAAAAAGATTTAAGCCTGAAAAACAAACCGGGTAGTTGGTGATTTCTGTACACTCCAAGATGGTTTGCGCCATCTATCGGAATAAATATCAAATAGCAGTTTATTTTTAATTATTCCAGAATGGGCAAATGCCCTTTCCTGATTAATAAATAAAAGCTAACCATGTACGCGTTTCGGGCTGGTGGCCCTCCTCAGCATGGTGCAAGTTGTACCTCAATGACCAAAAAGCTGGTCTTTGGGCCATCCTGAAAAATCATGAAACGGGTATTTAGGCCGAAAGGAGGTAGGAACGCCAAACTATATGAAAAATAGTAAAAAAGTGAATTTGTACTGGGATGATGTGGATAAATTGAGAAAAGGGTATCTCCTGATTGTACAACTAAAAGTTGCTGATGGCTTGCACCATCAACTAATCGCTGGAACAAACCTAAATAAATATTTTGTTGATTTTTGTACCACTAGATGGCGCTCTGTCATCTAAAATGGTCATGTAAGCGGTCAGAAAATGCCTTTTTTGTTGTTTTTTTATATCAACCCCTGACCATTTTCTATTTTTCTTACTCTCTTTTTCACATATATATTATAGAACGACGTTTAACAAGTTTTACCGCAAATGTTTCTTTTTGTGTTCTTTTATTTTTCCGTTCGTCATTACTCTTCACAATTCATCCTTTTATAGTTCATCCCTAAGGATAGGAATAGTCGTTATTTCTCCTTAAAATAATTAAAATTACGATTTTTCGTTCTGTAAAAAGAAACATTTGCGATAAAAATTGTTAAATGTCGTTCTATATTCATAGCCGCGTTATATTGTATTATAAACATATATATTATATTTACATATATATCATAGATGACTATTATGCCGGGGATATTAATCTATTTATAAATTCAACTGCCATCTATCGATAAAAATTGTAACAAATAAATTTACTGACAATGTGTTTCTTTGCGATAATATTGAAATTATTGAAAATAATTTTATATTTTTGAAAAGAAACACATTGCCAGAAAATTTATTTGTTACAAATTTTATATTAAATCTATACAAATAAAGGTTACTCCTCCCATCAGAATAGACTCTTAAACTAAGTGTCATCTATTGACCACCTCTCACTAGAATACTCGGTTTAGTTACAAAACCACAATATCAGATTTTGAAAATTCAGAACGTCCACCTTTAGACCAAGGTTTCGGGGTATGGAAAAAATCCATTTCATGAGATCTACAAAGAATTCATCAAATATTCAACATTTTCCAACTAGACAGCTGGATATGTAGTTAGGCCCATTCTATGGCCAAATAATAAAAGGAAAGTAGCAAATAAAAACATTTAGACGTGAATGTTTCTTTTATACATATATCAATTTCACAACTATCCTTACTGCGATGAAAAAATATTGGGAGGGCTCCTTGGCGCTTACTTCTAAGTCTTCTATTTGGTCGCTTTTTGTCCCTGAATATCACCTGCATGCACTTGTGGAAACGAACAACAAACCCCTGAACACCTTCTGATAAACTGTCCATTAACTTCTGATCCAAGGGAAGAAAACCAACTTTACCTGACTAATACAAAACAAGCTGCTTGCAATAAAGACCAATACATCAAGTTTAATAGATTCTGCAGGATGTATATTTTGAGGCGAAAGTGTTGACTATACATATTTCGGGCTACTACTTATAATTACTGTATGTAAAGTTTGACATCGAACGTTTAATTTTAATGATTTCCAATGTTCAATTGTATTAATTGTATGTAATTTAAAATATACACGCAATTATCCAAATTGTGGATATGGCGTGTCTCTCCCAACTGTTAAATAAATACATAAATATACTCGCGCTTTTTAACAAAATACACAGATAACTATGTAGACAAATATGGGAATAGAATATAGCCAATATTACACAAATTCACTGAATCAATTATATTTATTAGAACATAGCTCGTTACGCATAGGATATTTAGGTATTTGTTTGTTGTGTTCTGAATTATTCCATCACAAATATTGTGTTTTACCTTGTTTACATACTAGTTTAGTAAAGCAAACACAACATCATGGACAAAACTTAAGAAAGTTGTACCTTGTAGCATGTATATCGGGATTAAGACAATAATTCTGAAAAATATTTGATACATAGTGACCTTTATTGAACACACACGAGATAACCAAGTGTGAACAAAATTTCCTCTGCCTCCTTCAAAAAAAAAAATATATATATATATAGATAATCAGCGACATTAAAGACTTCCTACTTCTTTAAGGTTTGTCCATGAGTACATATACCTATTGCCAACGTAGATAAGTAAATTCTATCTATATATAAGAGGGTAAAGCATTTTAAGAGTTCTAAATGACGAATTTAACAACTAGAACCAGTATATTTGGTAAAATATCAAAAGGTTTTGTTTCTTTAATACTAAGCAGGCTTTATAGCTTTTTTATTAAATAATTAATTAATTACATTATTTAAATTCTCGAAAATTAAGGGAAAAAATTCCTTTGCATCAAAATTTAATGAAGTTTTAATTAAAAGTTTTTGCACACACACACTGGGGAAAAATATTGCGAAACTATTTTATTTATAGAGGACTTAGCAATGTGATGAATTATTTTCTTTTATTTAGTTCTATTTATATATCTCAGAGAATTATCGTCTAAAGTCCATTGAAAAGATATGAATGGATGAAATATGTAAATTTATATTTCCTCTCTTCTGTCCTTACTACTTTATTGAATACTATTGTTGTGGTGAATCCTCTCAGCGGTTTCGCCAGGTTAGTGATACATATGTAAATATGAAAAACAATAGAAAAAAATAATAAAAAGGTCAGGTGTTGATATTAAAAATAAAAAAGGCATATCCTGACCTGGAGCACATGTGATAGAACAATTCAATTAATAGTTGATTTCTGTCCCACTAGATGGCGCTCTGCCTTCTGAAAAGCACATGCGCTCCTGGTCAGGATATGCCTTTTTTATTTTTAATATGTAAATATGTACCAAAATAGGTATACCTCTCCCATTAATTATACATTAGAACGATGTACTGTGCATCATTCCAGTAAAAAACTTTACTATTGATGATAAAAAAAAAAGAGCCACAACATTAGTTTTGGCGAATTCAGACAAAAAGCCTACAATCTGTATAACATAGTTTCGAGTTTTGTCCCTCATCAATACAGGAAAGGCTTCGATTTCATAATATCTTACGAGAGGGGTTATGAAATCGGTCGAATTTACCAAACAGCCCGTTTTCTAACCTGAATATCGGCACTTGTCACTTCACCAATCTTATACCTTCAGTTTATAATACAATATAATGCGGCTTATGATTGTAGAACGAAATTTGGCATTTATACTGCAAATGTTTCTTTTGAACGTAAAAACGAAATTTATTTTAAGGATAAATACCGATTATGTCTAACCTTAGTGAGAAGTATGAAAGGATTTATGAAAGAGTTAGAAGTATGAAAGGATGAATTGTGAAGAGTAATGATAAACGGAAAAATAAAGTATCCAGGGATGGGAATCGAATCCACAGTGTTCCGCTTACCGGGGCAGATGCCATGTCCAGGCTACCCTGGACATATTTTCCGTTCGTTATACATTCAGTGTTAATCTTGGGCTGTAGTATTGTAGATTTCAGATAGTTAGAGAGTGGGATCAACTGGAAGTATACTTTTGATGTATCTACAGTATTGTGTCTGTAGTACTGTAGATGTCGGATTATTAGAGTTTACACAATCAAAGATACTTCAATGAAACAGAAACAACGAGTGAGATAAAGTAAAATAATTCGACGTATTAGAGTGAAAATATCAGGTTCCAGGGATAAGTTCATTTTCTGAAATTTAATTCATATCTCTCGGGCATGTGAAAGGTAGAGATATGAATTAAATTTTTAAAAGAAACGTATCCATCTGGAAGCCTAATGTTTTCATCTTAATATTTGTACAAGGGATTATTTTATTAGATTCTAAGTATACTCACAAAAAAGACAAGTCGTTAATTTTTTTTTATTAAAACCCAGAATTCTGCAGGATAAGCGAAGATATGAAAAAAAATGAAAATTTGGACCCAATTTTTAAAAGTCGTAAAACCACGCCAAACCGATTTAAAAGAAAGGGAAATAATGAAATGAAGGAAGGAATTGATGGTGGGGAGGAGGGCTGGTGACAAATGGATCCATTCCAAGAAACAGAGGGCAACAAGACGACGAATATGCAACAATGGTACAGACTGCATGCAACTCAAGAATCATTTAATTAGGTTGGGAGGCTTGCCAGATTTGCGACGTCGTTTTTCTATTTATTTATTAAACAAAGAAAAAAATTCTGTGAGTATAATCATTTTGGCATTTGACTTAGATCTTTTTTGTTGTTTTTCGTTTGTTTCCATGTTTTTCTTATAATTAGATGAAATTATCATTTCGTAGTTTGTTCGATACAAGTTTTTAGATAATCTCAACTCCCTGGTCACCTACCATGACAACAATTCGGTACAACCAGAACAAGGATTTGAATTCCCATGGAAAAAAATTAGAACAAAATTTCTTCTCTCCACAATCATAACTCACCTGAGATGCTTGCCTAAACCCTCACGTTGCCAGTAAGTTCAGGTACCTAAGCAAACCTCTGGTATCTTATTATTGCAAAATTGAACTTCTTTCACATATATAGATATTGGAAAGAGCAGGAGGATGTTATGTGCGCAGAAAAGGTAGATTTAGATCAGTGCTACAACACAAATTTTAACAAATTCGGACATGCCAACCTGTGTATACCAAGCTGCATTATTTCGAGAGAAAACAATACATCTTGGTCGTACACTGAAATATACCAAAATGAGACACCTCTTCTTCTTAAAATGTATTAAAATAGTTTAACAATGTATTTTGTGTCATCACCCCAGTACAAAACAGAGTTGGTGATAAAGAATAAGCCACAACACCAGTTTTGTCAAATTCCAAAAACCAACCTTTATACCCTGGATTCAGGCTATTGCCTCCTCATCACCATTCATCACCAACTCTACTCTGGGGTGATACCCCAAATTTTCATTGTTCTCCACTATTTTATTTCAATTTAAAAGGGAAAGGTGCCATATTTGGTACATGACTATCATACTCCTGCAATTTTATATATGAACATTGGCTCAATTAGCATATATACATTGGCTCAATTTGCATATACACATTGGCTCAATTCGCATATATACATTGGCTCAATTCGAATTTATACATTGGCTCAATTCGTATTTATACATTGGCTCAATTCGCATTTATACATCGGCTCAATTCGTATTTATACATTGGGTCAATTCGTATATATACATTGACTCAATTCGCATATACATATTGGCTCAATTCGTATATACACACTGGCTCAATTCGTATTTATACATTGGCTCAATTCGCATATACACATTGACTCAATTCGCATTTATACATTGGCTCAATTCGTATATATACATTGGCTCAATTCGCATTTATACATTGGCTCAATTCGTATTTATACATTGGCTCAATTCGCATTTATACATCGGCTCAATTCGTATTTATACATTGGGTCAATTCGTATATATACATTGACTCAATTCGCATATACATATTGGCTCAATTCGTATTTATACATTGGCTCAATTCGTATATACACACTGGCTCAATTCGTATTTATACATTGGCTCAATTCGCATATACACATTGGCTCAATTCGCATTTATACATTGGCTCAATTCGTATATATACATTGGCTCAATTCGCATTTATACATTGGCTCAATTCGTATTTATACATTGGCTCAATTCGCATTTATACATCGGCTCAATTCGTATTTATACATTGGGTCAATTCGTATATATACATTGACTCAATTCGCATATACATATTGGCTCAATTCGTATTTATACATTGGCTCAATTCGTATATACACACTGGCTCAATTCGTATTTATACATTGGCTCAATTCGCATATACACATTGGCTCAATTCGCATTTATACATTGGCTCAATTCGTATATATACATTGGCTCAATTCGTATTTATACATTGGCTCAATTCGCATATACATATTGGCTCAATTCGCATATACACATTGGCTCAATTCGCATATACATATTGGCTCAATTCGCATATACACATTGGCTCAATTCGCATATACATATTGGCTCAATTCGCATATACACATTGGCTCAATTCGCATATACATATTGGCTCAATTACATATATTCTATTAAGAATCGAAAACAGGTATACGTGTAGCAATTAGCATTTATCAATTAGTAAGAATAATCAAATAAACCTTTTTAAATCAATTCATTAGATGGAATTATCCGCTTTGTCCATGTGAATATAGCATACAACTATAGTCATTATTTATATTCATGAGTCGAAACAATGACGAATACTAGACGGAACTGTGTAACCCAGGTAATAGAATATTTGAAGCGAATGTGTAGGAGGTATTTCTCCATATTCATCACATCGTGGGGAATCTCCGATATTAATTTAAATTAGAATCAGAAATAGTTTAGAGCAATTAAGTCTCTGATGATATGAAGGTATCCTATTGGCTGAAATCTATTTGCGTCTTGCCAACTAATCAGAATCCTCAGAAAGTATTTCTATAAATTTAGAAATAGTTGTTGCTATAAATGTATTCTTGAAAAACTCTATGTTAGACCCAGTCTATTGTAATTTCTCTCAAAAGAGATAAGGTTCCACGAGTTCATTTGTGGTATTTAATTGCTTTCGCTTCTTCTTAAAGAGCCTTTTATAAATTAACAAATTTGAAAATTAGTTATTGAAATATATCTTTGCCAAAATATAAAATCCAGTTTACCTAATTAAGTATTTAGACTACCGTGGTTCTTCAAATAAAAATATTAATACGTACTACAGGAACAAAACTTAAGGAAGTGGAAATATTTGATGTCGTCGGTCGTCTGTTTTTTTTTTTTTTTTTTTTTTTTTTTTTGAAGGAGACACAGAGGCAATTTTGTTCATACTTAGTTATCTCGTGTGTCTTCAATAAAGGTCACTTGTAATATCTTTCAGAATTATTGTCTGAATCCCGATATACATGCTAAAAAGGTACAACTTCGTTAAGTGTTGTCCATGAGTGTATACATTAAGTCGAAGAGGTATAAAGGTACATATGCCCCCAATATACCATAATGATACCTGGGTTAAACGCCCAATATATTAGCACGCAGAAAGAATGTTTATGGACATTTTTATGGGCCACCGGGGGGGGAAGATTAAGGTCAAAGATCAAATTTACTTTCCAATCCTTGTTCAAATGGCATCGTAACTTTCAAATGCTTTTTATAAACTTTTTTTGTTGTTGTTTTTGCTCTCCAGTCGTGTATCTGTTTATGATAAGTTTATTCCATGTGCGTTATGTGATATATTTATTATTTTCGTATCATCAATTTTATATCGGGAAGCCTTAGTAATTATAGTATAGTTCTGCATGTATTTTTGCACTATAGAGTATAGTAGAAACAGGCTAAATCAACGTTTAGTTGATTTCTGTTCCACTAGATGGCGCTCTGCCGTCTAAAAAGTGCATATGCTCCTGGTCAGGATAAACCTTCTTTGTTTTTAATATCAACACCTGATCTTTTTATTTTTATATTATTTTTTCACATAGAGTAGTGCGTTCCGAAATTTCTAAAACTGGTGTTTCACATGTGTTGACCTCAAATATATTTGTTTACAAATAATATTGATATATTACGGGATCTGGTATGTATAGATCAGTTGAAATATTTCATTTTTGAAAATTCTACCTTAAAAGATGCTGTGACTTTTTTTCGAATTTATCAGTTCAGAAGGTAATTTGATATACAGTAGAACCTCCATGAGATGATGCCCTCGCTAGAGGACACCTCTCGCCAAAGGGCAGTCTCATTGTCAAAAATACCATTTTTACTATTTAGCAATTCTCCAGTAAGATGACACTTCTTTCTAAAGGACACTTAGATTTTTAAACTTGGTGTTGTCTTTTAGAGAGAGGTAGTGCTCTACTGAATAACACATATTTGTATTGATGTTGAAGAAAGCTATACACTCATGAACAAAAATTAAGAAAGTGGAAATTCTTTGACATCGCCGGTCGTCTATTTTTTTTTTTTTTTTTTTTTTAAGGAAAGAGGCAATCTTGTTCACACTTGGTTATCTCGTGTGTTTTCAATAAAGTCACGGTGTATCTTTCAGAGTTATTGTCTGAATCTAGATATGCATGCTAAAAGGTACAACTTCTTTAAGTTTTGTCCATAAGTGTATATCTTTTTTAATTATGAAAGCTTAGACCTAGTATAGAAAATGACGATTGGAAAGTGATTCTATTTATTTATTTATTATTATTTGACCCAAGTACACACGTGGTAACAAGCCATGATAATCATGGTAGTTAGTAAGCGACTACTTTTTACTGTAAATACACCACATGTCTACACATATAGAAAGCGCAGTTCGACTTTTGCACTTACAAGTGTCCTAGAATCCTGTTAGGTTACTTTCACTCACTGATGGGGTTGGGCTTTTTCAAGAATCGAGGGCCATTGATGTAATTTATTCATCAGAAAAAAAAAGTTCCTAACACTGTTTAAACAGAAAATATTTGGACATGCTATATACATCATACTCTTAATCATTAAGGCATCTCTTTATCGTGCAATTGAAAGTTGCTGATGGCTTGCGCCATCTATCGAAATAAATATCAATTATTCGTTGATTTTTTAATTATTCAATAATTGGCCAAATACCTATTCTTGATTAATCAAGAAAAGCTAACCACGTACGCGTTTCGGACTGTTGGCTCTCGTCAGTGTGGTTCAAGCTGGACAATTCCAGTTGCACGATAAGGAGTTGCCTTAATTTATTTACCTTATCCCAGTACAATTTCACATCTGTGTTATTTTTCACATTTAATTATATTAGATATAAAAAGACATATATTGGATTTAAAATAAAACATAAAAAGAAACTTTTCCCTGGAGGCTTTATGTTTTTATTTTAATATTGATTCAAGGGATTATTTTATTGAAATATATTGGATTTAATAAAAGATTTATTTTGCCAATATTTCGGCTGACTGAACGCCAACCTTTTCGAGGCATTACATTTTTGTATACACAAACTTTATATCTAAAGAATTAAATATGGATTGCTCTATTTTCAAAATGATATAATTATATATCTTTAATTGCTCTATTTTCAAAATAATTATATATGTGGAAAAAAACCAATGAAAAATATAATATATAAAAAGGTCAGGCGTTGATATTAAAAACAAAATAGGCATATCCTGACAGGCTCACATGAGCATTTCTAGATGGTAGAGCGCCATCTAGTGGAACAAAAATAAACTAAACGCTTATTTAACAAATATCACGGAACAAGTTAAATTAACGTTTAGTTTATTTTTGTTCCACTAGATGGCGCTGTCATCTAGAAATGTTCATGTGAGCCTGGTCAGGATATGTCTTTTTTGTTAAAAAGTATATATATTTAGAAAAAGTAGCGCGCGGTAAACATTAGTAGCAATTCCAATCGATAGATGGCGTTAAGTGGAGAAATAGAGTTCTATTCTAGCACTCCCCGGCGTCTACAGTAGGGGGCTTCCTACCATATTTCCATAATGGCCAGAGAGTATAAAAGGAATTAAGCCTCTCTACCAATTGTTTGATCGATCGCTAGGGGGCACCACCGGGATACTGATGATGATGGTGATAAGCTGAGCGTCGTGATGATAATCATTTTTCTTCTTTCTCTCCATTCCTTCGTGGAATTGAGCGCTACACGACTTAGTTAGTCGTTGTACCAATGACGATTCTTAGTATGCAAATTAGTCAATTCTATTTACACAACAGAGACTTTATACAAACATTTAGCCTAGAAATTGACCTTGAAGTTTTCAACATGAAAATCGCTCCCGATATTAACCTTCTAAAAGTTACAGAGATTTAACAGAACTAGGTAAAACACAATATGTAAATAAGTTACTAGGTATTCACTCTGATATATCTTCAACTGTCTGCTTCAATGTAACAAACAGAAAAAAAAGGAGATAATATATAATAAGAATTATCAAAAGAGCAAAACCGTGAATCAAAGAGTTTTTGTTTTTTTTTTTATGTGTGAGGGTTCGGACAACGTTGATCTTGTGTCTAATGAGGTCAAAGGAAGTGTAATAGGTATATGAAGTTATGGTTTCCTACACAGTTTCATCCAAATTTTATAGTCCCTCAATTTTTCACATCACACGGAGTATTCCAGAAATACTTATATAAAAGAGGTCTATCAGAAACATCAAAGTGTTCCTGAACTGAACAAACTGCTATTCACCTTATCTACGACTGTCCGAACTTTACAGAAGTGAGACATCGATTGTTCCCTGATCTAAATGATTTAACTCTCTTACATCAGCCACTTTGTCTATATAAATTTTATGAACTCTGTCGATTATTACATGTAAATTTGTTTGTTATTTTGTTTGTTTCCTATATAATAGACGCAGATATTTCAATTTCGCGCCTGGTTGATTAATAAAATGAAAAAAGGTGTTATTTTTGTAGAAGACTGTTGTATGGTATCGAGAGAATAGGCTTTTTATAACTAATATATCTAGAAATGGAAGGACACCATTATGATCTTTTTCTAATATGAAATATATTTCTGTGTGGAAATTACTAAGACTTTTTAAAATGAGGTCTTCGTGGTTGTGCAAACAGATGCAGAAAACGCCATCGTCATCTCTTCGCCTCACGATTTTGTACTTTTGGTAAAATAGTGCTCCAGGGGGTTATTCAGCTAATTATAATAAGAATCAATACTCAATTAAATCCAAAATAGAAATCTTTATTGAAAAGGCATATATTGGATCAAAATATCCTTTATTTTAACAATATTTCAGTTGGCTGAACGCCAACCTTTATCAAGGTGTTTTAACATATTTAATGTGTGTTATAACACCTTGATAAAGTTTGGCGTTCAGCCAACTGATATATTGGTAAATAAATTATATTTTGATCCAATATATGCCTTTTTAATAAAGATTTATTTATGGATTGCTCTATTTTCAAAATCTTTATGTGAAATTTTGATCGAATAGAAGCATTCCTTGTTTACTTACTTCTTTTATAATAACGGTTCTTCCCTGATTTTACGCTTTGACAAAATTAATAAAAAATCTAGAGTTTGGTTTCTTTTTAATAAAAATAAAAGGAAATCTAGACCGAGATTCCTTATTGATTTTTTCAAACTTACTTCTTTGTCTCGTATTTGGAACCTCATCCTAGAAATCAGAAAACTAAAAGAACAAGTACCTATAACCGAGATATACTCACTCACCTCTCTTCCATAGATTTCATCATTCTAATCTGTGAAAACGTGGAATTCCATCATCAGACCCATGTATTATTTACATACTGCACGAAGAGACAGAAGAACATATTCTATTATTAAGAAAAAAAGCGCAAGCCATCCGAAACTTTCAGTTGCACGATCAGGAAATGTCTTCTTAATTTATCTACCTGATCCAAGTACAAATTCACTTTTGTACTATTTTTCACATATGCTATTATGTAAATATGTAAATAATGATTCCATTTAATTGGTGTGTTCAAAAAGTATCGCGACTTTTGTGTTTTTTCAAAAATTATTTATTTATTCATGAATACCTATTTTGTCCCCTTCAAAGTAATCCCCATGAGATATTATACACTTGTGCCAACGGTTTTTCCTATCTTCGAAGTATTTCAAAAAATCATTTTTTAAAAATCTTTTTCAGCTCCTCCTTCGATGCCGTCTTTATCTCGTCAAGCGTAGCGTAACGTCGTCCTTTCATGGGCCTCTTCAGTTTAGGGAACAAGAAAAAGTCACAGGGGGCCAGATCTGGGGAATACGGTGGCTGCGGCATCATTAGTGTGTTGTTTTTGGCCAAAAAGTCGCGCACAAGCAACGGTGTGTGAGCAGGGGCGTTATCGTGGTGCAAAAGCCAATTTTTGTTCTTCCACAAATCCGGGCGTTTCTGGCGGATTGCTTCGCGCAAATTGCGCATAACTTGCAGGTAATATCCCTTTTTGACCGTTCTACCCTGTGGCAAGAACTCATGATGCACCAAGCCCCTACAATCGAAGAAAACTGTCATCAAAACTTTCACATTCGACCGAACTTGGCGCGCTTTTTTCGGTCTTGGTTCGTGCGGCAGCTTCCATTGAGATGATTGAGCTTTGGTTTCCACGTCATAACCATAAACCCACGCTTCGTCACCAGTTATGACTCTCTGGAGCAAATTTGGGTCGTCGCGGACAGAGTCCAACATCTCATTAGCAATGTTCATGCGATGCTGTTTTTGGTCGCAATTGAGCAATTTTGTACGAATTTCGCGGCAACCCGTCTCATGCCAAAATCATTGATAAAAATCGAATGGCACGAGCCAATCGATATGTTTAGGTTCTCAGCAACTTCTCTAACGGTGATTCGACGATTGGCCAATATAATTTTCTCCACTTTATTAATTTTTTCGTCTGTTGTTGAAGTGCTCGGGCCTCCGGCACGCTCTTCGTCGTTCACATCTTCTCGGCCTTCTGAGAACATTTTGTACCACCGATAAACGTTGCTTCGGTCCAAGGTAGCTTCTCCGTATGCCACAGTTAACATTCGGAATGCATCCGCGCACTTAATTTCGTTTTTCACACAAAATTTGATACAGGTTCTTTGATCTATTTTTTTTTTTTAATAGGTAAAAATCGAAGACGATCCAAAACACCTGCAAGCAAAGCAGCTGTCAACAATTAAGTGAACATTCAAAATGGCCGAGCTTGTCGGCATAAGTGAGAGACATGAGTACAAACATAAAGCCACAAAAAGATCGAAATTCGAATATACGTAACCCGCGAAAATTCAAAAGTCGCGATACCTTTTGAACACACCTCGTAGATTCTTTTTTTTTTGTCTTTGTAAGGATGTTTTCTTACAAAATAAATAAACATTTATGATATTATTTACAAAAGGATTTTTAGAGATAAAATGGATATCGGAGATGATTTAAAAATAACAAAATGTCACCGACTTTCACGCGGATCCAATGCACCAGTTCTTATTGTGGTGCCTTATTATGCTGATAGAGCAAAAATATTTAAAAATGCCTACAAACTCAGAGATACTAAAATTTCGATAAGTAAAGATTATAGTAAAAATGTTAGAGAGCAACGGCGCATCCTAATTGCAAAAAGGAAAGAATTGGGTGAAAGGGGAATAAAATCGAAGTTGAGAGATAACAAGCTTTTTGTAAATGATAAAGTCTGTAAAGTGATCAATGGCCAAGTTGTTGATAGCACAGGAGCTGCTATATAGCAACAACCTCGTAGAAACAATTGTGTAAATAGAAGAAATATGACATCAAAATCACAAATTAATTCTCCACCCAACAATCAAATAACGGAAAGTTACTTCGACACAAATACATGTAAATTTGATTTTCAAGACGCTGACAATGAAAATTTTTCTGAAAATTCGCGAGACATCGCGGAAAAAATAATATGTTGGAATATAAATGGTTTCTATAGGATTCTTTCGATATTTCCACTCCTCGAGCACATAAAGAACTACGAAATTTTTGCTCTACTTGAAACATGGTGCCTGAACAGGACTAACATAACACTAAAAGATTATCAAATAATCGAATTACCTGCCACCAAAGAATCTGGAAGGGGAAGAGGGTCAGGGGGTATGATTGTCGGTTTTAGGGAAGGCGGGCAATATAGATTAGACAGTTCAGAAAAGGATGGCACTTGGTTATCTATTTTCTTATCAACAAACACAAGAGCCCTCCAACATGTTATCTGTTTGATATTTGTATACCTTCCTCCAAACCAAATACAGCTGCATAACTTAGATAAACTGTCTACATACATTCAAAAGCAAATAGCAGATGGAAAGGAAATAATTTTACTTGGAGATTTAAACATCAGAACTGGGAAGTTGGGAGGACTACACAATCCACTTAATTTCCAGCTCCCTCTAACATCGGAAAGAAGGGCCAAAGATCATATAATATCATCTCTGTCTGATAAACTTCTTGATTTCCTGGAAGATAATTCTTTGACAATAGTTAATGGAAGATCTAGAGGGGATAAAGATGGAGATTTTACATACATATCTGAAAGAGGCTCTTCGACTATTGACTATTGCATACTCTCACAGGGTTCACTGCAAATTTTACTGGACTTCAAAGTCGATGACCAACTGTACTCTGACCACCACCCTTTGGTTTTAACGATAACAGGCCAAAACTTCAATGAGAAAAAAACAAACAAACGGGAAGATTATAATAATACGAGATATAGATGGTCAGCCGAGGGACTCGCAATGTTTAAAATGAAACTGGAAGAATTGCGGGAAAAAGCTGGTTTGAAGAGTAACAAGGCATGCGGGCCCGATGGCATTCCCAATGAAGTATTAAAAATACTCCCTGATTCGTACATACTGCTGTTGAAACAACTCTACAATAGTGTTATGACGACTGGAAAATACCCAGCAATTTGGACTAATTCCACTATACACCCAATCTTTAAAAATGGTTATAAGAACAGCCCCTCCAACTACCGAGGTATTGCACTGATTAGCAATGTATCAAAGCTTTTCACTTCAATCCTAAGATCAAGACTGGAGGAATGGGTCGAGGGAAGAAGGGTTGTACAGGAAAACCAAGCGGGATTTAGAAAAGGAAGATCGTTTATTGACCACATATTTACACTAACTACTTTAATCCAACTATCATTAAGAAAAAAGAGGGGGAAACTATATGTCTTTTTTTGTCGATCTAAGGAAGGCATTTGATACTGTACCTCACTCAATACTTTGGAAAAAACTTTACAACCTAGGCATAAGTTACCAATTCATAAGTACGATCAGAAGTTACTACGAACAAGCAACTATAGCTATCAGATGGAAGGGATCATTCACGGAAAGTATTAAGATAAACTCGGGAGTCCTCCAGGGAGAACCACTTTCCCCACTGCTCTTTATATTATTTATCACGGACTTAATCGAAATTTATAATAATTCAGACCTGCCGAGTGTAAATTTGCCAGAATTTGGAGATATCCATTTATTGCTGTACGCCGACGACATAGCAATTATAGGTGAGTCCAGGATGAACCTCCAAAAGAAGATTAAAATACTGAAAGAATATCTCGATGAGAACTTAATGACACTAAATGAGTCCAAGTCAAAGATTATGGTGTTCCGTAATGGAGGTAAACCCTCAAATAAGGATAGATGGTTCTGGAATGATAAACCCATAACAATAACTTCAAGATATACATACTTGGGATTCCCTCTGTCACCAACAATAACAACTACTCACCCGGCAAATTACTTTAAAGGAAAAGCACTTACAGAAATTAACGCCACACACCCAATATTAATAAAATCAAAAGCAAAGTCAATAAATTTATCAACCAAACTCTTTGATACAATAGTGAGAGCTGTCCTGATGTATGCCGCTCCATTGTGGGCAACAGAGCATAAAGACTTATTGGATAGTATACAAGACATATTTATCCGTAGGTTCCTGAATCTGCCCAGATACACTCCAGGCTACATAATCAGATTAGAAACCGGTCGTATCTCATTGAGTGTAACAGCTTTAAAATTAACCCTGAAGTATTGGCTGCGGGTGTTGAATATGAGCAGTGACAGATTGCCGCGTATATGTTTTAATAGAACACGGGAACTGTCTAATGCTTCGGGCACACCCATCGGTTTCATTAAAAAGCTCACCAATCTGCTTAACAATAATGGATCCCCTGCACTTGTTTCCTGTGATGATCCTGAAACGCTGAGGAGCGCGATTACAGGGCTCTTAAAAACAGCGGCAGACCAATCTATACAAAACGACCTTACAAGAATGGATAAATCTAAGCTATACTCTCACTACAAAGACATTCACATATCTTTCATGACGGAGGGATACCTTTTAGGGGATTTTCCTTTCCCGGTTGTAAGACTACTCGCACAAGAGTTAGAATACTTTCAAGTTTTTTTTAGAGAAAACCACACCAAGATGCTCTGCGGTGAGGACCCGATTTGTACCTTCTGTAATTCAAAACTAAAAATGAAATCACTCACTATATTTTTTATTGCTATGCTCTGAAAGAAGAAAGAAGAACCCTTATGCTCAAAACTGGGCAACTCTGTGCTTCACTTCCATCAATAATACACAATAATACCCAGAATAAGTATATTGCTACGGCGTTTTATGGTTTCCACAAGTCCATATCTCAGAAGAAGGCCAAGTGACACTCACTCCTCACTTTCTTACTGCTGCTCTTTTTGTGTTGTTTTTCTTGCTTCCCTCTTTCTCTTTCTTGTTTTTTTTTTTTTTCTTTTTCTTCTGTATATATCGTTATTTCCTTTGTCTCACTGCTTTGTTCTTATGCATACATCTGGTGAATCCTGTATAGGGTCAGTGACCCTGAATAAAGGCTTTTTGTTGTTGTTGTTGTTGTTACAAAAGGATATTTATCTAAACTATCACCAACTAAATTTCTTAGGTTTAAGATCAATATTGAAACACTCTCTCTCTCTCTTTTAAATAAACAATTTCTTGAATTGACCTCACGTTTCTTGCAGGAATCAGACATCCTCTAATGAATATAACTAAACGGGACTCTGACAGCTTGTAGAAGTAATTGTTGAACTGATTCTACATTTGATGTAGTTGCATTGCAACCTCCATCCGTTTTCATAATAACTCTTTGTTTTGAAAAGGTTTGTGGAGAATTCCCACAAGTTTCGCATTATGATCTGAATAAATATCCTCGAATTTCTCTCGGTCACATAGTTTTTATAGATTTATTCTTGAGAAATTTATATTGCAACGTGTGCGCATTATATGAATTCATTTGAAACTATAGTGTATAAACGGGGTGTCTACAAATTAAAAATTAATAATAAAAGAGATTCTGTATTTTAAAATGATATAAATTTATCTTTGAAAGATTTTAGTAAGATCAATTAGCATTTTTTTTAAATTCGATTTCTTTTCTCATTTTCGTCTGCATCAAAATGAAATGCGCGCCAAAATCCGATTCATTTTTGTTAACCAGAAGATCTCTTTTGCAAAAAAAAAAAAGAAATTTATTCAGGCACATAATTGAATTTTTAATTCAATAATCTTGAATAATATTTGATGTAAATTGAATAATTTACTTTAATTAACATATTTTAGCGGGATTTTAATGTATCATCGTTTGGTAAAATAAAAAAAAAAGAAGAAAGAAGGCGGGAATTTGATTTAATTAGTACGCAGTTTTATCGATCGCAGCGCTGGTAATTTCCATACCTTAGCCCTAACTATTTCAGGAGGCATTAATGGCAGAAATGTTTTCTAACCACCTAATAGAACGAGAGGGCTAGAACCTTGACATTTCCTTTTGGGATTTGTCAAAGCCTTTCCATTTCCCCTTTTTAAATTTTCCTTTTTTTAAATGACTGTTCTCCATTTTTTTTTTTTTTTAATATGAATTTTTTTTTTTTTTTTTTATGGAACACCAAAATTTATTTTTTTGGATGAAATTTTTATTATTATTTCAAATTATTGAATTTATTATTCGAGATGATTGTAAATATTATTTAAGGTTTTTCTGTGTTTTTGTATTCTCTCTCTTCAAACTATTTCCCCTTTTTTAATCTTTCTAATCTAAGACTTGAGATCTGTTGTTTCTTATTCCAATCGTATGGTGCGATCTGACTGAGGTGTGACGGCGCGGCTAAC
Source organism: Cordylochernes scorpioides (assembly GCA_030710605.1). Classification (NCBI taxonomy): domain Eukaryota; kingdom Metazoa; phylum Arthropoda; class Arachnida; order Pseudoscorpiones; family Chernetidae; genus Cordylochernes; species Cordylochernes scorpioides. The sequence continues at coordinate 49,137,224 of CP092877.1, forward strand.
GACTACTAGTTCCAGCTGCCACCACTAGGGTTCGCCCGTAGCGGAAGTAGGAAATGTAACGACGCCACCACAAGGGGGAGTTCACATTAAGTTTAACCAAATGGTCGGTCAGATTTGCCTTTGTTTGCTGTCCATAATTAATCTTTCCTTTCTTTCTTCATATTAAATACTTTTCTAGAGAAGGAATCACATCATAATCGTTCATTTTATAGAATATTTCTATATTGTAAATATCTACATGTACATAGAGCCAGAGCAGCAGCTTTACACACCCAAGATAGAGGACATTGCGACTGCTGTGATAGAGATGTATGAAGATATCTGAGGCTCTTCATTGGACACGACAACAACAAAAACAGAAAATTGACATAGACCCAGAGCAGCAGCTTTACACACCCAAGATAGAGGACATTGCGACTGCTGTGATAGAGATGTATGGAGACATCTGAGGCTCTTCATTGGACACGACAACAACAACAACAGAAAACTAACATGGACCCAGAACAGCAGCTTTACACACTGAATATAGAGGACATTGAGACTGCTGTGATAGAGATGTATGGAGACATCTGAGGTTCTTCATTGGACACGACAACAACAACAACAGAAAATTGACATGGACCCGGAACAGCAGCTTTACACACCCAAGATAGAGGATATTGCGACTGCTCTGATAGTTATGTATGAAGACATGTGAGGCTCTTCATTGGACACGACAACAACAGCATCTACATGTATATATATCATATCTTCTCTAGTTTCTTGTATTCGTATTACAGCCTGTTGAAGGATGTCATAGTCCGAAAGCTTGCCAAGTTTATATCTCTTTAATAAAGAATCTTGTCGCCGTTAGCTTTTATTCTTTCTTTCTTCAAACTTTTATGTTAAATAATCATTGCCTGGTTATTTGAAAATATACAAAAATCAACTCTTTAAGTTGGTGATGTTTCAGAAATTTGATGATTTTTCCTGGATTGTCCTAAAGATCCTGTTTTGTGGTTCGGTTACAATCAAGGAGATGTTGAGGATACTCACTATTGTTTTTGCACTTAGTCCATGTTGGGAATGCTTTAATGTTGCCTGTATACACTTAATGGAATCAGTCCTCAATCGAGCATTTTTACTGTACTACTAGGACTTTGTAATCGTCAATGTTAATTTCTTTAACGATATGTCAGGGATGAGCAAATGAGCAATTTTTCAAATTTCTAAGACAGTTATGTTTTTAAAACGTATATTTTACATATAGGTCAGTATATAAAGAATTATATGAATAAATCCAAGTTTATTTTGCCAATGTATCTGCTGTCTTATTTCTTATAGGCTTATGTGGGAGGTAATCCATTGCAATTTGAACTTTTTCTCTTATATATGTAAATTTCTTCAGTTAACTAATGATTCTGATATCGTCTATGGTGTTAGGGATGGCCTGAATAGACCTCAGGATATCTGTAAGGATCTTTATGGTGTGTTTTGACCATCTAATACTTCCTTCAGTTGGATTTCTATGGGCCTTAGATAAGGTCTGAAATAGTCGACGTATAGTGTAGGTTCGGTGTATTTGCTCTTCTCTATATAATGAGTGCTCCACTAGAACATGAGCGTTAATTTCCTATATTTGCATGATATTTTAATCCGCTTACACAGGTTTGGATGGTATCTGTATTGTTCTCCTGCTTATTGGTTCTTTCGTACTTCCCAGGGTCATCTGGTGACTCAGCTGCAGTTCGTTTCATTTCTGTCACTTTTGCGGGAGCATAGGCAAGGTCTTGGCGGCGGACACGACGGACAGCAAGAGATTCCTTCTACAAGTGATTGGTTGGCGGGACGCATGCGCGAATTTGCCGACTAAGTAGGTTGTAATTGTGAAAATCGTTTTATGGTTGCATGGTTCACGCTGAATCAGTCCTCAATCGAGCATTTTTACTGTACTACTAGGACTTTGTAATCGTCAATGTTAATTTCTTTAACGATATGTCAGGGATGAGCAAATGAGCAATTTTTCAAATTTCTAAGACAGTTATGTTTTTAAAACGTATATTTTACATATAGGTCAGTATATAAAGAATTATATGAATAAATCCAAGTTTATTTTGCCAATGTATCTGCTGTCTTATTTCTTATAGGCTTATGTGGGAGGTAATCCATTGCAATTTGAACTTTTTCTCTTATATATGTAAATTTCTTCAGTTAACTAATGATTCTGATATCGTCTATGGTGTTAGGGATGGCCTGAATAGACCTCAGGATATCTGTAAGGATCTTTATGGTGTGTTTTGACCATCTAATACTTCCTTCAGTTGGATTTCTATGGGCCTTAGATAAGGTCTGAAATAGTCGACGTATAGTGTAGGTTCGGTGTATTTGCTCTTCTCTATATAATGAGTGCTCCACTAGAACATGAGCGTTAATTTCCTATATTTGCATGATATTTTAATCCGCTTACACAGGTTTGGATGGTATCTGTATTGTTCTCCTGCTTATTGGTTCTTTCGTACTTCCCAGGGTCATCTGGTGACTCAGCTGCAGTTCGTTTCATTTCTGTCACTTTTGCGGGAGCATAGGCAAGGTCTTGGCGGCGGACACGACGGACAGCAAGAGATTCCTTCTACAAGTGATTGGTTGGCGGGACGCATGCGCGAATTTGCCGACTAAGTAGGTTGTAATTGTGAAAATCGTTTTATGGTTGCATGGTTCACGCTTTTGGTATGATATATAGGGAAATTGACAGGATCAGGAATAAAGTATCTATACAAATAAATATCGCCTCTCCCATCAAAATAGACGTTAAAACTAGACGCCATCTATTGACCGTCGCCGTAAAATAGCTCAATCGGGACAGCTTTGGCAAACTGAGAAGCGTCCACCTGGAGACCATGGTTTCGGGATATGGTCCTCGTCATTCCAGGGTGAAATTTATTTCATGAGAACCCTTGTGGATCTCATGGAATCCTCACAATCTGCCAAAAAGGTGTTCAGCTGGCAAAGTGGCTAGGCCAAATCTATGGCCAAAATATAGATGGAAAAATTTCAGGGAGGATGTTGATCTATAACACAGGAGAGCTGACCTTTATTTTTATAGATCAATTTCCTCCCTGTAAAATTTCCATCTATAGAAATAAAGTCGTCTTTAGAAGATTGGGAACGTAAAGAAGCCTTTTTGTAGATAATCAGAAAAAAAGACAAATTATTGGATATGGGATAGATATTAAGACAATTGGCAATTCAATATATTTTATTGACACTCTTGGTGTAGATATTAAGAGGGATTGGAGGTTCTGGAGGGTGTGTGAAATAAATGGAAACGGTTAGAAGATGAATTGGTTGAGAATGTATGAGGAAATGAAGAGAAGAGCTCAGGATATATAAGATGGCGACACTTGAGCCCTGATCAAGAACAGAGAAACTGAAGAAATAATTTTTTAAAAAAATTCTTTAGCGACTACCTTTGTAACATATAAGTGCTTTTATTGAACTAACCCAACGTCCAATAAAAGGCCACCTCCAACAGAGACCAGGAGTATCCTTGTTTTTTTAGACGGTTTCTCATTGAAGTTCTACTGTACTCTAATATTTTGTACGTGGATAGTTCGGTGCTAGTTCACCATGTAAAACTTCTGTGACAGTTTATTTTTATTATTATCCCTAGTACATGAGGTACAAGCCATATTAATCATGGTGGGTAGTTAGCGGCGACTTTGCACTTACAAATATTACAGAGCCCCATTTGGTTACTTGCACTCGCTGTTGGGGTAGGACTTTTGCAAGAATGGGAGTCCATTGGAGCATTTTTCAATAAGAAAAAGTGCCCAATTCGGGATTCGATCCCGGGTCGTAGCGGTCAAAACCAATGGTTTAGACCATCCTTCTACCGACCCCCTCTGTGACAGTTCTATGTGGCATGGAATATGTCAAGTCATTAAAAATGCTGTTGTTTCAGTGGACATCACGACATCAGAAGACAGAGTGTGACAAAATGGCTGAATCGTTATGGTTGTGGGTTTCCAGTATCCAAGAATGTTGAAAACTCTCCTTTCATCAAAAACTCCCCAAGGTAAGTCTCTACATCTGATGAACTAATTAACTGAGAGCACCTATAACTTTTACTTGAAACAACATAACTTCGAGATTGGGTAGAGCAGGGTACATAAACACCATTGGCCTACTCAACATCACTTATTTGCACATTGCACGTTCAGAATAAATGCACCAATTGGAAATCAAAGTAGTTTTAGATGAGTCGCTTGGCGATTCCTTATATGAAAGAAAGAGGGATTTTTCAATGCAAACTTTTCTATATAAAACCTCTCTTTTGTCAGCTCACCCGGAACACTACGTTTTATTTTGGTGTATTATTGTGTTTAATTGAATAAAATATATAAATTATTAAATGACAATTAATATAACATGATTGTTGAAGCAACGATATGCATTTTTTATTAAAAAAAAAAAAAAAAGGATAGCTCTCCCGTCAAAATCGACGTTAACACTGAGCGTGTCTCTTCAAATTAGCAGACTCGGATCATTGACGAAGTCACAACACCAGCTTTAGAAAATTCGGAACGCCCACCTGAAGACCATAGTACCGAGTTGTGGGCCTCGTCTATTAGTTTTAGCGTCTATTTTGATGGAAGAGGAAGCATTTGTGAGCAAAACTTCCCGTCAGGGACAAAACTTAAGGGAGTAATACCTTTTAACATGTATATCGGGATTCAGACAATAACTCTGAAAGATATTTGATACACCGTGACTTTTATTGAAGACACACCAAGTGTGAAGAAAATTGGCTCTGTCTCTTTCAAAAAAAAAAGAAGACGACCGGCAACATCAATGACTTTCCACTTCCTTAATTTTGTCTATGAATGTATTTTGTTGATTTGTTCTTATCTGTGCGAGAGAGGGAGCGTAATCATATTTGTTAGGGTTACTTTGTCCTTAACGAATTAGAAGCCTGCGACACCCCTATGGTGCCGATAATGACTCAACCAAAGAGAAAATAAAGCATTACTAAATTACTACTCATACTCACTTTATTTTATAAAAGAACTCAATCATATACAAAGATAGTCAGCGGTCAATATATACATAATCACAGAACAATTAAATTAATAAACAAAATAATATCTTAGAAAACTCAACAACATTATTTTTAAAATTTCTTCATTGTAAGTGCCGAACCCGGAGGTACTGGTTGGCAAAAGCGAAAGTTAGACCACCGCACACACTCTCCCTCCTTTTTATTTTATATTTCAAACAACTATTTCTTAGAGGATGAAAATAAGATAAATTTGAATAAAGAAAACACATTTTTGCACTGGTTTTATTTCTAAATATCTTCTCTTTCCAACACTTTTTTAATTCCTTATTCCCAATATTACACGAATTACTTTACTTGAAAAAAGCAACAGTGGGTACCAAAACGTTGGCAATAAGATATTTAAAAGGTTCTAGGAGGTATTCTCAATTATATTTATAAATTTGAATAAGTTATAAATATGCATAATCAAAATTTAAAATATTTAAACTATTTTTTGACACGTATAATTCTTTTAAGCATAAAACAATTTCCTACTGCCCTTACTGCAATGATAAATTAATGGGAGGGCCTGGCTCATCGGTGGTGAACCCTCCCAGCGGTTTCGCTAGTTTATTCTACCATACCGCTGTAATATTACAACAGCCCAATGCAATATTACAGCGGTATGGTATATTAAACTAGCGAAACCGCTGGGAAGTTTCACCACTGATGAGATAGGCCCTCCCATTAATTTATCATTGCAGTAAGGGCGGTAGAAAATTGTTTTATTTTTCAAAAGAAACATACGCTTCAAAAATAGTTAAAATTTCTTAAAACAGATGGCGTGCTAATGCATCATGTAAAAATTCAAAACGTAACATATTTGCATATTCAATATTCACTGCTGATATGCTTATCTCTAGTACACGCGGTACAGGCCATGATAATCATGGTGGGTAGAAGTAGGCGACTGCTTTTACTGTAAGTGCACCACATGTCTACACATGTGAAAAGCAGTTCGACTTTGTACTAACAAGTTTACTACTTGTTTAGTAACAAGTTTACTTACACGACTTTGGTTACTTGCACTCGCTGGTGGGGTTGGACTTTTGCAAGAATCGGGGGCCATTGGAGCACTTTTTTTTTTTTTTATCAGAAAAAAATGTCCAATGCGTGAATCGAACCCGAGTCGTAGCGGTCGAAAACCAACGGTTTAGATCATCCTTCCACCAACCTCCTCCAATATGCTATATTCATCGAAAACAGAAATATAAGATACACCAGCTCATATTTAAACACACCCAGTGTATACGATATAAAGATATATGTAGGTAAACTGAAGAAAATGTATTAAGATAAATATGGAAATAGGGAAGTATATAATACACTGTATATTCCAGCTCTCTCTCTCCATATATCCTCTGCCATATATAGAAAATATATATATTATTTCTGGAGGGCCTGCCGTTGAATGGTAAGAAGATGATGTCTCTCCATATATCTCCGTGAAATTGTATATTCCATTCTTGTCTTCCATAGAAATATGTTATTTATATGTAGCCCATATGTTTTTATTATGGAATAATCTATAGTTTTATGTGTTATATAGGCTTTTAAATTATATATTTATACAACAACAACAAAAAGCTTTATTAAGACCTTTTAGTTTTATACAGATTCTCCAAGCAGAAATGTAGGATACATGCAGGAAAAAAGTAATAGTACCTTAATGGTAATATGATATTTATATATATATTGTCACGTTTGTGAAATTTGTAATTAATTATTTATTTACTGATTTTTTCTTTAATATAAAATTTAAAAGTCATCTTTTATAATCATTTCTTGCAATGTATTTTTGAAAAATAAACGATAATAATAAACAACAACAAGGTAATCTGCATATCCCTTATTAACAAACAACAAAAAACAATAATTTTAAAAACATATTTTAAATTTCATAGCCTGCACCACGCTGACGAGGGCATCTCCCGATCGTGCAACTAAAAGTTGCTGATAGCTTGCGCCATCTGTCGGAATAAATATCAACTAATCGTTGATTTTTAATTATTTAAGAATTATCCAAACACTCTTTCTTAATTTAGTTGTGCTTTTATAACTATGATAGATTTGGTTTGAAACCAAAATGCACACACACACACACACACAAAAGCCTTTATCAGGGACTTGCCCCATACAGATTCTCCCAATTGGGTAAGGTAATAATCATCTTGTGTTATTTACATAGAAATTGAACTGACTTTACTCTTCGTCTCAAAGTCATTCACTTGTTGACTGGTCCTTACATAATGATGATCTAAAAAAAATTATAGTAAGCTATTGCCTCAGATTTGTTTGCTGATATTTTTGGAAGCGATACGTAGGGTGAAGTGTTGGTGGTTTGAAACCAAAATGAAACAAGACCCGAAAAAAAAGGTAAATACATAAGCGCCACTTATCTGCATATATCCATATATGCAGATACCTCACGCTTTATATGTATTCTAGAAAATATTGTAGATATATAAGTAGAAAATAAGATTCAGAATTGTCATTCCCCTGAGAAGAGTGATAGCGAGTCACTGAAACGTCGGGAACAAAGTAAAAAATTGGTTGATATGGACTTATTTTTCATATTTTATTAGTTTACAAGAGAAGGAATCACCAGACATCATCTTGAAGAAGTAATCAAAGTTTACGGCGACGTGTTTCTTTTATCTGTGCTGTATAATCGGCAAGCTTTCGGACTATGACATCCTTCAACAAGCAACTTATTAATAGTTTATTAAAAGGTTTTATATATATACACACACGCACACAAAGCTTTAATAAGACCAGCGGTCTTATACAGATTAACCACAGGAAGAAATAATATATGGAGCTCCTATACTCCAGGCAGCGCAGCACCCAACAACAGCCTCCAGGTCCGATGCATGTCCAATGACCATACCTTCCTTCATGCATACGTCATGGTTAGCGTATCACTGAAAAGGACGAGTGTGGAATCAGCCGCGTTCTGGTCTTCACTTTCCTCGTCCCAATGGACCACGGCAAAAGGTTTTATATGTAACTTTAATATATAAGAAAGAGATGAACAACTTGAGTGGTAAAACAGCCATGTATTGCGTGCATCTTTAACATTGATTCTTTTTATATTACTTTAAAAATCTCCTCGAAAATAAAACAAATTTTGTTATTAAATTTCTCGGCGTTACTTTATAAAAATATCTTTAAATTATTTCTTAAGAAAACGGATTCTAAAATTAACACTATGCTAGCGCCCCAATCAATTTTGTTTGCTAACTCCTTTTTTAAAAGGGAGCTCAATGCTAAATATAGGATCGTTGAAAAGTTCTCAGCTTTCTTTTGGTTAATTTTTACTTTGGTGATCAATGAAAATAAATTTTAAAACTCTTTCGTGTTTTTCTTATGTGTTATTTTTCAAAAGATATTTTTAGGTTTGTTAAAGGTCAGAAAGATATTCGAAAATTTGCATTTTGGCCTTTATTTTGAAAATCATAAATGATGGTTCGAAAATAAAATGTTACATTTATTAGACTGGTATTTTTTAGTTGAAATGTGAAACTGTGAATGCTATTCAGAAGTTTTACTCTACTGGTTTGCACAAAATATAAGGCAAAAATAGCCCCGTAATAAAAAGATATATATAAGAAAAGCAAAGGGTAAAATTTACATATGTCCATATGAAACATATGATGAGTTGGATTATCACCTCTGGAGAAGTAAACTGTCAAAAGAACAAAATCATGAAGCAAAGAAGTTCATGTAAGGTTTTTTTTATTTTGCCGAGCTTTCGAGCATTTCTGATCTTCTACATAAAGATTTTTATTCTTATAGAGAAGGGCAGAAATCCTCGAAAGCTCGGCTGAATAAAAATCCTTTAAAAAAAAAACTCTTCCCCTTACGATTTTGTTCTTCCTTTGATATTATAAAACATATGGTAAATATATAGCCTGAAATATAAACAAAAGTATCAAATACGATAGTAAATCCAAGTCCTCTATATACAATATGGCCCTTCCAATATTTTCTTTCATTGTAATAAGGGGATGTAGAAAATTGTTTATTAAAAAAAGAAATAAACATACCAACAAAAATAGTTTAGAATATGTTAATTCAAAAATAGACTATGGTAATACAAACTGTATGACTATCCCCTTATCATTCTATCCCAACTTTCAAGCTAAATATCTTATGGATCCCAGAATATTGGACCAACATGGAGCATGGACTCTTATGTGATTAATTGTACTTAAATTATAAGCAATAGGGGGAAATAATTTTTAAAATTCATTTATTGTAATAAATTTTAAAATATAATAAAGGGAAGTATAGCTCCATTTACCCAAGTCCCAAATGACAACATTTTATGATAAACAACTATAAATATCGTTCTGAAAATAGAACAATCCATACTTAAATCATTAGATAACAAAAAGGTATATATTAGATTGAATAAAATATTTATTTTCCAATATTTCGGTTGGCTGAACGCCAACCTTTATCAAGGCATTACATGCGGCGCTGAAGTTTGTTCATACAAAAATGTAATGCCTTGATAAAGGTTGGCGTTCAGCCAACCGAAATATTGGCAAATGAATCTTTTATTCAATCCAATATATGTATTTTATTATTATCTAAATATATATACATATTTACATATTATTCTCTCTTTCTCGCTCGCTTATCATTGATAATATGTATTCACAGAATATATCTCCATCTTTTATAATGGATATGTACGTAATTACTTGCAATAACTATACAATGAGATAAATAATTTTAAAAAATAATAATAATTTATATTTTTGAATAAAACAGATAGTCAGTCAAATTTACAAATGTACAGTCAGAATATATATATGTGGTATATATATTCCAAATATCCTACCCCTATATATATATATATAGGAATGGAGAGGGAAAAAAGTTGTTTATGAGATAAAAAAATAGGAAGTGCTATGAAATATGACAGTTTACAGAAGTAGTTGTCGTCGAGGCTAGATTAATGTCGTCAGGCCTACAATTGTTCGTCTGCTGAACATCAATAAAAATCTTTTGATTTGTTTTATCTTTTGGTACCGTTAATATCCAGAGTTTATCTTTCTTTTAATGGTAGCTCCACGATGATTGGTTGAAGTTTCTCCACCAATCTATATAGGTAGGTAATTAGTTCTTCTGCCCTCTTTTTCTCTTCGACAATACTATTGTGTTGAAATGGTCGTCTGCCCCTGTTTTATATCACAATAATATAATAATATATTTTAAAAATTAACATGAAAACCTCCCATAAGCAACCTATCTGATGTGCTAATAATACCTTTTTGTAAACTAATAATTATATATTAAGAAAAAATGCATTTCTGATCGTGCAACTAAAAGTTGCTGATTGCTTGCGCCATCTATCCATCAGAAATACCTTTTTTTTTTTCGTAATTTACTCAACTAATTTAAGTACAAATTCAATTTTGTACTATTTTTCTCGAAAAATATATATCTCAAAGATCATATGATAAAAAACGAAATATCTATATGCTACTCCTTTTTATTTAAGACAAGAAAAAGACCTGTGGTTTACACAGGAAATCTTTCCAAGTGAATGTTTGCCCATGTATTATTGTATTACCTAAAATATTGTTTTATAAATTTACTGAAGGAGATTATTTACATATGAATATTTTTATCACACAGTATGTATCATAGTAGCGAATATATTCGAGATTTTTATATAAATACATAAATCAAAAACTAAAACTTTTTTGAAAGCGGCGCATATTTATTTAAACTTATGAATAAAACTTAAGGAATTTGAAAGTCTTTGATGTCGCAGGTCGTCTGTTTTTTTTTTTTTTAGGATGATATAGGCAATTCTGTTTACACTTGGTTATCTCATGTGTCTTCAATAAAGGTCACTTTATATCAAATACTAGCCGAATGACCAGGGCAACGCCCGGGTTTTACCCGATTAAATGTTTTTATTCAAATACTAGCGGACGTACCCGGCTTCGCCCGAGGTTTTACCCGAGTAAAGGTTTGTCTAACGAACATTTGTTAAAACAATTCTCTATAAACTTATAAAAAAAAGAGATATATTTTGATAATTTGAAACTCGTAAATGTGAATCTCTCGATAAAGTGAACATTTTTTCCCGGTCCCTGTGTGCCGTGTCATCCTGAATTTTGTCTTTCATAATTTTCTACATTACAAAATCATCGTTTTATCTAGTGAACATATTTTCCCGGTCCCTTGATAAATACTCGATAAGTTGAATAAAATCATGGTCGTGAATCTCTCGATAAAGTGATCATTTTTTCCCGGTCCCTGTGAGCCGTGTCATCCCGAATTTTGTATTTCCTCGATAAAGTGAACATTTTTTACCGTTCCCTGTGAGCCGTGTCATCGTGAATTTTGTCTTTCCTAATTCTATACATTACAAAATCATCGACACGGGATATCATTTAATGTTGTCTAAAGGGGGTAAGAGAGCAGTCTCTTTCAAATGAAAAAATGCTTTAATTAAGCAGATGTTTAAAGTATAATATATGAGAGAGGCAATCTTACAGGTTGTCGACGCTGTAAAATCCCCAGAGAGAGTGTTTTTGTAGCATCATGCTGTGACTCACACGATGACCCAAGGTCATCAGAAGCAGCAAACTAAGCCTATCTCCGTCTCAATGGCGGCGCTGCTTGCGAGTTAAATATACAAATCTGCAAATAACTCTAAGGATATTCAAGATATTCAAGAAATTATTTTTCGTAAACCTTTCCGGGGATACACCTAATAATATCCCAAAATTTCACGGCGATTGGATGTATGGTGTTTGAATCCATAGAGGACACACACACAGACAGACAGACATTCAATTTTATATATATAGACTATTCGTTACAATTATAAATTGGCACCGTGGATGTCACTTTTGTGAAACGTCCCGCTCCAAACTTTGTGTGTTTTTAAAATATAAAAATAAAAATGTAAATTTTCACAACGATATTTGAAAATTATATTATTTTGATTTTCAAATACTATTCGTTACAATTATGAATTGGCGCCGTGGATGTCACTCTTGTGAAACGTCCCGCTCCAAACTTTGTGTCTGAGAAGCGATATTTTTATAGAAAGATGATCTGGCTTTTGTTTTCTGCTCGAATGAATGTTTTTCTGTTAGAATTTTGTTCCTGCGTACAAAATAAATGAACTGGTTTCACCCGTGGTCTCTGCTTTTTGGAATTTTTCCCGATATAATTTTGTATCTGATAATCAAACATAATACAGCAATATTGTCAACATCATTTTCTGACTAAAAACAATTTTAATGCCCAGAACCTGTCAATTTCAATTTTTCTTGCCTAAAAATGCGAAAAAAATATCTCTTCCAGATTTTTCTCTATGTCTTGTTAAAACACGTTTTACATGTACATTAGGTCAGCTGATATTACTTCCCATCTTCACCGCTAGAGGCGCTGCTTGCGAGCGATAGGGCAAATTTGCAACGCAATTTGTAAATAACTCGAAGAATATTCGGGATAGAGACCTGAAATTTCCACTATAAGTTTTTCCAGATTCTAATATATATACTGTTAAAATTTCAGTCAGATTAGTTACGTATTGTGGACGTGTATAGCCGACATAGAAACACACATACATACATACATACATACACTGACTTTTATATATATAGGGATATTTCAGAGTTATTGTCTGAATCCTTATATACATTCTAAAAGGTACAACTTCCTTAAGTTTTGTCCATGAGTTTATATATTCTTTTTGTTTATATATAGCCTTTTTGAGGTAAAAATATTTTTGAAAAATCAACGTGAGTTGATATTTTTCGCCGATAGATGGCATTGAACAACAGCAACGTTTAGTTACACGATCAAGAGATGTTCTCTTTAAAATCTATGGTTTTCAGAAAATCTCTCATGGGATTTATTCTATTGCATCAAAAACGACTGTTTTTGTTGCTTTTTTTAAAGAAAATATATTCTTTTGCGCACATGAATATCATTGCTTACATGAATATCAAAATTACCATAGAAGTATTGATAAGTAATGCCAATCATATTCCTAATGTAATAAAATAGAGAAAAGAATCCATTTGGGAAAATCTGGAAATGTTTTATAAAGGGAGGGAAAGATTTAAAATTTAATCTACTGTCCGACAAATGCCAGAAGACCAATCTTTAAATAGTTCTGGGGGATTGTTGTTGATCTCTGCAGGATGGCACCACTTCCGTATTCCTTTGTCTTCAATCCTTCCAGCATACTCCTTCCTCTCTTTTCGACGTAGTTTACAGAAGGCAATCTCTACTCTCGTGGCACTAACCATATCTCTGTTATATGCAAATATAGTACAAACGTGATATTGTGTACTGGAATAAGGTGCATAAATTAAGAACGAAAAAAAGGCATCTGCTGATGGCTTGCACCATCTATCGGAATAAATATCAATTATTCGTTGATTTTTTAATTATTACATAATTGACCCATTCTTGATTAATCAAACCGAATCATTCACCGAAACCCGTACTTGGTTAGCTTTTTCTTGATTAATCAAGAATGTATATTTTGCCAATTCTGAAATAATTAAAAAATCAACGCATAGTTAATATTTATTCCGATAGATGGCGAAAGCCATCGGCAACTTTTAGTTGCACGATAAGGAGATGCCTTTTTTTTTCTTTCTTAATATATGTTATATAAAAATTATTATATTTTAAAATATTATATTTTCTAGAACACACAGACTACTTTGTAAAGTCGACCGCCAGATATAGACTTCAGAATATAAAAACTCATTGTTGTTATTTTTATTATGGCCAGCTCAAATCTTTCTGTAAATATGTAAATACAGAGCAATGACGCGCCATCTATATATAACAAATGAAAACATTTAGTTAGCGAGTGTTTCTTTCACAAATAAATCAAACTTCTACAGTCCTTACTGCGATGAAAAATCTGATAGATTAATGTAAATAAATCTTTTGTTTTATATATTTTACTCGCCCTCAAGTCAAGAATTTCTTCCTTAATTATTTTCATTAGAGAGATAGCGCGCTCAATTAAAGCTAATTGTGATTTTAAAACTGTTATTATATTTTTCACGACTGCAATACCATAATACTTATGTATTCTCAAAACAAGCATATAATAATTTCTCTCAGCAAATATTTAATATAACATACTTGTATATCCCTATATATATAAAAGTCAGTGTATGTATGTATGTATGTATGTATGTGGGTATCTATGTCGGCTATACACGTCCACAATACGTGACTAATCTGACTGAAATTTTAACAGTATATAGAGTAGAATCTGGAAAAACTTATAGTGAAAATTTCAGGTCTCTATCCCGAATATTCTTCGAGTTATTTGCAAATTGCGTTGCAAATTTGCCTTTTCGCTCGCAAGCAGCGCCTCTAGCGGTGGAGATGGGAGGTAATATCAGCTGACCTAATGTACATGTAAAACGTGTTTTGACAGGACATAGAGAAAAATCTGGAAAAGATATTTATCGGATTTTTAGCCAATAAAAAATAAAATTGACAGGTTCTGGGCAAAAATAGTTGTTTTTTTAGTCAGAAAATGATGATGACAATATTGCTGTATCATGTTTGATTATCAGATACAAAATTATATCGGGAAAATTCCAAAAAGCTGAGACCACGGGTGAAGCCAGTTCATTTTTAGTGTGCAGGAACAAAATTCTAACAGAAAAACATTCATTCGAGCAGAAGACACAAAGCCAGATCATCTCTTTATAAAAATATCGCTTCTCTGACGCAAAGTTTGGAGCGGGACGTTTCACAAGAGTGACATCCACGGCGCCAATTTATAATTGTCACGAATAGTATTTGAATAAAAACATTTAATCGGGTAAAACCTGGGCGTTGCCCGGGTCATTCGGCTAGTTACATATAATTATAATATACGCTCTATAATTTATTTTATTGTTTTGTTGTTAAGGTTCTCTGAATAAACGGAATTATTATTCGTATTTAATTTCCCACTGATATATTTTATCCTGCTTCTCAGTGCCTATCTAGATGACGCATGCTTATTCCATTTTCTCTTTGACATCCACCCGGTCGGTGGGGTCTCGCAGATTCACCGGCCAACGACCGCTAACGACAAGGTACACCGTCTGCTGCTGATTGGTTTAGACGCCGGCAAGAACTGGTCGGCCAATTGTTGGAAAACCGAAATGGTGTCATTAAAGAACATTGAACAAAGTTTTTTATTCGTGTTTTGAAGGTGATTTATGATTCTTATTTACTATTCGCGGATATATATCACTATTGATTTAATGCATTAGCGCGCCATCTGTCAAAATAAAATTAAATTATTTTTGACGAGTATGATTCTTTTTGAAATAAAACAATTTTTCCATTGCCTTTACTTCAATGATAAAATAACGGGATGGCCTGGCTCATCAGTGGTGAACCTTCCAGTGGTGAACCTTCCTGGCGAAACCGATGGGAGGGTTCACCAATGATGAGCCAGGCTCTCCCATTATTTATCATTGCAGTAAGAGAAGTAGAAAATTTGTTTTATATCAAAAATATCTTAAATTCTTATAAATCACTATAATAAGCCTCTGTCAGCGATATAAATATGGCTTCGGTTTTATTCCAATAGAAGATCCCACTCAGAAGTGTTTCCTACTTCCGTTTCAAGATTATTCAAGGTTTTCTTTAGGTATTATTATTTTTCTAAAGTGATTTTCAAACGACTTTTTATCATTTCGGTTTAGCTCTCTTCGAATTGCTCCGTCGCTTGTGTGTCACCATATATCGGAGCATCATATTAACATATGGAGAGAAATAGAATGTGTATAAATGGAATATAATGAGGCAATATGAAAGAGAATAACACATCTGTTTTTTCTCCCTCCAAAACCAGCGCTTCTCTACAACAACGCCAGCTTTAACAAATTTAGTATTCTCATCTTAGGTCATAGAACAACACCAAATAATGGTCTTCATGTTTCCGAATTTGAATATCTTAATTTTAGCGCCATCTATTGCTGAAAATTCTAAATAATTTTATCGCTGCGCTTTTTACATATAATTAAAATCAATTTCTACAGACCTTGAATTGTCCTGTCTTTTTCCCAATTTCTATTTTTATCCATTTTAAGTATAAGGTCTGTAGAAATAGGTTTTAATTATATGTATATAAAAAGTATCATTAAAAATTATTTATATATATTTCCGAAATTTGCTAAAGGTGGTGTTGTGACCCGTGCCAATAGGTGGCGGCAGTAGTTCCTGTGTGATATTCCAACAAGACGTGACTTTCCTTTTTTAAGATTGGTTTCCTCCAAGTTTCCATCCACGTGTTTCAGACACTTTAGGATGTCAATTTTATATTGTGTGTTATTTACTCCATATATAGGTGGCCATATAATGGACAAAAACTTTAGCAAATTATAAATGAGCAGAATCATTCGCGGAGTTACACCAAACAATCAGAGCCTAACTCTCGGCGTGTCGTGTTGCGTGTTGTGTGTTGTATTTTTATTATGTGTTGTTTTTTGTTGTGTTGTGTTGTGGTTTTTGTTGTGTGATAGTTGTTATGTTGTGTGTGTGTATTATTCTGTGTTTTTGTTGTGATTTGTGCTTTTTTTTTTTTGCTGTGTGTTGTGTTTTTGTTGTGTGTTGTGTTGTATTTTTTGCTGTGTGTTGTGTTTTTGCTGTGTGTTGTGGATATGTTTGTTTTATGTGTTTTGTTGTATTTTTTGTTGTGAATTGTGTATGTATATGTGTGTTTTATGTGTGTTTTGTTGTGTGTTGTTGTGTTTGTGTTGTGGGTTTTATAGGGTGTGTGCTGTCTGTTATGTTGCGTTTTTTGCTGTGTGTTATGTATGTATTGTATTGTGTGTTGTGTGTTTTCTGAGTGTGGTGTAAATATTTTTAATTTAAACGTATAGATTTGGTGTTTTATGTTAATTTTTTTAATTGACTATAGAAAGAGAAGTCAATAAATATATTTCATTGTCATTGCCATTGCTCCATGTAGAAAAGATGTAAATGTTATTGTCTTCTTACAATTTTATTGATTTCAGATTATAAATACTTCAGCAAATCGTGTGTCTATATTATTAGAATCATTCAACAAGCTTTCGGAAGCAGCATCTTCTCAATAAATCTAGTTTTTTCTCAAATCTTGGACTTATATGCATATTGGTTATTGAATTATTTAAAAGGATTTATATCTCTCTATGTGTAAATATTTTACAATACTTATTCACAATGTCCTATTTTAATATTTACTTTTTAATATTGTGGGAAATTTATTGAAAAATATCATTTTATTCTCTGTTCAAAGCCGTTCTCTCTTTTAATTATTATTTCTCGAGGGCTTTATGCTCGCGGAAATAAATTTGAATATCTCTATTTTATATTGTCGGCATAATTTAAAACAAGTTCTCCCTAGGTGGATTTGTTTATTTTCTATGAAATCAATTGGATATTGCTCCACGATATGTTGCTGATGGAATTCTGTTTTCAATTTATGCTTCTGTGGGTGTTAATTATTCCAGGATTGTTAGTCTTTCTGTTTTGAAATCGTTATTCCGGTCATTTGTATACAGGGTGTATACACACATACAGTTTTATTAAGACCACAGAACCCAACAACAGCTTCCAGGTCCGAGGCATATCCAGTGGCCACAGATCCCACTGTGCATAGGTTAGCGTATCACTGAAATCTTATACAGATTCACCGCAAGAAGTAAGCATAGATAGAGCTCCTATACTCCGGGCAGCACAGAACCCAACAACAGCTTCCAGGTCCGACGCGTGTCCAGTGGCTACATATTCCACCGTGCATAGGTTAGTGAACCACTGAAATATTATACAAATTCACCACAGGAAGGAAGCATAGATGGAACTCCTATACTCCAGGCAGCACAGAACCCAACAACAGCTCCCAGGTCCGAGGCATGTCCAATGGCCACAGATCCCACCGTGCATAGGTTAGCGTATCACTGAAAAGGCGAGTGTGGAATCAGCCACGTTCTAGTCTTCCCTTTACTCATCCAATGGACCTCGACATTCGGCGATTCTATTGTTGTTGTTGTCGTCGTGTCAAATGAAGAGCCTCAGATGTCTCCGTACATCTCTATCACAGCAGCAGCAATGTCCTCTATCTTTGGTATGTAAAGGCTGCTGCTCTGGGTCTATGTCAATTTTCTGCAAGGCTGCGGCCATTGGCGATTCCATTAAATACAGAATATATACACTCAGTGTGTAAGTATTTTGGTGTTGATATTTCACTAGGATTTATAGTTTTCTGTTTTTGGTCGTTCAGTCGTCTTATATGGCGAGTTCTCTGTTTGTTTCAGGTTTGTACAAGTTTCACCTATGTCATCACTGTAAGACATAAACAGAAGTCTTTTTCACATATGGATAACGCGACATCTATATATAACAAATGAAAACATTAAGACGCGAATGTTCTTTATGATTTCCATTAAATATGTTTCATTAAATTCCATATGGAAATGAAATGAATTTCAAACAAAAGACATACAATTGGTCGAAAGAAGTAAAAATATTGATATACACTCATAGACAAAACTTAATGAAGCGGAAGGTCTTTTATGCCCATGTATATATATATACTAGCAGAATGACCCGGGCAACGCCCGTGTTTTACCCGATTGAATGTTTTGATTAAAATACTATTTGTTACAATTATAAATTGGCGCCTTATATAAATGCATATGTTAGTTAATAACTATAGCCTATGTGCTTTATCTGTCTATGTACTGTTGGCTTCCGTAGGCGTCTCTTACTGGGAAAAAGAAAGAGAGGATTCCATTTGGTTATTAACTAATATATGCATTTATTTAAGGAGCGACCCACTCCAACACAATGGTTACAAAAACGAAAAAGCGTGTGGGGGGGGGGCATGATGGGGGGGGGGGGGGGCAAAGGTGGCGTGATCGTAGCCGACCAATAGGAGGGCGCCATTCCAAAAAAAAAGCAAACGGTGACAGAGATGAAGAATGACGCTCGTAACTGTATATAGAATATTAAAAATAAAGAAGGCATATACTGACCAAAAGCACATGTGCTTTTTAGATGGCCGAGCGTCATCTAGTGGAGCAAAAATAAACTAAACGTTTATTTAGCTTGCTCCGTGATATTTGGCCAACCCAATTTCTTGATAAATCCATAAAAGCCATCCACGAACGCGTTTCGCGCTGTTGGCGCAAGTCAGAGTGGAGTAGGCTGTAACCACTGCGACCAAAAAGATTTTTGGTCCCAGAGGCTTCTTGAGAAATCAAGAAATCAAGAAAAGATGGCGCTCTGCCATCTAAAAACACATGTGCTCGTGGTCAGGAAATGCCTTCTTTGTTTTTAATATCAACACCTGACCCACTTATCTTTTTTTTTTCTATTGTTTTTTCATGTGTTAAGCGTATTTACGCAAATTTGACCTTATATACTCATTTCTAGATTTCTCAAGAAGCCTCTGGGACTAAAAATCTTTTTGGTCGTAGTGGTTACAGCCTACTCCACGCTGACGAGCGCCAACAGCGCGAAACGCGTTCTTGGATGGCTTTTCTTGATTTATTAAGAAATTGGGTTGGCCAAATATCACGGAGTAAGCTAAATGAACGTTTAGTTTAGTTTTGCTCCACTAGATGGCGCTCTGCCATCTAAAAAGCACATGTGCTCGTGGTCAGGAAATGCCTTCTTTGTTTTTGATATCAACACCTGACCCAATTATCTTTTTTTTTTTCTATTGTTTTATATACAGGGTCCATTATGAAAGTAATGAGCATTTACTGGAAAAATACATTTATTGATCGCAATTTGTGCAAATGTTCAATATTATTCAAAATACATTCCTCCTGCATCAATACACTTGCAGAGACGCGTTTGCCACGCCTGAAAGGCACCCTGAAACTCCTCGACAGGAATGCTTCTCAGGAACGTTGTAACATGGTGTTGGATGTTTTCCACGGTTTCCCAATGTTTTCCTTTCATCTCTCTCTTGAGTCGCGGAAACAAAAAGAAGTCACATTGGAGCTAAGTCGGGACTGTAAGGGGGGTGAGGGATCACCGGGGTGTTGCTCCGGGCCAGGAAGTTGGTAATGATGAAGTCTGTGTGGCTGGTGGCATTGTCATGGTGGAGCTTGACCGTGTCTTTAATGTCAGTCCTCACGCGTGCGATCTGGCGTTTCAATCTCCTGAGCACCTCCAGGTAAAAGGCTGAGTTTACAGTTTGTCCCTGCGGTACAAACTCACAATGGACTATTCCTCGGATGTCAAAGAAGACAATGATCATCGTTTTGATGCGCGACTTGCTCATTCGCGCTTTCTTGGGGCGTGGGGATGATTTTGTGTGTCATGCACTGCTCTGCCTTTTCGACTCTGGGTCGTATTCAAACATCCAGGATTCGTCTCCGGTTACTACAGAGTTCAGAAAATCCGGTTCATTTTGAATCAAATCCAACAATTCTTGACAGCGCAAAACTCTAAGTTATTTCTGGTCTTGCGTCAACACTTTCGGCACAAGCTTCGCACAGACCTTACGCATTTGCAGATCCTTGGTCACTATCCCATGTACCACAAATGTGGACATGTGTCAGCAATTTGCTGGATGCTTAATCGACGGTCGGTACGCAAAACATTCGAGCACACGATCCACGTTCTCGTCAGTTCTGGCCGTTGTTGGGCGTCCTGAACGGGGTTCGTCGGCGACCTCCTCCCGGCCCTGCTTGAAAGCCTTGTGCCACTTCCCAGACTGTGATCTTGAAATGCAATCGTCCTTGAAGGCTTTTTGCAGCATCTGGAATGTTTCGGTTGCATTTTTTCCAAGCCTCACGCAAAACTTTATGGCGTATTGTTGTTCAAGCGAACGCTCCATCGCGATATGTTACAAAAGTTGAAAACACACTTCAAGCGGAGGCATGTATCTCCCCTCACACTGCTCGAACTCAACTGACGACCGGATGGATTGAAAGGGCATATCCCTCCACCACATTTCCCACGGTTTTACCGTGCTGCCATCTATCGTCGCGTCACAATAACATTATGCTCATTACTTTCATAATGGACCCTGTATATATATATATATATTTTTTTTTTTTTTTTAAGAAGAAGAAGATAGAGGCAATTTTGTTCACACTTGGTTATCTCGTGTGTCACTGTGTATCAAATATCTTTCAGAGTTATTGTCTGAATCCCGATATACATGCTGAAAGGTACAACTTTCTTAAGTTTTGTCCATGAGTGTAAATGAAAAATTCATATTTCCCCCTAAGTGGTCATGTAAATGGGACGACCCTAATATATAACCACGCTCGACCTCATTTATGACACCAATGTTTATATCCATAGAAATCACAAAAAGCTACACTTCCGCAGACACCTTACTGCGATGTAAGAAAATTTAGATTGGAAGACTCGTTGTATCATCAGTGACGAACCAGTGAATTATCCAAATTAACACCTACAACTCTACTTGAAGAAATACCAAACACGTATCTTACTATCAGAGATTAAGGATAAACGCGCCATTAACTACTGATAGTTAATGTCTAATTATTATTACCCCTAATTTGAGGACCATTTAAAGATTTCCTCATTTAGTTACCGTTATCGAAATTCTGATTAAGGTTTGATGATCGTTTGGAGCACACGTGTACTATATAATAGGTACATAGTAGTATGTTGTCGTACTTGGGAGTAGGTATGGTACTGTGGGTTTTATACGGGGAGATTTCCTTAGTACATACTGATACAACTGGTTAGTGAGGTAGGTCTCTTGGGTGATGATATTGCCACGTGGAAAATTAGGGAAGACAAAAACTTCAGGAGGAAACAAAATTTATTTCAGGGAAGGACAAACTATCAAAGGTAAACAAAAGATAAGCCACGAGGGAAATTTACAGAGTGGCAAGATATAAAACATAAAAATGACCACTCTGTTAAATAAAAAATAATAAAATTAAGAAATACTATGTTACATAAATAAAATTAATAAATACTATGCTACATAGCTTCTTCCCTATGGGAGCTGTGACCCACAGCTAGCAATTATTGTAGATAGTGACGTGGATTTGACGTGCTTCTGCCAAGGATTCCATCGAAGTCTTGGAACTTTGTCCCTAGTACCTTTGCGTCCTTTTTCTTGCGGCGTGAAGAGCGGCTTTGTCGTCGTATCGTCTATAGGGACATCGTCATCTTCGAGGGAAGTCTTGGCTTTAGCACGGCGGTAGAATCCTGGAGTCAGTCTCCGAAAATGTAGATCACAGCACCCATGGCTTAAAGGTCTTCTCGGCGATCTTCAGTTTGTCTTCCCTAACTTACCCAGCATCTCCACCAAAATGCCACCTGGAAAATTAGGGAAGACAAAAACTTCAGGAGGAAACAAAATTTATTTCAGGGAAGGACAAACTATCAAAGGTAAACAAAAGATAAGCCACGAGGGAAATTTACAGAGTGGCCAGATATGAAACATAAAAATGACCACTCTGTTAAATAAAAAATAATAAAATTAAGAAATACTATGTTACATAAATAAAATTAATAAATACTATGTTACAATTTTATTGTATCATCATTGTCACCAGAAGTGGTGCCTTGAGAAGATAGTAGTGACCTTCCACATCAGAAAACTATAACCATATTGTGTAATACAAAGCAATAACACGCCATCTATATAGAGTTAAACCTGTCTATAACGCCCCCTCTAAATAGCGCCTTCCTCTCTATAGCGCCCGATTTTAAATACGTAGTACGATACGATTTACATTAAAAGTGACCTGTCTATAGCCCCCTTCTCTATAGCACCCTATTCTGGTGAGAAGCCCAAGAGGGGGCGCTATAGACATGTTTAACTGTATAAAAAATGCGAACATTAAGACGCGAATGTTTCTTTTCACAAATAAATCACACTTCTACTGTCCTTACTGCGATGAAAATTGTAATTCTACTGTCCTTAAAAGCGTATGTCTATATTTTACTTAAATACCATTTCTAAGATTACATCCTTCAGTGCAACATATATAAGCAGAATGATCCAATACAGTATTAGAGCTCTAAAGAAGCGGTCTGGTAGATTAAATTGGCGAAACCACTGGGAGGGTTCGCCACTGATGAGCCAAACCCTCCCAATATTTTTTCATCGCAGTAAGGACAATAGAAGTGTGATTTATTTGTGAAAATAAACATTCGCGTCTTAATGTTTTCATTTGTTATATATTGTGTGCAATACAATATTCTCGTAGTTTCTCCGATATTCTTTTACTAAAAGTTGCTGATGGCTTGCGCCATCTGTCGGAATATATATCAATATTTTATTGATTAATCAATAAATAGTATTTGGCCAATTCCTGAATAATTAAAATTCAAAGATTAGTTTATATTTATTCCGACAGATGGCGTGAGCCATCAACAACTTTTATTTGCACGATCAGGAGATACTTTTTTTATCCACCTGATTCCAGTAAAATTTAAATTTTGTAATATTTGTGTGAAAAACAAAAAATATAAAAATGGTCAAATATTGATATTGACAACAAAAAAGGCATATCTTGACATCACACATGAGCTTTTTTAGATGGCGCTCTGCCACCTCAAAATGCTCATGTGAGCGGCCAGGATATGCGCTTTTTTTAAATATAGATATATATATATATGTCATAATTTGTATATAATTGTATGCCCCCCGACCCACTATGCATGTACAATGTATGATTTTCAAAGATTTAATAAAGAATAAGGTAACTGGAGGAAAGGAAGTAGCAACAAGACATAGGAAGCAGGCTAAAAGCGGGCACAAGTATAAATAACTTGTACAGTCAATACTTCCTGGCAATCCCGGACGTATCTAGTATCCGCAGAAGTTATATTAGTATAGAGACGCCCAATATTTCCGGACAGGACCGGACGTATTTGATAACGCGGAAGTAAATAGAGTCGAACTAACACCCGATACTTCCTGACCAGGCCGAGCGTATCTTCCACCAAAGGAAGCCGCCGGTCCAATTAGGAAGCAAGAACTAAGTAGGTCAACCAATAGAAAAACGGGCACGTTCCATCCTTCGACCAATGGGAAGGAAGACAACTCGTGGTGTTAAATCGAAAGACAAGAATTGTCAGTTGTGCTTTGGCTACCATCGGAACAACACCTAGAGTTGCTCCTTCGCTCCCAACATGGTAACATCTGCTCTGGATCTCTCTCCCTCCGCTCAGCCCATAGCTAAGTCAATCACCGCCATGTGATCAGATAATTAACAATCAAAATCGCTCCGCTCTTCTCAAGCTTTCTTTCCTCCAACCCAGTTGCCTTTTATTTTCAAACCCCATCACGTGTCCTGATTATTCCTAACTGTATGCTTCACTTGCCACTCAACGACTGCGTTTCAACCAATCCTCACCATTCAAATCAAACAACAAGAAATTCCGCAACGATATTGTCACAGAACGGTTAAGTCGACAGGATTCTACAACAGTGTAATACATCAAATATTGCAGTGTAATAACTTTGGATTATATTACATATATATATGTTATATAAAGATATTATTTGAAATATTATATAAAAATATTATTTTATTTTAAATATTATATAATTTCATAGATATAAATACTCTGTTTAAATCGACCGCCAGAGGTCACGCTTTCTCTATAAATAATCATTGTTGTTCTTCCCCGTTAGTCGGCTCAAAACATTTGTACATTATGTAAATAAGCTTTTCATTTTTTTATTCTTACGCCTTAAGCCAGGCAGTACTTTAATCAATTTATGTTCTTATATATTACTTTAGCTCAAATAAATCAATATCTGATCAAAACCATTTTTATTATTATAATTATTTCAAGATTATTCAACCACGACTGCACCGCCATAGCTTAATCCTCAAGATAACCAAAATCAAGATAATCTCAACAATTCTAAATTCAAGCAGGAAATCTCATATTTTCTTTATATAAGAATAGTCGACAGGATATCTGAAACTTGTGTGAACAAAATCCCATGATATTATTTAATATCAAAGATGCAAATACAAAGATTTTTTTCAACCTGATATCCCACTTCAACCAGACATCGCCATATCCAGTTAACTCAGGACAACTCCAGATTTCTCCATCCTCAACCATCACCCGCTTCCACGCAACAAGTAACCATAGTCATCATCAATACCATTTAGTAATAAAAAGAACCAACAAATAGACATATTCTCCACAAGCAAACAGCCATCTCCAAGAAAACATAGTCCAATTCAAGAAAACATAGCCCAATTCAAACGAACATAGCAATCTCTAATCAAACATAACTTTATCTAATCAAAAATAGTCATTTTCATCTACTACAACCAAACATTGCTCATTTTAAATTATGCAAATCAAACATAACACAACCCCAATCAAAAATAGCCTTCTCCAACGAAAAATAGTCACCTACAAGCAACCAAGAATAACCTATCTCAATCAATCATAGTCTATACAATCAACAATATTCATCTACAATCAACAATAGTCATCCCCAATCAACAAAAGACATCAAAAACAAACATAGCTTATTTTCAATTATGCAAATCAAACAAAGCCTACTACAATCAAACACAGCTTTCTACAATCAAAAATAGCCCTCTACAATCAAAAACACTAATCTTCAAACATAGCCATCTTAAACGAATATAGCCATTCTCAATCAAACATAGCCTAATTCAAACAAACATAGCCTTCTCCATACAAAAATCAAGCAACAGATATAAATTCTATAACTCAGGATAATCAAAAATTAGCAGAATATCTTATTTAATATAATATTAGTCGACAGGATATCTGAAACTTGTGTGAACAAAATCCCAAAAGCAATTTTTTTCAATTTCAAATATGCAAATCTTCCAATCGAAAATAGCTTTCCCAATCAAAAATAGTTCATTTCAATCAAAAATAGCCCATATCAACCAAAAATAACCTACTTTTTCAAGACATAGCCCAATTCAATCTCCAAGCAAACATAGCCTTCTCCAAGCAAACATAGCCATCTCCACAATCAAACATAGCCTTCTCCACAAACAAACATAGCCATCTCCACAAGCAAACATAGCCATCACCATCTCAAAAAGTTTCAAGCAGCCTTCTGCTTTTCATCGCCAGCCATCTCCGGTAATCAACTCCAGCCAGAATCATCCCTTCCAAGGTACCTTGTATCTACCTTTTACATAACTTACATCATTTAATTTTTTTAAATTCTCGCCATGATTTGCAATAGTTTTAAATCGTCTGTTATAGTTCAATTCCTTTTTATGCAATTCAATCTCAAATATCAATTTTGCCATAGCTGTTTTTGCCTTTTAAATAGCACAACTTTTGATCCTTTTACCTTATTTTGCTTCGCATAATTTGTACCTAAATATAATATAGCACATATTCCATATTTTACATTTAAAACATTTGTAATTAAACCATTTGCACCTTATCGTTTTTATAATGCCATATGCAAAGCAGTCGGCCAAGAGGACAACAACAAAATAATATTACCTATTTCTCACATCTTCAATATTTTATTAAACTATCTTATACATTGTTTATCATATGACCACTATACCCTATAGCTTCAAAGTTCTATCTTATATTTAAAATTCCTTAACTTTTGTGATCTTGATATTTTCCTATTTATCTTATTTCACAATGTTTTATATTTAAAATTTGCATTTGTACTCCATTAATTATTTCATATGTAATTATTTTTCATATTGTTTTCGATGTTCTTCATATTCTCATGTTATACTTTTGTAAATATCATGCATTTTTCTTATTTTTAATAATGTCATTTTCTCATGTTTTTCCCAATCTATTGGCTCACAACAAGCCAATATGATCAAGGGATATCATCCTTTTATTTCTCACTTTTTTAATATGTTTCTCATTTCACCTAACAAATATGTAAATTTACCGTAGTAAACATATGTAAATTTCAACTTTTGTTTTGTTCACCTTGAATCTTTTTTTCAAATGATCATTTTCTATTCTTAACATTAATGCATTTATCTTTACATGTCCATTCCTTGTTTTCACATGTTGTCTTTTGTACATAAACTTTGTCCACAATTTATTGCTCTTTACTAAATGCCTTTTTTTATCAACTAATTTTAGCATTGGCATATATATTTTGCCTTTTTTCTTCAAATGACCATTCTTTATTCTTACCATTACCTTTTTTTTTTAAATCTTTACATGTTCATTCTTATTTACATATTTTCCTTTTTGTACATAATGTTACCCTTTGCCTAATGTTTATTGCTTTTCATAAATGCCCTTATAATCATCAAATGTCTTTAGCATTGCCATATATTTTTTGCCAATTATTTTTAAGTTTTTTTTTCAATGTTCTTCTTCTTCATTTTTCATTCATATACTTTTTAATAATTCTGCATTTTATTTTCCTTTCTCATTTTTAATATTATATGTGCATCATTTTTGTAATTTCATATCTATTGGTTAACAACAAACCAATATGATTATGGAATATCACCCCTTTTCTTTCTCACCTTTTGATAATCATGCATCACTCTCTACCAATAATTGTCATCATTTACATTTATATAATTTTGTATTTTCCTGTCTATTGGTTACCATATTTACAGCCAATATGATAAGTGAATATCACCTCTTATGTTATTTTCTTTTAATCATTTTATCTTTTTTTTTAACAATATTTTTTATCACTTTTCTCTGAGTGAACCCATATTGTTTTCTTCACAGGGGGGAAATGTTATATAAAGATATTATTTGAAATGTTATATAAAAATATTATTTTATTTTAAATATTATATAATTTCATAGATATAAATACTCTGTTTAAATCGACCGCCAGAGGTCACGCTTTCTCTATAAATAATCATTGTTGTTCTTCCCCGTTAGTCGGCTCAAAACATTTGTACATTATGTAAATAAGCTTTTCATTTTTTTATTCTTACGCCTTAAGCCAGGCAGTAATTTAATCAATTTATGTTCATATATATTACTTTAGCTCAAATAAATCAATATCTGATCAAAACCATTTTATTATTATAATTATTTCAAGATTATTCAACCACGACTGCACCGCCATAGCTTAATCCTCAAGATAACCAAAATCAAGATAATCTCAACAATTCTAAATTCAAGCAGGAAATCTCATATTTTCTTTATATAAGAAATAATACCATTAAGATAAGTTCCAAAGGTAAATATTTTTTTAGTTAATTTAAAACATAATAAATTTGTTGTTGTTGTTTCTTATCCCCTTGTGTAAAGATTACATGAATTCCATGAGTCCATGCTCCTCGAGCTGTTTTATGATAAGCAGCGGCCTCTCCCAAAGGTCCTGTTTAGTACATCTGATGCAAGCCAAAATGTGTTCTGGAGCTGCAGGTGCCAAGCTACATTTTGGGCAAATGGGGTATATTTTGTTGTTATTTTCTATCTTCAATGGCTTGAGATGGCCTGTTCTAAATCTTGTTAGTGTTGTTTGATGCTGTTAGAGATGCTGTAAGATATTTGTTTTCAATATATGTAAAATATGAAAATTCTAAACTATTATAAACGCGTATGATTATTTTTAAAAAATAAACAATTTTCTCTACTACCCTTACTGCAATGAAAAATTAATGGGATGACCTAGCTCATCAGTGGTGAACCCTCCCAGCGGTTTCGTCAGTTTAATCTACCATACCGCTGCTATTTAGAATTTTTCGGTTTTCATTTTATACCTTATATATTTTTCATTGTAGTAAGGGCAGGCAGTAGAAATTTGTTTAATTTTAAAAAAAATCATACGCGTCTATTATAGTTTCGAATTTTCATAACAGATGGCGCGCTAATGTATCATATTATGTAAAATATAATTGTTTTAATATAAAAATGAGAGATGTAGAGAATAGATTAGTCTTAGTAATAATAGAGGGTGTTATCACACACACACGTCAAGATAAATCCTAGGAAAGTTGATCAGTGAGTGAAGGGGTTAAGGACTCCAAGCAGAAGGAGCTTAACCCAGTCTTTGTTTTAATTGGGAGCCTCCCATTGTTGCTAATTTTAACGAAGCTTTAGACAATTGAGCTTTATCCTAGAAAGAATGGCTTCCTTCTTCGACAAGGAAGTTCTCCTCCTTCTATCTTCTTTTTAATTACCTCGCGACAATTGTGTAATTAGCAGGACATGGCTGTTGGTGAACTGAGTCGTCTGCTTCTTTATCATCTATATAAAACACCGTTTTTTCTTTGTTCTTTGTCATATTAATTTCGTTTTTCAAAGGGAGAGGAGCCTTTTAATATAATGTCATATATATATTAAAAATTAAATTGACATTTCCAAACCGCCCACATGAGCATTTTAGATGGCTAAGTGCCATCTAGTGAAACAAAAATCAACTAACCGTTAATTTAGCTTGCTCCAAAAATATTTGGCCAATCCAATTTATTGATAAATTAAGAAAAGTCAATCACGTACGCGTTTCGGGCTGTTAACGTTTAGTTGATTTTTGTTCCACTAGATGGCGCTCTGCCATATAAAATACTCATGTGAGCGGTCAGGAAATGCCAATTGTGTTTTTAATATCAACACCTGACCTTTTTTCTATTTTAATTTTCTTGTTATATGTGAAAAACACACATGGTGTAGTACATATGGTAAAAAAAGAGGCACCTCTCCCTTTAAAAATGCATTTTTGGTTCATCACCCCTGTACAAAACGTAAAAGTGTTGATAAAGAATGAGTCATAACGTACATTATAGCAGTTGTGGCCAGAATATAAATGGCTCCAAGTTTAAATGGAATATTAACTATGATAAGGGATATATATTATAAAGTTTTAATCTTTAAAAAATAAATATAATATAATAGATAATTAACTATAGTATAATTTTATATTATAAATTATATTTTAAATATATATTTTATGTATTGCCACGTATAAAATTAGGAAAGAAAAACATCAGAATGGCACGCAATTTATTTAATGCAATAACAATTTTAAAATTGATAAAATACAAGAGAAACAATAAGAGGAAAATTTACATATAGTAGAATTTATATATAGCAGATATATCAAAATTGATACTCTGTTAATAAAATATAATAAATATACTTTGCCACAATATTTGTTTTTCGAAATAGTGAACGCGCAAAAATGGATACATTTTAATAACTTACAAAATGAAAAATTAATAAAACTGTAATCTCTGTGAGTAGCAAAATTGTAAATATGTTTTCTCTCTTTTAAATTAATTAATATAACATGATGATGAACAACAATTTCAGTGAAGGCTTTAATTAAAACGTAATTACATATTTCCTTAAAAATCAATGCCACAAAGATTTGATTCTTGTCATAAATACGTAAGTATTTCTAAATACCATATTAAATATATCTCCACACAATTTAATTTGTCCATAACTTTATTAAAGGAAACTTCTTGTGGAATTTAAAAAGCTTATTTCCCCTTCACATGATTTCCCCCGATTCTTGACTTTTTAAATAATGGAATCGTCTCCAATAATACTTCGCTGTCATTAAATGTTCAGCCGCAAATTTCGCCCCCTCAAGAACCCCTATTTCCCTCCCCCTTTTACCCTGGAGGAGGGAGAACTTAGCGATCGAAGAATGTATTCCGCGCCTCTTTTTCTGAAACTTCGTCTGCTTTACTAGAAAATTGCGCCTTTTATTCACCTTACTAAACATGGCGTCTAAGAAGATTTTATATTAGTCATTTTTTTCTTGATTTTAGAATTTTATTTTGAATAAAGTTATCATTAACGTTTAAAATCGTTGAATAATTTACTCTTTTCGATATATTATTATTTATTGAACTTTAATGATCTATAACAGAATGTTCGTTTGATATTTTATAAAATGATGTTGATAGTTTTGTATTAATTTGTTTTAGGAAAATATTTTATTCAACTTTTGAATCCATGTCTGTATATGTCCGTCCGTCCGTCTGTCTGTCCACAAATCTTGCAATAAATTTTTTATAAACTCTTGCAGAGCACCTAAAAGTCTGGAATTTGGTACACTTGTTCAAACCTGATGACAATGCAAGTTAACACAATTTCAGACTTCTGGTTGGTTAGGGTGGTCAGGAATTTAATAATTTCTTTATTTCCTTTGATATTGTAATTGAATTTTAACATGTTTATACAGAGAACCTAATAGTCCGAAATTTGGTACACTTGTTCAAACCTGATGATAATGCAATTTGACAGAATTTCTGACTTCTGGGTGGTTAAGATGGTCAGGAATTTACTAATTTATAAATGTCCTTCAAATTTTTGTGATTGATTTTTAATATTTTTACTGAGAACCTGAAATTTGTGGTACACTTGCTCAAACCTGATGACAATGCAGGTTGATAGAATTTCAGACTTCTAGGTGGTTAGGGTGGTCAGGGATTTACTAATTTCTTTATTTCCTTTAAGATTTTGTGATTTTTCCAATATGTTCACTGAGAACCTGAAATTTGGTACACTTGCTCAAACCTGATGACAATGCAAGTTGACACAATATCAGAGTTCTGGGTGGTTAGGGTGGTCAGGAATTGACTAATTTCTTTATTTCCTTTAAAATTTTGTGATTGATTTTTAATATGTTCACTGAGAACCTGAAATTTGTTACACTGGCTCAAACCTGATTACAATGCAATTTGACAGAATTTCTGATTTATGTGTGGTTAGGGTGGTCAGGAATTTACTAATTTCTTTATTTCCTTTGATGTTGTGATTGAATTTT
Organism: Cordylochernes scorpioides; assembly: GCA_030710605.1. Lineage (NCBI taxonomy): Eukaryota > Metazoa > Arthropoda > Arachnida > Pseudoscorpiones > Chernetidae > Cordylochernes > Cordylochernes scorpioides. The sequence goes on from CP092877.1 coordinate 49,169,014, forward strand.
AACATTTTTATTCAGATAACCTAATAGTCCGAAATTTGGTTCACTTATTCAAACCTGATGACAATTGGCACAATTTCAGACTTCTGGGTGTGGTTAGGATGGTCGGAAATTTACTAATTTCTTTATTCCCTTTAAGATTTTGTGATTGAATTTTAATATGTTCACTGAGAACCTGAAAGTTGGTACACTTGCTCAAACCTGATGATAATGCAAGTTGACAAAATTGCCCACTGTGGATGGTCAGGAATTTTCAATTCTAATTTCTATATTTACTTTAAAATTTTATTATCAATTTTGATATACCTACAGACCATACAAAAGTTTGAAAAATTGTAGACTCTCACTCATAATACAGCTAACAATGGAAATATACAAAATTTCATAGTTCTAGGTGGCCGTGGTGGTCGGGAATAGACTAGAAAAGAGAATTTGCATATTTCCTCTTAAACGAGAGAAAATAGGCGCAGCCATTTCTCTGGCGTCATGAGCTGCATTTGAAAAAAGGGTCTGGGTGGTCGAGACTTGACTAATTTCTATATTTCCTTTCAGTTTTGTGTTCAATTTTTATATGCTTCTAGACTACATTGAAGTCTGAAATTTTGTAAACTTGCTCATTCCAGATAACAATGCAACAAAAGTTTAAACTTCTGAGTTGTCGAAAATGGACTACTTTCTATATTTCTTTATTAGTAAATATTCAAATTTGTATATTTATATTTATAATAGCTAAAAATATAAGTATTGAGTGATTAATAAAATAGTTTTTTAATTTATTTTAAAGAGAATAGGTAAATATTTATTAAGACTTCGAAAACTTGTTAATCAGGGTTCATATTAAATCAAAATTAGGTTAAAATTCATAAAAATGAAAGATGTGTGTAATTTTGATTTGCGTGCTTCACTGGGGCAGTAAGGATAAAATCATATTAGGACTTGTATTCTTAAACACAAGGTAATAAGACCAAATCCAAATAAATAAATAGTGTGTGACGTTTCGGTAACAACGCTGTTACCGAAACGTCACACACTATTTATTTATTTGGATTTGGTCTTATTACCTTGTGTTTATAATCTATAATCCAAATTGTGCCTTATCGACTTTTATTCTTTTTGTTACTGCTCTATTTAACTTACTTCACTTTTAAATATGAAAATTACAAAAGAAACAAGACAGACTCCAAACAGGAGATTCATCTGAATAAACATCTCTTTCTTCTTTACGAAAAGCTCATTTTCTCTTAGCTTAGCAAATCTATCACATTCAGATGAGGCTTCAGATAAAACCAAGTGGGAAAACGCATTGAAATATCGAAGAAACAAACATCATAGTCAAATTAATAGCGTTTTATTCTCTTAGAGTGACAGATCCTGAATAGACCGCTGTGTTAGATTGTATAGAGACATCACTTGAGAGTTCTGATTGTTGACAGCTGAAACAATCTATCTGTGTGCCTACAGCCATTATTGTCCTCGACGATCCACGACCTGGACCTGACGACCAAAGACTCACTTCCGCTAAACTCTGAGGACTAATATAAGATTCACGAGAAACGAATCCTCATACCTAGGACCCCCTGATACTGAGGACCTGCAGAATTATTTCATACCTCACCACTGGACCACCACGGACCTGTCTAGATGGAACTGTAAGACCTCCCTACATAACGTGAGTAACAACGTCAACATCTCACACACGTCACATATGGCCACAGTTTTACATTCGAACATTCAATGTAAACACTCAGTGAACACACTAGATAAATGTCCAATCAGGTCCGTCTAGCCTAACTTGACCTGACTTAATCCAACTTTGAGGTAATTTAACAAGTTTCATATTGGCTGAGTTATCTCACCACATAACATTTATATTTCTTTTTTATATATATTAATATAATTGAATTCCCTACTACCTAACATTCTATGTAACCTTTTATATGTAGATACTTTATCAGTTCAACTTCTGTACTATATTTTTCTTGTGTTTTCAATATTTTGAAATTTGTAATTGATTTTTTTGGTAATTTGACCATGGGAAAGGTATGATTGGCAATAAAATCACATAAAACAAATAAAATTAATCCTATCTCTCTTTCTATGTTGAGTATATGAAATATATAATCCCATTGAATAAAATATAATCAACGAAATTTTGATATAATTCAATATTTAATGATATGGGGAAAATATTAACGCAAATTTGGAAGGAAGAAAGAAGTAATACAATATATATATGTGGTAATTTAAGAATCATAAACACCTGTGTAAATACTCACCACCTCTTCTTACACCCCCTACTCTAATATGGACTTTTAATCATGGTACCCAATCCTCCTTTAATCAATTTAACTTTGTATGTATCGTTTTTATGTGTTCAATTAAATAAAGAGGTACATCTAGAGGGAACGTAGAAACCAAAAGGGCTTACCCCGCAGACAATGAGGTCAATCGCCCCGTCAACGCGGCGCCAAAAAAATGACGTAACAGGGTTACCCGCAGCCAAATAAGGTCAACCGTCCCCTCGACGCCAGGGCGCCAGACGTCCGGTGACGTAAGACTTGAGCATATAAAAAGGGCTTGCCCCGCAGGGGTCAGTCGAGCCAGAAGAGCGCACGCTTCTGGTCAGTCCCAACTGTCCCCCCACCAGTGGTAAGGCTGCGGGATACTGCCAGAAGTAAGCACCTCTTTGAGGTGCCTAAGTAGGTCTCCTTTCAGCGAAGACGATCTCTTTGTCTGGTTAGGCTTTCTTTTTTTTTTTCTTCTTTTTCTATTTGTAGTAAATTTTCTTTTTGATAGTTCTTTTTTTTCTTCTTATTTATTGATGGAGTTGAACCAGTATGATGGTAGTGGTGGTGGAGGAAGTCAGCAGACCAACAAAAAACGGCCGCGTCCTGAGGACAAAGACCTCCTCCCGTCTTCCCATCATCAATTTAAGTTCAACAGTACAGCGAACTTGTTCAACTTTGGGTGCCGAACCTTCGAGGCGATCACTGCCGACACCAGCCTGGACACCCCCGAAAAAATACAGATGGCCACCAGAGGACTGATGCTGGCTCTCGTCCAAGAGGCAGAACTACTTCTTGAGGACGCCTCCAAAGGAGCCAATCTAGGAAGACCCAATCCCACAGCCAACGCCCCGATCCCCTCCACCTCTTTCGCCTTGGTAGTGGCAGAGAAAGACAAGCCGGCAAGGCCTGCACCTCCGAAACCCAAAGCGAAAGCCACATTTGTGAATCTGGCTCCTTCCTTTGAATCGCATGTCGTCGTCAAATCGGATAACCCCAAGGCCAACCCAAGGGAAATTCAAAAGATTCATCCATCCCTAGCGTCGTCAAAAGACGTGGTGGCGTCCATCAACACCAGCGGCAAGGTGGTTTTCCACACCAAAACAACCCAAATGGCAAAGTCGCTGGCTTCTGGGCTGACCTCCCTGCCAACGGATCTAAGATGCGACGAGCGCCCGGTTATCCTACCAAGATTCTCCCTCTTCAGAGTGGACGGAGAGGTGCGGGACGAGGAGTTATGCGAGAGCTTCCGCTCAACCACTCCGTGCAGTCACTCCAGGGAAAACGTGACATCAGGGTAGTCCATCGATCAAAGAATGCGGCACACGGCACTAGTACAGTGTTCATCGAAGTGGACAACCAAGTCGCCGTAATCATCGGTCAACATGGACGTATCCCTGTGGCGGGTCTAATGCACAGGTATGAGCGCAGTCATACTTTAAAGCAATGCTTCCGTTGCTGTGGCTTCGGCCACCGCGCTTCTGCCTGCCCAGCTGCCCATTCAATCTGCTACCGCTGCGGCTCTGCAGAGCACGAGGGCATCCAATGCTCGGTCGAGCCAAGCCAACGCGCTGCTGCCGCTGCAGCAAAAAAATCTGGAGCTCCCATCAACCACTTTGCCACCTCATCTTGCCAGCTTCAATGATCTTCATTTCTTGGACCCCCTGTGGTCTCTACCTGGTCAAATGGTCTTTATCTTCTTCTATAGATGTCACTCTGGCCTCCAGCTCACTGGCTATCCATGCCACTAGAGGTTTATTAGATGAGATGGCCTTCACTGACCATATACCTATCTGTACTACATTCCTAGACATGGTCAATAACGAGACGAACTCCTCCTGGGTTGAATCATCATGTAAAGAAGAGACCTTTAAATCCTTCCTCAACTCTACTCTCCACCAGGTAACTATCCAATTGAACGAGGCCTCTACCCCAGAAGATATTGACAGGGTGGTCCTCCTTCTGACTTCCATCCTGCAATCAGCTTGTGACTCTTCCATGGGGAGGCGCTCCAATACTACAAGACCGTCGAAGCCGTGGTGGACCCCCGAACTGAGTCGGATCAGAAGGTTGGTTATCTCCCTCCGCCGTTGCAGTCTGAGTGTCCGGGGTCCTATTAGGAACTTCTTCCGCGGTCTATACCGAGCGTGCCATAATCGACTGAAGGCGGCTATACGGAAAGCTAAAAGAAAATCCTGGTTTATTCTCTGCGAGGAGGTGTCATCCGCAACCTGGAGTGCCATACATCGATTTATCGCCCGGGGCCGCGGCTCCCCCAGAGGTCCGCCACTTCTCAAACATGATAACGGCTCTCCTTACAATCCGCATGAGACTTACCAGGCCTTGTTAAATCACTTTTTTCTACCAGACACCAGACCTCACCCGCAAAGGAATGCAATTTCTGCGCACTCAGACGAACCTGAATTCAAACCCTGGGAAGTTTTGCGAGCCATTCATCGTTGTGGAAAAAGGAAAGCCCCGGGCCTCGACGGTCTTGGTTCAAAGTGCCCAGACCTGGAGGGCCCTTCCTTGCAATTCCTGCTGGCCGAATTGTTCACCAAATGCCTTCGTATGGGCCACTTCCCCCGTCCATGTAAAGAAGGCCGCCTCATACTTCTGCCTAAACCCTCCAATTCAGCCACCAGTCAGCTGGAGAAATACAGACCTATTACTTTGTTGAACACTATGGCCAAAGTGTTTGAGAGATGTATTCTGGCCAGACTTCAGTGGCTCGCGGATCGTCACGGATGGTTCTTTGAAGATCAATACGGTTTTGTAAATGGTCGTTCAGCGGAAGATGCACTGGCGAGTATCACTCAATTCATTGAAGAAAGACAAGCTCACTGGAGGAAAACTCTTGTCATCAGCTTGGACATCAGTAAGGCCTTCGACACTGTTTGGAGGCCGGCAATCATTCAAAATCTTGAACGTCTAAATTGTCCAGAGTCTATTACCGGCTTAGTAAAAAGCTTTTTGGAAGACCGGAGGGTTTCTTACTCAGCTTGGACAGCAACAGAATGTACGTCCTCCCAGCTCGGCACTCCCCAGGGTTCAGCGCTAAGTCCTTTCCTGTGGAACATAGTTGCTCGGACCATCTTCACCCTTCCTCCATCAAAGATGGCCGATTAATAGCTTACGCGGACGACTTCACCCTTATGATTCAGGTTTGTGGTCGCCTGCCGGTCTCTGCCACTAACAACTTCTTGGAAAGGTTGACATCTTGGTGCACGATGTATGGTCTCAATATAAACCCAGTAAGACTCAAGATTGCCTGTTCCAATGGCGTAATGTCCACCCCAACTCCGAGACAGGGCTTAAAATCCTTGGTCAACCTTTAAACATCAAGAAGACCGTCACAATCTTAGGAGTAGAATTTGACCAGACCCGCGGATTTGTCGCCCACCTACGTAAGATCACACGTAGATGCAGATCAATAATCCCACGACTCACCAACTCCATACAAGGTAAATTTGGAATCTCCTTTTCAGCTGGAACTAGAATTTTCGACGCGGTGGTGGTACCTGCCTTCTTTTACGGAGCGTCAGAATGGAGACGTCGTGCTCTCTCCAACGAAGGTTTTAGGCAGCTTAGGAGCCTTCACTACAATTTTGCGAAACGCGTACTGAGAGGAGGTCCTTGCACACCAACAGTCTCAGCTATCTCCATCACCGGCAGCCCTCCTCTCGATATTATTGTTAGGTCTCATACAGCGTTCCTAAAGGAAATCTACGAAGGAAATTTTGAATACAGACCAGGTCCTGCCTCTTTGCCATACCCTCCAGATAGACGTCAATTGTCTTTCAGTCTAAACATCGAGGAGATAACAACACCCATAATATTTACAGACGGATCAAAAATGAGGCTGGGGTGGGCACTGCAATTGTTCCCTCATCAGAAGATCAGCAGCCCGTTCTCTTACGGCTCCATCCAGACTGCACAGCCTTCCAGGCTGAACTTCTGGCAATCGATGGGCGGTCCGTCTGGTGGAGGAAGGTTATTCTAGAGAGGAAATCACTATCGCGTCGGACTGCAAATCAGCTCTGTCAGCCATATGTACGTCAGGTCTAGTCCGATCGACATTAGTAGCTGAGATTATTCTCGCCCTTAACACCAACCAAAATTTAAAGCTGTGTTGGGTGCCGGGACACTGCGGCATCGACGGAAACGAAAGAGCAGACAGAGCTGCTAAGAACGCGGCCGTTTCGACCTTAGAGCCATAATTTTCCATCCTGCCTAGAAGCCTGGCCCGTAACCATTCACACACGGCAGCCCTAGACGCATGGACGTATGTTTATTGCCGGGACCACTCCAACAGACACCTGAGGAGAATAGCCCATACTCCAGACCGGATGCTCCAATTCCTCCCTAAGGTCTGTCCTGGAGAAGTCACCACCACCTTACTTACAGGACATGGCCATGTTCGGGCAGACTTGGTTCTCTGGCATCCTGGGGAAGACCCATCTTGCCCACATTGTATGGAGGAACAACAGATTGTGGACCACCTTCTATTCAGATGCCCTGCTTTCATGCGTCACAGAATGCAGACAGCCCTGCTGCTTGGGAAGACTTCCTTCGACCCAGTCTCGTTGGCTGGACTCCCGGTTTCTCTGCAGGCATGGAGCTTCCTGACCAGCTGGTTCGGCTCTGCAATTGGCTCTATGTAAATATAATCTAGAGTAACTGGTTTCTACTAGTTAGCTGGACAGCCCGGGCAGTTGGCGTTTCTTGCGCTCCAGGGGCCCGGGTTATCCTTATTTTCTCTCTCTCTCTCAGGGGTCAGTCAGTTCAGTGGATGCAAGATAGCAGACAGCAGCAGCAGACAGATCGTTAGTAAGTCTTTGTGAACGGGGTGGATGGCCCGCCGGCCGCTACTTGGTCTCTGCCTTCCCTCTCCCTGATGCCTCGGATTCCCCTGTGATTCGTCTCTGTGTGCCTTACCACTCACCACCATCACGACTGCGCAATCATCATCTTTCCCCACGACTCAATACAACAGACCAGACCACCGAAATACCACAGCTAAAGAAGAAAATCGACAGGATTCGACATCGAGTCGACAGGATTCGACATAAGAGTCGACAGGATGAACAAAGACGAAAAAGAAGCCCGAGAGCAGGAGATCGGAGAGTTCCCCAACAGCGACCACGGACCGACAACACCACCACCCCTTCTTGGCATCATCCTTCAGTTGGCAACCTTCCTAGAAGGACTGCAACCCCTTCATCCCCGAGACCTGGATCTTACAGCCTTTGATGTCTTCTCCCTTCCATCTCCAGCCATCACATCTTCCGCTCAACGCCAGCAATCTCCCGAAGTTTTCAACTCAAGCCGGAATCATCCTTTCCAAGGTACTTTATATCTATCTACCTGTCTTTCATGCTCCCACTTTCCTGCTATTTTAGTTTTCGCATACAATATATAATGCCTATTTTCTTAGTTATATCCCTTTTTCTCAAATAGTTTTAAATATCAATGTTGCCATAGTTGTTTTGCCTTTTAAATTGCACCACACCTTTAATCATTTTAAACATTATTTTGCTCTGCGTAATTTGTACCTAAAATATATCTCACATTCCATATTTTACTTTTGAAAATTTGCAATTAGGTTTAACCATATACAACTATAAATTCTTAACACCATATGTAAAACAGTCGGCCAAGAGGACAACAACAAAATAAATTTACCTATTTTTCAATATTTGATTAAACTATCTTTAACATTTTTTAAAAAATCATATTTCCACTATATTTTCGATATGACCGCATTACCTTATGGCTTCACATTTCCATCTTTTGTGTTTAAATTCCCTAACTTTTAATATTTTGATATTTTTCTCATTTAACTTCATTACTTAATGTTATTATTTTAAAAATTTGCATTTTAAACTCCATTGCTTATTTACTGTGTTAATATCTAAAAGCGTTTCTGCCAAAATGTAAATTTAGCGATACCAACGCACACAACTGAAACACGACAAGGATAAACAAAAATTTGATCTTAATCACAAAACACCTAACTTTGAAATTGGAGACCTCGTTCTTGTCAAAGTGTACCACCATCCTAACACTGGAAAGCTTACCCCTTATTTCACAGGTCCCGACATAATTTTAGAAATTATTTCTCCCAATGTGGTAAAAATTAATAGACCAAATCAACCGCTCAATAAGGAACACGACACAATACATGTCAACAAACTCAGGCCCTACACAGAAAGCGTCCCTCATATAGCACCCGCCACCAGGCAAGCCCATTATGTTCAACCCAAAGACAATGACTCATTTCCGTTCCGACATCTCTCACCGGACTTGTTCCAAGAATACCAACTCCCGATCAAACCATCTAGCAGCCAACCTCTTCTACCTCTAACCCCAAATCTTTTTACCCTAATTCAAGTAGAACCGACTTCAAGTAACAATGCTTCCCCAGTTCCCCAGCTACAAATCAATCATGAACCAACCCGGTCCCAAGTCAGGTCATCAACCCTCCAACATAAATGGCTCAGCCCACAACTAATCTCTCTCATAAAAAATATATGATACAATATGAAAACATTTTTTATTTTCCACTTAATTCTCCTAATTAACACGCTAACAATGCCTTTCTCCACCGTCCCGCTAATCACGCTTATCTACATAGGAATATACGCACAAGAAACTGATAGACTTTTTCAACTACAAGAAACTATTTTCCAACTACTTACCATCATCTGGATTTTGATAGGAGAAACCGTTCAACGTCTATTTAGAACTCCCCCACCACCTACGTCCTGACAACTATTTCCCTTACATCACAGATAGCTTATCCCAACCTTATTTTATTTGTAATCCACGTGTTGTACCATACTACCCCGCAACTATCTCCCTTAAAATCAATGTGTTGTCGCAATGCTGCACATTGATTCGTTTGTCAACCCATGTACCCACACATGTTTCTCACCCTATGTTACCACTACAACATCTTTTCAAGCAATCTTTAAAACCTAAAGTGGACTTGTTTACAAATTTTAATCAATGTTTTTCCCATTGTCCCACTTCTGTAAATATAATTATATTTTAATTTTATTTCACCATTTTTCTTTTCACACTTCTCAACTTCTGCAATTGTTTTCTCTCAACAACCACGAAATTACCTTGCCTTTCACCAAATCTTACCATCTTAGCGGATCTTTTCACCACCAGCGCGACCCATGTCTTTGTCAGTTTTTTTTAATGTGATGTTTTTTTATGTTTTGTTTATGTTCATTTTTTCACACTTGCAGCATTTCCCTTGATGTAGTTTGTCCATACACCAAGCTTAAATACTCTGCAGGCATTTTGTTTTTTCACTCACTCACCATCACGCTATTTTCATGTTTTTTTTTTTTCACCCAAGACCGCTAAGTGGAGAACAATAGTTTTTTTTTATCCCTTGTTAACTAGTTCCAAGACGTTCTAGCAAAACGCCTTGCAAACCCATGTTCTCAAACTAATCCTGCTTTCAACCAATTTGATCACCATATTGTCACTCTTTTAACAGTTCCTACTTCATCTTTCCATTCTGTAACCTTGTCGACCGCCAATTCTTACCACACTGTAAATAGCTTTGTTTGTTTACCCAATTAATTTTCCCCACCAAAAATTACTTCCCATCTACCAGAATTTAACTCAGGATGCACCTTTTTAAATTCTTCAACACAGGGGGCCCATCTGTGGTAATTTAAGAATCATAAATACCTGTGTAAATACTCACCACCTCTTCTTACACCCCCTACTCTAATATGGACTTTTAATCATGGTACCCAATCCTCCTTTAATCAATTTAACTTTGTATGTATCGTTTTTATGTGTTCAATTAAATAAAGAGGTACATCTAGAGGGAACGTAGAAACCAAAAGGGCTTACCCGCAGACAATGAGGTCAATCGCCCCGTCAACGCGGCGCCAATAAAATGACGTAACAGGGCTTACCCGCAGCCAAATAAGGTCAACCGTCCCCTCGACGCCAGGGCGCCAGACGTCCGGTGACGTAAGACTTGAGCATATAAAAAGGGCTTGCCCCGCAGGGGTCAGTCAGTTCAGTAGATGCAAGATAGCAGACAGCAGCAGCAGACAGATCGTTAGTAAGTCTTTGTGAACGGGGTGGATGGCCCGCCGGCCGCTACTTGGTCTCTGCCTTCCCTCTCTCTGATGCCTCGGATTCCCCTGTGATTCGTCTCTGTGTGCCTTACCACTCACCACCATCACGACTGCGCAATCATCATCTTTCCCCGCGACTCAATACAACAGACCAGACCACCGAAATACCACAGCTAAAGAAGAAAGTCGACAGGATTCGACATAGAGTCGACAGGATTCGACATATATATGTCATAATTTGTATATAATTGTATGCTCCCCGACCCACTATGCATGTACAAATGTATGAGTTTCAAAGATTTAATAAAAGAATAAGGTAACTGGAGGAAAGAAAGTAACAAAAGACATAGGAAATAGGCCTAAAGCTGGCACGACTATTCTGGGCACCCCTGTGTCAATATTGCAGGGGCAGAGACCGGACGTCTCTAGTGACCGCAGAAGTTATATTAGTCGCGAAGCACTCAATACTTCCTGACAAAGCAGGACGTATCTGGTATCCACAGAAGTTATATTAGTATAGAGACACCCCATACTTCCGACCCAAGACCGGACGTATTTTGATAACGCGGAAGTAAATAAAGTGGAAATAGCACTCGACACTTCCTATCAGGCAGGCCATATCTTTCATCAAGGAGAACCGCGGTCCAATCAGAAGACAGCACCTTAAGTAGGTCAACCAATAGGAAAAGATCATGTGACATCTCTCGACCAATCAAAAAGAAACTGAGTCTTGGTGTTAAATCGAAAAGTAAGAATTGAGTCACGTTTTCGCTCTCATAGGAACAACACCTAGAGTTGTTCACTGGCTCTCGCCGAGTTCGGACAGTTGCTCCTTCGCTTCCAACAAGGTAACATCTACTCTAGAGATCTCTCTCTCTCCGCTCATTTCATCTAAATCCAATCATCGCCATGTGATCAACTAATTAATAAGTCAAATCGCTCAGCTCTTCTCAAGCTTTCTTCCCTCCAACCCAGTTGCCTTTTATTTTCAAACCCAATCACGTGTCCTGATTATTCCTAACTGTATGCTTAAACTTCCACTCAAACGACTGCGTTTCAACCAATCCTCACCATTCAAATCGAACAACAAGAAATTCCGCAACGATATTGCCACAGAACGGTTAAGTCGACAGGATTCTACAACAGTGTAATACATCAAATATTGCAGTGTAATAACTTTGCATCATATTACAAAAGTCGACAGGATAAAGAGATGGAATTAAATCAGGATCCCATAGGCGTAAAGTCAGACGGTCCGACGGAAACAATGGAAAGAAGGCAAGAAGTAAGAGAGAGCGAACCGACAGGAGAAAGACAGGAGGTGACCGGCCGAGAGACAACTGCGCCCCTAGCGGACGCCGTCAACCAGCTGTCAACGCTCCTGACCCGGGAAAAAATTTCTGATGGAGCGGAGTCGGCGATCCCACCTTTCGACGGCGCATACAGCGCGACACAGTTTTTCCAGACGTTCGACCGAAAAATGGAAGACGCATCCGTGGGAGAACAAGAAAAATTACTGCGCCTGCCAAACTACCTGGTGCGACAACCCCTGGAGCTCTTCAGGAAACTTCGACTGGCCGACCGGAGTTATTTCCAGGTGAGACAAATCCTCCTAGATCTCTACCCTGAGTCAAGCGAAGCGTCCTTTGCGAAATATTTCGCCATGAAACTTACTGGACAAGCCAACCTAGAGACCTACTACCGGGAAAAAACCGCCATGGGATTGCAACTAGGACTTCCACAAGAGGTGATCCTCGAGACGCTGACAGAAGGACTGCCATTCAACGACCAGCGCCTAGTCCGCGTAGTACCTCCCGAGAACCTAGGAGAATGGTTCCGACTGGTACAGCGGATCCACGGGCCCAGTGCACCGACAACGCGACCCAGAGAAGATCAACCACCCACAATGTCGGGTCCGTACCACAGCACACCCCGACGCCCAGGTGCATGGAATGCACCTCTTCCACCATCCAATTGCAAGTTCTGCGGCGCGAGACACTGGCACAGCGAATGCCGACGTCGACCAGTCCCGACGACCCACGAAAAAGTCCGGACAGTGCAAACGGTCCCAAAATCACCAGTTCCGATTCCACAACAACCAAGTCAAGCCAGAGACACCCCAGCCGAGCAACCCTTTCGAGACTGAGGTAGGCTCCCTAAACCAACTGACTGTCAAACTTTTTCTAGCCCCTAATGTATCATGCCCCTTTTTAATTGATACAGGCGCCAGCCTGAGTATAGTGCCATATAATATTTATCATATGCTAAAAACCCACCTGCCTAATTTAACCCTTGAGGGACATTCACTACACCTCCAAACCCTAAACGGATTTGCAAAAACCATGGGTAAACTATCTATCCCACTGACAATAGGACAAATATCACGAAAGGAGAATTTCCATGTAGTGAATGCACCATTGCCATTTGGAATTCTTAGTATCAATAGCCTCCATAAATTCAGATTAACCATAGATTTTAATAAATGCACTATATTCCAGCTGGGCGCCCCATTGTCTACCCTTTCCTACCATTTTAATCATGTGTCCAATGTATGCACGTACTGGCAGTGTCAGGCGATGTCACAAAAAATTTTCCCCGCATCCCAACTTTCCGCCTATGACAACCATTGCGTGCATTCATTGAGAAAAACCCACTTATCTACATGCCCCTTTTTCACTAAAGCCAATTGCCCTTTTTACATGCCCTCAAATAATCAAACCACAACAACTTCAACTTATGAACCTGTCCAAAACGCACCCACACAGCGGGATAACTCGCATACCAAAAACATAGGTGATCACACACCGTTGCACAACTCTCACATGACCAACCCACACAACGAACTCGACACTCACACTAATACACAACAAAACCCTTTACCCCATGCATACTACAACACAACACCTAACACTCACTATACACCACAGTTCACAACACTTCTACAAAGGTACACTCACATTTTTTCACAGGACAAATTCAACGTACCATGCTTACGGATTCCACCAGTAAAAATACCCACGAATTCCAAAAAAATAATCACCATACGTCCATATCGTGTTCCGATATGTGACCAACAAGAAATCCGTAACCAAATACAACAAATGCTGGAGAACGACATCATAGAGCAATCTTTTTCACCTTTCTCGAGCCCTGTCACCCTCGTCACTAAGCGCGACAAGACCAAACGGTTTTGTATCGATTATAGGAAGGTGAATGAGCTAATCAGCTCTGATGTCCATCCCCTCCCGAGAATCGAGGATATTCTAGACCGCCTCGCACAGGCCAAATATTTCTCCACGGCCGACATATCCTCTGCGTATTGGCAAGTCCCAATACACCCCGATTCTCGACCACTGTTAGCATTTGCCACCTTTGAAGGATTATACCAACCCACTCGATTACCTTTCGGGTTAAAAACCAGTCCTCAGATTTACGAACGAGCCATAAGTCAGGTCCTACAGAGACACGGACTTGACTGTGTGGCACATTACTTTGATGATTTCATCATTTACTCCAACACATTGGAGGAACATCAAAACCACCTGCGACAATTTTTCGCCTTTTGCGAAGCGGAGAAGTTACAACTTAACTTCGCGAAATGCGAATTTTTTAAGCAATCCATAAATTTTCTAGGTTACACCATCACAGCTGGTACAATTACACCACTTACACGCAATACCGACATCATCCACGCCATTAAACAACCACACAACCGAAAAACACTACAATCCTTCTTAGGCGCTGTGAACGTCTATAACAAATTCATTCCGGAATACGCTCGCTTGCGAGCACCACTCAACAATCTCCTCAAAAAGGATGTCGTGTGGAACTGGAATGAAGTTTGTCAAAAGGCGTTCATTGACCTGAAAGAAAACCTCACACAACACCCCATTTTACACCTTTACCAAGAAGGTCTGCCATGCCAAGTGTATTGCGATGCATCCACCCTCGGTATAGCAGGCATTCTCAAACAAGTTCACCCTGACGGGAACATATATCCAGTTCAATATTTCAGCCGAACATTGCGCCCACACGAGAAAAACTACTCCATCTCTGAACTTGAATGCTTAGCAATCGTTGAGAGTGTGGAGAAGTTTCGCATCTATCTTATGGGCAGAAAATTTACTATATTTTCTGACCACCACGCATTGCAGTGGCTGAAAACCATCAAAAACCCGTCCGGCAGACTGTTTCGATGGAGTTTACGACTATCGAGTTACGAATATGAGGTCCGCTACATAAAGGGAAAACTACAATATGAAGCAGATCTCTTGTCCCGTAACCCGTTTTGTGGATTCTTGGACGCCACCCTTATCAAGACCCACCAACATCCTCCATCGAAAGAGTCTAGTTTGACCATTGATCGTAATGGATTACATACAGTTTCCCGAAAAGGTATAACCAAGATTATACTTCCAAAACCACTCATACAACAACTCTTACAAACAGTACACACACAATACAATCACCCCGGTATTTCACAAATGTCACGAATCATCTCCACACAATATTACTGGCAAGGTATGTCAAAAGATATTAAACAAAAAGTTAAAACCTGTCCCACCTGCCAATTAACAAAACGTCCAGTAGGACCCACTTACGGAGAATTAAGTCAACCTCCGGAATCTAAAGAACCCTTCGACCTTTTATCTCTAGACACCATAGCAGGATTTGCCAAATATGGCAACACCAAGATATATCTCCATGTGGTAGTCGATCATTTTTCACGCTACGCATGGGCTTTTCCATCTAAATCCACCAGTACCACCACCTACCAACAGGTACTTAAGCGAGTATTCCAGGATGGTTCTCCAAAACGCCTTCTTACGGATAGAGCCCCTGCCTTCACTTCACCCAAATTTCGTAGTTTTCTCCTTAATAGAAATATTCACCCGTTAATCACAACCAGCAACAACCCACAAGCCAACGGCCTATGTGAACGCCTGAACGCCACCCTCACGGGAAAACTTAGGTTATTACACCTAGAAAATCCTAAGGTCGCATGGACCAAGTTGGTCAAGAAGGTTACACTTATATATAACAAGACACCCCACTCTACCACAGGTTTTCCACCCATATACTTAATGTTTGGTATCCTACCCCCAGAAATCTCTAATCATAACACACCGTACCCAGATATCGACAAAGCTAGAAAAATTGCACACACACGCACACAAAACAAACATTTACAAGACAAAAACACTTATGACCAACGACACAAGCAACCACATTTCGAAGTAGGTGATCTAGTGTTAGTAAAATTATATCACCACCCAAATACAGGGAAACTTGCGCCATATTTCACAGGACCTCACACAATATTAGAAATTATTTCACCAAATGTGGTCCGCATAGATCGACCAAATCAACCACTTCAAAGAAACACTGACACAATCCACGTCAACAAACTTAAACTGTATACAGAAAAAATCCATTATATATTACCACCCGCCGTTAGCACATATCATATAAAGCACAACCCTAATTACACGTTCCCTTTCAAACATTTAACACCCGAATTATTCCAAACAGAGTCATTAAGGTTCAAACCCACCAGCAGCGAACCTTTCAGGCATTTAGACCCTGCCATTTTTACAACAAGACGATTTGCATCACTCTTCCCTGATGTTAAAAACTGCAAACCTGACAACCAGCTCAATCAGCTCACACCACTCCCTAAAGATATCAAACAGGAGAACTGCGAACCTACCAATCATTCAAATTCTACAATTCATAAGGTTCAAGCAAATATTTCAGAGTCCCCAGTTACAAAAATATGGACGAACATGGGGCAATACCCTATTTTTCATCTGATTTTCATCCTTTGTTTGTTACTTCTGCCATACAACTGTATTCCAATTTTATTCATCAATTACTTGTTTATCTATACCATGCCCGCTCATAAAATCTTCGAACTACAAGAGGCAGTTTTTAATTTTGGACAAACATTAGGAATCATCTTTGCAGAAAATCTAAAAAGACTCCGAAGAGATAGAAGTAATTGAAGAATGACCAACCAATGTCGGAGAAGTCACACTCCAAAAACAAGATGCAAATAGCAATTAGGCGGACAGGAAACGTAGTTCCCCCACTTCCTGATCCAATTACATGCAAATAGTGTGGGAGGGTAATTTTAGGATCGGACCTCGCGTCCCCGACACGTCCCGCTTCCGGCGTCTCATTACAAGGCCCCGCTCATCCAAATTAGATCACCGCTCTCCCCAGCCACAGATTCCTCTATGCCACCAATTTTTGATTCCAGTTCGAGTCTACATATCGATTTTTACCACCCAATTCCACATCCACAAGACAACACATAGAACTAGCCCACACATTTCTTACACAACAGACTTCTAACATTTTTTCACAACACACACAAAGACAAAAAATTACACATAAAGGTTATATAGATTTCCATGTCTCCTGTACACATAACATAAACGCACTTGAGGGCTAGAATCACGTTTTCACCTAAGTGTCGCTACAGATGAGACAAAAAATATATAGGGCATAATTGAGCAATTAAAACATTTATAGGGCAAAATGGAACAATCAATACATTTAGATCAGGGCATGTAGATACCAAAGGGTTCAAACCAATACACCTTATTTTTCATATCAATCATTTTCATTATTTTCTCTCAATTAAAAATGTAAATATTTAATCAATTTACCAATTTATTCAACTTAACATCACTTTTAATCATTAATTATCATATATTTACCACTTAGTTATGTTATCATAGTTTCCAATCAACAAAAACTCATTGGTTTTCTTTCAAAATTGGATATTATATTTCATTTTGATTTACAAAAACATTCTTTTTTTTCTATCCTTTTTCCACCATGCAACCAAGCATTTACTTTGATTTCTCCCAACTTTTATATTATTTTTGATTTCCTCCAACTTTTATTTTTAATTATTTTTTTATTTCTCAAAAGCCCTAATAAAAATCCCTCGTTTTCCATTCCCAATTTCGAGCGAGAATATGGTTAGGCATTTTTCCTTTTTTCTTTTTTTTTTTCTCACCATTCAACCAAGCACTCAACTTTGATTTCGCTCAAAAACCTTTTATTTTATTTTATTTTGATTTCAAAAGACCTTATGAAATTTCCTCGAATCCTTTTCCAAAATTCGAGCAAAAAAGTAACTAGGCATTTTCCCTTATCACCATACAACAAAACAATTTTTCTTTTCAACCCAACACATTCAATTTTGATTTCATTCAACTATTCTTATTTTATTTTGTTTTGATTTCAAAGCGCCTTATGAAATTTCCTCGATTTCTTTTCTCAAAATTCGAGCAAAAAAGTAACTAAGCAGTTGTCTTTGTCACCATGCAACAAAACAATTTTTTTTTTCAACCAAACACATTCAATTTTGATTTCATTCAACTATTCTTATTTTATTTTGTTTTGATTTCAAAGCGCCTTATGAAATTTCCTCGATTTCTTTTCTCAAAATTCGAGCAAAAAAGTAACTAAGCAGTTGTCTTTGTCGCCATGCAACAAAACAATTTTTTTTTTTCAACCAAACACACTCAATTTTGATTTCATTCAACTATTTTTATATTATTTTTATTTTGATTTCAAAAGTCTTAATAGAACTCCCTCGAATTCATTTCTTATCTCGAGTAGAATTCGTTTAGGCGCATTTTCCTTTTTTTTTTTAGCCCACTATGTACCATAGCATTCATTGATTTCTTACAATTAAAAATTTTTTGACTTCTATTAATTATACTCAACCTATGCCATCAACACCATTCTATTTTTCTTTTATATCACCAGCAATGTTTGTATATAGCCCCTTCATACCCACAACTAATTTTCCCACAAAATTATTTTTCACTTTACAGAATTCTCTCAGGCTAACCCCTTCTTGAATTCTTCACATGTAGGGGGCGCATCTGTCATAATTTGTATATAATTGTATGCTCCCCGACCCACTATGCATGTACAAATGTATGAGTTTCAAAGATTTAATAAAAGAATAAGGTAACTGGAGGAAAGAAAGTAACAAAAGACATAGGAAATAGGCCTAAAGCTGGCACGACTATTCTGGGCACCCCTGTGTCAATATTGCAGGGGCAGAGACCGGACGTCTCTAGTGACCGCAGAAGTTATATTAGTCGCGAAGCACTCAATACTTCCTGACAAAGCAGGACGTATCTGGTATCCACAGAAGTTATATTAGTATAGAGACACCCCATACTTCCGACCCAAGACCGGACGTATTTTGATAACGCGGAAGTAAATAAAGTGGAAATAGCACTCGACACTTCCTATCAGGCAGGCCATATCTTTCATCAAGGAGAACCGCGGTCCAATCAGAAGACAGCACCTTAAGTAGGTCAACCAATAGGAAAAGATCATGTGACATCTCTCGACCAATCAAAAAGAAACTGAGTCTTGGTGTTAAATCGAAAAGTAAGAATTGAGTCACGTTTTCGCTCTCATAGGAACAACACCTAGAGTTGTTCACTGGCTCTCGCCGAGTTCGGACAGTTGCTCCTTCGCTTCCAACAAGGTAACATCTACTCTAGAGATCTCTCTCTCTCCGCTCATTTCATCTAAATCCAATCATCGCCATGTGATCAACTAATTAATAAGTCAAATCGCTCAGCTCTTCTCAAGCTTTCTTCCCTCCAACCCAGTTGCCTTTTATTTTCAAACCCAATCACGTGTCCTGATTATTCCTAACTGTATGCTTAAACTTCCACTCAAACGACTGCGTTTCAACCAATCCTCACCATTCAAATCGAACAACAAGAAATTCCGCAACGATATTGCCACATATATATATATATATATATATATATATATATATATATATATATATATATATGTCGAATATATATATAGTTAAAAGAGTATATTTCATATAATATTAATATCATTAATAAAACTGATAACTAGCAATGATAGCAATGTGTGCCTATAACTAGAAATTCCACAAATCACAGTAAGATCTAATGATAGCGGTTTCAAATGAGATGAAGATATTCTCCCAAAAGATAGGTTTACTTGAGCGTAGTTTCCCCCATAACAAAATATTATTATAACATATCCCTCCCCTTCATCAAAATTAGATATCATCACAGCAATATATCATATATAAATTGTTATTATTTTTATATAATATAATAATAATAAATATAAAAATATCATATATTGTCAGAAATATTTTGTCAGCCATCTTAAGAACGTGAATAGATAAATGGTAGAAATTTCAACTTCTTCCTTTGATAACTAATTGCATTCTTCTTTATATTAAAATGATGATTTTAACAAAATCAATTTTAAATGCTATATTTATTCATGTGAATTGTTTTATAATATATTTTTGTTTAAAATTTGACCTTTTGAGTATAACAATGGAGGGTAAACAAAATTTTTGTTAGAAAAATTATATTGTTCAATATTCTAAATATATGACCCCATCTCCATAATTATATTTCTATGAATATATATATGTTATATAAAGGTATTATTTGAAATGTTATATTAAAATATTATTATATTTAAAATTATATATTTCATAGTTACAAATACTGCTAAATCGGCCGCCAGAGGTCACGCTTTCTCTATAAATAATCATTGTTGTTGTTCCCCGTTGGTCGGCTCAAACCTTTTGTACATTATGTAAATAAGTATTTCATTTTTATTCTTACGCCTTAAGCCAGGCAGTACTTTAATCAAATTATGTTCTTTATATTACTTTAGCTCAAATAAAACAATCTCTGATCAAAACCATTATTATTTTTATTTCAAGATTATTCAACCACGACTGCACCGCCATAGCTTAATCCTCAAGATAACCAAAATCAAGATAATCTCAACAATTCTAAATACAAGCAGAAAATATCTTTTTTCTTTATATAAGAATAGTCGACAGGATATTTACCTGTTTATTTTTTCAAAATGGCAAAAGCAAAATTTATCAAACTCAAATATGCAAATTCTTCTTCAAACAAACATAATTCTCTACAATCAAACATAGCCTAATTCAAGCCAACATAGCCATCCCTAATTAAACATAGTCCAATTCAACAAGAAATAACCTACCCCAATCAAACATAGCCCAATACAAGCAAACATGGCCTTCTTCACAAGTAAACATAGTCATCTCCACAACAAACCTAGCTTACCTCATTCAAACATAGCCTTCTCCAAACAAACATAGCCTTCTCCACAAGCAAACATAGCCTTCTCCACAAGCAAACATAGCCATCCATAATCAAACATAGCCCAATTCAAGCGAACATAGCCATTCCCAAGCAAACATAGCCCAATCCATATAAACATAGTTCTCCACAACCAAACATGGTCAACTTCAAGAAGACATCGCCATATCCAGTTAACTCAGGACAACTCCGGAAATCTCCATCCTCAACCATCACCCGCTTCCACGCAACAAGCAGCCTTCTTCCATACAGCCATCTCCAGAAATCAACTCCACCCATCCTCTGTAACACGAGTCATCTAAAGCCAACTCCAGCCAGCATCATCTAACCCAAGGTACTTTGTATCTACCATTTTTCGTAGTTTTCTCAATTTTAACTTTTTAATTATCGTTCATGATTTGCAATAGTTTTAAATCGCCTATTATACTTTTATACCCTTTTCTCAAATTAATTTTGCCATAGCTGTTTTTTTTTCTTCTAGGTTGCACAACACCTCTTAATCTTGCTACACCTTATTTTGCTTTGCATAATCTGTACTTAAATATATTTCATTCCATATTATACTTTTAAACTTTTGTAATTAAGTTGAACCTTTAGCACCATATCAGTTCTTAACATACCATATGTAAAACAGTCGGCCGGGAGGACAACAACAAAATAACATTACCTATTTTCCACATCTTCAATATTTTATTAAACTATCCTTAGCATTTTTTAAAATCATATTTCTACTATACAAGCCGAATGACCCGGGCAACGCCCGTGTTTTACCCGATTGAATGTTTTGATACTATTTGTTACAATTATAAATTGGCGCCTTAAATAAATGCATGTGTTAGTTGATAACTATAGCCTATGTGCTTTGTCTATGTACTGTTGGCTTTCGTAGGCGTCTCTTACTGGGAAAAAGAAAGAGAGGATTCCATTTGGTTATTAACTAATATATGCATTTATTTAAGGAGCGACCCGCTCCAACACAATGGTTACAAAAACGAAAAAGCGAGTGGGGGGGGGGGGCAAAGGTGGCGTGATCGTAGCCGACCAATAGGAGGGCGCCATTCCAAAAAAAAGCAAACGGTGACAGAGATGATTGATGAAGAATGACGCTCGTAACTGTATATAGAATATTTTCGTAAATGAACACAATACCCTATAGCTTCACATTTCTATCTTGTTTAAAATTCCCTTACTTTTAATATTTTCTTATTTAATCTCATTTCATGATGTTTTAATTTTAAAAATTTGCATTTTTACCCCCATTACTTATTTCATATGTAATTAATATCTAAAAGCGTTTCTGCCAATATGTAAATTTAGCGCTACCAACATATGTAAATTTTAACTCTTATTTTTATCCATCTTGATTCTTTTTTTAATGCCCATTCTTTATTCTTACCATTACCTTTTTTTAATCTTTACATGTTCATTCCTTGTTTTCACATTTTGCCTTTGTATATTTTTACTTTGTCTACAACTTAATACTTTTTTTTCATAAATGCCCTTTTTCTTATAAACACCCAATGATTCCATTTATCTTTTGCCAATTTAATCATTTTATACTTTTGTAAATATCATTCATTCTATTTTCCTTCCTCATTTTTAATATTATATGTGTATTTTTTTTTGTCTATTGGTTCACAATAAGCCAATACGATTATGGAACACCTTTTTTTTCTCTTTAACAATCATTACATTATGTATGACTTTGTACTTTCCTGTCTATTGGTTACCATATTTAAAACCAATATGATAAGTGAATATCACCTCTCACCTTTCTTTCTAATCATTTTATCTTTTTTTTTTTTTTTAAGCTATATTTTTATCACTTTTCTCTGAATTTAACCCATATTATTTTCTTCACAGGGTGGAAATGTTATATAAAGGTATTATTTAAAATGTTATATTAAAATATTATTATATTTAAAATTATACAGGGTGATCCAAAAGTCCCGCACTATTTTAAAAATTAATAACTCCGCGAATATTTGCGCTAGAGCAATGCGGTAAACACCATTGTGGTCAGGATGCAATGGGATTTTTTATGGCCAATAATGAAAAAAATCGAAATTGATTTTAGTTACAATTTTATTCGCCAGATGGCGCACTACCAGAATCAGAGATTCAGCCGCCAAATTGTTTGATAAATTGAAAAATATAACTGATCGACACGTATTTTACCTTTTTGAATACCAGGAAAGAACCCTAATAATATCAAATAACAAATTAATAAAACACCACTTCGCCAAAAGTATGATGAATTGGTTAACGATTTTTAAATGCAATCAGAGATATGTAAAATAGGTAAATGCAAATTAAAACATGTAGCAAAATAAAATTGATATTTTAGATACGGTTTGTTTCCGAAGATAATAAATTTCTAATATTTTTAATTCAACTCTCTCTCATGTACACAATTTTAAAAAATGTGTCCCCTCAAATAAAAATATTTTTTAAATAGACCTTTTGCGTTGAAAAACGTGGTAGTAAAATCATTTTGTATTATTTTTTTGCACAAAATTTCTAAAGTTATTGGTGTACAGAAAATATTCTTTATGCTATTTCTTCTAATGAGCGAAAAGCGAAAAACTAAACATAAGGGGAAAAATTGTGTGTACCAGTGTTATTCGAGAAGTTATAACACTCTGGTTTGCACGATATAATATGTGAGCAAATGACAAACAAAATATTACTGTTCACAAAAAAAAAAAAGAGTCAAGATGTGAGGACAGCATTTATTATCCCCATAACCTAACACAAAGAGCTGCAAAATATTGGTAGATAATATAATACATGGCAGCTTATATAACACATTAGGTAACTGCCTTCTCTCTTGTATTAGGTCACAATCCTTGCTCAATGTGGCACCCTTCATTCTCAATCACCGCCTGCAGACCATAAATGACAGAATGGACAGCATTAAATGACATATCTGTTGAAATTGATAAAACGTTCCATCTAATAGAAGCCTTCAACATGGCCAATGTGGTAGGCCAGCATCGATAAACACACGATTTAATGTACCCCCATAAACAAAAATCGCAAGGCGTCAAGTCTGGTGATCTTGGAGGCCACTGGTATATAAAGTGGCGACTTATAACACGATTTTCAACGAATGTATTATTCAGCAATTGTTTGGCACCTCGGGAGATATGAGGAGGTCCTCCAACTTTCATGAATGTTATTTCGCTTAGTGCTTTTTCCCTGCAATATGGGAATACCCTTTTCTCTCAAAAGTTGAACATAACGTTCACCAGTTACAAAAACGGTTTTAAAAGTTCTTTTATTGATTTTTCAAATAAAAATGGCCCAATAATAAAAGAGGAAGTGAACCCACACTAAACTGTAACTCTAGGCTGATAAAGTGGCATTTCTGTAAAAATCCTAGGGTTTTCTGTTGCCCAAAAGCGGCTGTTTTGAATGTTAAATTCTCCGTTTAGAGAAAGTGAGCATCATCTGTCCACAGAACATTCGACAGCCAGTTTTCATCAATATCAATTTGCCGGAAAACCCATGCAGCGAATTCTTGACGCATCTCAAAATCGCCAACTTTCAGCTCGTGAAATCTTTGAATTTTGTATGGGTACACACAATAGAGACATTAAGTGAAGCCTCTTCGGATATCGAATCATACTCGGCGATTTTAACGCCAAAAGTTCAACTTGGTGATCATCTGTCCAGGATAACAAAGGTCACTGACCTCGACCTTACACCATTAAATAAGGGAGAGAACACCTATCTATCCAAGTCCACAGGCACAGAATCCGCAATAGACATTACAGCGATAAATTTAAACATCGCACCCACAACACAATGGAAAATCCTGAGAGGTGCAATCAGTGACCACAGACCAATTTTAACAACCCTAAACTTCAAAATTGAGCATGTCCAACAAAATAATAGAACATGGAACTTTAGGAAAGCCGACTTGAAAAAAAGTCACAGAAAAGCTTGAAGAACCGTGCAACGAAAAATTGAATTACAGAACGCTTGACAAAAACTTGGAAACTTCTCTTCGAATATATCAAAAGCTGCAAAAGCATCGATACCTAGAAGGAGACGTTAGACCTGTGGATACCTTACTGGAAGGACAACAACATCGAGGCAATGATTGCAGAGAGAGACAATATCAATGAACTTCTTTAAAAAATAAAACAGAAGAAAAGAGAAAGGAACACATTGAAATTAGTCACAAAATAGAACAAGAAATTTGGATATGCAAACAAGAGAAAAATGGCAGAATTCTGCGAAAAAATGGATCCAAGAAAAGACAGCCAACACTGGAATATGATTAGAGTGTTAGAAAACAATCAAAACCAACACCAATCCTCCAATACCCTAACCGATATGAATAGAACAGCGAGAACGAGAACAAACAGATAGCTAACATAATTGCTGAATATCTTTCAAGCACTTCCATACTCAAATATACGAATGAAGACAGGACTCTAAAAATAATATAAACCAATTAGTTAAACAAGCAAGAAAATTCCATCAACAAGATATTTTCTCGAGAGACTTCACACTGAATGAGCTAAACTCATCAATAAAAAAATCCAAGAGGTCACCAAGAGATAATCTAATCTTTGGTCAAATGATTAAACACTTTGAAGACAAAGCTAATAAACAACTCCTACGAATACTGAACATTTCATGGTAAACTGGTAAACTACCAAAGAATTGTAAGATATCAATTACTGTGCCAATACTGAAACCAAACAAAGATGCCAAGGAATCCAAGAACTATCGGCCAATTGCTCTCACCAGCATACTTTGTAAAATAACAGAACGGATTATCCACTCTAGGCTCATAGTCTGGCTCACTAACAATAATAAAATGAACTTCTACCAAACTGCCTATAGATCCCAGCACTGTACGACTGATCAACTGTTCTACTTCTGTCAATCAATAATAGATTCTTTCCAGGAAAAACCGCCAAAGAAGACCACGGCTATATTCCTTGATATGACCTCAGCTTTTGATCGAGTGTGGAGGGAGAAATCACGTGAAAAGCTGCACAACATCGGAGTAAGAGGAAAAACCTTAACCTGGATTGCAGACTTCTTAAGGGGAAGAAGGTTAAAGGTTTGGGTCAATGGAGAATTTTCCAAGGAAGGAAGAACATGGGCTGGTGTACCTCAAGGATCTGTGCTCAGTCCTCTACTCTATCTGCTATATATTAACGACATCCATCCTTACCTCACTGAAGATACAAAGGTTGCCTGTTATGCAGACGATATAGCCATATGGCACACAATTAGCAGCATAGAAAAATCGTGAAAAATACTGAACACATCAATGAGAGGACTGGAGAAGTGGGCAATGGAACTCCAAATGACCATAAACCCAATAAAACCAAACCTATGCGTCTTCTCCACTGACAGGGGAAAAGGCATAAATATAACCACAAATTAAGCATAAACAAACAAATAATTGATAAAATTAGAAATCCAAAATACCTAGGTGTGATACTGCAGTCCTGGATCTTTCCAGTTGGTCTCGAGGACCACGCCATCACCATCTCCTAAGCGACGAAGTACGCGATCTACGTATTCATCGTAGATCGCAAAATGCGTTGTGTCGCTGGAGACCCACTGGCGATTCTCCACCAAACTCTGCAGCGCTGGCAGAGGCGCCATATTCATTGTACATAGTGTATATAATGCATATTATCTTTTTTTAAATAGTGCAGACTGTGCACTTTGCATGTATTGACAAGATGACAATAAAATTATTTTAACTGTCATTGTTGAGGAATTGGAATTCTCAAAACACATAATTAGCACCTCAAATAGAGCTACCAGAAAACTAAACATTCTGAGATGGCTATGTGGAACAAATTGGGGAGAAAAACCAGAATTCTCAGAACAACATATATCACCTTAATAAGGCCGATAATGGAATATGCAACACCGGTCTGGGCTCCCTCAAGCTCATCACTAAAAGTACGACTTGACAGTGTTCAAGCAAAAGCGGCCAGAATAATCACTGGTGCTGTTTCATCCACCAACAATGAGAAAATTCAGAGAGAATGTGTTCTAGACCTACTCGCTCGAAAGCAGAAGATAAAATAAAAACAACTTGGATCGGCACTTTGGAAACGAGGAACCAGAGGACGAGATCTCTCTGACCACTTGTGGTTTGGTGGATCCGCCCTTTTCTGAGAATGAGGTCAAACTGACGGCTTTCAAGTTCGGGAAAAGGAAATCTCCTGGTCCCGAAGGGATCGATAACACGGTCGTGAAAGCCCTGTTAAGAATGCACCCATCAGTTCTTGCCAGGTTTTTCAATAGGTGCCTGGACACTGGTACTTTTCCTGAGGCATGGAAGGTTGCCCGAGTAGTGCTTTTCGAAAAGTCTGGTAGAAAGGGTAATTCTCCTAATGATTATCGTCCGCTTTCTTTACTAGAGTTTTTAGGTATGGTCCTGGATAGCCTACTAGCTCAGCGACTGAAGCACTGGCTAGAGAGTAATGAGCTCCTTTCCTCTTTCCAACATGGTTTTAGGGAAGGGAACTCCACAACCACAGCTCTGAACGAGGTGTTAGAGGGGGTTGAGATGGGCTTAAATAAGGGTGCTTGGGTTCTTCTCGTGGCCCTGGACATTGATGGCGCGTTCAACTCCGTGAGCTGGAACAAGCTGATGAGAAATTTGATTGACATGGGTTGTCCTGATAATTTGTGCAGCTTGGTTCATGACTTCCTGAGGGATAGACGGATTAGCCTCAGTTTTGGTGGGCGGAAGTTGGAAAGAAACTGTGCTAGGGGTTGCCCCCAGGGCTCTTGCTGCGGACCTATTCTGTGGAATATCCTGGTAAACACCGTTTTCCAGGAGGAGCTCCCTGAGGGAGCCAGGCTGGTTCTATATGCTGACGACCAGTTCCTTATAATTGAGGCTGCTTCGAGAGCGAAGGCTGAGAAGTGTGTTGAAGCTTCTCTCCAAATCCTCTCGAACTGGGCCCATGACTCTGGCCTTAAGTTCAATGTCTCCAAAACTAAAGCCCTCAGCTTTAAGCCTAGGGACATAAGAACTAAAAGGAAAGGGATCAAATGGGAGCACAAGCCGGCTATCCGGATGAAAGGACGGAGGGTAGCATTGGTCAATAGGATGACCATCCTGAGGGTGGTCATTGATGACAAGATGGGTTGGCAATACCAGGCGGAGGAGATGGTGGCGAGAGGCAGGGAGTGGTTGTGCAGGCCTGTCCTGGTTGGCTCTCAACAGGATGGGGGGGAAGGAGGATACTATTTTTAGGAACCTCTGCCTCTCCTGTGTCGAGCCAATCCTGCTATAACAGGGATCAGAAGGTGGCAAAAACTCTAGAGAGCGTGCAGAGGACAGCGGCACTCAGAATCACAGGGGGATATCGCACTACCAGCAGTGAGGCCTTTTTGGTCCTCGCTGGGCTTATTCCCCTGGGATTGAAACTAGAGGAGGAGACCATCAGACAGAAGAATTGGGAGAACAGGAAAGATGCCCTGGGACTTGAAGCGGGTGCCCTGGAATGGAAGAGGGACCTAAGGAAGCCTCCGCAGTGGTTGCCAAAGTGGAATTGAAGTCCTGGAGGGCCGACAGGGATTGGCACGTAGGTTTTCACTGATGGTAGTAAGTCTGGAACCAATACTGGAGCTGGGGTAGTGATTTTCACTAATGGAGAGCTGATCTTCCAAGAAAGCTTAACACTCAGAGTGGACGAATTGGTCTTTTTAGCCGAGCTGGTTGCGATCAGGGTGCCCTCAGAGTGTGTGCCGAGAAGAACTTCAGCCCGGACCGCCTCTATTCAGATTGTATGTCGGCCCTCGTCGCCATCAATCTGGTGAAAGGGCAACTCGCGCATCAAAGCTGGCGATGATAACGCGGGCTCCGGAACTCCATTGGGTTAGGAAACACAGCCTCGTCGAAGGTAATGAGTTCGCAGACAGGCTCGCTAAGGCAGGATGCTTTAGAATAGATCATTGAGGACCCCAGTGACCAAGAAAGAAGTTTATAGGAGGATCAGGGGACACGTCCAGGTCTTATGGTTGGACAGATGGAGGAACAGTGTGAAGGGGAGAGAGGTATATTCAATTGGGTAACGACACCCAAGTACCTCTGTAAGGTAATGTCCCACAAACTCATTAGGGTAGTTTTGGGACATGGGCTCTTCCCCAAGTCTCCACAGATTTAAAATTAAGAGAAACCCTGATTGCGTCTATGAAGAAAGGGATGTGGATGCACGCCACTATGTCTTGGATTGTACAAAGGTAGTGGGTGTGCGGGAAGAGAGAAGGAGGGCGAGGGGCGCGATCGAGAGTAAGCTGCTGAGAAACCACAGCAAGCTTCTTGAGAAAGCCCACGACGTGGCAGCTGAGCTTTTCCTCAGCTGTGAGTGAACAGAGTCAACCGGGGGCCGCCTCCCCGCGGTCCCTGCTGGACACAGTAGATAGTTTCCTCTTTTGCTGTGATTAAAGGCCACCGGTATAGAAATCCTTCCAGACACGTTGTCTGGGAGGTGGTGTTTCCAGGTACAATGTCCAAGCACTAGCTTGGATACCGTTACTTGGCTTATGAGTTGAACAGAATAGCAGCGAAGGGCATGCTTCGGATGCGGGCTTGTGGACCGAAAGGTCTGGATGGCCAACTGCTTCTAGGGTGTACCAACTGTGCTTAGGTGGGATCCTCCAGTTCTTGTTTATTTTTGTTTTGGCTACTGTTTCTATTTTTTTTTTTTTTAAGTAAGTTCATTTTTCTGTAGCAAGGGTTCTTTTGTGCCTTTTTTCGCTAGCGCATCAGCAGCTTCATTGCCTTCAATGCTAACATGTAAGGGTATCCATTGAAGGTGAATTTTTGAGGTATTGAGAGTTTTTGGAGATAACCAATTATGTTCCTGCTTACTTTGCCTCTAAGTTCCCTTGTTTGACTCAAGTGTTGTATGGCACTTCTACTATCAGTAAGAATCCATATATCGTGATGTTTAGTGTTTCTGATGGATTTTAAGGCTTCATAGATGGCTATAAGTTCTGATCTGAAGACTGCGCAAAAATATGGGTTTCTTCTGTTCATTTTCTCATTGCCATTTGTGGTTTTAATGAGAGAGCCACTGTCAGTTTGTCCCAACTCGTCTCTGCTACCATCGGTATAGATAGTTATTACATTTTTAGGAATTTTATATTAATTATTTCTAATGATAATTGTTTTAAGTATTCTGGATTTTGGTATTGTTTGTTGGTGGGTTCATTTAAAGTGGCATTAAAAATAACATTTTGTTAGTGTTTCGCATAATGTCTGCCTCGTAAAGTACAATATTATTAGGGCAGGTATTTCGAAGACCTGTAATAATTCTAGCTGCATTTAGTTGTATCCTTTCCAGTGATTTTAGATTTGTTTCAGATGATGTACCATAGATTTGATATCCATATTCCAAGATAGGTCTCATTAGAGATGTGTAAGTTAATTTTAGTGTTGTTGTTTCAGCTCCCCACTCTTCCTGAAATATATTTCAAGATTTTCAGTCGGTCTCTTCCTTTTCTAACAACTCCTTCAATATGTTTACTGGAGTTAATTTCTGGATACAGGGTGTAGCCAAGATATTTAGGATGTTTATTATATTGTAATTGTTGTTCTTTCAGAATAATTTTTGGCCTTATTTTGTATAGTTTCTTATCGGTAGTAAAAAGACAGGTTTCAGATTTTTGGGGGTTATATTCTAATTTATGTTTATTAGCAAATTTTTCTAGGTGGAGAAGAGTCTTGTTCAAATCTCTTTCAGCTTTTTTCCAGTTAGTGTTGCTGCTTCATAGAATAATGTCATCAGCGAAAAGTCCAATATTGGTTTTATGTGAAAATTTTTCTTCTATGCCTACAATAAATAGGGTGAAGAGATTTGGGCTAAGGACTGATCCTTGTGGTAATCCTTGATACAATTTGAAGGTTTTAGATAGAGTGCCATTATATTTGACCCTGATGTATCTATTTTTAAGGGAATCATTTATCCAAGTGATAGCTTTTCCACCAATTTTGAAATGTTTGTATAATTTTGTAATTAACTTGTTTTTCTATACCTTATCAAAAGTTTGTGTAAGGTCTAAAAAAGCAGCTATTGTGTGGTTAGTTGGTTTTCTGTTTTGTGCATCTTTTACCTTTTGTGTGAAAAATAAAAGTTGTTCTATTGTCCCATGTCCTTTCCTAAATCCATATTGTTCTTCTGGTAAGAGATTTCTTGTGTCGGGGTGGTAGGTGAGTCGTCTGAGTATAATATTTTCCATTAATTTTCAGCAAATACTTGTGAGGGAGATAGGTCGGTAGATTTTTGGGTCATCAGCAGATTTGTCAAGTTTTTAAATGGGAATTATTGTTGCATTTTTACAGTCTTGAGGCAATTTTCCAGTTTTCCAGGAGTTATTGAAAATATTAAGAAGTCTTTCTTTACCAATTTTGCCCAAGTTTGATATCATTCGGCCATGGATTCCATCTGGCCCAGGAGTCTTGTTTAGGTCAGTGTTTTCTAATGCATAAGCTAGCTCTTTCATATTGATTTTTTTCATGGAAAATATTATGAGTGCTGGTGACATTTTTACAGTCATGAATAATCCTTCGGGCCTTTGTTTCAACCTTGATTTTACTACCTTTTTGATATGAATTACCTAAAAGATTGGCAGCAATTTCGTCATTATTTGCTGGTGTACCATCTGTTTTCTTAATCATATTAGTTTTTTTTCGGTTTGTGACTGGGATCTGTCGATTTGTTTTGCCAAATTCCAAAGTTTTGTATTTGGGTTTCTTGGGTTCAGGTTTTCACAAGTTTGTTTCCATTTTTCCCTTTTCACATTTACGTATAATCTTTTTATTTTTGCATTCACAATGTTCAGTTCAGTTCTACAATTTGTTTGGTTTTGGGTGCTCTTTTTTGTAGTTCATTTCTTTTAGTTATAAGTGTTTGAATATTTTTTGCCTGGTGTGTATAATTTGGAATCCATTTCTTAATATTACCTCTTGGTATTGAAACTGTGGCTGCTTTAATAATGGTGTTTACGAAAGATATCCAATTAGCCTTTTTGAAGTTCCAGAATTTTTCTTAATTGAGCTGGTTTTGGTCTTGGTGCTAATTTCTATCAAATTAGGCAAATGATCACACTTCCAATACTTTTTAATATTTGCTATTTGCATTTGTGGAAAATGTCAGGATAGTAAAAACTTATATCAAGGGCTTGTGAAGTATTATAGCTGTAGGAATGATGGGTAGGATTCCCATCATTTAAGCACATGATTGCATTGTCGTCAAATATGTTTGAAAGTATTTTGCCTCTTGGGTTTGGCGTGGAACATCCCCATAGTTGATATTTGGCATTAAGGTCACCTACAATAAGAGTTGTCTGTAAGAAATTGAGCCATTGTTCCATCGTCAATAAGGGTATTGTTTGGAGGGTGATACATATTGTATATGTTGATGGCTTTGTTTTGATTGAGGTAGACTTTGATATCTTGGGGTTCGAGGTCTTATGTGTTTGAAATATTAACGGCTACGTCCTCATAGTACAAATTATTTATAAAAATGCTAGGCCACCCCCTTTAACAGCATATACAGATGGATCTTCAGACCTTACCCTGAGTTATGAAGCGGCCGGAATTAACATAATACTGCAAGATGGAATGCACATCAAAATCAAAGAAGGAGCAGGACAGATTTCGTCAAACTTCACTTGTGAACTGACAGCTATCTGGAAAGCCCTTGATGTATGCCTTAACTAACCATCCCTGTATCAAGCAGAAGGAAATTTAATATACAGCGACTCCAAATCCGCTCTAGAAGAAATTCAGAAGGGCAATACTAAAATCACACAGAAAATACACTCGTTACTTACCCCACTGGAACCATTGGAGAATAACTGCATTCTACAATGGATCCCTGCCCATGCTGGGATCGGGGGTAATGAAATGGCATTTGAATTGGCAAAGGAAGCCAGAAAGTTGAGCCAAAGGAAAGAACAAATGTCATTATTTGACGCTGATTCTTTGTCAAAATGCAAGATAGTTAAACAATAAATAAGAAAAGATCAAAATGCGAAATAAACTCGGAGAGAAAAATGACAAAAACTATAAAAGACTTAGAACAAAACACTATAAAAGAATGACAATACATCCATATGGCACAATAACCTATAGGGCATACAACAATTGTCCTGGTGTGGAACTTACACCTACCCACATATTCTCATAGCCAGCAATGGCCGCAGCCTTGCAGAAATTTGACATAGACCCAGAGCAGCAGCTTTACACACCCAAGATAGTGGACATTGCTGCTGCTGTGATGGAGATGCATGGATACATCTGAGGCTCTTTATTGGACACGACAACAACAACGGCATTCCAGAGTAAAATAAATTATCAGAGATAGATACATATTTTTCAAATGAATTAAAATAAATATAATCGATACTGAGAGAGAGTTGAATTGAAAATATTAGAAATTTATTATCTTCGGAAACAAACCGTAACTAAAATATCATTTTTTTTTTTTGCTGCATGTTTTAATTTGCATTTACCTATTTTACATATCTCTGATTGTATTTAAAAAATTTTAACCAATTCTTCATACTTTTGGCGAAGTGGTGTTTTATTAATTTGTTATTTGATGTTATTAGGGTTCTTTCCTGGTATTCAAAAAGGAAAAATACGTGTTGATCAGTTATATTTTTCAATTTATCAAACAATTTGGCGGCTGAATCTCTGATTTTGGTAGTGCGCCATCTGGCGAATAAAATTGTAACTAAAATCAATTTAGAATTTTTCATTATTGGCCATAAAAAATCCCATTGTATCCTGAACACAATGGTGTTTACCGCATTGCTCTAGCACAAATATTCGCGGAGTTATTAATTTTTAAAATAGTGCGGGACTTTTGGATCACCCTGTATATTTCATAGTTACAAATACTGCTAAATAGGCCGCCAGAGGTCACGCTTTCTCTATAAATAATCATTGTTGTTGTTCCCCATTGGTCGGCTCAAACCTTTTGTACATTATGTAAATAAGTATTTCATTTTTATTCTTACGCCTTAAGCCAGGCAGTACTTTAATCAAATTATGTTCTTTATATTACTTTAGCTCAAATAAAACAATCTCTGATCAAAACCATTTTTATTTTTATTTCAAGATTATTCAACCACGACTGCACCGCCATAGCTTAATCCTCAAGATAACCAAAATCAAGATAATCTCAACAATTCTAAATACAAGCAGAAAATATATTTTTTCTTTATATAAGATATATATATATATATTTTAATTCATAAATAATATAAATTTTATAAAGACAACTAATATTTTAAATCTCTACTTAGAATATGAACAAAATTTAAAGAAAATATCTAAATACGTATCATAGTAATTTGAGGAAAAATATTCATTGATATATCGTGATTTTTTTTTTTTTTTGTAATTTGACCATGGGAAAGGTCTGATTGACAATAACACACACACACACACATCATATAAAACAAATACAATTAATTATCATTCTATGTTGTGTATAAGAAATAATCTCATTGAATAAATATAATCAACGAAATTTTGATATAATTCAATATTTAATGATATGGGGAAAATATTGGCGCAAATTTAGAAGAAAGAAAGAAGTAATACAAATATATTGAGACAATATTACAAACTTTACTGTTGATTTAAATTCCAATATGTTGAAGAATGCAGGTAAGAATTTCTATGATATCACTCTGACAATAATACTGAAGACAGTAAACCAGATAAATCCAACTCTTGTATCAATCTCAGATGTCAACTCTGGTGTCTACTGATGAGGGCCACAGCTGGACAGCTTCTTGATCACCAAATCTTGATATACCATCAGCCAGCCTGAAGTTGGATAAATATCACGTGATGTGAACTGGCCAACTGATTGGTTGGATTGATAGAAATCAACAAAACGTCAGTTGATCTTCTTTTAGCCCAATCTTAATATTTTTTAAGAAATCTGTTCCACATTAATATTCACTAAATTTATCTAACTCTGACCATTACATATACTGAGATAGTAACAAGTATCAAGTTAGTAGAAGCTCTAACTCAGTTCTAGTATATTTAATGAAGGAAAAGTTCCATATCTCCTTCAAGTGGATTCAAATTGAAACGGAGTACCATTCTGATGGCACAGCAACACACACACACACACACACACAACATAAATAATTTATAAAATAACTTTGAAAAGTGTGATTAACAATCTAATCTAGATATGGTCATAACTTTTAGAAAATTATGAGTAAAAATAATAGCTTGAGTTAAAATTAAACACTCGGGGAAAATTGTATTGAGAAAAATCAAAGAAAGTACTAAATGATAATCATATATTTACAATCTATTCAATTACCTCTTTAAGAAATATAGAAGCCACAAACATTCTCTCTCTAAACCATTTTACAAGTTTTTAAAAGATATCTCAGGAATATTTTCTTATATAACTTGAGTAAATACGATTTTAATCTAAAGGTTGTAGGTTTTCCTGACGTTCTTGGAGGAATTTAGTGACTTGGTTGCTGATTAGAGCTGCTCCATTTATTGGTTGGTTGAAGCAAAATTGCGATGAGTTCTTTGTCATAGTTAGAAGTTTTTCTTGTGAGCCTTGAAAATTTCTAAATTAAATCACCAAGAATCATATAGAGCAAAAATTCACAGACCGCATGAATGCCAAGGATAAAAAAGGGACTCGGTGACAATAGCAATCTGTTGACCATGAAGTCTGAATTCTAGGCTGCTGTGTGTAACAGATGTTCCAGATGGAGAGCCGTGACTTCCCTGTGTTCCAGCTCTACTAACGACGTTGTTGCAGGATCTAGCTAGTGTTAGACAGTAGCTATTGACAGCGGGGCGGGCTTTAGCGCTTACACCTCTGTGATGATCATAGCAGGGGCTGTGGTCATTTACCATTCCACGTTGGGCGGGAGGACCCATTATTTTAACCCTGTGTCACATAACGTGGATTGGTACTCAACTTCTCCTCCGGCAGCTTGGCTCGCTCCACAGACCCAGGACTAGGTACTGATTACTAGTCTGCTGGTTCTGGTGCAAAACTCCAATGGGAGGCCTCGCGTGTGACGTTAAGTCCGTCTTTCAGCGTTGGCAGTGTCAGCAGTTCTGTCTTCGGTCTCTAGTCCGCTCAATTTTACTTTGTTGTCCAATAGTGAACTCAACGAGTTCATCGAGTTGTCGGAATTAGGAAGTTGGGTTCAGGGGTGTGTAGCAATACATGACGGTGTGAAATAGTATAGTCTACCTCTAACCCTCCCGTGTTATGTATCTAGATATCACGTGGAGCCCTCACCGTGTCTAGTTAACATTTAGGTAATTGTCAT
Organism: Cordylochernes scorpioides; assembly: GCA_030710605.1. NCBI lineage: Eukaryota > Metazoa > Arthropoda > Arachnida > Pseudoscorpiones > Chernetidae > Cordylochernes > Cordylochernes scorpioides. The sequence goes on from CP092877.1 coordinate 49,204,936, forward strand.
TCTTTAAGTTCCGTACTTAGGTCACCGAGTCCCTTCTTTGTAACTTGGCCTTCATGCGGTATCAACTATAGTTTGGAGTTGAATAAATCAATAATTCTATATTTATAGGAATTTCTCACAACCTAAAAAAAAAATGTTAAAGCTAACGTCAGCTGACTTGCAATAACAGGGGAAAGTTATCTTTCCATCTCTGTAAATTCTATGGTGTTTAAAGTGTAGTTCTGGTGGGAAGGTATCTCCATGTTAGATGGGCGGAGCTACACCGCTGCTGGACTAAAGGGACCGGGTGGTGACCACAGCGAAGGTTGAAACTCCTGTAACCTATACTTGAGATCTCCCGATGTAGCATAAGAGTGGTGTAGCTACAATAATGTCAAATCTGTACCGATCATAACAGAATGACCTTTACGGTAATTCACATGGGGACTGAAACAAGGAGAATCAAAGTGGTCGTTGAAGGTTAATAGTGCAATTACTGAATATGTATACCTCAAATATAAAATAGTGTCAATATACTCACTGTTCTATAATATAATTAAAAATATTTAAATCAAATATTCGTTGATATTTATTCCTATAGATGGCGCAAGCCATCAGCAACTTTCAGTTGCACGATAAGGATATGCCTTTTTTTCATATATATATTTATATATATAAACGTTTATTGTCCGTTGACATTTCGGCGACTCACATCTACAATGGTAGATTAAACTGGCGAAACCACTGGGAGGGTTCACCACTGATGAACCAGGCCCTCCTATTAATTTTTAATTGCAGCAAGGAAAGTAGAAGAAAATTGTTTAATTTCAAAAAAATAATCATACGCATCTAAAATTGTTTCAATTTCTTACAATAACTAATTGTTATTTAAGAAATTTGAACTTTTTTGACGCGTATGATTCTTTTAAAAATAAACCAATTTTCTACTTCCCTTACTGCAATGATAAAATAATGGGAGGGCCTGGCTCATCAGTGGTGAACCCTTTTATGATAGATGGCGCGCTGGTGCATCATATTAATTGTTATTTATAAATGAATTTTATTGATAAAGAACAAACTCCAAAAATATATTCATTGAACAGCTCAGAAGTTATCCATCCCCCGGTATATGCAAATTAGTTTGTTGTCAGACTAATATTTCATATTTCCGTATTGGAACTGAGGTTTGTTTCGGACTATTTCCTATTAAAGTCCGAGTATGTCCAATATTGTAGAAACGTATGCGCTGCTACTTTGGAACTAACACATATATTGGATGGATTATGACATCGCTAATCCTTCCTAATTGCTCTATTTATTTACATAAGGAGAGGTGTTAATATGCGGGAATGAACATATGCTAATTAGCCTGTTATTTAAGTAATTTACATATTCCCCGAGGCTATCATAGTGATTCCTTCTTCCAGACCTAAGTTCAGAACTTAGAAGAAGGTTTGTTCATAGAGGCTAGCTCATAGAACTTTTAGAACTACAAAAGAATGACGATACATCCAAATGACACAAAAACCTACAGGACATGTAACAATTGTCCTGGTGTGGAACTAACACCTACCCACATATTCTCATGTTCAGCAATGACCGCAGCCTTGTATAAAATTGACATGGACCCAGAACAGCAGCTTTACACACCTAAGATAGAGGACATTACGACTGCTGTGATAGAGATGTATGGAGACATCTGAGGCTCTTCATTGGACACAACAACAATAACAACAGAAATTTGACATGGACCCAGAACAGCAGCTTTACACACCCAAGATAGAGGACATTGCGACTGCTGTGATAGAGATGTATGGAGATATCTGAGGCTATTCATTGGACACGACAACAACATAGAACGTTCCATAGGGACGGTAGTAACATACAACGTGTGATCAATAATTTCCAGGAATGAGACAGGATGACGTAAAACATTCAAAATAATGAAATAATTTTATAAGGATATTATAGATAAAACATTTATCATCACGTAGAAAAAAATTTGATCACACAGACGCACGCGCTCACGTTTTTTCGAATTTATAAGCTCGAGTATATCAGAACATTTTCTAACTTCAGTATGGACATATTGAAAAACAGCGAGTCTGCATAGAGTTTTGCTTTAAATTAAGGAAAACAGCTTCCGAATCATTTCAAATGTTGAAGCAGGCTTTTAAAGAAGATGCCCTATCACAATTGAGGACATTTGAACGGTTTGCACGATTAAAAGCTGGTCGAACAAGCGAGAGAAAGCAAGGATGATGAAATCTAAGCTTAAGTGTCTTCTTATCACTTTATTTGATGTAAAAGAATTGGTTTACTATGAATTCGTGCTCGAGGGTCAGACCATTAATCAACATCACTATCTTGATGTATTGCGACGTTCGAGGGAGACTGTGCGTCAGAAATGATCCGAAAAATGGCATCAGAAAAATTGGTTCTTGCATCATGACAACGGCCGTCACTGTACAACTCTATTTGGCTAAACAGGGAATTGCTTTACTACCCCAGCCATCTTATTCTCCTGAAATTGCTCCCAACGACTTTTTTCCTTTACCCTAAAATTAAAAAAAAAAACTTAAAAAGACGTCGATTTGACTCAATACCTGAAATAAAGAAGAATACGAAGAATATTTTGAAAAGCCTGAAAGATGAGGATTTTCAGAGGTGTTTTGATATCTGGAAAAAAAAGATGGAACAAGTGTATAGATAGTGACGGTGATTATTTTGAGAATTAATAAATAAAACTTTATTATACTTTTGTATTTATTTAAATATTTAGTATTCCTGGAAATTATTGATCACACTATGTACATCCATGGGGCATGGCCAGTCTTTTGATTGTCTCAAATAATCTGACTGCCGCTCACCTTGATCTCGATTGATTTGTCTTACCCCCAAATGCTTTTCAAAAACTCCTAAGATTTTTAAAATTGAAAACCAGTTTTAAATATAAGTTTAGCGATAGACGTAAGCCGAAATAACCTATACCAAATTAGTTTAATCTTCTGGAAGTCGTCTCTCTTTCTTCACCACGTTGACGTGGGCCAACAGCACGAAAAGCGTACATGGTTGGCTTTTCTTGATTTATCAAAAAATTGGGTTGGCCTAATATCACGGAACAAGTTAAATAAACATTTAGTTTATTTTTATTCCATTAGATGGCGCTCTTCCATCTAAAATATTCGTGTGAGTGTGGTCAGGATATGCCTTTTTTTTTTGCCTTAATATCTGTGCCTCTCTCTCTCTCTCTCGGCCCACTCTGTGGGAAAGAACTTTTGCAATTCTCTGGTGGCGGTGAGCGTCACCAATGAAGACCTTGTAATTATTTTATATATACAGTGGACCCTCGGTTTGCGAGCATAATCCGTTCCAGAGCCATGCTCGTACTCCAAAACGCTCGTAGTGCGAAACTAATTTCTTATTTTTAATAATTGAAACTCGGGCAATTCTTCCATGAATTTTAGTTTAATTAGAGTCGGTAAACACTTCGTGATAAGTATAAGAGAAGCTTGTACTCCATTCAATATTTGAAATCATAGCTATCATATTTTTAATGAAAGATTCGAAAGAAAAATTTTACACGTGATAGTTACTGAATTTCAAACCTAGTGATAAGTAAATAAAAAGATAATGCATAAATAAATGTATAAAAAAAGATAAAATAAACAAAAATAAAAGATAATGTTGGGATGGCTGATGCAATTGCGTTAAAAAACCACTATTTGAGGGAAAATGGCATAAAAGGGTTATTTTATAACATTTTATTTTTTTCTTTCAATTTTATCGAAGAACTGGTCCAATGACTGTTGATTCTGCCTCTTTTTGAGAATTTCACGGAAATGCGACATCGCATTATCGTTGAACTGATCCGTCGCTCGCAAAGCAGCCGGCTTATTCGGGTGGTGCTTTGCTACGAACAATTGCACAGTTTCCCACATTTTACATATTTCCCGAATCTGATCTGAAGGGAGGGATCCCAGTGAATTTTCATCCTCTTCTTCCCCAGACGAAATCACCTCCTTAACCTCTTGGTGTTGCTCGCGATGAAGATCGATCAGTTCATTTGTGGTAAGCTCCTGATCTTCTTCCTCCACAAGCTCTTGAATGATTGGCTCATTCACCTCCAGTCCTAAATTTTTCCCCAGAGACACAATAACATCGATAATTGGTGGCTCCTGTTCACCATACAACCCCTTAAAATCATATGCATGGACGATGTGAGGCCACAATTTTGTCCAAGCAGAAACGAGAGTTCTCTGGGAGACTCAATTCCATGCTTTATCAATGATCTTAAGGCAGTGGACAATGTTGAAATGATTCTGCCAAAACTCTCGGAGAGTAAGGTTTGTTTCTTCAGTTAATTCGAAGCATCTCTGAAAAAGTTCTTTGATATATATTTTCTTAAAGTTGGAAATGACCTGCTGATCCATAGGCTGCAGTAGTGGGGTGGTGTTAGGAGGGAGGAACCTGACCTCAATAAACTTGAATTCATCCAGTAAGTGATCCTTAAGGCTTGGTGGATGAGCAGGAGCATTGTCCATAACCAGCAACGCTCTGAGTGGCAGTTTTTTTTTCCGAAAGGTATTTCTTCACTGCAGGACCGAATGCTTCGTTCATCCACTCAACAAACAACAAACGAGTGACCCAAGCCTTAGTATTCGACTTCCACAAAACGTTCAATTGGCTCTTTTGCACTTTGTGTTTCTTGAAAGCCCGTGGATTCTCAGAATGATACACGAGCAGTGGCTTTACTTTCAAATCTCCACTTGCATTAGCACACAGCAAGAGGGTGAGACGGTCTTTCATGGGCTTGTGACCGGGAATTGTATTCGCTTCGGCTGTAATGTAGGTTCTCTTCGGCATCTTTTTCCAAAAAAGTCCTGTTTCATCACAGTTAAAAACTTGCTGTGGGAGGTAACACTCGGTAACAACGAGCTTCTCGAACTCGGCAGTGAATGTCTCAGCTGCTTTAGCATCCGAACTTGCACCCTCTCCATGCCTCGTGACACTATGGATGCCACTTCTCCTCTTAAAGTTTTCGAACCACCCCTTGCTGGCTTTGAAGTCTGCATGTACTTCGTTCTCTATTGATGTACATGGTATTTTACTCCCGAGTTCGGCGTACAAGACCTTTGCCTTTTCACATATTAAATTCTGGGTTATGGTATCACCTGCTAATTGCTTCTCGTTTATCCATACAAGAATCAATTTTTCAACTTCTTCTAGAAGACGTGGACGCTGTTTTGATAGTCTTGTGACTCCTTTTGCTGCATCTAACTCCCTTAATTCCTTTGTCTTCTTCAATATTGTGCAAATCGTTGATGTCGACTTCTTATAAAATCTCGCTATTTCTGTCACCCGCATGCCACGTTCGTGCTTTTCAATCATTTCCCTCTTTGCCTCCATTGTGATAATATCCTTCTTCTTACCCAATTCTCTTTCAACATATTTCTTCACGGGGCCCATTTTGCAGTGGTTATAGGATTTTTATAGCAAGAGAGGTAGAAATTGTCACCAATTTTTGAAAATACATATATAATCTAAAAAATAAATAAGAAATTAAAAAAAGCTATTCCTTTATCATTGAGAGATAATTTTATCGTTGAATTAAAATTAGTCAAAATGATATACAGAGTATTTAATATTAAAGAAAACTTTTTAACTTTAATAGCAACTTTTTAAATTTTAATAGCAACTTTTTAAATTTTAATAGCAACTTTTTAAATTTTAATAACACCTTCGAGCCTTTGTTTATAAATGGAAAAAGTTATCTTAAAAATTAAAAAAGTTTTCTTTAATTTTAAAATACTATATACATGTATATATATATATATATATGTATCGATTTGAATATATACATTATACTATGTATTAAATATATATACTGTACTTATATTATAATGAATAATAACAATCCATAAATAAAATAATATTTAATATAAAAATATGCCCTCATCCCGCCGCTAAATGTGGAAATGGAGAAGAGGGGCAACCATCACGAGTTGCTCGTAATGCGAAATTTCAATCGTAATCCGAGGTAAAATTTTTCAAAAAATTTTGCTCGTACTGCGAAAAGCTCGTACTCCAAGGTGCTCGTAAACCGAGGGTCCACTGTATTTATCAATTTTATATTTTACATTTATTTATCTCAAATATAAACATTAAGACCCGAATGTTTATTTTCACAAATAAATAAAACTTCTACTGTCCTTACTGCGATGAAAAATATTGGGATGGCTTGGCTGATCAGTGGTGAACCCTCCCAGCGGTTTCACCAATTTAATCTACCAGACTGCTTCTTTAGAGCTCTAATACTGTAATGGATCATTCTGCTTTTATATTCTGCAATGAAAGGTGGAGTCTCATAAATGGTTTTCAAGAAAACTATGGACATAAGCTTTTAGGACAGTAGATTTACATTTAAGCAGTTCATCATCGCAGTAAGGACAATATAGGTTTGATTTATTTGTGAAAAGAAACATTCGCATCTTAATGTTTTCATTTTTTATATATAGATGGCGCGTTATTGCTTTGTATTTATTTATTTATCGGTTTATCCTTGTTTAATATTATTTATTTTATTTATTTGTATTTAAACTCCTATATAATCGTATATGGACATTGGGATAAAGTAGTTTCAATCTCAATCTCTCTCATCTTTGTTTCTTGTAATTCAATCTGTAAGCCAGTGTTTGAGTGTTTGTACTCCATATTAGGAGCGGCTGCACATGGCGTCTGTTCCTCATGTCAGAGGCGGCCATTTCTTTTGGAGCTAAGTCGGCCTGCCACTGAGTAGTGCTCCCAGTCTTAATGACAAAGGCAGACGCATTCCACTTCACCCAGTCATGATGATTATCAAACAGACACCATCAAGGGTCACAACTTGATACCCTAATATGATTGAGTGGAGATAAGAAAGAAGAAGAAGAATCTGTAAGCCAGAGCCGATGGAATATAACAATCCTTATAACATCTGTGGACCTTGCTTCAGCAACATATTGCATTCGATAGACATTTACATTGTCGGATACTGCAATCAAAAATGGTATGAATATAATAATTTAGTGATATAGGAAAAACAATCAATTCCTTTTCTCAATGAAGCATTAATTTTAAAACGAATAGTATTAATACGAAATTAATAAAAACCATAACGGAAAAATCTAGGTGGATTTTCACTTTTTTTCTAAATGAACATTGTCACTTTTTATTATTGTTGTTTATTGTAAAAAAAAAGTGCTTCACACTGAGAAAAAGAGTAAAAATACCTTTTTTTGAAATATATTTTTGTATCGCTTTCCTTTATAGGAACTTATTCTTGGTACTTTTATTCGCGTTTTGTAAAAAAAAAATATATATATATATTTTAAATGGACGGTAAATATTTTCTCCGTGTTCAAAAATCGATCAAAATCTCTCCATTCTATTACAATGGTGTTCTCTGACAGCAGGGGTAAATACATTTGTACTTCTCGGTGTATAGAGGTATTTGGAGTAGTTTGGAATATAGCTCTTTTTTTTAAATCTTAAATCTCTTATTTATAACAACAAAAAAAAAGCTTTATTAAGACCTTTAGTCTTATACAGATTCTCCAAGCAGAAATGTAGGATACATGCAAGGAAAAAGTAATAGTAAAATCTCTTTTTTAAAACATCTGTTGAACATGCATCTCTGAACACTCCATCTCGGACCCATCACTAGCAAACTATGGAATTATAAGGTTGTCCCAAAAGTTCGTGTTTTTCTTAAAACGTTGTTTTTCTTATTACTTGGTGAATAATATTATTACGGCGAATACATAATAATATATAATACAATTTCTCTATACATAAAACAACGACATTATACATAACAGCGAATAATATTGGTATTTCAATTTTTTTACAAGTGTTTACGAACTTTTGGGACAACCTTGTAGCTGTGATGCTAACCCTATCCTGAAACTGCAATGCCACGTCTAATTAGCCTGAAAATTTAGCCATGGATTGAATTTTATATAAGATTTGTAAATGATTAGCATTTTAGCATGTGGCCAACTCATGTACATCAGTAAAGCTATCTAAAGAAGATATGTAAAAAAAAAAAAAGAAAACGGTTTGCTGCTGTTTTTTTATCTGTCAAAACTGCTGAAACCTTCATTAATTCTTCAACGAAATGAAACTTACTCGAGCAGAAGGAATTTTCTTTTATAGATCCAGTGTATGTTCCACAAAGTCTGGTCCTCAGAGATGTAGATGGATCTAGCAATTGCTCCAATGCTCCCAGTCAAATGATTCTTCAGAAATTCTCCCCCATTTATAACAGCTCTGTTCCTCACACCATGCTTTCTCTCTCAAAGCTCTATGGCTACTGTTTTAATGCTGAGGTATATTCTTGTTGGGTGGATTCAAACCACAGTGATGGGAATACGACAATTGGGCAGAACATATCGACGAGAACGATTGCTCCAAGCTGGTCGGATCACTGAACGCGAGAACTGGCAATGATCGGTTATCATTCAATCGATGTTATCAACTTTATACACATTTTTTTTTTATTTACATTAAATTATATCTTAACACATCTATATATACACTCATGGACCAAACAAGGAAGTTCCATATTTTAATTTCGCCGGTCGCTATTTTTTTTTTTTTTTTTTTTGAAGGAGACAGAGTCAATTTTGTTCCCACTTGGTTATCTCGTGTGCTTTTAATAGAGGTCATCGTATCAAATATCTTGCAGAGTTATTATCTGAATCCGATATATATGCTAAAAGGTACAACTTACTTAAGTTTTGTATAGTAATATATAGATTTTTTTTTAATTCTAAATTTTAATCACTCTCTCTCTCCCTTTCTTTTGTAAAAAAAAAAAAAAAAAAAACACATTTTTCAGAACTCTTTTTACCTTAATTCTTTTTTCTGCACTTTTTAAATACTACGAGGAAATTCTCTTTGTCAAAAATATCTGTTTTTTTTTCCCAAGTTTCAAACGCGCTAAGAAATCGTTAAATAAAATTAACGCCACACTAACTATTACTAAACAAACAACAAAAACTCTCCAATGTCGATGAAGTAACTTGTGGGGAACTGTTCGTAAAGAAGAGTGACGTCATAATATATAAAAAAATACCTTTTTTGTTAAATGTCACATTTTGAAACACACATGTGGATGACAGTGGAGGTAATTAAGTTGAGGTTCTGGGAGAAGAAATTAGTGGGAAAAAAAAACGAGAGCTGCGAAGTTTTGAGTTTTAAGTAAGCAGTGAATGAAGGAAGAATTTCCTCTTTTTTTTTAAGTTGTTCCATCGTGTTTTTCTTTAGATAGCTATTAAAATATAAAATTGGCAGAAAGGGATTGAATGGTGAGAGAAGAAATGAAAGACTAGATTGAAAAATCGTAAAGATAGAGGTTGCCTGGCTGGCATTCATATTTCTATTAAAAATAGACACTTCGGCCAGTTAGAGTTATTTATTTTTCTCAACGTTGACAGATGCTTTATTTAATTTACTTCTCCTGACGAAGACAAAAGATTTTTGTCGAAACGTTGAGAAAAATATAAAACTCTAACTGGCCGAAGTGTCTATTTTTCATAGAAATAAGATTGAAAAAATCATCAACAAGCCTTTTATTGGGGACCTATGCTCTACACAGGAATCACCCAGGTGTATAATTGCTTAGAAAAGATAAGTTATTTATTTACAGGTGATCATTTATTTACATATCCATTTACATACGGCTCTCTTTTCTCAATGTTTCTTCTCTTGCGTAGCCCTGTAAAACTTGTACAGAGCCAATGTATTGGATTTAATCTTTGTCGTCCTAGACAACAGAACCGCCAGAGCAAGATTATTTGATCCAATTTTATGAAAAAGAAGTACCCTTTAACTTCTTAACTTTAAACAGAAAAATATTTTGTGCTCCAGTTCTGAGTCGGTTTTTAATTACATAATGGACATATCCAGTCACGTTAAACTAGATTGAGAATATAATGGCCAATAGTTTAAAAAAAGAGGCATTCAACTAAACGTTGCAAAGATGGCTAATACCATCTCTTTTATTGACGTATACGTATATTGATTAGTATTTATTTATAATATTTATTTCATTGTTTAAATATATAATATATATTTAAATATACATATGTATATAATATGATAGTAAATTACGATTTATTTTTTCTTGAACGCCCAAAAAAAAGAAAGAAAAAGTATAAAATCACAGAATGTTTCAAAAAATGCAGGTTGGCACCACTGAAATGCAAAGTAAAGAAACGAAGAAGATTAGATAAAAGTTTATCGTCTGGGAGTATTTTCCTTTGTGTACTCAGTGGGAACTAACTCTCGTTTGGCGCTTAAATCATTATTCTGTCAGACGAACATTTCTCTTTCCTCTCCAACGACGCTATTTTGGCAAAGTATTTTTTTTTTACTTTATTATATTTATTTGCTTTTCCACATCTGGCTAAATATAATTTTCTAACACTGCAAAGCAATATGAAATACAATTCTATTGTATTGGATTGGTTTTCTTATATACCCTGTATTTTCTATGTAAGACAGCTTAGGGGTGTTTAGTGAACCTATGGACCTAAGCTTATAGGTCTGTAGGGGTACATACATAGAATTTCAAGGAATTGCATTGAGCAAAGCTCTTCCCCAAATATGGTTTCATAACAAATATATATATTACCTTCATCAACCAATAATTTATTTAATTCTCGACGTTTCAGTGACCCGCAAATCAACTTCCAACCAACAAATGATCTTCATATATATATATATATATATATTAAAAAACGAAATAAAAAAATAAAAGATCAGGTGTAGAAATATCATACTGATAAAAATAATATTTGTTAATACACAAAGAATATAATTTACAAATACGGTAAAAGGTATTAAAAGGTTTTTAATATTGATTTCTACACCTGATCTTTTATTTTTTTATTTCGTTTTTTAATGTGCTAAGCGTATTTACGCAAGTTTGGCCTTAAATACCCATTTCTTGGTTTTTCGGGAAGCTATTGGGATCAAAAAATGTTTTTTGGTCGCAATGGTTCAGCCTACTCCACGCTGACGAGCGCCAAAAGCGCGAAACGCGTTCGTGGATGGCTTTTCTTGATTTATCAAGAAATTGGGTTGGCCAAATATCAGGGAACAGGCTAAATCAATGTTTAGTTGATTTCTGTTCCACCAGATGGCGCTCTGCCTTCTGTAAAGCACATGTGCTCCTGGTCAGGATATGCCATTTTTAATATATATATATATATATATATATAATAATAAATAGTTATTTAATTTTATAGTCCTGTTTTGTATTAAGATTATCTTCACTATTATGATCATTTAAATACAAATTATAAAATTTGTAAAATGTTATTAATTTGTAGATAGAGAGAGAAAAAAAAAAATTCTTTACTTCTATTACATCCTCAAGTTAATTATATATTTATAATTAATAACAATAAAAAAAATTAACAAAGTAACGTCTATTACATCGGCTTTTACACGTCATTCAGACATACTCTAATCCTATATATAGAATAATCGAAGAGATAATATATATAATAGTTAGAAAAAAGAGAGAAAGACAGAACCATGCACTTTTAATCAAACTAATAATAAGGAAAAAAAAAAAAAGAGTTTTATAAAGAAGGTAGATAAGATTGTTAGTATATATATATATATTTTTTTATGATTTTATATTTTATCCTTTTTTTTTTTTTTTTTTAAAAAGATTTTTAAAGGTTTTTTTATTTTATAATATGATTATAAATAGTTGTATTTAGTAATATATCTATAGTATGAATTAACATTTGTTATAAGTTTGGATATTATGTTTTGAAACCCTAATGGTAGACCAGACATACACAAAAAACTTTAAATTGAAATAAATTGGAAAAAGAGATCTGCTGGAACGGGGATCATCAGATAAAATTCCAGCGACATTTCAACCCCTTCTTTATTATGTCATAGATCTCCTTTAAACCGTATTTTATGTGTTAATATTAAGTTGTTTCAGTGAAATATTTAAATGAACATATAACAGATACAAGTGTTAACAAATTCAAACTGTAAACCTACCTTGGCCGCTGCGTCCTCCATTGTGTATATCTATTTCTGGCTGGCACATGTCGCGGGAGGGGAATGTCCCCCCACATTTCAAATTTAGACCATTTATTCAGAATTTTTTTGAACAACAAGAAAATTAAAGAAGATAGGAAAAATAGTTAAAGGAAGAAAGCTAAGTTTTATAATCTTTACAGATAGTTATATCAAAATAACTGATTTAACACTTATTCATCTTTTAATATTCCTTTAAAAAGGCAAATTATAAGAGTTTAATAAAGCTATTAATTGTGCAAATTCATCTTTATTTAACTTCCATTTTCCTCCCCAGAAATTGGAGATTAAACAAAAATGAACTATATACTTTAACACTTTAAAAATCTTGTGAAAAAATCTTTTAATCAGTTATTTAATAAAAGTTTAATTAACTGTTAAAGATTATAAATTTGTATTAATTAATATTAAGAGAAATTATAGAAAGTTGATTTCATAAATGGATATTTCCATTTATTTTTTTTTAAATATTTTATAATTGATATACTGTTGAAATATTTTACTTGTTTGATACTAAATTTGTTTTTAATAAATTCCATGTTTAAATTTTTAACATCTTCTATGAAATTATCTAATATATTATTTATTCTATAAAATCTTAGAAACTGACCATAATATATACCTTTACAGCAATTTAATGATATATTAGAATTCATATTACAGTATTTTATAATATTGAAATTATAATTACTCTTTTTATTATAAACTCTAACAGCACTATTTGTAAGGTCTATATTCAAGTCTAAAAAGTTAACTTTTTTGTTTCTATAAATTTTTTCATTGTTCTTAAGTTTCAAGTATTTAGGATATATTTCAGGTATTAATTTTTTAAACAGTGGATTATTAAATATTATTATGTCATCTACATATCGGAATATTTGCCAATTAATATTATTTTGTAGAAAGTATTCTCTTTCGTACCAGAACAATATTAAATTTGCTAGTAACGGACTAGAAGAAGTTCCCATGGGAACGCCTTCTGATTGAATATATATTTTATTTTTAAATTCTATATAGTTAAAATTTAAAAATGTTTCCAGTAGAGTTTTTGCTGTTTTAAGATCTAATTTAAATGTTTTATATCTGTTATGAATAATTTTAATGTAGAAAGTTTTGTCATTAATTAATTCATTAAATAAATTGGTTATTTTATTATTTAGATCTCTTAAATTTATTTTAGAATATAGGTCCTCAAAGTCAAATGTGTGTACTGTTTCAATGTTTGTCCAATTGTTCATTAAATAATTAATGATTTTTTTATTTGAGTCGATAAATTTATAATTATATTTATTAGTTAATTTATTTATAATAAATTGTAGTGTTGAGGCTAATTGTATATCAATATTTTTTATGACTGAATTTATACCAGATGTGATTGTTCTGAAAGAAATAGGTTTTTTGTGTAGTTTAGGAATTATATAGAACTTTGGTATGTTTGGATTTTTGTGGTTATTATAAATTTTTAGTGAATTTTCAACATTTTTGATGTCTTTTTTGATTTTTGTGCCTGTAGTTCTAGCAAAAGTGTATTTATGATTATTATCAATTTCCTTTTTTAGTATATCGTGGTATAGATTTTTACAAATTAAAGATAAATTATTGGGACATTTATCTATAGGAGTGATAATATAGTCCTTCTGTAAATTAATTATATTTTCTTTGAAAGAAGGAATGTCTGAATTGGGTTTTGTGTATTTAAGTGTATTATTATAATAATTTATAATTTCCTTTTTAATATTATGTTTCCATTCCAGAAAAGTAAATTCTGGAATACTGTATTTTATACTAGTTTTATTTATGAAAATATCTATATCTTTTAATATAGATTTAATTGTATTATTATAATTGTGTTTAATTTGAGGTATATATTTATACCCTTTATTTAAAATTTCTTGATATTCTGGATTTAAAAAAGAAAAGTTGCTAGTTAATATATGACCTGAGTACTTATATTTATCAATATAGTTGTTGCAATTACATTTAATTTTTTTAAAATTTGCTAAATTATTAATAAATTGGTTATAATTGCAAACTAAATTACCTATATTTTTATTGTATCTCCAGATTGTTTTAAAATTTAAATTTTTTATAGGGAAAAGATTATTGATGATTTGGTTATTAAAAATATCATTAAATTTAATATGATTAAATAAATTGTTATTAAATTTAATGATAATATTAATGTTATTAGTATTTTGTTTAATTTTTCTGTATTTAAAGATGTCGTGTGTGATATCTATTAATCTGTTAGTCAGATTATGAATTTTAATATATTCTATGAGTTTGATAAATTTATTATTATTTAGTTTAAATAATGTTTTAATAAATTTATCGACGAAGTTGTTAGTGTACATTTGTTTTGGGTCCAGTAATTCTTCAAATTCAATGTAACCTAATTTATTTGTAGTTTTACCTCTAGTTTTATTAGGTTTAGTTTTAAAATCATTTTTATATTTGCAACTGATTTCATAAGTTGAAATTTCTTCTGTTTGTGGTTTGTATGTGTAGTTTAATTCGTCGTTAAGTCCATAAGGGAATAATGTGTTGTGTTTATAAATGTAGTTGTTTTCTAATAATAGTCGTTGTTTTTTGTTTTGACATATGTCTAGTATTTCTATCTTAAAGTTGTTAAAAGTATGTAATTGATTGTGTTCTTTCATATATATATTACCAATTGATTTTTTAGCGTGGTTTCTATGTAGGTTTATTCGTATATTTAATGGATTACAAGTTTGTCCTATATATGATAGTTGACAAATTTGGCATGTTAATTTATAAATAGTATTCACTAATTTACAACTAGTTGTTTGAAAAGTGTCATGGTTCTTAAGAGAGGGACAAGTTTGACAATTTTTTCTTAGGCAATTCTTAGCGAGTTTAAATTAACATAAAAGAGGTGCTAACACTAATATGTTTGTAGTTTTTTTTAGTTTTTTTAGTTTGTTATTCTTATGAATTTTTTAAATATATTTTACTTAATTGTTTTTGTGGTGATAAAATTTGTAATAAATTGAATAATTAATCTATAAATATATAGATATTACTGTTTGTTATCTGTTATATTTTTAAGAATAACTAATAAAAAAAACATCTTTAAACTAACAAAAACACTGAACACATGTGTAGACATGTGTTGCACTTACAGTAAAAGCAGTCGCTAACTACCCACCATGATTATCATGACCTGTACTACGTGTACTAGGGATAATATATATATTTTTAAATTCATAAATAAATTGTGCGCCATCTATCGATAAAATGTGTAACAATTAAATTTACTGGCGATTCATTTTAATGATTGTATGAGGCCGTTTATCATTTAAAAAAGTGATTTGATGCGGGACTTGGGTTGTGTTTGCTTGTCAGTTGAGGCCTCAATCTAGCTGACAAAATGGCACAACACCAGTCAATTCAAATAGTATGAAAACCATGGTGTCTAACTATGGACTTCATCCCTCCATATCTGCTTCAATTTGTCAAAATCTTAAAAGATTTTACATGATATCTTCCATGATAGAAAAACAAATTGTATCAGGTGATATGATAATGAGATAATGATTTGTGGCTTGCAATTTTAAAGGAAGAGATCAAACTGAGTAAATGTGGGTTGGATATTTCAATGACATGTCTTTATTTAATTTTTATGAACAACTCTCTCAGAAAAAATATACACTCATGGACAAAACTTAAGGAAGTGGAAAGTCTTTGAGGGAAACCGGTCGTCTATACTGTGTATAAACAGTTGAACCTGTCTATAGCGCCCCCTCTAAATAGCGACTCCCTCTCTATAGCGCCCGATTTTAAATACGTAGTACGATGCGATTTACATTAAAAGTGACCTGTCTTTAGCACTCTATTTTGGGGAGTCCCAAGAGGGGGTGCTATAGACAGGTTTAAAAGTATATATATTTTAAAAGAGACAAAGGCGATTTTGTTCACACTTTTTTATCTCGTGTTTCTTCAATAAAGGTCACAGTGTATCAAATACCTTTCAGAGTTATTGTCTGAATTCCGATATACATGCTGAAAGATACAAATTCCTTAGGTTTTGTCCATGAGTGTATATCTCAACAAAGTGAAGTTAACTTATATATTGTAGAGTAGATAGGTTATATGTTAGTCTATAATCTTAGAGATATCCGTTTTGTAGGATGGCGGCTTATGATAAATTGAAACACAACAACTTTCAAAATAAGAAATTTCAATTTTTGACGCGTATGATTCTTTTTAAAATAAATCAATTTTCTACTGCCATTGCTGCAATGATAAAATAATAGGAGGGCCTGGCTCATCAGTGGTGTATACCCTCCCAGCGGTTTCGCCAGTTTAATCTACCATACCGCTGTGATATTGCATTTTTCGGTTTTCCTTTTCTTCAGAATGTACAAACTTTCTGCCTTAGAAATATCGACAGTGGATAGCAGAAATGTCGTTAATGTATCTCTCTCTTTAATTTATTTTACAATTTTATATCATACAAGAAGACCCTGTTTGTTATTCGAACAAAATGATACAAAAAAAACGATATTCTCGAACATTTTAGATTTCAAATATTATGTAAAAGTGATAGCAACGTTTCGGCCTAGCCTTGGCACTCATCAGGTTAAGGGCATTACTTAACTACGTGCTATCACACGGGTTAGAAGTTTTCCTTCTTTTATGTAGATTTTTTACTGAGGGTTACTCCTCTATGCCACGCTAGGCTAGCTTAAAAAATTTCTTTAAATACGACATTTCGAGTAAAAACTCTGTCGCTTCCTTCAATTAGCCTGCCTTGCAGTGCTGTATCTTTAATAATGATTTTAACATCACTACTGTGTTTCACTCTTGAAAAGGCAACATAAAGTTGTCCGTGACCGAATACAGGCTCCGGCAAATAAATGCCAACACGTTCGAGCGTTTGACCTTGTATTTGTATATTTTAATAATAATAATAATATAAATGAGTTTTAAAAATTGTAAAAAAAAAAAATGCATAGGCCGGGAATCGAACCCGGGCCGCCCGCGTGGCAGGCGAGCATTCTACCACTGAACCACCTATGCTTATAAGAAATGGCCATATTTGGGTATTTATTCCTGCTGGTTCAAATCACATAAATAGGTACCGCTCAGCAAGAGCAACCTAGTTCATGATAAACATCAAAGTTGGTGTCATGGCCTCTACCTCTGTCCCGTGGGCTGTCCCCGATCCCTCTTTGTGCTAACATCTAGCCCTGCCTCTGCTTCTTGTTGTCCGCGTGTGGGAAGATCATCAACACTCGCCTCACGTACACGACTGCCAGTTCATCCATACGTAGGCACATCGCAACAATATTACAGAAAGTCGACAGGATAACTGAGGACAGCAGCATGCAGAGGATGACAGAGGCACCGGTGGTCAACGGCGCATTCGTGTGGATGCTCCTTCTACTTGCCCTCCACCTTGACGATCCAGTGGACCATCTCAAAGACGCCATGCGAGGACTAGCTGTACCTCGCATCGAGCAGGTCATCATCGCCCCCATCGACATCTCCTGCGCCACGAACATCTTCCTCCATCGGCTCGAACAGGCAGACAAGATTCATCGAGAAATCCTGGCATTGCCCCGCCAACCAGCATCGACGATGTCCCATGGCAACCACCGCAAAAAGTGATCACCTAGCCTCATCGCAGCCCACTCCGCAAGACTCATCCAAGACATCAATCCATCTGGTAGGAGAATTTTCTCTATTAATGTAACACTATCTCCGTTTTTTTTTCTCCCACTAAATTAGCTACTCAATCAATACCCTATTTATGACAATAGTATTATTATTGTAAATTCATTAAGTTCTCTTCATTTCACCTCTGCCCCATTACTTTTTAATTAATTCAAACTTAGATCTGTATAAAACATTTTAACATTAACCAATTATATTAATCTTTATTATTATTTTGTATTTCATTTAACCATCATTAGCAATGCCGTCAGCCATCAACAACTAATTATATCTTTTTTTTCTTCAAATCGTATTTTTCATCATTTCTAGGCTTATTACACACATATTATAACTTCAACCATCTTTCTCATCATTTTAAAACTTTTAATATATTGACAACGTTAAAAATATTTTTAATAGTTTAAGATATTTTTTAATTTATATATTTTATCTATTTCGTTTTTCTAATTTTATCGTTGACGTCTTCTAACCTCCCCTGCCCATACCTTCTCATGCATTGCCACAAGGGCTTCCTGTTCGCCTTACATTTAATTTTTTTTCATTGATTAATCCAACTGAGAAATCCTTCCTCGCTATATCATTCCCAATAGTGAGTTCAGGATACCCAGCTAGATTATTTTTCTTATCACCCGGCTCATCATTACCAATCATCATTTTTATTTTATTTTTATTTTTATTACTATTCAAGTCGGGTGAAATAATCATTAAAAACAGAACAACCCTTGCAACTACCTTCCCTTTCTTCATTCCCCAACCTCATATATTCCCCTCAAGAGATTCTTGCTCGCCAGAATTTTTTTTTTGGTTAATCCAACTGGAAACATCCTTCCTCGCTATATCGTTCCCAATAGTGAGCTCAGGACACCCAGCTAGATTCTTTTTTTTTCTTTCTTTTTTTTTACCTGGTTCATCATTTTTAACATTTTATCATTTTTATCTTTTTATTCATCACACAAGCCGGGTACCATCATTATTGGCAGCAGTACATCTCTTGCGTTTACCTTTCCCTTTCCACATTCTTCAACCTACATACCTCTAGTCTGAACTAATAATGCAAACGAAACATCAGGAACGTTCTGTTAATGAAAACAGTACCTCACTAAAACAAGTTCGTACTGCATTGCAGAACTCATTAAGCTATTTCTTTGCAGGAACATACTCAGACATCCCATATACCCTCATTAACCCTCTGCGTCAACTTATAATCTTAGTTCAACTTAATAGTTTTCTTTTAGTTATTTTTTCATTCAATGGGTTCTCAATTTTTTTTTCTATAAGTAAATTACTTTTACGTCATTTCTAATTTTATCTTGCATATTTTCTCAATTTTATCATTTATTCTTATGTATTTTTCTTTCATCATATTCTATATCTTATTGAGACGTCATCATTATATTATTGTCCTATTTCATACTCCTATATTAATAATAATTTTAACTAATTTGTGCCCAAATTATTTCTTTTGATTTTATAATAGGTTTGTTAGGTCATCATTTATGTTATTTCATTTCCCCCAAACAAACCTTCATCACCGGGGGCACATTCTATAGTATATTTTAAACTGTATTAAAATGTACACCGTTTCTATTTGATACCACCCCCATATTTTGTATATATGCTATATCTTTATTAATATAACCTGTACACCCTTTTTGTATATAAACTAAAATTGGTGACGTCAAAATAAAGATCCAAAGAGAAAGCGGTCAGCTGGTGGCAGCAGGGACAGAGGGGTGGAAAAAGGCAACGCCCAGCCCATGTGGGGTCCCGAGGGACATTCTTATATAGACCCCCCAAAACAGGACAAGTTTTGGCAGGGGGTCGGCAGATGTTCTAGGGGGTGTTTCTCAGCAGTTCGCTTCAGCCTGTCTGTCTCGCACACTCTCCCTCCATGTCTCGGTGATAAACATCAAAGTTGGTGTCATGGCCTCTACCTCTGTCCCGTGGGCTGTCCCCGATCCCTCTTTGTGCTAACATCTAGCCCTGCCTCTGCTTCTTGTTGTCCGCGTGTGGGAAGATCATCAACACTCGTCTAACGTACATGACTGCCAGTTCATCCATACGTAGGCACATTGCAACAATATTACATATATATATTCTATATACAGTTACGAGCGTCATTCTTGGCCTCTGTCACGGTTTGCTTTTTTTTTTTTTGGAATGGCACCCTCCTATTGGTCGGCTACGATCACGTCACCTTTGCCCCCCCCCCCCCCCCCCCCCATCATTTGGTGCCGCCAATGCGCGAGACACTTCTGTCACCGTTTGCTTTTGGTTCAGTGGTAGAATGCTCGCCTGCCACGCGGGCGCCCCGGGTTCGATTCCCGGCCGATGCATTTTTTTTTACAATTTTTAATACTCATTTATATATTATAGTGGCGGGCGCCCCGGGTTCGATTCACGGCCGATGCATTTTTTTTTTTTTACAATTTTTAAAACTCATTTATATATTATACAAGAATGACATCCACGGCGCCAATTTATAATTGTAACGAATGGTATTTTAATAAAATCATTTAATCGGGTAAACCCCGGGCGTTGCCCCGGTCATTCGGCTAGTATATATATATATATATATAGTGTAGAAACTATATAACAAAATTATAACAGTGATTCTAATTTTAAAAACTTAAGGAGCAAACTGATAATAATGATAACTTATATCAGTTAGATTTGATTAGATTAGCAAGCTAAATCTAAATTAATTATAATAATAAATAGTTATTTAATTTTATAGTCCTGTTTTGTATTAAGATTATCTTCACTATTATGATCATTTAAATACAAATTATAAAATTTGTAAAATGTTATTAATTTGTAGATAGAGAGAGAAAAAAAAAATTCTTTACTTCTATTACATCCTCAAGTTAATTATATATTTATAATTAATAACAATAAAAAAAATTAACAAAGTAACGTCTATTACATCGGCTTTTACACGTCATTCAGACATACTCTAATCCTATATATAGAATAATCGAAGAGATAATATATATAATAGTTAGAAAAAAGAGAGAAAGACAGAACCATGCACTTTTAATCAAACTAATAATAAGGAAAAAAAAAGAGTTTTATAAAGAAGGTAGATAAGATTGTTAGTATATATATATATATTTTTTTATGATTTTATATTTTATCCTTTTTTTTTTTTTTTTTAAAAAGATTTTTAAAGGTTTTTTTATTTTATAATATGATTATAAATAGTTGTATTTAGTAATATATCTATAGTATGAATTAACATTTGTTATAAGTTTGGATATTATGTTTTGAAACCCTAATGGTAGACCAGACATACACAAAAAACTTTAAATTGAAATAAATTGGAAAAAGAGATCTGCTGGAACGGGGATCATCAGATAAAATTCCAGCGACATTTCAACCCCTTCTTTATTATGTCATAGATCTCCTTTAAACCGTATTTTATGTGTTAATATTAAGTTGTTTCAGTGAAATATTTAAATGAACATATAACAGATACAAGTGTTAACAAATTCAAACTGTAAACCTACCTTGGCCGCTGCGTCCTCCATTGTGTATATCTATTTCTGGCTGGCACATGTCGCGGGAGGGGAATGTCCCCCCACATTTCAAATTTAGACCATTTATTCAGAATTTTTTTGAACAACAAGAAAATTAAAGAAGATAGGAAAAATAGTTAAAGGAAGAAAGCTAAGTTTTATAATCTTTACAGATAGTTATATCAAAATAACTGATTTAACACTTATTCATCTTTTAATATTCCTTTAAAAAGGCAAATTATAAGAGTTTAATAAAGCTATTAATTGTGCAAATTCATCTTTATTTAACTTCCATTTTCCTCCCCAGAAATTGGAGATTAAACAAAAATGAACTATATACTTTAACACTTTAAAAATCTTGTGAAAAAATCTTTTAATCAGTTATTTAATAAAAGTTTAATTAACTGTTAAAGATTATAAATTTGTATTAATTAATATTAAGAGAAATTATAGAAAGTTGATTTCATAAATGGATATTTCCATTTATTTTTTTTTAAATATTTTATAATTGATATACTGTTGAAATATTTTACTTGTTTGATACTAAATTTGTTTTTAATAAATTCCATGTTTAAATTTTTAACATCTTCTATGAAATTATCTAATATATTATTTATTCTATAAAATCTTAGAAACTGACCATAATATATACCTTTACAGCAATTTAATGATATATTAGAATTCATATTACAGTATTTTATAATATTGAAATTATAATTACTCTTTTTATTATAAACTCTAACAGCACTATTTGTAAGGTCTATATTCAAGTCTAAAAAGTTAACTTTTTTGTTTCTATAAATTTTTTCATTGTTCTTAAGTTTCAAGTATTTAGGATATATTTCAGGTATTAATTTTTTAAACAGTGGATTATTAAATATTATTATGTCATCTACATATCGGAATATTTGCCAATTAATATTATTTTGTAGAAAGTATTCTCTTTCGTACCAGAACAATATTAAATTTGCTAGTAACGGACTAGAAGAAGTTCCCATGGGAACGCCTTCTGATTGAATATATATTTTATTTTTAAATTCTATATAGTTAAAATTTAAAAATGTTTCCAGTAGAGTTTTTGCTGTTTTAAGATCTAATTTAAATGTTTTATATCTGTTATGAATAATTTTAATGTAGAAAGTTTTGTCATTAATTAATTCATTAAATAAATTGGTTATTTTATTATTTAGATCTCTTAAATTTATTTTAGAATATAGGTCCTCAAAGTCAAATGTGTGTACTGTTTCAATGTTTGTCCAATTGTTCATTAAATAATTAATGATTTTTTTATTTGAGTCGATAAATTTATAATTATATTTATTAGTTAATTTATTTATAATAAATTGTAGTGTTGAGGCTAATTGTATATCAATATTTTTTATGACTGAATTTATACCAGATGTGATTGTTCTGAAAGAAATAGGTTTTTTGTGTAGTTTAGGAATTATATAGAACTTTGGTATGTTTGGATTTTTGTGGTTATTATAAATTTTTAGTGAATTTTCAACATTTTTGATGTCTTTTTTTGATTTTTGTGCCTGTAGTTCTAGCAAAAGTGTATTTATGATTATTATCAATTTCCTTTTTTAGTATATCGTGGTATAGATTTTTACAAATTAAAGATAAATTATTGGGACATTTATCTATAGGAGTGATAATATAGTCCTTCTGTAAATTAATTATATTTTCTTTGAAAGAAGGAATGTCTGAATTGGGTTTTGTGTATTTAAGTGTATTATTATAATAATTTATAATTTCCTTTTTAATATTATGTTTCCATTCCAGAAAAGTAAATTCTGGAATACTGTATTTTATACTAGTTTTATTTATGAAAATATCTATATCTTTTAATATAGATTTAATTGTATTATTATAATTGTGTTTAATTTGAGGTATATATTTATACCCTTTATTTAAAATTTCTTGATATTCTGGATTTAAAAAAGAAAAGTTGCTAGTTAATATATGACCTGAGTACTTATATTTATCAATATAGTTGTTGCAATTACATTTAATTTTTTTAAAATTTGCTAAATTATTAATAAATTGGTTATAATTGCAAACTAAATTACCTATATTTTTATTGTATCTCCAGATTGTTTTAAAATTTAAATTTTTTATAGGGAAAAGATTATTGATGATTTGGTTATTAAAAATATCATTAAATTTAATATGATTAAATAAATTGTTATTAAATTTAATGATAATATTAATGTTATTAGTATTTTGTTTAATTTTTCTGTATTTAAAGATGTCGTGTGTGATATCTATTAATCTGTTAGTCAGATTATGAATTTTAATATATTCTATGAGTTTGATAAATTTATTATTATTTAGTTTAAATAATGTTTTAATAAATTTATCGACGAAGTTGTTAGTGTACATTTGTTTTGGGTCCAGTAATTCTTCAAATTCAATGTAACCTAATTTATTTGTAGTTTTACCTCTAGTTTTATTAGGTTTAGTTTTAAAATCATTTTTATATTTGCAACTGATTTCATAAGTTGAAATTTCTTCTGTTTGTGGTTTGTATGTGTAGTTTAATTCGTCGTTAAGTCCATAAGGGAATAATGTGTTGTGTTTATAAATGTAGTTGTTTTCTAATAATAGTCGTTGTTTTTTGTTTTGACATATGTCTAGTATTTCTATCTTAAAGTTGTTAAAAGTATGTAATTGATTGTGTTCTTTCATATATATATTACCAATTGATTTTTTAGCGTGGTTTCTATGTAGGTTTATTCGAATATATTTAATGGATTACAAGTTTGTCCTATATATGATAGTTGACAAATTTGGCATGTTAATTTATAAATAGTATTCACTAATTTACAACTAGTTGTTTGAAAAGTGTCATGGTTCTTAAGAGAGGGACAAGTTTGACAATTTTTTCTTAGGCAATTCTTAGCGAGTTTAAATTAACATAAAAGAGGTGCTAACACTAATATGTTTGTAGTTTTTTTTAGTTTTTTTAGTTTGTTATTCTTATGAATTTTTTAAATATATTTTACTTAATTGTTTTTGTGGTGATAAAATTTGTAATAAATTGAATAATTAATCTATAAATATATAGATATTACTGTTTGTTATCTGTTATATTTTTAAGAATAACTAATAAAAAAACATCTTTAAACTAACAAAAACACTGAAAAAAACAAAAGTTCTGAAAATAATCCACTTAATAATCCACTGTTTAAAAAATTAATACCTGAAATATATCCTAAATACTTGAAACTTAAGAACAATGAAAAAATTTATAGAAACAAAAAAGTTAACTTTTTAGACTTGAATATAGACCTTACAAATAGTGCTGTTAGAGTTTATAATAAAAAGAGTAATTATAATTTCAATATTATAAAATACTGTAATATGAATTCTAATATATCATTAAATTGCTGTAAAGGTATATATTATGGTCAGTTTCTAAGATTTTATAGAATAAATAATATATTAGATAATTTCATAGAAGATGTTAAAAATTTAAACATGGAATTTATTAAAAACAAATTTAGTATCAAACAAGTAAAATATTTCAACAGTATATCAATTATAAAATATTTAAAAAAAAATAAATGGAAATATCCATTTATGAAATCAACTTTCTATAATTTCTCTTAATATTAATTAATACAAATTTATAATCTTTAACAGTTAATTAAACTTTTATTAAATAACTGATTAAAAGATTTTTTCACAAGATTTTTAAAGTGTTAAAGTATATAGTTCATTTTTGTTTAATCTCCAATTTCTGGGGAGGAAAATGGAAGTTAAATAAAGATGAATTTGCACAATTAATAGCTTTATTAAACTCTTATAATTTGCCTTTTTAAAGGAATATTAAAAGATGAATAAGTGTTAAATCAGTTATTTTGATATAACTATCTGTAAAGATTATAAAACTTAGCTTTCTTCCTTTAACTATTTTTCCTATCTTCTTTAATTTTCTTGTTGTTCAAAAAAATTCTGAATAAATGGTCTAAATTTGAAATGTGGGGGGACATTCCCCTCCCGCGACATGTGCCAGCCAGAAATAGATATACACAATGGAGGACGCAGCGGCCAAGGTAGGTTTACAGTTTGAATTTGTTAACACTTGTATCTGTTATATGTTCATTTAAATATTTCACTGAAACAACTTAATATTAACACATAAAATACGGTTTAAAGGAGATCTATGACATAATAAAGAAGGGGTTGAAATGTCGCTGGAATTTTATCTGATGATCCCCGTTCCAGCAGATCTCTTTTTCCAATTTATTTCAATTTAAAGTTTTTTGTGTATGTCTGGTCTACCATTAGGGTTTCAAAACATAATATCCAAACTTATAACAAATGTTAATTCATACTATAGATATATTACTAAATACAACTATTTATAATCATATTATAAAATAAAAAAACCTTTAAAAATCTTTTAAAAAAAAAAAAAAAAAAGGATAAAATATAAAATCATAAAAAAATATATATATATATACTAACAATCTTATCTACCTTCTTTATAAAACTCTTTTTTTTTTTTTTTTCCTTATTATTAGTTTGATTAAAAGTGCATGGTTCTGTCTTTCTCTCTTTTTTCTAACTATTATATATATTATCTCTTCGATTATTCTATATATAGGATTAGAGTATGTCTGAATGACGTGTAAAAGCCGATGTAATAGACGTTACTTTGTTAATTTTTTTTATTGTTATTAATTATAAATATATAATTAACTTGAGGATGTAATAGAAGTAAAGAATTTTTTTTTTTCTCTCTCTATCTACAAATTAATAACATTTTACAAATTTTATAATTTGTATTTAAATGATCATAATAGTGAAGATAATCTTAATACAAAACAGGACTATAAAATTAAATAACTATTTATTATTATAATTAATTTAGATTTAGCTTGCTAATCTAATCAAATCTAACTGATATAAGTTATCATTATTATCAGTTTGCTCCTTAAGTTTTTAAAATTAGAATCACTGTTATAATTTTGTTATATAGTTTCTACACTATATATATATATATATATACTAGCCGAATGACCGGGGCAACGCCCGGGGTTTACCCGATTAAATGATTTTATTAAAATACCAATCGTTACAATTATAAATTGGCGCCGTGGATGTCATTCTTGTATAATATATAAATGAGTTTTAAAAATTGTAAAAAAAAAAAATGCATCGGCCGTGAATCGAACCCGGGGCGCCCGCCACTATAATATATAAATGAGTATTAAAAATTGTAAAAAAAAATGCATCGGCCGGGAATCGAACCCGGGGCGCCCGCGTGGCAGGCGAGCATTCTACCACTGAACCAAAAGCAAACGGTGACAGAAGTGTCTCGCGCATTGGCGGCACCAAATGATGGGGGGGGGGGGGGGCAAAGGTGACGTGATCGTAGCCGACCAATAGGAGGGTGCCATTCCAAAAAAAAAAAAAGCAAACCGTGACAGAGGCCAAGAATGACGCTCGTAACTGTATATAGAATATATATATGTAATATTGTTGCAATGTGCCTACGTATGGATGAACTGGCAGTCATGTACGTTAGACGAGTGTTGATGATCTTCCCACACGCGGACAACAAGAAGCAGAGGCAGGGCTAGATGTTAGCACAAAGAGGGATCGGGGACAGCCCACGGGACAGAGGTAGAGGCCATGACACCAACTTTGATGTTTATCACCGAGACATGGAGGGAGAGTGTGCGAGACAGACAGGCTGAAGCGAACTGCTGAGAAACACCCCCTAGAACATCTGCCGACCCCCTGCCAAAACTTGTCCTGTTTTGGGGGGTCTATATAAGAATGTCCCTCGGGACCCCACATGGGCTGGGCGTTGCCTTTTTCCACCCCTCTGTCCCTGCTGCCACCAGCTGACCGCTTTCTCTTTGGATCTTTATTTTGACGTCACCAATTTTAGTTTATATACAAAAAGGGTGTACAGGTTATATTAATAAAGATATAGCATATATACAAAATATGGGGGTGGTATCAAATAGAAACGGTGTACATTTTAATACAGTTTAAAATATACTATAGAATGTGCCCCCGGTGATGAAGGTTTGTTTGGGGGAAATGAAATAACATAAATGATGACCTAACAAACCTATTATAAAATCAAAAGAAATAATTTGGGCACAAATTAGTTAAAATTATTATTAATATAGGAGTATGAAATAGGACAATAATATAATGATGACGTCTCAATAAGATATAGAATATGATGAAAGAAAAAATACATAAGAATAAATGATAAAATTGAGAAAATATGCAAGATAAAATTAGAAATGACGTAAAAGTAATTTACTTATAGAAAAAAAAATTGAGAACCCATTGAATGAAAAAATAACTAAAAGAAAACTATTAAGTTGAACTAAGATTATAAGTTGACGCAGAGGGTTAATGAGGGTATATGGGATGTCTGAGTATGTTCCTGCAAAGAAATAGCTTAATGAGTTCTGCAATGCAGTACGAACTTGTTTTAGTGAGGTACTGTTTTCATTAACAGAACGTTCCTGATGTTTCGTTTGCATTATTAGTTCAGACTAGAGGTATGTAGGTTGAAGAATGTGGAAAGGGAAAGGTAAACGCAAGAGATGTACTGCTGCCAATAATGATGGTACCCGGCTTGTGTGATGAATAAAAAGATAAAAATGATAAAATGTTAAAAATGATGAACCAGGTAAAAAAAAAGAAAGAAAAAAAAAGAATCTAGCTGGGTGTCCTGAGCTCACTATTGGGAACGATATAGCGAGGAAGGATGTTTCCAGTTGGATTAACCAAAAAAAAAATTCTGGCGAGCAAGAATCTCTTGAGGGGAATATATGAGGTTGGGGAATGAAGAAAGGGAAGGTAGTTGCAAGGGTTGTTCTGTTTTTAATGATTATTTCACCCGACTTGAATAGTAATAAAAATAAAAATAAAATAAAAATGATGATTGGTAATGATGAGCCGGGTGATAAGAAAAATAATCTAGCTGGGTATCCTGAACTCACTATTGGGAATGATATAGCGAGGAAGGATTTCTCAGTTGGATTAATCAATGAAAAAAAATTAAATGTAAGGCGAACAGGAAGCCCTTGTGGCAATGCATGAGAAGGTATGGGCAGGGGAGGTTAGAAGACGTCAACGATAAAATTAGAAAAACGAAATAGATAAAATATATAAATTAAAAAATATCTTAAACTATTAAAAAATATTTTTAACGTTGTCAATATATTAAAAGTTTTAAAATGATGAGAAAGATGGTTGAAGTTATAATATGTGTGTAATAAGCCTAGAAATGATGAAAAATACGATTTGAAGAAAAAAAAGATATAATTAGTTGTTGATGGCTGACGGCATTGCTAATGATGGTTAAATGAAATACAAAATAATAATAAAGATTAATATAATTGGTTAATGTTAAAATGTTTTATACAGATCTAAGTTTGAATTAATTAAAAAGTAATGGGGCAGAGGTGAAATGAAGAGAACTTAATGAATTTACAATAATAATACTATTGTCATAAATAGGGTATTGATTGAGTAGCTAATTTAGTGGGAGAAAAAAAACGGAGATAGTGTTACATTAATAGAGAAAATTCTCCTACCAGATGGATTGATGTCTTGGATGAGTCTTGCGGAGTGGGCTGCGATGAGGCTAGGTGATCACTTTTTGCGGTGGTTGCCATGGGACATCGTCGATGCTGGTTGGCGGGGCAATGCCAGGATTTCTCGATGAATCTTGTCTGCCTGTTCGAGCCGATGGAGGAAGATGTTCGTGGCGCAGGAGATGTCGATGGGGGCGATGATGACCTGCTCGATGCGAGGTACAGCTAGTCCTCGCATGGCGTCTTTGAGATGGTCCACTGGATCGTCAAGGTGGAGGGCAAGTAGAAGGAGCATCCACACGAATGCGCCGTTGACCACCGGTGCCTCTGTCATCCTCTGCATGCTGCTGTCCTCAGTTATCCTGTCGACTTTCTGTAATATTGTTGCGATGTGCCTACGTATGGATGAACTGGCAGTCGTGTACGTGAGGCGAGTGTTGATGATCTTCCCACACGCGGACAACAAGAAGCAGAGGCAGGGCTAGATGTTAGCACAAAGAGGGATCGGGGACAGCCCACGGGACAGAGGTAGAGGCCATGACACCAACTTTGATGTTTATCATGAACTAGGTTGCTCTTGCTGAGCGGTACCTATTTATGTGATTTGAACCAGCAGGAATAAATACCCAAATATGGCCATTTCTTATAAGCATAGGTGGTTCAGTGGTAGAATGCTCGCCTGCCACGCGGGCGGCCCGGGTTCGATTCCCGGCCTATGCATTTTTTTTTTTACAATTTTTAAAACTCATTTATATTATTATTATTATTAAAATATACAAATACAAGGTCAAACGCTCGAACGTGTTGGCATTTATTTGCCGGAGCCTGTATTCGGTCACGGACAACTTTATGTTGCCTTTTCAAGAGTGAAACACAGTAGTGATGTTAAAATCATTATTAAAGATACAGCACTGCAAGGCAGGCTAATTGAAGGAAGCGACAGAGTTTTTACTCGAAATGTCGTATTTAAAGAAATTTTTTAAGCTAGCCTAGCGTGGCATAGAGGAGTAACCCTCAGTAAAAAATCTACATAAAAGAAGGAAAACTTCTAACCCGTGTGATAGCACGTAGTTAAGTAATGCCCTTAACCTGATGAGTGCCAAGGCTAGGCCGAAACGTTGCTATCACTTTTACATAATATTTGAAATCTAAAATGTTCGAGAATATCGTTTTTTTTTTGTATCATTTTGTTCGAATAACAAACAGGGTCTTCTTGTATGATATAAAATTGTAAAATAAATTAAAGAGAGAGATACATTAACGACATTTCTGCTATCCACTGTCGATATTTCTAAGGCAGAAAGTTTGTACATTCTGAAGAAAAGGAAAACCGAAAAATGCAATATCACAGCGGTATGGTAGATTAAACTGGCGAAACCGCTGGGAGGGTATACACCACTGATGAGCCAGGCCCTCCTATTATTTTATCATTGCAGCAATGGCAGTAGAAAATTGATTTATTTTAAAAAGAATCATACGCGTCAAAAATTGAAATTTCTTATTTTGAAAGTTGTTGTGTTTCAATTTATCATAAGCCGCCATCCTACAAAACGGATATCTCTAAGATTATAGACTAACATATAACCTATCTACTCTACAATATATAAGTTAACTTCACTTTGTTGAGATATACACTCATGGACAAAACCTAAGGAATTTGTATCTTTCAGCATGTATATCGGAATTCAGACAATAACTCTGAAAGGTATTTGATACACTGTGACCTTTATTGAAGAAACACGAGATAAAAAAGTGTGAACAAAATCGCCTTTGTCTCTTTTAAAATATATATACTTTTAAACCTGTCTATAGCACCCCCTCTTGGGACTCCCCAAAATAGAGTGCTAAAGACAGGTCACTTTTAATGTAAATCGCATCGTACTACGTATTTAAAATCGGGCGCTATAGAGAGGGAGTCGCTATTTAGAGGGGGCGCTATAGACAGGTTCAACTGTTTATACACAGTATAGACGACCGGTTTCCCTCAAAGACTTTCCACTTCCTTAAGTTTTGTCCATGAGTGTATATTTTTTCTGAGAGAGTTGTTCATAAAAATTAAATAAAGACATGTCATTGAAATATCCAACCCACATTTACTCAGTTTGATCTCTTCCTTTAAAATTGCAAGCCACAAATCATTATCTCATTATCATATCACCTGATACAATTTGTTTTTCTATCATGGAAGATATCATGTAAAATCTTTTAAGATTTTGACAAATTGAAGCAGATATGGAGGGATGAAGTCCATAGTTAGACACCATGGTTTTCATACTATTTGAATTGACTGGTGTTGTGCCATTTTGTCAGCTAGATTGAGGCCTCAACTGACAAGCAAACACAACCCAAGTCCCGCATCAAATCACTTTTTTAAATGATAAACGGCCTCATACAATCATTAAAATGAATCGCCAGTAAATTTAATTGTTACACATTTTATCGATAGATGGCGCACAATTTATTTATGAATTTAAAAATATATATATTATCCCTAGTACACGTAGTACAGGTCATGATAATCATGGTGGGTAGTTAGCGACTGCTTTTACTGTAAGTGCAACACATGTCTACACATGTGAAAAGCAGTTTGCACTTACAAATGTGCCAGAGCCTCGTTTGGTTACTTGCACTTGCTGGTGGGGTTGAACTTTTTAAAGAATCGGGGGCCATTGGAGCATTTTTTTTTTTTTTAATTAGAAAAAAGTATCCAATGCGGGATTCGATCCCGGTTTAGACCATCCTTCCACCGACCCCCTATTTATAAATTTAGTTTAATAATATATATATATATATATATTTATTATCATATTTGTTGGTTGGAAGTTGATTTGAAAAAAAAAACATCCCCCGAGGAGAGTGCGGGTCATTGAAACGTCGAGAATTAAATAACTTATTGTTTGATGTAGGTAATATATAAATTTGGCATGAAACCATATTTGGGGAAGAGTTTTGTTCGATGCAATTCCTTAAAATTATATGTATTCACCTCTACAGACCTATAAGCTTATGTCCATAGATTACTAAACACCCCTAAGCTGCCTTCCTTAGTAAATGCAGGGTATATTCCAAACCAATCCAATACAATAGTAGAGTAGTCTGGAGATTAATTTGGCGAAACCGCTGAGAGGATTTACCACTGATGAGCCAAGCCCTCTCATACAATAACGTTTATCATTGCAGTAAGGTCTGTAGAGATAATATTTGATGATATTATTGAAAAGAAACACATTGCCAGTAAATTTATTTGTTACAAGGAATTTTATCTTACATCCACTCACCCGTCCCAGAGTTCAAGAAAGAGAGAGGAAAAGCAAAAATAACAACAATAAAATGATCATCTGTTATATGCAGTCTTAGCAGAAAGACATAGCACACACTGCAGCATATATT
Organism: Cordylochernes scorpioides; assembly: GCA_030710605.1. Taxonomy (NCBI): domain Eukaryota; kingdom Metazoa; phylum Arthropoda; class Arachnida; order Pseudoscorpiones; family Chernetidae; genus Cordylochernes; species Cordylochernes scorpioides. The sequence continues at coordinate 49,237,214 of CP092877.1, forward strand.
AACATTGATGAACCAAGCTTTCTCATTCAATAACTTTTATGATTGAGGTAAGATCTGTAGAGACAATATTTGATGATATCATTAAAAAGAAACTCATTGCCAGTAAATTTACTTGTTACAAATCCACCAAGTGGTCACAGCTATCTCAACGCTCTCCTCAATACCTTTTAAAGTTTATTCTTATACAATAAAATACTTTATTAACATCCTATAACGCGATATCCCAACTCAGGGATATTTCAGTCAATACATTTCTTTGCAATATATCAAATTGGCAATATACAAGGAGAAAGATCAAAGAGAAAAAGTCAAACATACAAAAGCAATTCCATCAATATTTCCTTCCCTCTCTTTCCCAGTTCAAAAGATAGTTGTATATATATCTACAAAATTGATTAAAATATTTATATGTTCCTTTCTCATCTACGAATGCATGTAGCTGTCCGATACCACCAAATTTTCTTCTTATTATAACCTTTCGCTTTGAAAGGTATCGTTGATAGTTTTATCTGTGATAGGTTGATAGAATAAATGTATTGAAGGGTCCGTGATTCCTTCAAAAGTCCAGCAATGAGAACAAATCACCAGAAGGACATCTCCTAAGTCAGAATGTTTTCTCTATGTGGTGTCCTACAGTGATTATCATGGCCACGTGTACTTGAGATATGGCAACAGATTACAAAAAGGTCGACGATAACATTTTCGTTTATTTTTGTTTAAAAAAAGGGGGGATGTGTGGATGTCTGTGTGGGAAAGCCTGGTTGGTGACTCACACGTTGACAGGAGCCAAGTGACCTGTATGGCCGGCCACTCTTCCAGCTAATGGCCCTCCTGGGTCGAGTGTACCTCTCCAACTTTCCACTATCTTTTCTTAGATATTTAAATATAATTTCACCACATTGTGTTTGGTATAGGGACTAAATTATTATTTGTGGATTACAAGGACTTACACCTGGTGATCCCAATTACATATGGCCATGCTAATTATAGTCGGTCAGCGATTGTAACTACCTGTATTGAAAGTACACCACATGCTTACATATGTAGGGCCAGTACGACTTTTGGAGTTGTAGGATGCTAGAGTCCCTGTTGTCATTGGTATTATTATTATTATTATCCCTAGTACACGTGGTACAGGCCATGATATTCATGGTGGGTAGTTAGCGACTGCATTTGCTGTAAGTGCACCATATGTCTACACATGTGAAAAGCAGTTCAACTTTTTCACTTACAAATGTTCCAGAGCCCCGTTTGGTTACTTGCACTCGCTGGTGAGGTTGGACTTTTGCAATAATCGGGGGTCATTGGAGCATTTTTTTAAAATTATTATTATCAGAAAAAGTGGCCAATGCGGGATTCGGTCCCGGGTCGTAACGGTCGAAAACCAATGGTTTGCACCATCCTTCCACTGACCCTCACTCATTGGTTAATTTGTAGCAAGAATTGGGTCTCGCCTGGATGAATGTGTTTATATAAAGGGAACACTTTCGCACTCTCTACGGGGGTTTCATCAAACCCATTACAACAGAGAATTAGGGATACTCACACTTCACTTGGACTATTTCTAAGAATACACTCTATAACAAGAAAATCGACGCATCTAGAAGGAATTGTCCGATTGAGACAAAACTTGGTGTATGTGAAGAATGTGTATGAGGAAAAAACGCTTAAAATTTCAGAACAATTAATTGTTTTATTCCAGAGTTTGATCGTCACAAATTGAGAAAGTCAATATGTCGTTGGACTGGCCTGTATACAGGCTGTCATCCGGCGTGTCATGGACTGATAGAGATTCCGGATGGTGTGCTACGGGATTTCTTACCAAATTGTCTCCAACTGTTGGGCTGAATAGTCAACATTCCGGAATGGTTACAATCACCTTCCCATCACGTCCCCGATGTGTTCTATAGGTGAGAGATCAGGCGACCTTGCTGGCCACGGAAGAATTCGGCAAGATTGAAGACAATCCATAGTAACATGTGTCGTGTGTGCACACGAATATTTTGGCACAAGCCGAAACTTGCCGATGACTACAAATTACCAAACGATTTATCATATTTTGTAAATGCAAAGTTGAGGCGATATCACAGCATATGTACAAATATAGGCGAATGTATAACATCAACAAAAATGTCCTTTTATTAAGACATCTCGTTTATATAGACTCGTCTTGGTGTCCAAGAAGGGAAAAAAGCAAACAATGGTAGAAATTATAAAAAAAGAAACTAGAGAATCAGCTAATGTCATACTGGGGAGACATAACAACTACTGCGTGTCTTCTAGTCTTTTTTTTTTCAGATTTTAACGATATTCTCTACTTTTCTTTTGAACTGGTTGTACAGGTAGACAGAGGCATTGGTCAAGAAATCATCGACAATTTTTGTAAAAAAAATAGTACAAATGTGATATTTTACTGGGATAAATGCATAAATTATGGTGAAAGGCATCTCCTTATCGTGATGAGGACCAACATCCCGAAACGCGTCCGTGGTTAACTTTTCTTGATTAATCAAGAATGGGTATTTGGCCAATTCTGAAATAATTAAAAATCAACGAGAATAGTTTATATATATTCCGATAGACGGCGCAGCTATCAGTTGCACGATAAGGAGATGCCTTTTACCATAATTTTGTAAAGTTTTTAATTGTTGCGTGGTGGTGGTATCTTGTCCTTCCATGGAATCGGGGGTGTGCCATTGCCCCGTTAGTCAGCCACATTTCAGAGTTCCCTTTTCACGGTTACCGTAGCGGCTCGGGGCTCACGACACTGTACTTCACCCTACAGGACAGTCCCTTACTTGTGCTGCTTCTCCCGCCCGTTACGTAGAGGAGGACTTCTGGGCAGGAATTGTTGCGTTGATAAACCTATGAAGCTGGAAATTTTTGTCTTTTCCCCTGAGCCAGAATCAATGCAATAGGTCATCATATCTTGAATTTCACCTCCAATATAATTCACATTTTTATCAACAATCGTTCTTCCAATATTCTGACATCTCTATGGTATACTTCAGTTCAATCTAATCAGCTGCAACCACATTTCGGGAATATCTTTATTTATGCTAACCAGAATGGACGCAACCACATTTCAAACTACCATCCTTATCATAACAGTGTTCAACAAGCACGGCTGAGAGCAGAGAAAAAAACGCAGTATCCATATTATTTTACTTAATACTTACACATATACCTTGTTTCAGTTTATATCTTGTCAAAAAAAAAAGTTTATATAAGAACTATTGACTGTGTATGCATACATTATATATATAGAAGCATAGGGTGCCTCTCCCGTTAAAATAAACGTCAAAAACCTGACGCCATCTATTGACCATCGCCGCAACTGTTGTGATGATATGTTAAATAACATATGTTATGTATTATATTTATTATCTATTATTGACTATGCAAAATCATGCCATTTGTCAATTGTTTTAAACTTATGTAAACTATTTCCTTTTTATCTCTATCTTGTATAAAAAGGAGATTACTAGATTAAATAAACATTCAGTTCAACTTGTAAGCCGGAGCGAGTCTTGTTCAGATAACACATAACCATTACAACATGGCGCAGCCGACAAATAATTCCCGATTAAGACAAGAAAAGTATCGAATTAAAATAGATTAATTCAACAGTGAGTAGAATGGAAGGAATCAAGCCGCCGGCAGAATTTGTCCCATACAGCAACGAGAAAAAATGGGAGACCTGGAGAGAGTCGTTTGAAATTTTTGCAATAGCGGTAAATTTAGAAAGCATGCCGCTGGTGTGTCAGCGAGCAATTTTGAAGCATATTGCTGGTGAGAAAACAGTGATGATATACAAGACATTTCACCTAAGTGAAAATGATACTTACCCAAGTTTAAAGGAAATGCTTGATATGTTTACGAACCATTTTAAGCCCTTCAAAAACACGATTCAAAGGAGAAATGCATTTTTTACCTGTGTACAAAAAGAAAGGCAGGGAATCATGGAATTTGTCACAGAATTAAAGCATCTGGCACAAGAATGTGAATTCGAGAATTTAACAGAATCTCTCATAAGGGATCGTCTTATAATTGGAATACTTGACCGGGAAATGAAAAGAAAGTTGTTAAAAGATCCACAGTTGACACTACCGAGGGCAATTTCGATAGCTATGATCTCCGAGTCAACATGCTCACAAGTAGCATCGTTGAATGAGCAAACAATGATTGAAAAAATTGAAAAACGTAATTGGGTGAAAGATAGAATTCGAATGGAAAATGCAGAAGCAGGACCAAGGGTTATAAACCCGAGAAAAGAAAGAATAATAGAACCATGTAAGTGGTGTGGATAACGACACAATTATGGAAAGTGCCCAGCGTATGGGAAGAAGTGTAATGCATGCGGGAAAACCAATCATTTCGCAGTAGTTTGCCGAACAAAACGTATCAAAAATCTCTTAGCGGAAAGTGAAGCTGAAGAATCCTGTGACGATATAAATCCAAATGAAGTTGTTGTAAAGACTGTTGGGTCGGACAAGTGGTCCGCGGTGATAATCATTAATGGCAAGAAGACCAAGGTACATTTGGACACTGGCGCACAGATCAATAGTAATAAACCAATGGCCATCAAGACCAGAAATCAGACCCACGTCATTAAAGGCGTTCGCATATGGAAATACAGAATTGCCTATCGTCGGCAAATGCAATGTGCTATGCCAATATGGTGAAAAGAAAGGAATGTTCGAATTTATCGTAGCCGATGTAGAGGCGCAGACACTTATCACGGGCGATACTTGCGAGAAGCTTGAAATATTGAGGCGAATTAATCATATAAACACGGATGAAATAAAATTGTGTACTGAAACTCAAAAAATCCACGAACAATACCACGAAGTGTTCCAAGGAGTAGGATTAATCAACTCGGAATGTAAGATTTACAAAAAGCCTGAATATTCGCCTGTGCAAGCCCCTCCCAGGCGCATCCCAACAAGCCTCGGAGCCGAAGTTCAGTCTGAATTGGAAAAAAATGGTGAAGCAAGGACTCGTTACAAAAATATATCATGAAACAGAGTGGTCTCATCCTATGGTCGTTGTGAAAAAAAAATCTGGTCAAATCAGAAAATGCCTGGATCCTCGTAAATTAAATGAGGCCCTTGTGGAAAGACACTTCCAGACTCCGGCTCCAGCTGAAATATTGCACGAGATACCCAAATCTAAGTATTATACCGTGTTAGACGTGAAATCAGCCTATTGGCATATTCCGGTTGCAAAGGAATGCAGAGATCTGTTGGTGATGACCACGCCATTTGGTAAATTCAGATATAATCGATTGCCATTTGGTTTGAAAATATCTGCACAAATTTTTGTTGAGAAAATGACGAATATCTTTAGGGATAGCTTTCAAAATATTACATATGTAGACGATTTGCTGATATATGCGGATACCATTCAAGAGCACAATAAAAAATTAAAGGGACTTCTAAAAAAGGCAAAAGAAAAATATCAAATTTGATTTAAAAAAGGCTCAAATATGTCTAACGAAAGTTCGTTTCTTGGGCCATGTGATTTTCAAAATGGAATTGATCCAGAGCCAAATAAGATTGATAAATTAATTACCTTTAAAAAGCCAGAGGATAAAAAGTCAATTCAAAGAATCATGGGTCTTTATAATTACTTAGGAAAATTCATTCCGAATTTAGCTGCGTCCACATCCAATATAAGAGGAATATTAAGAAAGAATGTTGTCTGGCATTGGGGGCCTAAACAGGATGGGGAATTCGATCATATTAAGGAATGCGTTAGGAATGCTCCTTCATTGGCACATTTCGGCAAAAGCAAGATGTTGATCTTGCAATGAGACGCCAGCAAAGATGCAATGGGAGCTGCTCTGCTACAGGAAGATCGACCTCTAGCATTCGCATCCGCGTCATTTAGCGACTGGCAGAAACAGTACTCTCAGATTGAGAAGGAGTTACTGAGTGTTTATTATGGATGCAAAAAGTTTGAATATCTATTATCAGGACACACTTTCGTTGTTCAGACGGATCACCAGCCTTTATTGCCTCTAGTCAAAAAACCGCTGAGTGATATATCTACGCGTCTACAAAGATCAGTAATGAAGCTTATAGCATTTGACTTCAAATTGCAGTACAAACCAGGAAAATACTTGATTGTGGCTGATACCCTATCCAGGGATACTCACCCCATGGACGAACTACCAACGCCTTTTCTTGAGGACAAAAGAATGGTCAAGATGGTATGTGTTAATATATGGGACGAAAAACTGGTAACGCTGCAGAAAGATACCCGAGAGGATCCTGCTTTAGTTAAAGTAATCGATTATGTGATTGAGGGGTGGCCAATATGCAAAAAAGACGTCGATGAAGATGCCAAAGCATTTTTCGATTTCAGACACCGTTTATATTTATGGAATGATCTATTATGTATCGGATCGGCCATAGTGATTCCGATGACACAAAGGAATAATATGCTCAATTTGTTGCACCAATCGCACCAAGGGATATCTGCAATTCAGAGTTTGGCGCGAGAATCTTTGTTTTGGTCGGGAATGTCCATCGACATTGCTGAAAAAGTAAAAAATTGTGAAATTTGTCAAAAATATCAGAAATCGAAAATACGGCAGCCGTTAAAACCTTTCCCAGTTCCAGATTATCCATGGCAGACAATATCATTGTACATATTGTAACATAGTATTTCTTAATTTTATTATTTTTTATTTAACAGAGTGGTCATTTTTATGTTTTATATCTTGCGACTGTAAATTTCCCTCGTGGCTTATCTTTTGTTTACCTTTTCTTAGTTTGGCCTTCCCTGAAATAAATTTTGTTTCCTCCTGAAGTTTTTGTCTTCCCTAATTTTCCACGTGGCATTTTGGTGGAGATGCTGGGTAAGTTAGGGAAGACAAACTGAAGATCGCCGAGAATACCTTGAAGCCATGGGTGCTGTGATCTACATTTTCGGAGACTGACATCAGGATTCCACCGCCGTGCTAAAGCCAAGACTTCCCTTTGAAGATGTCGATGTCCCTATAGACGATACGACGACAAAGCCGCTCTTCACGCCGCAAGAAAATGGACGCAAAGGTACTACGGACAAAGTTCCAAGACTTCGATGGAATCCTTGGCAGAAGCACGTCAAATCCACGTCAGTATCTACAATAATTGCTAGCTGTGGGTCACAGCTCCCATAGGGAAGAAGCTATGTAACATAGTATTTCTTAATTTTATTATTTTTTATTTAACAGAGTGGTCATTTTTATGTTTTATATCTTGCGACTGTAAATTTCTCTCGTGGCTTATCTTTTGTTTACCTTTTCTTAGTTTGGCCTTCCCTGAAATAAATTTTGTTTCCTCCTGAAGTTTTTGTCTTCCCTAATTTTCCACGTGGCAATATTTTATATTCAGAAAAAGCCCCATTTGTTAGTGGTCGACAGATATAGTGGCTACCCGAAGGTATTTGCATTAAACCCACCTACGGCGATTAATGTAAAAAATAAATTGAGAGAAACATTTGCACAATTCGGGATTCCGGAAACCATGATGTCCGACAATGGACCACCGTTTCGCTCAGAAATTATGACTGACTTCTGTATAAAATGGGGTATAAAACTGCTATTTTCAAGTCCACACCTTCATAGATCTAATGGTCTGGCCGAAAGAAACATTCAAACAATAAAAAATCAATTAATTAAATGTAGAGATGAAGGGTCCGACCCATATCTGGCTATTCTAACATATAGGAATACACCAAAAAATGACCTACCTTCACCCGTACAGCTATGTTTATCGAGGAGCTTTCGATGTCAAATCCCCAGAATTACACCGCTATATAGACCTTATCAAACTAATTGAAGAAGTATAGAGAATGCCTAAAGAAAAAGACAGAGCTCAATGAAAGAACATTATGACAGAAACAGTAAAAGCTATCCCAAGGTCAATGTAGGAGAGGATGCATGGTGTCAAATGCATCCAAAAGAAACATGGATACCGGTGAAGATTTCAGCGCAGGCTAATTCTCCTCAGAGCTTTGAAGTCGTAACACCATCAGGAAATAAGTTAATAAGAAATCAACAATTTATTAGGCCGAAAGATGGAGTCAACGAAAAAAGGCAGTTATCTTTAGAACCAATTCCTGGCTCCCCAGAAGCTCAACATCTGCATTACGACAGTCCAACGATGGGAGAGTCATCCACAACCCCGATACAGCGGTCAAGTGAAGAGACCAATATTAACCAGAAGGAAAACGCGACTGCATCCGCTGGGATTTCACCAGAACCATCCGGAAGGCCCCGGTTTTCAAGGTTCGGAAGAGAATTAAGAAAACCACAAAGATTTTGTTTTTAAGCAGAGGGGAGGCATGTCAACGGCCTTTTGATTTGCCTGATCTGATTATTGATGGTTGTCCAAATTCGTGACATTCTTTAATTATTGTATTGTTGTAGCAGAGGGGAAACATGTTGTGATATGTTAAATAACATATGTTACGTATTATATTTATTATCTATTATTGACTATGCAAAATCATGCCATTTGTCAATTGTTTTAAACTTATGTAAACTATTTCCTTTTTACACTGCGTGACATTGAAAATGGAACACCAAGAAATAGTGGCCAGAAAATTATGCAAATTTCAGGGTAGACGCGCCTAACCGAGTTATGCAAATGATGTAAAATGCGCAGCTCTCGTGCGCACATGGAGTAAGATATAAGGGAAGGAACTTGCAGAAAGGACAGTGTTCGTGTCGTTATTTCTTCAAGGAAAATCATTGTAGAAATTTTGTTCTTGTGTCAAAAGACACGTGTAATAACAGAGAATGCCAGGTCATCGTAAACGGAGGCAGTTCAAGCAGACAGACGCTTTTACGAGGGGCATGGTGATCGGACTGAAAAGGGCAGGTTGGTCCATACGTCAAATCGCAGCTGATACACACCTTGGTGCGTCCACGGTGCACCGACTGTGGAGAAGATGGTTGGAACAAGGAAATGTGGCAATTTATAGGAATGCCGGTGCAACCAGAGTGACGTCAGCACGTGTGGATCGGCGTATCCTTCGACAAGCAGTGGCGGCCCCACAAGCCACTTGTACCGCCATCCTGCAACATGTGCAAGACACCCTAGATCATTCCATCTCGACCAGAACCATTTCCCATCGATTGGTTGCTAATGGCTTGCACTCATGCCGTCCGCTAAGAAGACTGCCATTGACCCCACCGAATAGGCACCAACGTTTGGAATGGTGCCGGGCTAGATCGACGTCGATGACGGAATGGCACAGGGTCGTGTTCTCAGATGAGTCGCGTTTCTGCTTGTCCAGTGATAGTCGCCGTGTACGCGTGTGGCGTCGACGTGGAGAAAGGTCCAATCCGGCAGCAATTGTGGAACGCCCCACCGTGCGACAACGTGGAATCATGGTTTGGGGCGCAATCGCGTATGATTCCAGGTCACCTTTACTTCGTATTCAGGGCACTATGACGGCCCAACGATACGTTGATGATGTGCTGCGACCGGTGACACTCCCCTACCTTCAGGGGGTACCCAATGCCCTTTATCAGCAGGATAACGCCCGACCGCACACTGCTCGCATTAGCCAACAAGCTCTGCAAGATGTACAGATGCTTCCCTGGCCACCGTACTCTCCTGATCTCTCACCAATCGAGCACGTCTGGGACATCATTGGATGCCGTTTGCATTCCTTGCCACAGCCGCGTTCAGAAGACGAACTGTGGCAAATGGTTGAGAGGGAATGGAGAGCCATCCCTCAGGACGCCATCCGTACTCTGATTGACTCTCTACCTAGACGTGTTGCTGCGTGCATCGCCGTCCGCGGTGGTCCTACTTGCTACTAAGCCGAGGCCGTTCTCGCTCTGTATTATGACTATCATTTTGAAATAAAGATCACTTATTGTTCGTCCCTGTCTCTCTCTGTCTGCCGAGTTTCATCACTTTCTGGCCACTATTTCTTGGTGTTCCATTTTCAATGTCACGCAGTGTATCTCTATCTTGTATAAAAGGAGATTACTAGATTAAATAAACATTCAGTTCAACTTGTAAGCCGGAGCGAGTCTTGTTCAGATAACACATAACCATTACAACAGCAACTAGCGGCCTCGGGTCGGTGACAAAGCCACAACACCAGCTTTGACCAACTGAGAAGCGTCCACCTAGAAACCATGGTTTCGGGCTAATGGCCCTCGTCAGTCTAGGGCGGACATTAGCCCGAAACCATGGTCTCTAAGTGGACTCTTCTCAGTTTGCCAAAGCTGGTGTTGTGGCTTTGTCACCGACCCGAGGCCGCTAGTTGCGGCGATGGTCAATAGATGGCGTCAGGTTTTTGACGTTTATTTTAACGGGAGAGGCGCCCTATACTTCTATGGATCAATTTCCTCCCGGCAAATTTTCCATCTATATCATATTTATATATAATTACATGTTATCAAATAGAAATTCTGGTCAGCTTCCAAGGTGACTAACGTGGTAACGGCATCCATTTTCTAATGCAGAGCAAAAAAAAAGAAAGAAAGACAACTGATGTTATTTGGTTAACCCAAGTTCCTGGAGCATGCAGAAGTAGCCAACTACCCGGAAGATGGCAAGGCAATTTATTCTTAATGGAATAATCACACTTTATTTACATACCTGAGCATAGAGACAACGATTGAAAAGATAAACATAGTATGAGTTACACCTGAAGAAGAACTAAAGCGGTGTGAAAGCTCGTGTTTTAATGTTATCGTAATAAAACGATAAATTTTTCTCCTTCATTTTTAAATTTCCACACCATATACAACAGGTTTTTTTTTTTTTTGGAATTATTGTTGGAATATTACACAGAGTAACAATGACTATAGATGAGCTCGTGTTTGAAAAGGAACTTGATGTATATAATAATTATCGTTTTTGTTGTTTTCATGTAGACATATATACCAAGATTTTTTTTTGTATAATTGCTATTAATAATAAATAATATGCAAAGTTAAATTGGTTACGGATTATCCTTCTTACTTACTTCAATTACATAACAAATATAAGTTTGAAAAAATAGTACAAATGTGATATTGTACTGGGATAAGGTGCATAAATTAAGAAAAAGGCATCTCCTTATCGTGCAACTGAAAGTTGCTGATGGCTTGCGCCATCTATCGGAATAAATATAAACTATTCTCGTTGATTTCTAATTATTTCAGAATTGGCCAAATACCCATTCTTGTTTAATCAAGAAAAGCTAACCACGGACGCGTTTCGGGCTATTGGCCCTCATCAGCGTGGTGCAAGCTGTACCTCAACGACCAAAAAATTGGTCATTAAGGCATCCTGCAAAATCATGAAACGGGTAGTTAAGTGCGTGAGACCGCGACACAATGTGAAAAAATAGTACAAATGTGATATTGTACTGGGATAAGGTGCATAAATTAAGAAAAAGCTTATAGCTTTTCTTGATTAATCAAGAATGGGTATTTGACCAATTCTGGAATAATTAGAAATCAACGAGAATAGTTTATATTTATTCCGATAGATGGCGCAAGCAATCAGCAACTTTCAGTTGCACGATAAGGAGATGCCTTTTTCTTAATTTATGCACCTTATCCCAGTACAATATCACATTTGTACTATTTTTTCACATTGTGTCGCGGTCTCACGCAATTCTGGCCTTAACTACCGTTTCATGATTTTTCAGGATGCCTTAATGACCAATTTTTTGGTCGTTGAGGTACAGCTTGCACCACGCTGATGAGGGCCAATAGCCCGAAACGCGTCCGTGGTTAGCTTTTCTTGATTAAACAAGAATGGGTATTTGGCCAATTCTGGAATAATTAGAAATCAACGAGAATAGTTGATATTTATTCCGATAGATGGCGCAAGCCATCAGCAACTTTCAGTTGCACGATAAGGAGATGCCTTTTTCTTAATTAAATATAAGTTTTTTTTTTCATTTTATTAATGCATTCTCAAGCTTTCGGGTATTTCTGGTCTTCTACAGGAGTATATACAGTAAAACCCCGCTAATACGAACCCTGAATATAACGAACCTTCCCTTATAACGAACCCACGCCGATTCCCAATTCCATTCCATTGAAAATACCATCGTTATAACGAACTTTGCGATTTTTAGAATAACGAACTACCCCTATAACGAACCTATTTTCGGTCCCAAAATAATAAAATCCATTTAAAATACTATGCTTATAACGAACTTAGAATTGTAATTTAAAAAAAAAAATAAAACAACCAAATTTTGAGCATGTTTCAGCTCGCGGATCGCGATTTCAAAACAATAAATTTAGCGGCATTGCTTGTTTTGAATTTTGCACTTTATTTTTGCTGTATGTTGTATAAATTTTAACACATTATACTTTTATTAAATAGAATATATTTGCATTCATTAAATTTGAAATATAAAAATAAAATGGCTTCCAAAATGAAGAAAACAAAGGCATTTTAAAAACAAAAGCGTTATTTAAAAAAAAAAAAAAGGTCATTTTCAGAACTTTTCAAAGTGAAACAACACAGGCAAAATGTTAAAAACATATTAAAATAAGAGAATATAACTTTTCTATTATAAAAGATAAAATATAAAGCTATTAAAAATTGTTACAAAGAGGAATCAACCTCAACTTTTGCCGCGATCGCAATCGTACGTTTTAGGGCTAAAAAAAAATCCAAATAAATGGTCCCGTGATGAAACAAAAACTATTTTTATGCCATTAACTATGGTGATTTTAAAGTCAGCAATGTTTTGCATGACAGGTTAAAAAAAAAACGAAATCTAGACCTAGAAGAATATGTGGAAAAATGAAATGGAAGAAAAACACTAACTTTATTTGAATGGTGCAATGCTTGAAGAATGCTTTGAAGCAACAAGGTGTTAGAGCCATTTTTCAAAGTAAATATTGTATTATATAATGTGATAATGATGTTTTAAAATCATTTTATATCTTTGAATATATATTTAATAAAACTTTGCCTAGGATTTGTCTTGATTTTTAAATTAGACATAGAGGTACATGTATGTTAATGATAAGAAGAACCTATCATCTAATGATTTCTATTATTATTCAGTATTAATGTAAGGAAATTGGTCAATTAAGGGAATTAAAACAAAGTGACCACTATTAAGAGGAAGCCTCTTCTTGTGTGTATGGCTGTCCTTTAATTATACGGTCTAAAAAATTTGAAAAGTAAAAAAAAAAAATAGCCAAACCGTGGCTATAATGAACCAAAAGCTCTGTCCCATTGGGGTTCACTATAGAGGGGTTTTACTGTATAATGAATAATAATAATATATAATGTATGTACTCTTGTAGAAGAGCAGAGATGCCCGAAAGCTTGGGATTACGTTAATAAAAATGAGAAGAAACATCTCCAGAAACCTGTTTTATTATATCCAGGGGAGATTTGAATCAATAGATTATTAATTAACAAAACAGTTTGATCTATCCGGCACATTCTCTCTTTGTCCTCATTTTTATCTCAAATAAACATTATGTCCCAATATCAAATCTTTCAATCGGAAAATTTCATAAGAAAATCAAATTCGAAAGATTTTTTAATATATATACAAAATTTGGAATTTGATAACAAATATTTTGTAGATAAAAGAGAATTGTGACAAATATATTTCCCATGTTCTCTACCAATGGGTCTAAGGACATCTACAAAGAATTTGTGACGCCCCAGTAAGAATGACAGCTCCCCTCTTAACTTTTTTAATCTTCCCAACATGTCACCTCTGCGAACAATGCCCCAAACGATCCTGAAGACCTTTCAATCCATTGGAGAGTTCCCATTCTTTTTCTCTGCTTCCTTTTTTAAAGTAAAACATATAAAATCTGGAGGAGACAAAAAATCATCCAGATTGATTCTTCTATCCTGTTGACCTATATATCTGAATTTTTGAGGTCCTTGGTACTTCTATTGTTTTCTGAGTTCGGTTCCCACATAGCTTTCTTTCTTTTTTGTTGTTATTATTTCAAATAAATATACACATACAGCTAAGACCATCGGTCTTATACAGATTCACCACAGGAAGGACGCATAGATGGAGCTCCTATACTCCAGGCAGCACAGAACCCAACAACCTTCAGGTCCGACGTATGTCCGGTGGCCACAGAATCCACCGTGCAGAGGTTAGCGTATCACTAAAAAGACGAGTGTGGAATCAGCCGCGTTTTAGTCTTCGCTTTAATTTCAAATAAATACTATTATATATGTATTTTACATGTGCCAAAAGTGGCACTCTCCTTTTAAATACGCATTAGAACATTTTTGGCCAATTCGACCGATTTCATAACCCATCTCGTAGGATGTTGTTATGAAATCGAAGCCGCACCTCTACTGATGAGGGCCAAAATCCGATACCATGGTATACAGGTTGGCTTTTTGTCTGAGTTTGTCAAAACTGGTGTTGCGGCTCATTCTTTATCAACACCATTACGTTTTACACTGGAGTGATAGATCAAATTGTGTTAATGTATTTTTTAAAGGGAGAGGTGCCGTTTTTGGTATAAGAATGCCTTTTTTTTTTTGTGAATGAGATAGAGGCATTTTTATTCTCACTTGGTTATATTGTGTGTCTTCAATAAAGGTCACTGTGTATCAAATATCTTTCAGAGTTATTGTCTGAAACCCGATATACATGTTAAATGGTACAACTTCCTTAAGTTTTGTCCATGAGTGTACAATTTGATTCAGAAGAAAAAAAATCTCCCATGGACAACCCCTCCCATAAGCAACCATTTCCGTGAGCAACCACTCACCGTTGTAAAATAAAAAATAACATGACATGGCACAATTTAACTTCCAATAAGAGACGACCTCCAGGAGAGGCCAGGAGTAGCCATTGTATGGGAATTGTATCCTAAGGCATACCTCCACAACTTCAATAAGAAAACCAGAACAATCTAGTTAGTATGTTTGGATAGGACACGTGAAGTACTATAAGTACTACACACAATATAACTCTATACACAGTTCTTCTAATATAAAACACCGCTCGCTAATTATAAGCTCATTAAACGCTTCATTAGGGTTTTAATTAGTCACGTGTCCAACGAGTTTGTTTTTATGTGTCTGTGGTGTAAAAGCAGGTTTGTAGAGCCATAAGTAACCTTATAACCCACTTTTCTATGGAAACTTGACGGGGAGAACTTTCTTTTTTTAGTCATTCTCTCATTTCCCGGATATAGTGAGTGTATGGTCGAAAGTGTGTTTTACAACTGGCATTGGTTGGTTTGATTATAAAGAGTACATTATGAACGTGTAATTGCGCCATGAAAAGATTGTTAGTGCCATCTATCAGACTATATAAGCTAAATGTTGATTGGTTTTAATTAAGAGATCAATATGGCTTCTGTTATGATTGATCCGGCAACACTGCAGACTCGACTTGTAAACACTCTTAGATATATAACCATGTTATAAAAAATAGATGTTAATAAATAAACACTTAGTTCAGTTGCATTCTGCGTGATTAAATGATCAAAACAACATAAACAACATGGTGGCAGCGGAAAAGTGAGTACTTTTTCAAATAAATATATTTTTGAAAAATTTTAGTGAAAAAAAGAAAACATGGACTTTGTTAGGCCTAGCGAACTCGCCCTGCACGGAAATGTAGCGGAAAATTGGCGAAGGTTCAAACAGCGATTAATGCTTTATCTTGAAGCAACAGAAAAAGCCACAAAGCCTGATAAACTGAAAGTTGCCATTTTATTAAATTTTATTGGCGAAGAAGCCTTGGAAGTCTTCAACACATTTCATTTAAAAGAAGATGAAGCAGAAAATTTCGATCTTGTAATAAACAAATTTGATGATTTTTGCGAGCCTAAAAAGAACGTCATTTTTGAAAGATTCAAATTTTTTTCAGCGACCCAGAAGGATGGTGAATCCATTGATAGTTTTATAACAGAACTAAAAGGATTATCCACATCATGTGAATTTGAATCACAAAAGGATAGTTTAATTAGGGATCGCATTGTGTATGGAATACAAGACAAGGCTTTGCAGGAACGCCTCTTAAGAGAGCCCAATTTAACTCTTCTAAAAGCCATTGAAATGTGCAAAACAGATGAAATAAGCAAGCAACAGATCAAGATCATGCAGAACAACCAGAACATCTGTCAAATAAGAAAATATGAAAAGAAACACAGTCCAAAACAAAATCAAGAATCTGAAAAAGAATTCAAATGCCAAAGGTGTGGGAAGTCTCACAGAGCAAAAAATTGTCCTGCATGGGGTAAAAGATGCTCCAAATGCAAAAAGATGAATCATTTTGCAGCTTTCTGTAAAAGTTCAGCTATCAGAAGTCTGAATGGTGAAACAGAAGAAACTGTATGGTCAATACATGAAGCAAAAGTAGTCCATACTTTGGAATGGAAAAAATCCATCATAGTGAATGGAAAGGAAATATGTTTCAAGTTGGACTCTGGAGCAGAAGTAAATGTTTTGCCATACACATTCACCAGACAAATGAAAGGTTTGGAAATATTTCAGACTAACCGAAAGCTAACATCATATACAGGACATGAAATCAAGATAAAAGGAATTGCCACACTAAATTGCAAAACTAAAAATAAGACGGAAAGTCTAGAATTTTTCATTGCTGATGGATACTATCAACCAATTTTAGGAATAGAAGCTATTGAAAAGCTTTCACTAATTAAGAAATGTGATGCTGTCCAAACAGAGCAAAACAATTCAGCAAAAGAAATTTTGAACAGGCACAAAAATATATTTGAAGGCATAGGAAGACTGCCAATTGAACACAAGATTAGACTAAAAGAAAATGCAACTCCAGTTATTGCTCCAAGCAGAAAAATTCCTTTTTCCATTAGAGAAAAAGTTAAAGCAGAATTGGAACGGATGGAAAAACTTGACATTATTGAAAAAGTTGAAGAACCAAGCGAATGGACACACCCTATTGTAGTGGTACAAAAACCTTCTGGAGATGTCAGAATTTGCATGGACCCCAGGGAACTGAACAAATATGTTCAGAGAGAGCGCTATATTCTGCCAACAGCTGAAACAATATTTTCTGAACTGAAAGGTGCTACAGTTTTCTCTGTATTTGATGCATCATCAGCTTTCTGGCAAATCCCATTAGACAAAGAAAGCACCAACCTGTGCACCATTGCGACTCCCTTTGGAAGATTCCGGTTCAAGCGACTTCCCTATGGATTGAACAGTGCATCGGAGGTATTCCAGCGATGCATAAACAATATTCTTTCAGGTCTCCAGGGAACTGCTTGCTATATGGATGACATCTTGATCTATGGAAGCACAATGGAAGAGCACAACCGAAACCTTGAAACAGTTCTTCGAAGGTTGGAAGAAAATAATGTCAAGCTCAATGCTAAGAAGCAGCAGATAGCTGTCGAAAAAGTAAATTTCTTAGGCCATATAATCAGTCGAGATGGAATAGCCATTCAAGCTTCAAGAGCAGAGGCAATACAAAAGTTGAAAAGACCTGAGAACAAGACTGAAGTCCAAAGATTCTTAGGTATGGTAACATACCTTGGCAAATTCATTCCTAATCTTTCTGACAAGACTGCACCTCTAAGGAAATTGATAAGCAATAAGAGTGAATGGAAATTTGGAGGCGAAGAAATTGATTGTTTTGAAAAACTCAAGGATATGGTCTCGAATGCTCCAATATTGACATTTTTTGACCCAACCAAGCCAATCACCATTTCATCTGATGCAAGCCAATATGGTATTGGTACAGTGCTCATGCAAGGGGGACATGCAATTGAGTATGCGTCCTTCAGCCTGAATGCAACTCAAAGAAAATACGCACAGATAGAGAAAGAACTTTTGGCTATAGTCTTTGGATGTGAACGCTTCCAGTACTATATTTGGGGAAATGATGTTATTGTGGAAACTGACCACAAACCTCTCCTGAGTATTGTTAAGAAACCTTTAGAAAAGCTTTCCCCAAGACTGCAAAGAATGGTCTTACGTCTCATGAGATTTCAAATATCTTTGAAGTTTACACCAGGGAAAAACATGTTTGTAGCTGACCATCTGTCTAGAGATCCATTAAAAGATGAGGTGGACACAAGCTATTTAGAAGGTCAAACTGAATCAGTGCACATGTTGCTGGTTACCACAGATGAAAAAATAAAGAGACTACAAAAGGAAACTCATGGGGACCACACCTTGATACAACTAATAGAGTATGCGAAGAATGGATGGCCGAAATATAAAACTAAGGTCTGTGATGAAGCAAAACCCTACTGGCAATTTCAAGATGAAATTCATGTGAGTGACGGAATTGTTTACAAAGGAAATTGCATCTTGGTGCCATCGACTCTTCGAAAAGAAATCCTGCAGGTTGTTCATTCATCACACCAGGGCATAGCAGCTTCCAAAGAAAAAGCAAGATCAGCATTTTACTGGCCCGGCATGATAACACAAGTAGAAAATGAAGTGGAAAAGTGCAGAACATGTCAGGAATATTCAAGAAAGAATCCTGAGGAGTCAAGAATAGCTCATGAAATCCCTGAATTTCCATGGGAAAAAATTGCTGTAGATTTCATGGAGGTGAGTGGAACCAGTTCCATCTTGGTTGTCGATTACCACTCAAAGTTTGTTGAAATCCGGAAATTATCAAGCAAAAGAGAAACCGAAACCATCCTGCAGTTGAAAACCATTTTCAGGACTCATGGAATTCCAAGAACTCTAGTTTCGGATAATGGACCCCCTTTTAACTCTACTGGATTCAAAAATTTTGCTCAGAAATATGAATTCAAACACCAAACCTCCAGTCCCAAATATCCAAGATCTAATGGACAAGTTGAGAGGACAATTCAAACCATCAAAGGACTGATAATTAAAGCTGTGAAGTCAGGAAGAGATCCCAATCTGGCTTTGATGGAGTTCAACAACACACCTAAGTATGACTTGCCATCTCCGACCCAAATGCTTATGGGAAGATCTGTGAGAACTCTTTCGACATACACCCGACAACAGTTGAAACCACTGTTTGACACAACAAAGAATTATCAAAAATTGAGAGACCATCAACAAAAGTATGCAGGAAGTCCAAAGAGAATTTTGAGACCTTTGGAAGTAGGAGACAACATCATGTTGCAGGAAAGGCATAGAAAATGGGTTCCGGCAACAGTGACCGCAAAGCATGAAACTCCACGCTCATATATGGTGAAAACACCAAGTGGTTCTGAATACCGCAGGAACAGGTCTCACCTTAGACCGAGAAAGTTCAGTGTAGAAGACTCTGCCCCAACAAGTCAAAGTCCAAGCATTCCTGGATCTCAAGCAGGGACAGCCATGGATGACAACATACAAGATCACGGAAGACCCACTTCTGAAAACAGAAGAGCATATGATCCAAGGGAGAACGTTGCCAAGAAAGGTGAAGAATCATCTACTTCTCCTAGTGTGCGAACCCGCAGTGGTAGAACAGTGAGAAAACCTTTGCGTTATAGAGACTAGGAGAACTGCAATCCTTTTTATTTTTGTTTAAAGGAAACATGTTATGATTGATCCGGCAACACTGCAGACTCGACTTGTAAACACTCTTAGATATATAACCATGTTATAAAAAATAGATGTTAATAAATAAACACTTAGTTCAGTTGCATTCTGCGTGATTAAATGATCAAAACAACATAAACAACAGCTTCTATCAGACCTTTCAGTCTTATACAGATTCTCCGAGTAGAAGAGGGTATATACAGAAAAAACAGTAATAGTAACAATAACACAGGTCTACAAAAAAAACTTTTTTTTTTTGCACAAGAGAACCTGATGGTGTTTCTAGTGTAACTTTTCATGCTGAACTCAAAAATCTAATCAGAAATTTCCCATCACCCATGGTTTTTGCCTGACGATCTTTTTTTAATATTGGGATAAATACATGCATTCAACATGAAAGAGACTTACGAAAACATGAAACTGCTTTTGAAAAAGATAGAATATGAAAGATACGGTTGGAAAATATGCAGCGATTTGAAAGTCGTTGCTCTCTTGCGTGGATTACAGCTTGGATATACAAAATTTTGTTGTTTTCTGTGTGAATGGGATAGCAGAGATAGGGAAAGGCATTACATTAAAAAAATCTGGCCAAACCGTAAAATCTTTACTCCAGGATATAAAAATATTGCAAATCTACCCCTGATCGATTCAGAAAATATTTACTTACCACCATTACATATTAAACTGGGATTAATGAAGAACTTTGTCAAGGCAATGGATCGAAATGCCAGTGGATTTGCCTAACTAAAACAAAAATTTTCTAGTATAAGTGAAGCGAAGATTAAAGAAGGCATTTTCGTTGGACCTCAGATTCGAGAATTGCAGCAGGATGGAAATTTTCAAAATAGTTTGAATGAAGTTGAAGCAGCAGCATGGAATTCCTTTAGAAACGTTTGCAAAAACTTCTTAGGAAGTGTCAAGGTTGAAAATTACCGAGACATAGTTAATGATCTGTTGCTTTCCTACAAGGCACTGGGATGTAACATGTCCCTCAAGATCCATTTCCTGCATTCACATCTAGATTTCTTTCCAGACAATCTTGGCGCAGTTAGCGATGAGCATGGTGAGAGGTTTCATCAAGCTATATCAAGCATGGAGAAGCGGTACCAAGGTAAATGGAGTCCCGCTAAGCTTGCCGACGACTGCTGGGCACTCAAGAGGGATCTACCACAAGCAAAGTATAGAAGAAAATCCACTGTCACTGCTTTTCAATAATAAATATGTTTCGTTCATATATGCCTATATATTAACAATATTTCCAAATTCAAGTAGGTGTATCTCAGAAATATTGTGTAATAGAAAAAAACTAATGGTATATTTGGATTCAGGACATGTAGATAAGATGCTATTTCTTTGTGGACAAAGAAAAATATTTTTTGATAAACCAGTTACGTGACATTGTTTGCAATTTTTAGTGTATTTATCCCAATACTAAAAAAAGACCGTCACGCAAAAACCATAGGTGATGGGAAATTTCTGATTAGATTTTTGAGTTCAGCATGAAAAGTTACACTAGAAACATAATCAGGTTCTCTTGTGCAAAAATCTTGTTGACCAGTGTAATCAGCAATGTTATTTATAATGTATCAAATAGGGGAAAAGAAGAAAGAAAGGACTTGACATAACTTATATACAAGCAATCGAGAACAAGCAGTTCCTTTTCTTAAATAACAATAATTAGTAGTATTGACAGAAATTTAGATTAGTATAAGTGAAAAAGGGAATATACTGCAATGTAATATACATAATTATCTGGCATCTTTATATTTTAATATATGGATGGATCAAGGATAGAAGTGGTCTAAGGTCGGAATACAAAGTCTTATATAAGTAAAAGGTCCATTTGGATGAGGAAAGCGGAGACTAAAACGCGGTTGATTCCACACTCGCCATTTAGTGATGCGCTAACCTATGCACGGTGAATTATGTAGCCTCTGGACATGTGTTGGACCTGGAAGCTGTTGGGTTCTGCCCTACCTGGAGTATAAGAGCTCCATCAATGCTTCCTTCTTAGCTGTATGTGTGTGTATAAGTAAAAGGAATAAATAAGGCGAAGTTGTCACCAACAATGTAACATCAGAAAAGGAAAAGCAAAGTTTACCCCAGCCCAGCCACCACCAGCCCTACACACAGTACCGGCTAGCACAATGACCCCATGATGTTTCATCACCATCATGAAGTGGAGAAGGAAACAATTGATTCAAGTTTTATTGGTTTTTCACAAATTCTGAAGAACAGCACAATCAAAAGGCATTACACACAAAAAAAAAAAAAAAAAGAGCGACCCAACTTGAGGAAAAAGAGTATACTATTCTCTACTTTTTGTAGATACATATTATGTTGCTTCTGTTTACCCATCCAGGAGAATCCTGTATGGGACGAGTATCCCTAATAAAGGCTTTGTTGTTGTAGATTCAAGTTTTTTTTTTCTACTTGCTGCTTGGTAGAAACATTTCTTCCATATTATCAACTACCCTATGTCATGTTCTGCCTTGCTGTCATTGAACATGTCACTTCTACACTCATGGACAACACTTAAGGAAGTGGAATGACTTTGATGACGCTCTTGTCTTTTTTTTTTATCTTGAAGAAGAAGACAAAGTCAATGTATCTTTTAAAAATAAACCCTTCGGCCAGTTGAAGTTTTATTTCCTCAACGTTTCAACAAAATATTTAGTCTTCGTCGTGAGAAATAAATAAAAAAGCATTTGGCAAGGCGTTAAACATTGTCCTGAAGTTGCAAAGGCGTTCTCACGCGATTTTTCGAATTTAGTACATAGTCAATTTTGTTCACAATTGGTTATCTCGTGTGTCTTCAATAAAGATCAATGTGTACCAAACATCTTTCAGTGTTATTGTCTGAATTCCGATTATACATGCTAAAAGGTACTGACAAAAGTTACTATTTACGGGATAACACACAAAGTTGCAAATACTAGGGCCTAGAGTAATAGTAACTAAACACACAAAAATCGTACACTCAAGAGTATAACACAAAAAAAAAATAAAAAGGTAAATAATAATTCACAATTTGTTAAATAAAATAAAAAACAGTACTTATCTTTATTTCTGCTTATGTAGGGATCGGACCGGGGTCACACAGGGAATGCGTAGAGATCACCAGACACGGATAAAAATGCGAAGAGAACACTATAAGCGTCTCTATACAAAATTTTCTATCACACTGGCCTCACGCATTCCCATCAACCCCCTTTATATACAAACATGGCCACATTCGTCCAATTAGAATGCTTGAGAGATCGGTTTACTTATCTGATAAAAAAAAAACAACGTTCTTCGCACTAAAGAAATAGGATAAGATAAGCGTGCAAATATTTGTCAATATAATTTGACAAAAGGTATCTTTCCAAAAAAAAAAAAAAACTAACCAATCTACCAAACATTCTTATTGTCCCGTAAGGAAAACCTCCCGCTATTCGGGAGGGAACAGCTCACGGGAGCCATGTTATAAAGACACACAAAAAAAAAAGAACTAAAGAGAGGAGAAGTTATAGGCTTCCGGTGTCGTTCCGCAAAATTTTTGCCTTCCATCATTGGACCAAGGAATAACAGCAGGAGGAGAGCTAATTCCTGCACAAACTACAGTGAATTACCTTGAGTAATATCTTAAAACCGCATATCTCTGTATAAACATGGAGGGAGCAATACGCTTTCATCTGGGATCAGCAGGGCGAGGATTTGGTCTCAGAAAATATGGGCTGAAATGTGCCCTGTCGAACGCCCCATCGACCACTGTAGGTTCGTCATGAGAATCTCCTTTCTCCTGGTCGGGAACAGTCTTGGTCTCTAAAGGTGGTGGGGATATCTCTCGGCGGGGAGAGATACGACAGGCACTCCCACCTTCCCGAGCCAAAGGAATCATCCTTTTTCGAGGATAGCACTCGCGTTTAGCAGCTGCGGGCTTTCTATGACGCATGCTCCTGAATGCCTTCATCCTGTCAATATGCACAACTTGTTCATCGTGCAAATTGACTCCGCGCACTCTGAAATTTACTTCAGACACTTTAGCTACCACACGGAAAGGTCCAAAGAATTTTGCGGAGAATTTAGAGGATCCCTTGCCCTTAGGAACAGCCAACAATACCAAATCCCCCGTCTCAAAGGTTCTCACAGTCTGCGTTTTATACTTCTTGACTCGTTCATCATAGTTTTCAGACAAGAATTTCCAAACAGTTTCCCTGGCATCTTGCATTTCCTTCAACCTCTCCGCCAAGGATGGCTTTCTGAATGCGCTCACATCTTTATCGCTAACCTCATGATTGACTGCGTCGTAACCAAAGAGCATGTAGTGAGGACTCTCACCTAACGCTGAATGCACGGCATTATTGTACGCAGCAACCGCCGCACCGAGGTTGTCTTCCCAATTCCTGCTATTGGCATAGTGACGCAGAATGGAACAAATGGTGCCATTAACTCTTTCAACAATCGAGTTGCAGGTAGGACGATAAGAAGTTGTGGATAACTTTTTAATACTATATAACTTACATATCTCTCTGAAAAGGTCTGACTCGAATGCAGCTCCACATTTCTTTGCACGTTCCATATCTGTTCACTATCTTATTGACAAACTCGAGCCCAGCAGTCTCTGCGGTACAATCCCTGACGGGGATAACCTCAGCGTACCTGGTGAAAGCATCAATGAACACGAGCAGGTATCTATTCCTGTTCCTAGACAAGGTAAGAGGACCCACGAAGTCTACGCATAACCTTTCGAAAGAGTAGTTAGCGGGTTGAATGGGCATATTAGGAGCTTTCTTAAGCCTACCATTGTTCTCGGCACACACTGGGCATGTCTTCACGTACCTACGTACATCAGACATGGCCCCCTTCCAATAGTAATGGCTTAAGACCGCGTAAAGTGTTTTCTCTACTGAGAGGTACCCTCCTATGGGACTGTCATGGCACCTTTCCAGAATGGTATCGCGGAGAACTGGAGGTATTACGATTTGCTTCACCATCCTTCCCTTACGAGTGGGTCTACTGTCTGGACTGACCTTGACGAGATATCGGGTGGACGTGCCATCACTCTCTTCTACCTCATTTTCAGTGCTCAGAGCCCTCTTGTAGATGTTTTTCCATACAGGGCAGTTCAGCATGGACTTCTCATAGTTGGGAATGGTAGTCACCCCTCCATAGACATCGACTACAGCAACCTCAGTATTATAGGTGTCGCGGGACAGCCAGTCAGCCATCGCATTCTCCTTCCCTTTTGCATGGAAAAATGTTAATTCCCTGTCCTGTAGCATCAAGGCCCATTTCATGAGCCTACAATTTTTATTCTCTAGTGACTTAAGATATTGCAATGGTTTGTGATCACAGTATATTTCCACCTGCTGACCAAAGATGTAGTAGTCAAACTGTTCAATTGCCATAATAATAGCCAAGCACTCCTTTTCTATTGTGCTGTAGTTTAACTCGGCACCTCTGAACTTATGGCTGTAGAAACTAATAGGCTGCGGAGTGCCGTTCTTCAACTGTGATAACATTCCGCCACATCCTATGTCGCTAGCATCAGTGAATATTAGGAACTTTTCCCTATAGTCAGGATGGATTAGGATGGATGCAGAGCTAAGACAAGACTTTAGCTTGTCATAGGCACGCTGCGCTGCCTCGTTCCATTCATACCTGGTGCCCTTCTTAGTCAACTCGTATAAAGGGGCCGCTATTTCAGAGAAACCATCAATGAATTTCCTATAGAAACCAACAGCTCCAAGAAAGCGTCTGACACCAGATACAGTTTTAGGAGGACTCATGTTTTTAATTTTTTCGATGTTGTTCTCCTTAGGATGAATGCCATCCTTGTCCACTCTGTGTCCCAAGAAGGTCACTTCTTCCTGAAAGAGCTGGCATTTGCTAGGCCTCACTTGAAGCCCATATTTTCTAAGCCTGTCCAACACCTCAGTTAAGTCAGCCAGATGCTGCTCCAACGTATATCAGAACGTCGTCAATAAAACATTGGCAATTCTTCCCCAATAGGCCGCTTAGGATACGATGCATTTATCTCTGAAATACATTTGAAGATATCTTACAGCCCTGAGGAAGTCTCGACATCTCAAATTTTCCGAAAGGGGTTTGGAAAGCGAAGCATTTCGTTACGTTACTATCCAGCTTCAGCTGATAATACCCACTGGCTAGATCTAAGGTACTAAAATATTTAGCACCTCCCACAGCTGCCATGGCGGTGTCTATCCGGATCATGGGATAATCCTGATTCTTTAATTTATCGTTGACCTGTCTAAGGTCCAGCACGAATTTCAAGGAACCGTCAGGCTTCTTGACAAGATGTACTGGACTGTTCCAATCAGATCTGGATCTCTTTATGATACCGCTCTCTAAGAACTTGTCTAAAAGTACCTTGTACGGCTCTAACAAACTATAGGGAATAGGATACTGCCGCCTAAAAGTAACGTCATTTATGTCAACGTCGATTTTTATTGGCGGCACCTTAGCTGCTTTTAACGCTGCGACATTTTCCACGAACATATCTGATCTTTGTTTCAGTATGTCGCGGACCAGCTGCTGATGTTTGCCATTAACTTGGCCAATATCTACCCGTTGCCAGTCTTCAGTCGCCGCAGACCTTACATTGCATTCCTCCCACACAGGTGGCAAAGGAATGTTTAATCTCCTTATCTCCTTTATCCCAAGAATACCGTCGTAGCCCTTATCTTCAAGTGACATTAACCAGAAACTTATGTCTCCTAGTTCGACACCCTTATCTGTATTTACCCTACAGGTTTTTACCTTCGTCAATGTTTGGACGTGGCCTGTGACTGACACATTTTTAAGATTGTTAATAGCTTCGTCCCAGTCCTCATTCAGAACATTACACCTTTCTGAATCCATTATGCTAACTTGGCTTCCTGTATCGTATAACAGGTGCCAAGTATTGCCGTTTATTGATACTCTAACAATAGGCAGAGTTCCAACAGGATCCCGGTTAGAACGAACATTAACAATCTTAGCAATTGGTCGAATACCAGTGGCTTACTTCTGCCAACTCGAGCAAGCACTGGCCGTTTTGCCCGAGTTTAGTAGTTTAAAGCTCCTTTCTCCTAGCAAAACCTGGCAATATGCCCCATCTTCCCACAGCGGAAACATGTTAATTTATGCCTATCGCCATTTTTAGAAGAACCCGGCTTACTCTCGCTAAGCAGTTTAGTCAGCCTTTCTATTTCCTCCTTAAGGTCGTTAATGCACTTCTCTGACTCGTGCTTTGTCTTGCCTACTACAGCATTGAGCGTATCTAACCTTCCCTTCCCTTCAGACTGCTAACCTCCTCTATGTCCGCCGCACATGCCCGTTGCTTAAAGTGGCAGCGGTTCTCTACACCATCCTCCATGGCCATAATTCTAACTGCCTCGTCAATACAGCTGACCCCACTACGGACAACAGGTTCCTTATACTTATCAAGAAAATTGTCTACGAAAATATCGAACACTAAACTGCTGTCCAGATCGAAATCAATATCTCTCCTAGTGGCCATGAATCTTTCTCTAAACACATTAGGAGTTTCTCCTACACGTTGCTTAAGGCCCTCTAATTCTTTTAAACATTCCCTAAATCCGCGCGTTTTTTTCAGGAAATAAAATGCCTAATTTCTCTATTATGCTCTCTACACTACTGTCATTTTTTATGCCCATCTCTTCTATGCTAGCCCGAACTCTAGGCGACAAAGCCTCGAACATAAGCAGTGCTTTAACTTCCTTATTCCATTTACCTATGCTAGCTTTCAGCTCTACTTCCTTGATGAAAGCTTTTAGCCCCACTCCATTGAACGTAGAAAGTTTGATAGAATAGTTACTATCCATAATAACAGTGAGAAGGACAAAAATTACACACAATAATTAATTATATAAAAGATAATAAAAAACTCAAGGCCAAAATTACGGGAATATAGGCCAAGAAATATTCCTGGCAAGGCTCGCCAATGACAAAAGTTACTATTTACGGGATAACACACAAAGTTGCAAATACTAGGGCCTAGAGTAATAGTAACTAAACACACAAAAATCGTACACTCAAGAGTATAACACAAAAAAAAAAAAAAAAAGTAAATAATAATTCACAATTTGTTAAATAAAATAAAAAAAAAAACAGTACTTATCTTTATTTCTGCTTATGTAGGGATCGGACCGGGGTCACACAGGGAATGCGTAGAGATCACCAGACACGGATAAAAATGCGAAGAGAACACTATAAGCGTCTCTATACAAAATTTTATATCACACTGGCCTCACGCATTCTCTTCAACCCCCTTTATATACAAACATGGCCACATTCGTCCAATTAGGATGCTTGAGAGATCGGTTTACTTATCTGATAAAAAAAACAACGTTCTTCGCAAGCGTGCAAATATTTGTCAATATAATTTGACAGTACAACTTCCTTAAGTTTTTTTCAATGAATGTATAGACAAAGCTAAATAATTTGTTACATACAATTGAGGGATCCCATGTTGCATATTCCCCTGTGGACAGCAGTAAAACACCAATGTTACATTGGCACTTCACGAGTCGTCGGGGGGAATTACCCGCAATTACTTGTCTCCACAGTTTGATCACTCCGCGCGGCGCCATCAAGGTCGTTCCATTAGGTCAAGGTCATCCAGTCAGCCGATCTTTGAAACTTCCTTCATCTCGTTTGGCAACCTTGTCGATATGATTTTATTGGAGCGTGACGTAAAGCAAAAAAAAAAAAAAATCTATCGAGTTTTTTTTTTTTTTCAGTTTATCATTTTTATTGGCGTTTATCATCTTGAAAACGATTTTTGGTTAAGATGTTTACAGAATGTGTCTCTATGTCTATATAATGGTTTGTATAAATACACACACAAGCCTTTATTAAGACATTCTGTCTTATACAGACAATTCTCCTGTTAGAAATGAATCCAAAAAGAAATGAGAAACAGAGGAAGAAATGGAATCCTCGCTCAGAAAAGAGAAAAAGAAAAAAAAAATGCTGAGGTTTGTAAAAATAAAGAGGAAAAGCATATCAAAATTGCGATGCTGGATTGTTACTGATTACCTTTCCTATACCAATCTGAAGTATAGAATTGATCAATTTCACTCATTTTTTGTCGTTAACGAAATAAAACAACTTTTTTTTTTTACAAATATGATTTCACGTCCTTTTATACCTTGTCATTACTCTCTATAACTAAGTCTTAATCGGTGTATATGCATCTATGTTGTCTGTAATAGTATTCTGTGTGCTGATTGGCTCTCTCCTGCTTCTCATATCTTTTCCACGATTCGTTTGCTAACAAGTGTTTTGATTTAAGATATACAGTGGTACCTCGACATACGAGTTTAATTCGTTCCGCAACCTTGCTCGTATCTTGAATTACTCGTATCTCGAAGCAAATTTCCCCATACAAAACAGTTGAACTACCATTAATCCGTTCCAACCTGCAAAATGTCACCCCAGTTATTTTTGTTACGTGGTTTTAAATAATAAAAACGTATTTATAAATATCAAATATTTATTGCACAAAAACAAAAAAGAGAATGTAAAGAAATAAATTAGATATCCTCACTGGTCTTTGCCTTTTTCGCTACATTTTTCTCGCTTTCACCTGTAGGCCGTTTAGAAAAAAACATGTCCAAGGAGGTTTGTTTCTTCCTCCCTCTCAGAATGTTCCGGAAATGAGTTAGGCAAGTGTCATTAAAAAGGTCAGATGCACGACCTGTTGCCACTTTTTCTGGGTGTTTTTTCCCACGAACTGTGAAACTCTCTCCCACATTCCTAAGATCTCCTTTATCTAACTTGTAGAAATTTCACGTTTTAATTCAATACTCATCATCTTTTTCTTAGCACTTGACTTTTTACAAACTTT
Organism: Cordylochernes scorpioides; assembly: GCA_030710605.1. Taxonomy (NCBI): domain Eukaryota; kingdom Metazoa; phylum Arthropoda; class Arachnida; order Pseudoscorpiones; family Chernetidae; genus Cordylochernes; species Cordylochernes scorpioides. The sequence continues at coordinate 49,266,542 of CP092877.1, forward strand.
CTTCCGATCCATGGTTATAAAAATGAATGAACTAAAACTGTAAATGTAAACGCAACACAAAACACAACTTATCACAGCGGAAGCACGCTGTTAACTGATCGTGATGGCGCGACTTGCGTGTTACTACCGAACCGAACTCGTATCTCGAATTTCGCTCGTAACTAAAAGCAAAAAATCACTTGCTCGTCGGCTCGTATCTCGAAAAACTCGTATGTTAGGGCGCTCGTATGTCGAGGTACCACTGTACTATTTTTGAAAATATATCCTTAGTACACGTGGTATAGGCTATGATAATCATAGTGGGTAGAAGCTGGCAACTGCTTTTACTGTAAGCGCACCAAATGTCTACACGTGTGAAAGGAAGTTCGATTATTGAAATTACAAGTGTGTCATAGCCCCGTTTTGTTACTTGCACTCGCTGGTGCGGTTGGGGCTGGTGGTAATCGGGGGCATATTGGAGCTTTTTTTTATTATTATTAGAAAAAAAAAGTGTCCAATGCGAGATTCGATCCTGAGTCATAGTGGTCGAAAACCAACGTTTTAGGGGTTTGTCAATCCTTTCACTGTACTTAGCCACATGTCTACACATATAGTGCTAGGCTATGATAACCTTAATGGGTAGGGGTTTTTGAATGTACCTACACCACATGTCTACACATGGCCTAACTTGGCATTTACAAGATGCTTTCCGTTTGGTTTCTGCTATTCGTCGTTATGTTGGACTCGTGAGAGAATCGAGGGACGTTTTAAAACAATTTATTATATTAAAGCGGTTTTTAATGCCGGGGGATTGAACCTCCAATTCTAGCATATAAGGTGTATTGTGTGAACTATAACAAGATTATATATATAAAGTTGTAAAAGGTAATTACACAATTATTTTATAACCCATAATTATGAACCGTGGGAAAGCCACCGGTTGACCTACGGCTTTCCACGGCGTGGGCGAGCTGGTTGATGACATTGGGTAGAGACTTCAAAACTTTCTTTGATCACACAATATGATACAACAAGGAACTATTCCAAACTCCCGAGGATAGAGGACTGAAGTATATATATATAAGCCCGATTGAGACGTTTATTTATGTTCTCCTGTAGAAGATCAGAGATGGCCGAAAGCTTGAGATTACGTTTAATAAAATTAAAATAAACTCATCTCCAGAAACGTGTGGTATTGTTTAATTTATGCCCAGAAGATTTAAATCAATTGAAGACTATTAATGATATTGATGAAATAAGAGAAAAAGAAAGCCAGTTAGGAGATCCTATAAGAAGGAACTACCTATCACAGAATCTTTTAGAAGATCTGGTTGGTACTTGGTGGAAGATGAGGGAGTAGAAATCAAATGTTGACAAGATCGTCAATGGTCAGTGGCCACTAAATTAAACAACTAGTCATTCAGAATATTGTACTTGCTTTCTGCATAAAACTATTTGTAACGTGCTTTGTATTTATTTATGTAAAATATTTAATTATTCTTTGATTTTTTATAGTTAGGCAGTCGGCAACACTGTACTTTTCTTTTGGTAATTTTGCATAAGTTTGTTATGCTTATATATTATGGTTAACCTTGTTGTAATTGAATTAAATATTAAAACACAAAGTATTGTGACTACCCCCCTGATTATAAATAGGAAACGTTACACTATTGAAAAAGCTATGATTCTCAAGTTTGACTCAAGTTCTTCTTTCTTATCTCCACACTGGGTGAAGTAGAATGCGTCTGCCTTTGTCATTAAGACTGGGAGCACTACTCAGTGCCAGGCCGACTTAGCTCCAAAAGAAATGGCCGCCTCTGACATGAAGAACAGACGCCATGTGCAGCCATTCCTAACACGGAGTACAAACGCTGCTCATCCTGTATCCCTGGATTAGGAGCCCTTACAGGGTACTATCAGCCGGGCCAGCTGAGCCCAGGTTTTTTAGCGAGCTTGTTACTGCTCCCCCTCCTCCTTTTTCATCCGGACTTGGGACCGGAAAAGACGGAGTTGCTTTAGAATGTTATATGTCGAAATGTATATTAACAAGGTTATATGCAAATATGATACATCCATTCTACATTCAACATAGAAATTAGAGATATCTAAACCGAAAAAAAATCACAACACTAGATAAATAAGCAATTTTGAAGTCAAAGACTTTTTTGTTTTTACTTAATGTTTATGTACTTTATATTTACTCTTTGTAGGTGCTTTATGCTTACGGTATATATGTTTGTACTATATTTACACTGTTTAGGCTTTTTATACTTCCTATTTATGTATTTTATATTCCTTATAAATGTATTTCATACTCTAGGTCTTTTTAACTCTTTGCATGCTCTTTATATATTTTATTTAATAAAAAAGGCATATATTGGATCAAAATATAATTTATTTTACCAATATTTCCGTTGTTGAACGCCAACCTTTATCACGGTATTATAACATATTAATGTGTGTCAACAACAAACTCAGTGCCACATATTGTATTATATTATATTGTATTATTATAGCTGCATATATACTTATCATCATAATGTATTTTACGAATATATGTAAATTAGGCAAGCAAACTATTTACATTTATACAAATCTCCGGAGACCTGGTTAGTAAAAATGATGGTCCCCATGCTGTTATCGGCGATTTTTGATGCCTAAAATTCTGAACAACGAGTATGTATTCCATGCTTCTCTATGTAAAAAAATAAATAAATAAACTCCATGGAAATTTTGCCGGGAGGAGAATGATCTAAAGAGACAAGGGTCTCCTCTCCCGTCAAAATAGACGTCTAAAACCAGACGCCATCTATTGACCGTCGCCGCAAACTGGCGACCTCGGGTCGGTGACAAAGCTACAACACTGGCAAACTGAAAAGCGTCCAGCTAGAGACCATGGTTTCGGGCTAATGGCCCTCGTCAGTCTAGGGCGGACTTTAGATGGCGTCTGGTTTTAGACGTCTTTTTTTGACGGGAGAGGCGACCCTTGTCTCTTTAAATAAATTCCAGTTCAATAAAATAATCCCTTGCATCAATATAGAGTAAAATTAATCAGGCCTCCAGGGAAAAGTGTCTTTTCAAAACAAAAACAAAAGCTAGAGAATAATAAAAATGTTGTGAAAAGACACTTTTCCCTGGAGGCCTGATTAATTTTACTCAAATTCAAGTTTCAGAAGCGTTGTTAATGCTTCGAAGGTTATTCGGTGAGACATTCCTAAAGAAAATCGAAGTTTATCAATGATTTAGTTGATTTAAAGTGGACGCGAAGCTCAATCCAAGATGTTCCCAGAGTAAGAAGACCTATAGAAAAGCGAACATCAACCAATTTGCAGCAAAATTGCCGAAAATAATATACCGGAACGTTCGCGGGGATAACGGTTCTCTCGATGGGATTGGTTCATTCCATTATTCACGACAATATGCAATTGGAAAATAAGTTCGGCAAGTTTTGGGATTCCAACCAACGCCAGATTTTCCTACACTTCCTCAGGCCTCATACTCACCGGATCTTGCCCCAAGTGACTTTTTTATTATAGAGCAAAATGAAAACGTCTCTTAAAGGAGAACGAATCGAGTCACGAGGAAGACATGATAAAAATCTCTGAAAATTCTCAGAGGATTGAAAGAAAACGCTATAAAAAATGCTTAAAAAATATATAATAATAATGATTCGAGATGACATAGGTGTTTAGATGTTGATAGGGATTATTTCGAAGATTACTAAATACAATTTTTCTTTTGATCTTGTATTAATTTTGATTTTCAAAAGTTCAGGGAATTTAACCAAGGTACACCTTTTATATTTCATTGATATCATCTTGGGCTTTTGGTACTGTAAAATCTTGTGTCATCTACAAATCACAGATGAGTAATCGTCCTTGAGAACGGCCAAATATGGTTCTGAAGCTGCCGCCTACAAATTTGAATATGTAGTCTCTCGTACTTTACACTCACTTTGTATTTATTTTTATAGCTGATGTGTGGTGGTGTCTTGTCCAATTGTTGCTCCATGGAATGGGGGGTGCCTTTGCCCCGTTAGTCAGCCACATTTCAGAATTCCCTGTTCACGGTTACCGTAGCGGCTCACAACACCGTACTTCACCCTACATGACAGTCCCTTACTTGTGCTGCTTCTCCCGCCCGCCACGTAGAGGAGGACTTCTGGACGGGAATAGTATCGATGGTGGTATCTTGTCCATATTATTGATGCTCCATGGAAAGGTGGGATGCCATTGCCCCGTTAGTCAGCCACAGAGTTCCCTGTTCACGGTTACCGTAGCGGCTCGGGGCTCACGACACAGTATTACAGGGCAGTCCCTTACTTGTGCTGCTTCTCCCGCCTGCCACGTAGAGGAGGACTTCTGGGCAGGAGCTGACGTGTAAAGGTCTTTTATATTCGCTATATGTGTGTATCTTATGCTACATACTAAATATTAATATAGTAATCATAACAAAATCGACATATTAAGAACAATTTTAAGAACTGCACTATTCATGATTGAAGCAATCTGCTACTCAGCAAAACCTCCAGATGGAATTCAGATTTGTCATTCAGACAGGAGCGGGCAGCGTCAGGATTCTATCCTGAGCTCTTCTGTCACTTTAAAGATTTTTTTTTTATCTTCATCCCCTTTCTTATTCTTTAATCTCTTCAAGAGATTTTTGGTTTTTATCTCTTTAGAATGTTTTTATGATTTTTTTTTTGGTGGAATAATTTTTAAAAGGCCGTTAACTTCATGAAGATTATGGAATTTTAGAATATTGGGTATTTGATAGATAACAACGTCTGAAATTTTATTGACAGTTTAAGCAAGTTTGAGGTTGTGTTGTGTGGTTTTGGTATCATTAAAGCCTCTTCAATACCCCATCGCAGAATAAAACACTTAGAATACTCACTCTTTCATGCTGATTCAAAGGTTTCATGCTAGGGCTAGGTAATGGATTAAGGCGATCAGGTTGAAAAGCCATCTCAAGCCATTAAAGATAGAAAATAACAACAAAATCTACCTTACTTTAATAAAATGTAGCTTGGCACATGCAGCTCCAGAACACATTTTGGCTTGCATTAGATGCGCTTAACAGGACCTTGGGGAGAGGCTGCTGCTTATAATCAAACAGATCGAGGAGCATGAACTCATGGAATTCGTGTAATCTTTACACAAGGGGATAAGAGACAACGGCAGTTTGAAAAGTATCAGAAGAATTTCAGCCGAAATCATGTTTGGAAAGAAGCAATGCCTTCAGATATTACAGAGAAGTTTAAGATCGAAGAAGAAATGTTTCTATGTATGACGGATGCGCGTGTTACGATAGATTACTTCAAGAAATTCTAATATCATGGATTTATTTAGCGGAAAATCAGCGATTTTAGGCACAAGTTCCTCCTATCAAATATGGAATACGACAAAATAGCATTGTACATATCAAATGTGATATTTCAGTAAGGAAGACATTTGCTGTTAAACATGAGAGTGGATTATACCGAGTTGTTTTTCTGAAACTTGGAAGAATGCTTGTAAATATGGAAAAATCAACTTTAAACATAATGATCGTATCTTAAAAATGTAGTTCAGTTACAAATCTGATTAATGAGATTTAAAGATATTGTTGATAGATATCCGAACTCTCTTCAAAATTCATCCTTAGTCCAACTAATGAAGATGGTCTTATCTGGAATTGGCTTGGTAACTTTGAACTCGGTGAATTAAGACTGTATTTTAGTTAAAAATCTGATTGATGAGATTTAAGGATTTTGTTGATAGATATCCAAATTCTTCAAAATTCATCCTTAGTCCAACTAGTAAAGATGGTCTATCTGGAATTGGGTTGGTTAGCTTTGAACTCGGTGAATTAAAACTGTATTTCAGTTAAAAATCTGATTGATGAGGTTTAAGGATTTTGTTGATAAATATCCGAACTCTCTTCAAAATTCTTCCTTACTCCAACGAATAAAGATGGTCTATCTGGAATTGGCTTGGTTAACTTTGAACTCGGTGAATTAAAACTGTATTTCAGTTACAAATCTGATTGATGAGATTTAAGGATTTTGTTGATAGATATCCGAACTCTCTTCAAAATTCTTCCTTACTCCAACGAATAAAGATGGTCTATCTGGAATTGGCTTGGTTAACTTTGGTGAATAGTGTTGAGACTGATGATTCAATCACAGCAGCCAACTTGACTTTCTCAATACCACGATGTCTTTCCCCTCTACAAGTTCACTATAGAAGTTGATGCTGGCTAGTAACGTCAACATTGGCAATATAGTCAGTAGAACACTAGTTACCCAGAAATTATTTGAAAGTGGGAAAATAAAAATCAGGTAAAAATTAAAAATTAAAAGAAACTTTTTACCAGATTTTTTATTGTTCCTCTTTCAGCAGAACTCTGTCTACAGAAGAAACAATGTATCCCCAATATTTAGAACACACACACATCGATGTAACTCTCAATATTTAAAACTGAAATGCCTAATTTTTAAATTCTGAGTCCGATTTGTTTTGTGATATGTAAATGTAAATTTCCCTCTCTTATATTTTTTAATTACGGAAGATTCCGTGTCACCCAGAAGGTACCGGTCTAAGCGAGTTACCCATTGTTTATAATGGCTGTTAGCCCTAGTAGAAAAGTTCCAATTCCACTCTTCTAACAGAACTGGGTCATCAAGGTCACCCCAGTAGTTTGGGCAGACACTCCAATGTTCCTTTAGGGCCCTCTAAACCAAACTGACATATTTATGGAATAATGCTGTTATAGAAACTAAATCTTAGATCGTCAATCAGAATTTTTGTTCGTATTTTCTATCAACACCATGTCCTTATCTATAATACAGAAGTCGGCCATGATAGAATGCCACTTCACTCTGTTCTAAGCAATTCTCTTTACATCTTCATATCTTCTATAAAATTACAGAACAATCTATAAAATTAATAAATGAAAGCATTAAAGCAAAAAAAGAAAAAAAAACTTCTACTGTCCTTACTGAGAGAAAAAAATATTGGGGGGATTTGCTCATCAGTGGTGAACCCTCCCAGCGGTTTACCCAATTTGATGTGTAAGAAACATTCGTTCTTTAATGATTTCATTTATTATATATAGATGGCACGTTATTATAATATATTAAATTGTAGAACGACATTTGAAAATTATCCCGCACGTGTTTCTTTTGAACGAAAAATCGAAATTTGTTTTAAGGAGAAATAACGATTATTTCTAACCTTAGGAATGAGGTATGAAAGGATGAATTGTGAAGAGTAATGATAAACGGAAAAATAAAGTGTCCAGGGATGAGAATCGAACCCACAGTGTTTAGCTTACCGGGCAGATGCCATGTTCACTAGGCTACCCTGGACATATTTTTCCGTTCGTAACTAATATATAAAGTAAAAAACTATATATATTAAATTGTTGAACCAATCCGTTCTTGGTATAATTTGTCATTTTCCAGAGTGTATTCCTCAAGTACGGCTACGAGACGACCTCCCGAATAACCTCGGAGTACAAATCCTGCAAAATTCCATTTCCTTCTAATTACTTCATTCAAGAGAAGTCAATATTCTCCAATAAATCATTCCCAAACTTCCTTGTTTTGTAACCCTGTCTATCCATTTGATTTTGAAGACTCTTCTAGCACACCAGATGTCAAAAGTGTTCAATTCCAGTTCCTTGTTTATGATCACAGCTTCATCTCCATACAGGAAAACTGACCAGACGAAACATTTGATATTTAAATCTAATAAAATCAATAAAGCATCCCGAGTTAAGTTTCTTATACAAATTTCTCTAGCTATTGGGCTAACATGCCCTTCAATAGGCTCCAGCTCCCACTGGTACATCACTCTGGGATCCTATGCACTGTATGTTCAGAACATATTGTTGCACCAAGTTGCAGCTTTGCAGGGTCTTCCTTCTTGGTGTTATACACCGAGCGGGTTTCCATACTCAAAGAAAATAAATAAAAGTATATAAATAAAATTAAATAAAAATAAATTACCCTTTAAAGTTATTGCGTTTATTTATTCGTTGTCTTCCTCGTAGGTCGTGATCCGCAGTCCAGGTATAGATCCTCTCTCGCTCCAATAACCAATCAAGATATATGTACAATAAAATATTACAAAAGGAATGAAACTATTAAAAGAGATTATTATAATCTAAATAATCTGTTTTAAATAAATATAAAATATCATAGAATATTTGGAATAAATGTAGGGCGCATTAAAATTGATGCAACAATATCCAAAATTTGATCAAGATGTGATGGCAATACTGTCAAACAGGTAGTTTGCTGAGGAAGAGCTTGTCCGAAAGCTAGTTTATATAATTAATACAAAGAGTTGCGGGGTCTTATATATTTTTGTAATTAGATGTGATAGATCTTTGGTTTCCTTTTGGCCTTTGCAATTGTTCTTATAGGTTAAAATAATACAACAGGTTTCTAGAGATGAGGTTCTTTTTATAATACAATATAATGCGGCTTATGATTATAGAACGAAATTTGGCAATTATACCGCAAATGTTTATTTTGAACGAAAAATCGAAATTTATTTTAAGGAGAAATAACAATTACACTGGTGTCCAAAAAATAAGAAACTTTTGTTTTTTAATGATATGTTTTAAAATATACAACGCTAAAAGCTAAAAGGTAATTTAATTAGGTATTTTAAGTCGTAGAATTTATTTGTCGCAACCATTCGATTTGGTAAAATTGAAAATATGCACATTTTTGCTTGTCTTTATAAGTGTGCTATTTGGCGTGTCGTTTACCCCATCTAAGAATTGTCCAATTATAATTTTATTTAGTCCTTAGTTAAAAATGATTTTACGAAAAATTTTAGCAGATGATTTAAAATGGAGAGCTGTTGGAAGAATGGAGGCAGGGCAATCACAAGTTGAAGTAGCAAAATGGCTAAATGTGAATAAATCTGTGGTCAGCAAAATATGGAAACAGTTCATTGAGACAGGAACCATCAAAAGAAAAGAAGGTTCTGGTAGAAAAAGAAAAACAGCTACCTCTGAAGACCGTTATCTGGTCGTAACTGCCAAGCGCCATAGGGAGATGACAGCTATTCAACTCTCTAATGAACTCTCAAGTGCTACTGGAACGAGAATTTCAAGATAAACTGTTTACCGAAGGCTTCACGAAGGTGCTCTTTATGCAAGACGACCAATGGTCTGTATCCCTTCAACCTCTGCTCACAGGAGAGCCCGCTTGAATTGGTGCTTGGAACATCACGCCTGGACTCATGATCAGTGGGCCAATGTTCTCTTCAGTGACGAGTCAAGATTTAGTTTAAACACAGATTCTCGACGAGTTTTCATCTGGAGGGAGCCTGGAACCCGCTATCATCCCAGTAACATCAGGGAAATAGACAGTTTTAGAGGGGGCAGTCTCTTAGTCTGTGCTGGCATCAGTTCTAGCAGACGCACACCCCTCCACATTTTTTCTGGGGGCAATTTAAATGCCCAAAGGTACAGGGACGAGATCCTTGAGCCCTATCTAAGACCTTATAGAGATCAAATTGGTCATAATTTAATTTTTATGGACGATAATGCTCGTCCGCATAGGGCTAGGCTAGTCAATGAATATCTCCAGAGTGAGAATATTCGAAGGATGGATTGGCCAGCCAGATCTCCGGACCTGAATCCAATGCTCTAGTGAAGCGTATTGGAGCTCGTCACTCCTCTCCCAGAACCCTCGTTGAGCTAAGAACTGCTCTATTGGAGGAGTGGGGTTTACTACCCCTGGACCTCCTCCAAAGCCTGGTAAACAGTATGAGGGCTCGCTGTGAGACCTTGATAGCTGTTAGAGGTGATCATACTCCCTATTGATATCTTATTTCTTTAAGATCTGGGACCTTAGCTTTGGGTATGTTGGTACTAATTTGCATATTTCATAATTTCAAATATATTTTTTAAATTTTCATATAGCTAGTCAAATTCTCCATAGTTTAAACTATTTGTATACTAAATTTCATATTTGTTAATAAATTAGCTTTTGAGAAATTTCAATATTGGTTAAGTTTCTTATTTTTTGGACACCAGTGTATTTCTAACCTTAGAGATGAAGTATGAAAGGATGAATTGTAAAGAGTAATGATAAACGGAAAAATAAATAAATGATATTGTCACGTGGAAAATTAGGGAAGACCAACTTCGCGATGAGACAACAATTATTTCAGGCAAGAACAAACTATGAATGTTAAACAAAAGATAAGCCACGAGGGAAATTTACAGAGTAGCAAAATATAAACATAAATATGACCACTCTGTTAATAAAAAATAATAAAATTTAATAAATACTTTGCTACAATATATAAATAAATAAAATCTTCACAATTCATCCTATCATACTTCATCCCTGAATTAGAGGTTCTTTTTTTTTAAACGCAATCTCAAGCTTTCGGGGTTCTCTTCTCTTCTACAGGAGTACATAAAGTGAATAATAATAAAACGCCGGTATATGTAGAAATGTGGCGCACTTACAGTAAAAGCAGGTTTAACTACTACCCACAATGTTTATCATGGTTTGTACTACAAGTACTAAGGATAATATAAATTAATAAAAACAATATACAACCGTATATATAAATAATTAATGCTTCTTAAAAAATAATTAATCAGAAGACAGAGAATCAAAATATGAATCCTCTAAATGATGGTTCCTGGAGAAGAGATAACTCTCAAGAGAGGAGGCTTTGCCAAGAAGAAGGAAATGTGAAAGAAATCAGACGAAACAGGGAAGAGTTGAAAATCTTGAGTGGACCTACGTCCAGCGTGGATTAAAGAAAACTCGAGATTCTTGCACAAGTTCAATTCCACCAGGCAATCCAAGAAATGAAAAGCAGTGCTTTAGTACTTTTTATGTGGAAGGTTTGTCATCCTGTTATCACACGTGGCATCCTTACAGCTTTTTCATTGTTGTTTACTTTGCGATTTTGTAGTAAAAGCCATGATTATCATTATGAGTAGAGACGTTTGTGGTTGCTCGAACTGTAAAGATGGTGTTGGTGACTTGTCCATTACATCAACACCATCCTTACAGTTCGAGCAACCACAAACTTCTCTACTCATCGTGAATATCATGGCTTTTACTACAAAATCACATAGTGAACAATAATAAAAACTGCTTAGCATAACTACTTACAACACCCGTCGTTGTTCGAGAGAGGTTATTTTTACACCAGCAGATCATTTTACAACAATCTTCCCGACCCTCCAAGCAGCAGCAATGGTATATACACTAGAATTACCATCTAGTAAATGATTAGACATGATGAGATTGGAGATGAATGTGAAAAAGCATGCTTTTTAATGAAGGAATTTACAATATTGAGAATGCAACAAAATATATATCTTATATTCCTAGTGGAGAGAATAAAAAAAAAAGTAATACATTATTAAGTAAATGTTTCGATTGTCGGATGCAAATTTTACTTTAAAAAATAAAAAGAAAAAAAGAAGAATGAAATATATCAATTATTAGCAAATATGCTTATTTTATTTTAAACAAATTTAACTATAGAATATTATATTTTTGGCAAATGAGTTTATTAAAAAAAAAACACATTTAACCAACCCAATAGAAAAAAAAACTATATACAACAGAACAAAAATAATAATAATTAAATATTTTATTTGATAAAATATTTATATATATTCTAAAATATTAAATTTAATAAAACGATATATCTATCGAAATAATTGTAAAAAGTTTCTTTATTCAATAAAAACGGCAAGTTTTCAAGTGTTATCTCATCATCAGGCCAATTGTTTTGCAAATTCCTACAATAGAGGTGCAGTAGGTTTGATTGATATATAGGTTTTTAACTTTTTATTAGACAATTTTAAATTTATAGAAAAGTCCATGTATCTAAATGGAAATGAAAAATGTCTAAATTAAAATGAAAAATGTCTAAATATAAATTTAAAATGTCTAATTAAAAGTTAGAAACCTATATATCGTTTAAACCCTTTGCAATTATTTCACAATCTAGCAACAAAATTAAGGTCAAAACATCAGGTACAATATCACATTTGTACTATTTTTCCCAGGGATAAGTTTCTTCAGTCGCCGAAAACACCATGCATTCTATAGATAAATAAAATAATAAAAATAATAACAGCCCGAAACGCGTTCGTGATAGGCTTTTCGTGATTAACCAAGATAATGGGTTGACCAAATATCAGGGAACAGGCTATATCAACATTTAGCTGATTTCTGTTCCACTAGATGTCGCTCTGCCATCTAAAAAGTCCATGTGAACGTGGTCAGGATATGCAAATTAAAGAATCTCTAGAGCTCTTGACTAATTATTGACAAATTCTATATTTCCCTTTTTAGGGTTAGACGTCTATCTTCTTATGGAAACATTGTGGCTATAGCCTGAACGAAATATCGGATTTTAAAATGAATTATTTGATCCGAGATATATATACCCATTAAATCATTATATTTCATATAGGGATATATGACTTTAATTTCAGGAAAACCTCCATAAAGTGGAAACTCTATAACCTAATTAAAGAGAATGCGAAATTATGTTGTTTATATCGAATTATTCGTTATATTGAGTTATGCAAATAATTTTCTCTTTTTACATGAAAATACATGTGGTCAAAAGTTATCAAATGTTATATTTTTATTAACCATTTATTAGTCTTTATTCTTTCAAAATTCAAAAATATATTTGGATGGCCTGGCTCATCAGTGAAGAACCCTCACAAAAATTTCATCAGCTCAATCTTCCAGATCGCTATAAGTAGTGTATGAAGATATCGGATGGGGTGCTTATATAACACGTAAACATATATACATATTAGATGCTAATTTGCATAGAAACGCTAACAAAATTCCAAAGTAATAAAGGAAAAATTAAAGAACGAAAAAAAAAAGGGGGGGGGGGGGAAGAGTGAACTAAGCGAGCGGCAACGGTAATTAAGGGGTATTTGGGCCAGGCGATTTGGTCCCACTGGAAGTGCGCGCGCATCGCCAACATCCGGGTATGCCGCCAGTGTTGTGAGTGCGTCGCGCCGTGTGGATATCGTCGTTTGTTCTCCTGCCTCTTGGATAATTTTACCATGGATTTCATCCAATTTGGTGTCCATCGAGATGGCTGAAGACAGTGCTCCAATGCTCAAACGGGCATCCTCAAAGAAAAAAGAAAAGAAAGAATCACTTTTTGAAGAGGATATCATTGATGGCTTTTCTTTCTTCAGCTTCAAAACCTATGAGGATTTAGAGGTAGGTCGTTCACCTTTTTTTACTCTTCTTTCCTCAACACTTCGTCATTCGTTTGCTTTTTTTTTTTTTTTACATTCATACAAAATTGAACTATTCTAACCCTAATTGCTACATTCGGTATCTGATCGATTTTTTCCCCCTTTTCTCTCCCTTACCGTGACTACCTTGTTTGTTTGGGGAGCTGCTACCTTCAACTATTTTAATCCCTTTTCTGATCGTTACGCCTAATATTTGGCAAAAAAATAATCAAGTTAAAATGGCTTCACTTCATTTTTAAATATTCGTCCGATATCACCTTTTTACAATCACCTTTTTTTCTTTCACAAATAATTAAAACGTTTATAAATATCGATATTTCAAATAAATATCATTACACACATGAAACAAATTTACATTTTATTTAAATGTTTAGTATATTTTTTATATTGTAGTTTTGTGCGTATAATTACATCACTTTTGACAACATTATGTTTACCATTATTTAAAGCCTTTAAATATAAAGGTTATTCATTTTTAAATTATGAGCTTCAATATTAAAATATATATTTTAATAAACGTATCTGAAGCTAAAATTTCACATCAAGGGTAAGTGTAAAAAAAATCGTGCTTACTTAAAATATATGTTAAATAACATTTTATATTTATATACCTTCGAAATTACATTTATTTAATAAATTATATATAGCAATATTTTGCAATATAAATTGATAAAATTGATATTTTTTAAAGCTAACAAATCAAATTAAAACTTATCAAAATTAGACTAATAAAAATTCTCCCATATTTAAATTAATGGTTAAGGTACATTAAACAACCAAAAGATCCTTTCTTTTAATTATTTTATACATTTTTCTTTTTAGATATTTAAAGGGAAAAATGATATTGGTAATACTCAATAAATTATAAGAAATCTACATATTTCTTTTTAATATATATATTTTAAATGTTTGTGTAGTTGGGATAGAATAAATATGAAATTAAATTTGGTATAAAAAATGTTAACATACTCGTTTCAAAGTAATAATATTTTTAAAATAATTCAACATTTTGATATATTCTCAAGGTACATAGAAAATGATTTTCAATTACATTCTTTATTATCATATAATATTCATATCTAAAGTAATTTCGATATGATTTAGAATGTTTTCACGTATATATTAAGCATACGCGATTGTTTTTGACATAGTTTAAAAATCTTTTGGAGAAATTTAATAAACAATATATATGTGAAAAATAAACATTACGTGTTTACGAGGTAAATATGACACATTTTTATTTTATAGGACACGATTAAAATACCTATTACATTATCAGTTTGTAATTTTATTTAGGTTACGTGTGTGTTATTTGCCAAAAACGGTTTAATATTTTGGTACTTCTAGTTAATCTGAAACAAAAAAAAAAAAAAAAGAACTTAATTGAAGAGAATTGTAGTAGTTTAAAAATAAGTTTTTAAATAAGATATAGATTTTTAAGACCTCGAAATATATCTGCTTAAAGCTTGTATATGTAACTTTAAAAGATTATTTGTTATTGAAAATGACCTCTCTGAAAATTACAATATTATATTATTTTTAAAAAATCAACTATTCCATAGTGATTGGCAATCTATCTGATGTTATATATACCACGGTAGTTGACGATCTGATGTTATATATACCACGGTAGTTGATGTTCTGATGTTATATATACCACGGTAGTTGACGATCTGATTTTATATATACCACGGTAGTTGACGATATGATGTTATATATATACCACGGTAGTTGACGATCTGATGTTATATATACCACGGTAGTTGACGATCTGATCTTATATATACCACGGTAGTTGGTGATCTGATGTTAAATATACCACGGTAGTTGACGATCTGATGTTATATATACCACGGTAGTTGAAGATCTGATGTTATATATACCATGGTAGTTGGCGATCTGATGTTATATATACCACGGTAGTTGTCGATCTGGTGTTATATATACCACGGTAGTTGGTGATCTGAGGTTATATATACCACGGTAGTTGGCGATCTGAGGTTATATATACCACGGTAGTTGACGATATGATGTTATATATACCACGGTAGTTGGTAATCTGATGTTATATATACCACGGTAGTTGATGATCTGATGTTATGTATACCACGGTATAGTGGGCGATCTGATGTTATATATACCACGGTAGTTGACGATCTGGTGTTATATATACCACGGTAGTTGACGATCTGATGTTATATATACCACGGTGGTTGGTGATCTGAGGTTATATTTACCACGGTAGTTGGCGATCTGATGTTATATATACCACGGTAGTTGACGATCTGATGTTATATATACCACGGTAGTTGACGATCTGATGTTATATATACCACGGTAGTTGATGTTCTGATGTTATTTATACAACAGTAGTTGATGTTCTGATGTTATATATACCACGGTAGTTGGCGATCTGATGTTATATATACCACGGTAGTTGACAATCGGTTGCTATATATACCACGGTAGTTGACGATCTGATCTTATATATACCACGGTAGTTGACGATCTGATGTTATATATACCACGGTAGTTGACGATCTGATGTTATATATACCACGGTAGTTGACGATCTGATGTTATATATACCACGGTAGTTGGTGATCTGATGGTATATATACCACGGTAGTTGGTAATCTGATGTTATATATACCACGGTAGTTGGCGATCTGATGTTATATATACCACGGTAGTTGACGATCTGGTGTTATATATACCACGGTAGTTGACGATCTGATGTTATATATACCACGATAGTTGGTAATCTGATGTTATATATACCACGGTAGTTGATGATCTGATGTTATATATACCACGGTAGTGGGCGATCTGATGTTATATATACTACGGTAGTTGGCGATCTGATGTTATATATACCACGGTAGTTGATGTTCTGATGTTATATATACCACGGTAGTTGACGATCTGATTTTATATATACCACGGTAGTTGGTGATCTGAGGTTATATATACCACGGTAGTTGGCGATCTGATGTTATATATACCATGGTAGTTGGCGATCTGATGTTATAAATACCACGGTAGTTGGCGATCTTATGTTATATATACCACGGTAGTTGGCGATCTGATGTTATATATACCACGGTAGTTGACGATCTGGTGTTATATATACCACGGTAGTTGGTAATCTGATGTTATATATACCACGGTAGTTGGCGATCTGATGTTATATATACCACGGTAGTTGACGATCTGGTGTTATATATACCACGGTAGTTGACGATCTGATGTTATATATACCACGGTAGTTGACGATCTGATGTTATATATACCACGGGTGTTGGAAATCTGTTGTCATATATACCACGGGTGTTGGAAATCTGTTGTCATATATACCACGGGTGTTGGAAATCTGTTGTCATATATACTACGGAAATCTGGAGCTATATATACCACTGGTGCGATCAATCTGAAAATTCGATGCTGTATGAGAAGGACAAGACAAAGTGACAGCAGCTACTGTAGAAGGTGACATATGGGGACACTGTCAACAGCTCGACAGAAGACCGTGCCAAGAATCGATCCACTGTTAATACCGTGCAACAGATTCAAACCTGCCCTCACCTTCCTCCTCTTTTTAACCATCACAATTTACCTAACCACATCGTCACATCAGATTTTAAAATACCTATTTACACAATGCTAAACCATATACACATAAAAAATTGCGTCACAATCATATTATATCAGTGTCACTATTTATTGAAAATTTTTTTAAATAAAAAATTCTTTTTTTTTCCCCTAAAGGAGCCAACAATTTTCTCCGTCTAAGATACCCTCGTTATAAATAAAATCCTTTCGCAATAAGTTTCTATTATCTACCACCAGTTTTCAAATCCTCGCTCTTCAATTGGTAAAAATGCGAGAAGAATGAACCTTGTGTATCGTTGTGGGACTCGCTCTAATATCTTTTGAAAATAGAGAGCAATCCATAAATAGATCTTCAATTAAAAAGGCATATATATTGGATCAAAATTATAACTTAAACACCAATATTTCAGTAATATTGAGTATTATTCAGTAATATACAGAAATATTGGTAAATAAATTATCATTGATCCAATACATAATATCTATTTTATTTTGAAATACTCCGCTATATATATATATCTTCTGTTAATACTGTTTTTACTTTTATATATTAGGGATTCTAGGGTTAACCTCTTTCTGATTTGGTAGATAGGTTAATGTGATGGCGCAGAGGTAGGTTTGTCCAGATTGAAGTTATGGCAAGTATTTGCCATATGCTGATAAATTAAAGATTTGGGATCTTTTGGTATTATATTTCTGCTCCTTGATTCTTGTTTCTATAATCTTGCTAGTTTCACCTACATAGATGAATGGCATTCTAAACACTATATACACACAACACACACACACACACAAAGCCTTTATTAAGACCCCATTGGTCTTACACAGATTCTCCAGAGTGTAGACAACAATGATCAGGATGAGTGGAGTTTTATATGTACAATATTGTATGAAATGCAGTAAAAAGAATGGTCTAACAAAAGAAAAAAAATTGAAAATAATATTAAGAAATCTTTAAGAGATTTCCCAGGAAATCCTCGTGTTCAGGGTTGTAAGGTAAACACCGTTTTATCATTGTTAACTTATCGTATCTGCCTAAACAAATAATTGGATGTTGGTTCTGTCTTTCTCATCAAACAGAAATTTTTGGTAAGTTTGAATGTTCGGTTAAGTCTTTCTTTTTTTACAGCATTTTTATGGAAGTTATATAGATTTAGAGCTACTGAACTATTGTCTATAAAGTTGGATAATAAAGAATATAATGGTGATATATATATTCTCTAGTTGGAGTTCGTTAGGAGGTAGATACGTGAAGGTTATACAAGTCAGCAATGAATCTATGCTTGGGTTCATTTTAAGTAACCGAAATCCAATTAGTTTTCTCTTCAACATTGTCCAGTATGTGTTCATTTTTGATATAAATTCCCACAATGATGTCTTCAGAGCTTCTTCCCTGACCCGAGATTTTTCTGGCAAGTGATTGGTAAACCTGGAAATTCTCGATCTCGAATTATTATAATGGAAAGACTATCAGATCCGCTTTCTTCATAATTCTAAACACTATACTGAATATTTGACATTCTCTTCTCTTTCTGTTAAAGTTTTGATCTTTAATCTGTTTTCTGATAGGACTTCTCAGAATGTCTCCAGTAGTTCTTAGACATCGAAAGAAACATCTTATCACCGTATTTTTCTTTAGTTCGGGTAATATTTTTACATTCGTTGTTAAATAGTCCGTATAACAATTTGATCGGAATTTCGTATTGGTTCTCTGCCAGGAAGAGATATAGGTATGCCTCTGTATGTAAGATGGTGGATAACCAAATTTTCGAAGTTTGCTGTAGATATTTCTTTATTCTAATGGCTTTAAATTTGGGAAAGGTGCAATGAGTAAATAACCGTTTTTTTTTTGTCAAAGTTCTAACCACAGTTATTTTGTTTGCTAAGAGACTATGAGAATTGAAGGGGATATATGCAAGCTTGGAATTATTCTTATAATAAACAGTGGTGTGTGAAATCTATCTTCTGTTCTTACGATGATTGTATCCAAAAAGAGTAAAACCTCTTCGATTTTTTTATATGGTGAAAGTGATTTTGTTTTAGTATCTGTTGAACATATGAGATGTTTTAATAAAGTAATTAAAGTTAATAAATGAAACGCTTATTGCAAAAGGGTTTAACTTTATTTATAACTAGCGGACGTACCCGGCTTCCCCCGGGTTTTACCCTAGTAAAGGTTTGTCTAACGAATCTCTCGATAAAGTGAACATTTTTTCCCGGTCCCTTGAAAAATACTCGATAAGTTGAATAAAATCAATATTAATTGGTTCCCTCGGTAATTGGAAGTTAAAGGAATAGTATCTTGCCTTGGAATTGTATCATTATTCTTGTATGGACGTACCCGGCTTCGCCCGGGTTTTACCCGAGTAAAGGTTTGTCTAACGAATCTCTCAATAAAGTGAACATTTTTTCCCGGTCCCTTGAAAAATACTCGATAAGTTGAATAAAATCAATATTAATTGGTTCCCTCGGTAATTGGAAGTTAAAGGAATAGTATCTTGCCTTGGAATTGTATCATTATTCTTGTCTCAAATAAATTGCCGTGTCATCCTGAATTTTGTCTTTCCTAATTTTCTACATTACAAAATCATCGTATCATCATGATAATATTTAGAGCAGATTTTTGAATTATAACAGATAAATTAGAATATTTATCTTGATTATTTTAAAGCGAAAAGTTATTTCAAAAATTTTATTTGCTAGAAACCTTCCCAGTACTATACTAAATAACTTCCCAAAGTTTCATGGCGTTCCAATGAGTGGTTTGGTCAGGCATAAAGGACAGACAGACAGACACACACACACACACACATACATTCATTTTTATATATATAGATATTTATCGCAATTTACCTTTTTTTTTTTAAAATAATGATACTCTCTTATTATTCATAAAAATATTTTTAAAATACACTCGTGGACAAAACTTAAGGAAGTGGAAAGTCTTAGATGAGGCCGGTTGTCTTTTTTTTTTTAAGGACAGCCAATTTTGTTCACACTTGGTTATATCGTGTGTATTCAATAAAGGTCACTGTGTATTAAATATCTTTCAGAGTTATTGTCTGAATCCCGATATGCATGCTAAAATGCACAACTTCCATGAGTATATATTTTCGGAAAGTTCTTGCCAATTATAAATCGCCTTCAAAATAAAAATTAAAAAATTACAATTTTCCAAAAATACCTTTTGAATGTAAAGAAAAACGCCAAGGCCACAACTTGTATTATATCTAGTTTTAAAATATGAATTTTTTTTCTTTGAGTTGCGCTATATCTATTAATATTAACATCTAGATAAATAAATCTATAAATGTTAAAAAGATAGACAAAATTTGTCTCTCTATAAACCCATCAGCGTAAATTTGCATAACGCATTGTCGATTTTTATTCCCCTCATTTGCATATTAAATCAAAACTAATCCTAGTCGAGATATGCGGTTTTTACATAATTGTTTCCCCATAAAATAAAATATTATATACTTAAACGAATTTTTCTAGAGCCGTTTGGCTAATTTAATTTTGAAATACGCTTTGTAAGTGTATATTGGCTTATATAATCAGTTTAGGAATATAAAAAGAGACAAAAATATTCACAGAATTGCCTTAATCAATAAATTGAATTCTAAAAGATAAAATGCGAACAAAAAGATTTTCATTACTGCCTAAAGGTAAAAAATGCAAGAATTTGTCAAACGATATAATAAAATAATATGCTAATAGTTCATGATATTATAAAAAGTAATTTAAAATATTTTTAATTGTAACTTTTCTCTCTTATATAGACGGAAATGATTTGAAAAGCTTATCGAGTTATGCAAATCAATGTATAAACCTTAGGTAAGTATGGCAAGTGGAAATGATGGCTAAAAAAGACATTTTTGTAAAGATTTGATCAAATTAAGCCTTTCAAAAAGAGGGGGAAGAGTAATCCAGTTAGTTTGAAGATTTGAGTTTCAAGCAGACGCCACCTGACTCAACGCCCTGGTAAAATTGGGACCAAACGACCACCACCGTGGTACGCATGCGCCGATCAATATGGCGGCAGCAGAAGCTATAAAGTTGCGATTTAGCTGCTCTCTCTCTCTTGGAATTTATATTAAATGGAGATAAAAGGGTTGCCATGAAGGATGTATTGACTCCCATGATCATCATCGCCCCGCTAATTTCTCTAACATGCCTCTTTGTTTACTTTCATCTACGATTTTTATTGATTTTCTTTCCTTTTAATTCACTGATATATAGCCTCGACGATGGGTGCGCGCTCTTATTTTATCGGCTAACGTAATTTGATAAGGCGCGCTTGTTAGATAATTTTCTTTTTTAAAAATATTGGGTCGTTTGTTTGCTTCTTTCCCTCCCCCTATTTTTTTCAAGCATTTTTTTTAGGAGGACATTTGCAAGTGTTGGTTTTTTTTTTTAAAGTCGATCTTGTTGTCTTTTACATTTATTGTTAATTAATTTTTAAGCTGTAAACTCATTTTGAAAAACGCTTTTGTTTTGTAGCATTTTTATTTAGGCGGATGGCTATGGCTTACCATTTGATTCTCTTTAATAAGAATAAACGTGATAATTGTTTTTTTTTTTTTTTTTTTTTTACATACAAAAATGATTGATGCGCAATTGGTAATATTTCATATCACGACTAAAGTTTTTATCATTCCGAAACCTAGATGCATACAATAGATGTTTGATAACAAGGGCCCCATGATTGATACTATATTTTATAATTGGTATGTAAATTATATTGTACCACTGTGTGGCCTTTTTTTTGCATATTATATATATAATGCCATTTATAAATCTGTCCAATTATACATACCTCTTTACATGTCTGTCAGTTTGAAGCATATAAGGAGGATGGTATAATTATGATTAAAAAAAACATTATTAAAGTGAAACTTCAATATTGCATAGGACTCTAGCTGTCGAGCTCGATATAGGATCGGAAAGAATAGGCATATTCCTCTATGTAGATATGTAAATATAATTGTGTCGTCGGATTGGTGGTTTATGTGGGAAGCACAACCCCTATCATAGATAATAATCATTCTGAAAATGGAGCAATCCATACTTTGGTATACAAAAATGTAATGCCTTGACAGAGGTTGGCGTTCAGCCCAACCGAAATATTGGCAAATAATTATTTTATTAAATCCTATATATGTCTTTTTATTATCTAATAGATAATAATGATCATATATATTGATATGTTATATTATAATTCAAACAGGTGCGTGTGGTGTGTGCATTTAGCCTATTTGGAATTTGATTTTGAAGAAAAATAACTTTATCTAATATACATTCGAGAAAACCAACCTCCCTCCATACATTTCCCAGGTCTTTCCTTTATTATTCGTTATAAGGGAAGGTTTCCATTTAATTATGATATGGCCTTGTTTGATACCACTTGGACTCTTATCAGGTTTCTGGTTGTAGGTTTGTATTGCGCATTTAACAACAGTTTTCAATTGGCGCTACTATTAGAAGAAGTTCAGGTTAACTGAGATGTATATATGACAAGTATATAAATCCATCATATTATATTGATATATAAAACAAGTAATCTCTTGTAACTATAACTTTGGTCCGTTGAGAAAGAACGACTCGAAAGTTTGCTAGCTACTTTATTTGATAAATACAATTATCTTTTTTTTTTTTTAATTTGAAAAAGATCCAGCTACATCAATCATTCTTCTTTATTTTCTTCCAGACCTTTCAGTAACTCCCTGTTACCCTCCTCGGGGAAATGATTGTTGAATGTTTTCTTAAATTTATATACACTCGTGGAAAAAAACTCAATAAAGTGGAAAGTTTTTGATGTCGCCGGTTGTTTGCTTTTTTTTTTTTTAGGAGGCAGAGGCAATTTTGTTCACACTTTGTTATCTCGTATGTCTTCAATAAAGGTCACTGTAATATCTTTCAGAGTTATTGTCAGAATCCCGATACACATGTTAAAGGTACAACTTCCTTATATTTGGTCTCTATGAGTATATATATATATATGACAATGTGTTACCAAAAGCACGTGGTGTTCATAAAAAAGGTAAATGTGAATAGGTAATCTCGATCCCAGAGAAAGCCTGTCGATTATAAATTTGGAAGAAGTTACAAAAAAAAAAAAAGGAGGGCGTGTTAAACTTCTAATTGGGATTGATGATGATATTATGGTCACGTGACCCAATCCCAGCGTACCCCGCGCCCGTTGGGTATTTTAATAAGTTAGGGGGGAGAGTTGGAAGTGAAGTGAAATCCCTCCTCCCCATTTCCTTCTTCCATATTGTCATTACATATTGATGAAAATCTCTGACTACTATTTACATGTTTTAAAACATCATTTTGTGCTGCTTGGAAATAGATCTTCAACAGTACCTTCTATGAAAACCCTTCAAAATGTAACTCTTTTCTTCTTCTTTCATATCTCCAACCATCATGAATGGGTGAAGTAGAATATGTGTGCCTTTGTCATTAAGACGGGGAGCACTACTCAGTGGCAGGCCGACTTATCTCCAAAAGAAATGGCCGCCTCTGACATGAGGAACAGACGCCATATGCAGCCGCTCCTAACATGGAGTACAAACACTGCTCATCCTATATCCCTGGATTAGAAGCCCTTACAGGGTACTATCAGCTGGGCCAGCTGAGCGCAACTCTTTTTGTTATAGACAGAGGTTCAACCAGTCACTATTTCATTATTGGAATTTAAAAAAAAGAACCAGGATTTGTTCCAACATAAGCTCTAAATTCAGTGTAAAAGGCATCACAAAGCATTTATATTTTCAGTCCGTACTTAGCTGGTTTATTTGGTATACAAGGTGTGTTCAAAAAGTATCGCGACTTTTGAATTTTCGCGGGTTACGTTTATTCGAATTTCGATCTTTTTGTGGCTTTATGTTGGTACTCATGTCTCTCACTTATGCCGACAAGCTCGGCCATTTTGAATGTTCACTTAATTTTTGACAGCTGCTTTGCTTGCAGGTGTTTTGGATCGTCTTCGATTTTTACCTATTAAAAAAAATAGATCAAAGAACCTGTATCAAATTTTGTGTGAAAAACGAAATTAAGTGCGCGGATGCATTCCGAATGTTGACTGTGGCATACGGAGAAGCTACCTTGGACCGAAGCAACGTTTATCGGTGGTACAAAATGTTCTCAGAAGGCCGAGAAGATGTGAACGACGAAGAGCGTGCCGGACGCCCGAGCACTTCAACAACAGTCGAAAAAATTAATGAAGTGGAGAAAATGATATTGGCCAATCGTCGAATCACCGTTAGAGAAGTTGCTGAGGTCCTAAACATATCGATTGGCTCGTTCCATTCGATTTTTATCAATGATTTGGGCATGAGACGGGTCGCCGCGAAATTCGTACCAAAATTGCTCAATTGCGACCAAAAACAGCATCGCATGAACATTGCTAATGAGATGTTGAACTCTGTCCGCGACAACCCAAATTTGCTCCAGAGGGTCATAACTGGTGACGAAGCGTGGGTTTATGGTTATGACGTGGAAACCAAAGCTCAATCATCTCAATGGAAGCTGCCGCACGAACCAAGACCGAAAAAAGCGCGCCAAGTTCGGTCGAATGTGAAAGTTTTGCTGACAGTTTTCTTCGATTGCAGGGGCGTGGTGAATCATGAGTTCTTGCCACAGGGTAGAATGGTCAATAAGGAATATTACCTGTAAGTTATGCGCAATTTGCGCGAAGCAATCCGCCAGAAACGCCCGGATTTGTGGAAGAACAAAAATTGGCTTTTGCACCACGATAACGCCCCTGCTCACACATCGTTGCTTGTGCGCGACTTTTTGGCCAAAAACAACCCACTAATGATGCCGCAGCCACCGTTTTCCCCAGATCTGGCCCCCGTTGACTTTTTCTTGTTCCCTAAACTGAAGAGGCCCATGAAAGGACGACGTTACGCTACGCTTGACGAGATAAAGACGGCATCGAAGGAGGAGCTGAAAAAGATTTTTTTTAAATGATTTTTTGAAGTGCTTCGAAGATTGGAAAAACCGTTGGCACAAGTGTATAATATCTCATGGGGATTACTTTGAAGGGGACAAAATGGTATTCATGAATAAATAAATAATTTTTGAAAAAACACAAAAGTCGCGATACTTTTTGACTACAAGGCTTCTCATCTATCATTCTCCAGGAGAATATATTGATTGGAAATTTGCTACAAAAATATCAATTCGTTATAGACAGAGTTGCATATGGAAAATCTTTGATCACCGAAAAGATTGATTTATAAATATGAACGTGACGCTTTTCTACATTTGTCTTTTAGCTCGATGAAATTGTATATAATATGATATTATATATTATATGAAAACTTGGAAATTTTATGAAATTGTAAGTACTATTGAAGTAAAACTACGTTTTGGAAGATATTATGCAATTATCACGAGCTATCTACAACGTCAATTGAGACATAATTTTTTATCCAGTTGTAAATATGGGGAGTCGGGTCCAATAGGTAACAAACAAGGTGGGTCCATTTAAACACTTGTCCTTCCTTTATCAAAATTTAAATGGTGATACTCAAGTATACGGTCTTGATCCAGAATACATATTTACTCTAGATAGTTTGAATTTTGATCATAGTCAAATATTCAATGGATATATAAATAGGAACCGAGTCTATGAAATCGTATCAACGGTCATAAGTATTCCACTACGTTTCCAGCAATTTATAAAATGTTCCTATGCACAATTCCATATCAGATTTCACCCAATTGGCCAAGAGTAAAACGATGTAAATAAGAACAGGATATGTAAGTAAGTAAGTATGGAGACATTATGCAAATCGATTGCGAATATGCAACAATTCGTGACGTTCCTTTTAACTAGTAACGGTTGTATATGAAATAACGATATAGAGATGTAAAATAGGGGACCCAATATGCAAATTTGTTTAGAATCGGGAACGAACACCTCATTTCGTGACTTGCAACAATACACGAGGTTTCCACACAACTAAAATGGAGTCCTCGAGAGGTGAAACAGAAATGAGGACTGTCCAATTGAAATACCCAACCAACCGACCCCCGGAATAAAAGAACCGCGCTGTGGCTGGCCACTCGGGAGGGCGAGGGGGTGAAAGAAGGGGCCTGCCTTTTCTGTTGCCGGCCTGGCCTCTACATTCTTCTTCCTCTTGACTCTGATTGCCTCCTCGCTAACTGATTGATCTCTCTCACACTATCTGCCTCATGGACAATTGATTAACATACACTTGATTAACTTCATTGATTCAAACATCCTGTGAAAAAACTTGTAGAATTCATTATCATCAATATATACAGTAAACCTGTCTATAGCGTCCCCTCTAAATAGCGCCTTCCTCTCTATAGCGCCCGATTTTAAACATTAAAATGTAAACATTTTACATTAAAAGTGACCTGTCTATAGCACCCTATTTTGGTGAGTCCCAAGAGGGGGCGCTATAGACAGGTTTAACTATATATTGAGAGAGACTTTCAAATAAAAATAACCACAAAATTCTTTATAATGGAAAAAAAGTGGCCCTTTTTCAATATTAGAGAATTTACCCTATGGGAGAGAGGAAGAACTATGCGATTATAATCAATAGTAGTTATATATTAAGATAAATATATGATTTTTTTAACAATATTTTTTTAAAGGGGGGGGGGGGGAGTTGATTAAGATTATTGGACTGTAAAGTTAATATAACTAATTACTTTTGTGGCATTTATATCTCGAAGTATGTAAATAGAGTACGTCAAAGGATTGTGCTTCCAAATTTAGAAACAAAAACCGAAAGTAAAATAATTGTCAAAAAACGATAGCGTAAACATTCGTCTTCTGCAGCCTATTTATATATCAATAGCTTTGTTTTTTAGAAGATGGTTTCAAGATGGCTTCAAAGTAACCTCTTTGTGTTAAATTCAATTTTAAACCTAGGAGTTTTTAAAAAACATTTATCAAACTCTGCTCTCGTTAATTAACTATTTTGAACTAAATGAAAATGATATATCAATTCTAACTTTGAGTTGTGTAGGTTACGACATTACACAAACCACATATTTGAGTTTTAATAAAGCCTTTGAACAACTCGGACTTAAAACTTGAAATGGAAAATAACGAGGATAAAAAGATAATGTGGTTCTGCACGAAGTAATTCCATATTACAGATACTTTGTAATACCACACAAACTGAAATATGTCATTTGTCAATCCCGTGTCTCTCTTTTCCAATCAAAATATAATGGCCTAGAGACAACTGTTTTTAAAGTCAACTACACTATTGTACAAAACTTAAGGAAGTTGTACCTTTTAACATGTATATCAGGATTCAGACTCTGAAAGATATTTGATTCACAGTGACCTTTATTGAAGACACGAAAAAACCAAGTGTGAACAAAATTGCCTCTGTGTTCTTCAAAAAAAAAAAAAAAATAGATGACCGGCGATATCAAAGACTTTCCATTTCCTTAAATTTTGTCCATGAGTGTATATCCTAATATGGATGGAATTGTTAGACAGTCTACCATACTCTTGGAGGGGTTCATCTCTGATGAGCCAGGCCCAATATAATTTCCAATACATTATGACCCAGAAAATATTTCTAATAAAAAAAAAAAACTGTTAAAAATGTAAATAGAAAATTTGAAATAATCTTGGATATAAAAGAAATCACAAGACGGGGAGAAGTTCTTTTATTTATAAACATTTATAATTGGAAGAACCCTCTTCATCCCGTCTTGTGATTTCACTTATATTAAACAAATAAGGGAGATTGTCATTGTCTTAATCTTGGATATACATTTTTTTTTCAATAACTGTTTTAAATTTAATGCCATTGTTACACAGGAAAAACAAAATGAATACCGACAAATGTCAGTATGACCAAGAAATTTATTGATCATAACAACTCGATCTATGTTTATACAATAACTGAGAAGTATAACGAGAGAAATAATGCTGAATTAATAATTTGCAGATATAAAGGTTAATATCACTTTATATACAAAGTGTTGATGCTAATGACCATTATGAAATAGATGACAAGGCGATTTTTTAATTTAAAAAATTAAATTATCGTCATAATCATCATAAAAAATGAACATCATTCCCCTGAGGAGAGTGACAGCTAGTCAATGAAACGTCAAGAATTAATTATTGGTTGATGTGGTTATATTTGTTTCCACAACAAAACTAAGTGAGGATAATACTTATTAACAATCGGAATAATTGCAAAAGGTTTCTTTATTCGATAAAAATGATTTAAAGCTATTTTTTGATAACTAATTTTATTTATTTTCTATGAAAAATAGACACTTCGCCCTGTTAGAGTTTTTTTATTTTCTCAACGTTTCGACAAAAATCTGTGAGAACGCCCTTGCAACCTCAGAACAATTTTTAACACCTTGCCAAATGCTTTATTTTTATTTACTTCTCCTGACGAAACTGGCCGAAGTGTCTATTTTTCATAGAAATATGAATGCCGGCCAGGCAACCTTTATCTTTACGATAATTTTATTTAATTATTGCCACGACTGCAGTGTCACATGCTCATGGATTCCGGGATCAAGCAAATGACCAATAAATCTATTTAAAATCCTCTAAAATCAACAAGAAAATATTTATGAAATATATGGCTAGCCATTTTTATTGAATAAAGAAACCTTTTGCAATTATTCCGATTGATATATGGTTTTAAATCCTAGGCAATTATTTCACAATCTAACATAATACTTATTTGTAAAAATCATAAAAAAAAGTTTAAAATATAACAACAAAAAGCTTTATTAAGACCTTTTAGTCTTATACAGATTCTCCAAGTAGAAATGTAGTATACATGTCGGTAAAACAGTAATAATACCAGTAAAAAAAAGGCAATGTTATTATTATAACCTTTAAAGCTAATCACATTTAATGGCAATATGGAATTTATATACAGGAAAACTTAGACGATCAAACTAATAAATAGATTAGTAGTTTAAAAAATACATATTCAAAAGTGTGCATTCTCCGATATCAACAACAAAAAATCGTTATTAAGAAATTTTAGTCTTATACAAATTCTTCAAGCAGAAATGTAGGATACATGCAGGAAAAAAAGTATTAATACCTTAATGGTAATATGATATTTATATACAGGAAAAATTGTATAAAGACAATCAAGCTAATAGATCAGTCTGGGTAAATTGGAGGAAAAAAAAATATTATATATGGGCATTCTCCGATATCAAGTTTACTGAATTGGATTTTAGACTTTAGGTTAGAAATAAGGGAAAGTTTAACCACACCAAACCTCAGGCGAATACAAGAACCAGTTCCCCCTCCAGGTTCCCCAGTATAAACACTCCCTAATTGAGGACACATTGTTTAAGATGTCACCAGAAGTTATCAGAACGGCTTATCTCCGTGCTATCGATAAGTTGAATCAACATATTTCGGTCTCTTCGATTATTGTAACAGGAGAGTCGTTTATTGCGTAGCCCTCTTCCACGCTATGTTGGCATTTTGTATTCAGCTTTGTCAGCTGCTCCTCTGGCGCTTCTAACTTAGCCAAAAATAGAGCCACTCTCTTTTTGACAAGATTGCAATGGGCCTTGAACCTAACACAATATATGATTAACTCTCTTTTGACAAGGTTGGAATGGTCTTTGGAGCTAACACATATACGGTTGTACGTACACACGTCACATACACTATATAAAACCAAAAACTCAATATGACGTTGAATGCCTGGTTTCTTCAATTTACTGTTATATAAATTTTAATACTCTATATTTATTATAATTATTTACAACAACAACAACAAAAAAGCCTTTATTTAGGGTCACTGACCCTATACAGGATTCACCAGAGGTATGCATAAGAACAAAGCAGTGAGGCAAAGGAAACAACAATATAAACAGAAGAAAAAAAGAAAGAGAAAGAGGGAAGCAAGAAAAAACAACACAAAAAGAGTAGCAGTAAGAAAGTGAGGAGTGAGTGTTACTTGGCCTTCTTCCGAGATATGGACTTGTGGAAACCATAAAACGCCGTAGCAATATACTTATTCTGGGTCATATTGTCAATTATTGATGGAAGTGAAGCACAGAGTTGCCCAGTTTTGAGCATAAGGGTTCTTCTTTCAGAGCAGAGCAATCAAAAATATAGTGGGTGATTTCATTTTTTAGTTTTGAATTACAGAAGGCACAAATCGGGTCCTCACCGCAGAGCATCTTGGTGTGGTTTTCTCTAAAAAAACTTGAAAGTATTCTAACTTGTGCAAGTAGTCTCACAACCGGGAAAGGAAAATCCCCTAAAAGGTATCCCTCCGTCATGAAAGATATGTGAATGTCTTTGTAGTGAGAGCATAACTTAGATTTATCCATTCTTGTAAGGTCGTTTTGTATAGATTGGTCTGCCGCTGTTTTTAAGAGCCCTGTAATCGCGCTCCTCAGCGTTTCAGGATCATCACAGGAAACAAGTGCAGGGGATCCATTATTGTTAAGCAGATTGGTAAGCTTTTTAATGAAACCGATGGGTGTGCCCGAAGCATTAGACAGTTCCCGTGTTCTATTAAAACATATACGCGGCAATGTGTCACTGCTCATATTCAACACCCGCAGCCAATACTTCAGGGTAATTTTAAAGCTGTTACACTCAATGAGATATATTATAATTATTTATATTTATTTTTTATTATTCAAACAAATTCCTGAAACCACGTGCAGATGTTATCAACTACCTGGGTTGTCCTTCAGTCTTTTAAATTATATTTACAAGGCCGATGAAAGTCTATTTCACGAGATTATGCCTAACATGGGGTTGCAAGATGTATAATTTTATATTTGTAGTTTCATATTTTATTTTCCAGTAAAATACATACTTGGTAGGTGAACGTCCTCTCCCTAGGGGGGTGCTATAAATAGAGGTCGCTGTGGCAGCTGGAAGAAACAATGAAGGATAAAAAAACTGATTCGCTTCGTTTGGCAGTCAAACAATGGGCGTTGTGACCCTGGTGAAATTGGCAGTCGCCGTGCGATATCTGATTTAGTTTGGTTAGGTCTTTTTCGTTTTGATCCCACAAGATCCCGTCCGTCTCCCAGTCATAGTCTGAATACCGATATACATGCTAAAAGGTACAATTTCTTCAAGTTTTGTTCTTGAGTGTATATATTAATTTTATATTATTTAGTGTTCTCCTTTCTATCATTGGTGTGTAAATTTTTATTTGAAGTACTTTGACCAATATTCTACGAGTTGGTAAAGATGGCGTGTCCACAATATCTCTTATTGAGACTTTTTGAAATTGTAAAAGCACATCTATCTCTTAGAATGTCTTTTTTTACAGTAATATGGCTCGTTAAAAAAATAAGAGTAGTCTACTGCATCATTTGGTGGGAATACCGCAAAATTGAACTAACCTGTCCTGGGGAACTGTGGGACAAGTTATAGGGTTGTCCGAAGTTGATGTTGTGTATATTTGGATTTTTGGTTGACACATTGGTTAAAATGTTAGTTGAATGATTAGGATGATATGGGTCAGTCATTGGAGGAGACCTTAGGATTGATGGTTATTGTCGTGTCCAATGAAGAGCCTCAGATGTCTCCATGCATCTCTATCACAGCAGTCGTAATATCCTCTATCTTGGGTGTGTAAAGCTGCTGTTCTGGGTCTATGTCAATTTTCTGTTGTTGTTGTTGTTGTGTCCAATGAAGAGCTTCAGATGTCTTCATACATCTCTATCACAGCAGTCGCAATATCCTCTATCTTGGGTGTGTAAAGCTGCTGGGTCCATGACAATTTTCTGCAAGGCTGCGGCCATTGATATACATTAGAATATAGGATGATGGTCTTCAACATAAAATGGTTGTTGGATTGAGATTCAAGTTGGAACAGAAATTGTCTGATACCTGGTTGAACTACACCTGCATAGGGATTTGCAGCATCTTCAAAAGTTGGATTATTTCCTGGTTTATATCAAAAAACCTTTTTGATATCCTACAAATAAAAACCTCTATGGATTCAACTTGCGTATTTTTCGAATTAAAACACTTTTTTCCTTAAGTAGTTTTAACATTTAAAGACATTATTCCTTTCTAAGTTGATTTTTATTGATTTTTCACAAAAAAAAAAAAAATCAGAGAGAGGAAACTTAAAATAAATTTTAGTTAAGTTTATTTTTCTCTTTGAAAAAAAAAAAAAAAAGAAATTTGATAAAACTAATCAATTGATTCAATTAAAATTTAAATATTGAAAAAGTTATTAATATATATCCTATTTATTATTTTTATTAAGTGTAATATAATGATTGTAATATTTATATCAATCGAATGTTTTCTCAGATTATTATTTAAACAATTTAAATATAAATAGAGGAGGCAATTTAACAAATAGAAGATTTAGATAAATCACAGAGGAAGAAAATATAATTCACAAATATTTATATGGAATTTATTCTTGGCTCGTTCTAGCTCTCTAGGGAAAGACTAATATTAAGAAATGGAATATTGGCGGAGATGCAATATGAGAAGCTTATGAAATGGATTACGTATTTCTTCCATTTAATATCATGTTGGAGAGATATTCCTTTTATATATATATATATATTGTTAAAATACACTAGTCCCCTGTGTGGTATATTATTGTATATGCGCCCCCTTTATTTTATTCACTAGTATTATTGAGCTTAATTTTAATAGGTAAATTTAGAAACGAAATAACATTGTATACTAACTTTATCAAATTACAAAACTATTTTAGAGACGTAATATTCTTTTTAATATAAAACAATTTCTACTGTCCTCACTGCAATGGAAAAATTAAAGGGAGGGCCTGGCTCATCAGTGGTGAACCCTCCCAGCGGTTTCGCCAGTTTAAATAGTTTTGTAATTTGATAACAGATGGCGCGCTAGTGCATCGTAATACTAACTTTATATTATCTTTGATAAAATAAATAGTTTTTTAAAAATTGGAGATTTTATTATTTATAATATACTAGCGGATGTACCCGGCTTCGCCCGGGTTTTACCCTAGTGAAAGTTTACCTAACGAACATTTGTTAAAACAATTCTAGAAAACACCAATCCCTACTGAATCTATACTTGGCAAGATAACTTTATGTTTGATTATCTGCTCCACCTAGCTGTACCCGTTCAAACGTTGCTGTCTTTGAACAAAAAGGCAGTTTTAATACCTAAATAATAATTTATTAATGATCAAATGTATACAATACATCAAAATGAAAATTAACAATAAAATTATCCCTACATAAATGTCATTTAAATATAACATATGTAAAAAATAATAGATTTATTTTGATAATTTGAAACTCGTAAATTTAAATCTCTCGATAAAGTGAACATTTTTTCCCGGTCCCTTGAAAAATACTCGATAAGTTGAATAAAATCATGGTCGTTTATGGAAGATGGACGTAGTTCCCGGAGGTCACCCGCGAGGCTTTTTTCTTGTCTACTTGGCACAGCTGTGTCACCAACTCTGCCCCCGCGCGCCAGGACCTCTTGATCCCTCTGATTGGTTGGTGGGAACTTGGACTGTCCAACCGGCCGGCGGCCGGACGATTACATTTTCTCGACGGAGGGGGGCAGACCTAAGCCTATCTCCGTCGCAAGGTGGCGCTGCTTGCGAGTTAAAGCTACAAATCTGCAAATAACTCTAAGGATATCAAAGATATTCAAGAAATTATTTTTCGAAAACC
This sequence comes from Cordylochernes scorpioides, assembly GCA_030710605.1. Taxonomy (NCBI): domain Eukaryota; kingdom Metazoa; phylum Arthropoda; class Arachnida; order Pseudoscorpiones; family Chernetidae; genus Cordylochernes; species Cordylochernes scorpioides. Next base: position 49,300,085 of record CP092877.1, read on the forward strand.
TTTCCGGGGATATGCCTAATAATATCCCAAAATTTCACGGCGATTGGATGTATGGTTTTTGAATCTATAGAGAACACACACACACACAGACATTCATTTATATATATTTTTTTCTAATATTTTTTGTTTACTAAAAATTACAAAAAAAAATTCTTATATATTTAATTTTTTTATACTACTAATAAAATAGAAATTTTCAAAAAATCAATATTTTGTTTACTAAATTAATTTTTATATAATTAAAAAAATTATATTATTTAATTAAAAAAACATTATTTGACTATTGACCACCATATTGAATACACATATTGTTTGTAAACAAAACCATTTACTTTTGATAAATAATCATCATCATTTAGTTAAATCTACAAATCTGCAAATAACTCTAAAGATATTCAAGATATTCAAGAATTTATTTTTCAAAAATCTTCCCAGTGATATACCTAATAATATCCCAAAATTTCACGGCGATTGGATGTATGGTTTTTGATTCTATAGAGTACAGACAGACAAACAGACAGACACATTCAATTTTATATATATGTAGATTAGGTGATAATACAGTATGGTAGATTAAAGTTTTTTTTCAAGAAAATATGTAAATTTTATTATTATGCAAATAAAATGGCGTTTTAGCCTAACATTTATATAATATACAAAATATTATATTTGAAAATGGAATTTAACTATTAATTTATATTTTATTGTCTAAAGATTCATTTATGGATTGTGTGTGTGCTCTCTATTTTCAGAATAATTGCTATATATATGTAAATCTAAAAGGTTTCTCAAATGTAGCCCAAATAATTAATGGTTAGTTGATTGTCTTTTATAATCGAAATCGCTATATATTTTTTTCTTTTCAATTTTAAAAGTTTTCTTTGTCTCCTATGTGTTTCTGTTCAACTTGTAAATCGTGAGGTAAACATAAAAATGATTGAATTAACGTATGTTTATTTTTAAAAGTTGATTTCACGACTCTATATTTCTATTGTGGAATATAAGCAAATCATATAAGAATATATCATAAAGATCTCGAAAATGATTTTTTTTTAATGTCGAAAATGTCGATAAATAAATCCACTTTAGAAGTTGATTATGGAAGATTAATTACAAAAAAAAATATGAGTTTTCAAGGTCGAAACCACACGGTCTTAGTAAAATTCCCTTCACTACATAGTGTTTAAGGAAGAGTAAGAGAATCGGTATCGAATAAAATAAATGATCAGCTAGATTACACAATACACATGCACCATTTGTACAAGGTAGGAAAAAAAGGAGCTGACAACAGATGAAAGTAGCAACAAAGAGATTAAAAGTGAATTAGCACTGAATACAGTACTACGACCTAATTACAGCCATCAAGAAAATCAAGGGCCCCCTCAACCATTCACAGAAATCTTCCCTCCAAAATGATCTCCATTATAACTCCGCTCCTTCCTTCATTACATTACCTCCCTCTTCCCTTCACTTTTCTTTCTTTCTTCAAACTCCCCCTTCACCCTCCAGGATCGGCGGTTGTCATTTCCTTCTAACAATTTACGGTCCTTGTTTTCCTTACTTCCATGTTGAGATTTACGGTCAAACTTACCGAGAGGAAACCTGAGGTATGTTAAAAGCGGCTATAACTACGTGGTTTTCCCCTACATTACCCGACCCCATCATTCAACTAATCAAACGCGACCATTCAATTTTTATATCTTCCTAAGCGCTCTTCTAAAATGACAAATTTGAAGAGAGGGGGCACCGATATATGGTGGATCTGTCTCTCTTTTAGTGTTGTGCAGGTGTGTAGACAATGTAGAGAATTCTATCCTGTAAAAGAATCATGAAATCCTACCCCGACACTAATAGAAGGACAGTAGCCTCTAAATTTTTATTTAACGAGAGTTTTATCTTAATGGAAGAGCCATTTCGACCGAGAAAAAAAACGTAAATCCTTAGATATAGCCTCTACTATATAGGTGGTTCCCACTCGCTGCTTAATGGGGATGTGTTTATATGGGAGATTTTCTATAACGTAGAGGGACAGCATTATTCCATGGGATGTTGTACGCAATCAGTAGCAACCTCAAAACGTTCTCATAGGAATGCTATAGCCCCGAAGAATACCTTTCAGGGAAAAAAAAAAGTTTAAGATGTTCTCGTAGATATTTTTGGACATTGATGATGCCTTGTCTGAATCGAATACTTGAGAATTAGCTGAAGTAATTCCAAAAAATTCCAAGTAGGAAGGTGACAAGTTGAGACTGTGTAGAAAGGATATTCCATTAGTGTGTGGTTAGCATCTGTAAGGTTTACTAAAGCAATTTTTATGATTTATTCAAAAATAAGCATTATTGTAGAAAAAAAGTGCAAAATTCATTTTATGTATCACATTTTAAAATAATCCACAAATTGCACGCATGGTTATTTAAGTCGCATATCAATGATGAATTTTTTAAACCTTTGTTTTTAAACAAATATGTTTGTTCCAAAATCTTTATGTCAACCGATTTTATTAATAAATAACAAATCGAAACCGAAACTAATAAAAAAATCGCCAGAAGATAAGAATATATTCAATTCTAAAGAGGTGTGGATTGGAGGAACGTCGCTATTTGCCAGCCAAGTAAACATGTGTACAAACACCTGTAATGTATATTATGATGGATTGTTTACCATCAGCTATTTTTACATGCCGTTTCTTAATATATCATCTTACATAACTCCACCTTTATTGGCCCTATCTATACATTTTTTTCCACATATAGCTATAATATGCCGAGTCACTATAATTACACGGTGTCGATGTTGTTCCCCAAAGAGTTCACGATATTTGCATCGCAGCTTCAAACTTAACGACTCTATCTGTGTTATTTTTGAAAAAGTTAAGTGGAGATAAATTAGTGTAAATATTCTCCCGTCGCATGTGGCTTGCTGTTTGACTGAACAGATATATCTTTGCTTTCCTTTTAAAATTATTTCATATTTATTCATGCTACAATTTCTCTACCCGAATCTTGTAGGAATTCCAAACCTACCAACGATTCTAAGTAACAAACTGACATATCGTAAGATATGTGGGGAACTTATATCACTCGCAATACTATGATTATTATGGCACTTTGTCTTTAACATCGTCTTTTTTCATTCTTTTTTTTTTTCAAATCCCTAACTGTTAACTGAGGATCAACACAAAGTTTTCCCCTAATCATAAATTGTTATGTATCTTTTTGTTCAAATAAGCATGGTCTCCAAGTGAACGTTTTGAATTTGCCAAAGCTGGTGTTGTGTTAAAGACCCGAGTCTGTTTGATTACTGAGACGGTTAATAGATGACGCATAGTTTTTGCATCTAGTTTGACAGGAGAGGAGAACTTTCCTTTTTTTAGATCTGTATGCAAAATTTCCATCTAAACAATTATACGTGTCTATATGAGTAAACAAAATACAGAAAATCACCTCAAACACCAAATTATTAACAGCTCGCTATCTTTGATTATAAAAATAGCTATCTTGAAAAATTCTATAATAAAAAATTCTATACACCTTATATTTCGAATAACATTTTTTATAATAAAAAGGGGTTTTATAAAAAAAAATTGGAAACTGTTAAAAAATATAAAAAATTAAATTAAAAATATACAATGAATAATATCTAAATAGATTATATAATCGTTAAATCAAGTTTTGGTATAGTGTTAGATCATAGTATCACACAGTCCTTGATAACTATATAAGCGCAAACTATGAGAATAAATATATTTGGGTATAAAATAGGTAAAATGTCTTCCTGAGATAAAGAGAGAAGGATCAGGGTTGCCAGTTTATTTTAATTCTAGCAGCAAGGGAAAGGACCATTAACGGCGAAACAAATGGCGAAGCCAGGAATTTATGAGACCTTTAATTCAAATTGGGGAAAATAGGCCCATTAATAAATCTGCGGAAAGGAAGCTTCGTCATTACCTAAATGGAAATGGTCAAAACTTACCCTTTTTATTGATTAATTATATTCACTGAATAAATCCCTAAATAAAGATATTTAACTTTTTCCCCGTTCCATTTTTTTTTTCTATTTTTTTTTAGCGGGTAATTTTTGTGTGGCTTTTATTGTATATTAATTTTTTCTCTATTATCTTTGTTAATTTATATATTTTAATATATCTCTCTCAATGATTTTTAATCAAGTGTTTCTATGTTTATGGGGGAAAGTGTAATTTAATTAATTATTTCTTTTGGAATAATGTTATTTTAATTAGGATCATTTACATTTATCGAAGGTTTTTTGATTAAATAATATTTACAATATTTTTTTTTAAAACTTCACAACACACTTTGATATATATGCATTGTAACATTCGATTATATTTAATATACCCCGTTTTATGTTATAATGTTATTTTTTAATTTCAAAATTCAAACCTGTCCCTTAAGGTTATTTTTATTTCGAAATATTGCCTCTCGAATTTATAAATAGTATATCTCTTATATATATATAAAAGTCAATGTCTGTCTGTTTCGCGATAAACTCAAAAACTACTGAACCAATTGGTACCAAATTTTGCATGTCGCTTTTTATAAACCTGAGGAAAATTTTCGGCTACATTTTGATTAGTATTTTTGGCTATTTCTTTTTTCATTTGAAGAACTTTTTTTTTTTTACGCGGAGTATTCGGAATTGAATGAATACCCAAATATGGCCATTTTTCATAAGCATCGGTGGTTAAGTGGTAGAATGCTCGCCTGCCACGCGGGCGGCCCGGGTTCGATTCCCGGCCGATGCATTTTTTTTTTTACAATTTTTAAAACTCATTTATATTATATATAATATAAATATTAATTATTATATCAACTATATTAATTAAATCAAATACCTAAACACTAATATAATACAATTTTTGCCATCACACACACTTTTTTCCTGTAGTTTATGTGTTACTTCTGTATTGCTATTCTATGGCACTTCTAATATTTATTATTGATGTACTTTCAGTATGAAGGAAATTGCAATCGGGGGAATTCTCGGGCGAAGCCGGGTCATACGTCTAGTTATATTATAAAAGTAAAGCTATTGTAGCGTAGAAATCAAATCTTTGTTTATCTGGAGATGTGAAAGTATTTATTGATGACGTCACCACTACCAGTCGACAAATATTAACAAATTAACCAAACTCTGTACAGCTAAGGAATCTTGAAGCAAGGAAATATTTTTATGATGATTTTACAAATACAGAGTAATTTATATTTTTATAATCTGTTGAATATTTTCATTGAATAAAATTAAAAATAATAAATTATTTCTTCGCCACACTATAATATGTTGATTATGTAAAAAAAAAAAAAAGACAACACAGCCATAACTTCTTTATACATTGTCACAAAGAGACTTTCACTTTGAATACATTCTCTCTATACTTTATACCTACACACATTTAACAGATCAACGACATCTTAAGATTTCTTGCCAGCTCAACCTTTCAGCCCAAAATAATGGTAACGATATATCAATGCAGGAATAATTAATTATATGATAAATAAATAACCAAAGTCAACAACAAAAACTCCAAGCTACATCTTTAAAAATATATATATAATTCTTGGTAATATAAGATCTCAGACAGTCTCTTTCTTTTTAAGTATGATTGAATAAATTGAAATCAAATAGCGTGAGATTTTTGTATATATACTTCAAATATCCAGAAGTTAAGTAATTATGGAATTGCTCTCAAGGGAACGTCCATCCATTCAGCCAAAATACTTACCCCCCCCCCAACAAACCCCCAGGTGTTCCTTCCTTCCCCACGTCGAGCCCACACTTTACTCTGATATCTGACCTCATTCCTTCCATTTTACAATCCTCCCTCCAGCCTTTTAACCCTTTAAGCTCTAGGGCCCGAATGCTAACTATCACTATCAGGACCACACTAATTAAGCCTAAACTGATGATCAAGTAGTTGTTAAGTAAAAAATGTTATAAATAAATAAATATGATAGATAGAAGTGTTCTGTAAAGTGTAATATAATCCAGACTCCTCTCTCAACACAACACTCTGATTTTATTATACTGGAGTGAGTATTTAATTTTTTAATTGGGGGTTAATTATAATTAATTGAATAATCGACTTGAATTTTTCAAAATAAGGTTTTACAAATATAAAAAGGAATTTTAGATATATACAAGGCTATTTACAAAGCTAACACTTGTGTTTAAAAGCACAGACTGGATGCAAGCCTCTCTTGCACTTTGAACATATGGTTCTAGACCTCCGCTTCAGGCCTTCTTTTGTACACTCCACACATCTACTCTCTCTCTTTTCTGGAAGTTTTTCGAGTACTTCCTGGCTTGTTGAAGGCAGTACTGGAGGTTTCAAGTGATTTTTAACTAATTCATTTATTACTGAATAGTTAAAAGCCCTTCTAGAAAGCTTGGGGTTGTCTTTGGTATGCTGTTCATATAGGATGAAGGAGTTTAGGAAAGCCCTGTGGAAGATGTTGAGGATCACCTTTCTATAAAATTTTCTTCCTTTTCTTTCATCCATATATGTATACAACATTTGATCATTGAGATCTACCCCTCCCATGTAGCTATCATAGCATATTTTCATCTGTGGGTAGTCTCTTTGGTCTGACACCTTCTTTTTGCCAGAAGAAGCATCACAAAATGTTGAGAGAAACTTCACTGGAGGTTTGCTCTTCTTTTCTTTGTAAGCCAGGGCCAGTAGATTATTATTTACCATATAAAGGGATTCATCAACACCTAATTTTGCACTTTTTAAGGTTTTAGGAAGTCCTTTCCTATTAGTTCTTATAGTACCAGTCAAATAAGTATGACTGTCCAGTAAGTCCTTGGCTAGGTTGATGCTGGTGAAAAAGTTGTCAGTTATCAAATGATAACCTTTTCCAAGTAAACTGGATTCCTGGAGCAGATTCATTGGAACATCATAGGAAAGGGACTTGATAATTGGAGATAATTTCCCTTTATATGGCTTCATTCTCAGACAATAGCCAGTTTTAGATTCACAAAGCATCCACAGTTTGACTCCAAATCGACCATGGTGCTTTTGGGGCATATATTGTCTAAGACGAGTTCGGTTTTTTAGGCACACCAAGCTCTCATCAACTGTAAGATTTTGAGTAGGCTTATAATAATATATAAACTTGTTGTTCACATGCTCTATGAGCTTCTCAAATCTTGCAGTTGGGTTGTAATCAGGATGAGAACTTGGAACCAGGTTGGAGTCATCAATCAGAGAAAAGCAGCTGTAGAGCAACTCAAATCTCCCTCTAGACATAACTTTACCAAACCAGGGCGTCTCTAAAAGTTCATTCTTGCTCCAATAGTCCCCCTGATTTGGTTCTTCTTCACATTGCCCATATTGAAGATGACTCCAATAAAGGCCATCATCTCATCCAAGGTAGTGTCCTTCCAGGCCAGCTTCCTAGAAAATAGAGGCAATTTGTCCCTATTGCTTGCCAATAAAGTTTGGGCACATTTATTGGTAAAAGCCACAATTTCCTTCATCAAATTAATTGTTATGAATAACAAAAAGTATTCAATAGGCCGGATAATAGAGGGGGGAAGGTGCTGTGGGCCACAAACTTCTCCAAAAGTCAACGTTTTAGATGTGGAAAATGGAGTATAAACTCTTACCCAAGGACTTGGCTGGTTTTCATCCACTTCTTCATCAGAAAATTCATCTTCAAAAGTGTCTTCAACACTTTCTTCAAACTCAGAAGACAAAGAATAAACTTCAGTGTCCTCAGAAAATGCAGAGCATTCTGAACCGGAAGCCATTTTTAAAAAATTAAAAATAAAAAAAGGAAATCGCAAGACAAAGGAGATAAAAACACAGCTAACGTGTAGAGACAAGCCCAGAAGTGAGAAGGGAGGTGATAAAAATAGCCAGCCACCACCCCCTCCCCCACGAGGGGCCCTACAAGGAAGTAACGATAGATCGGTACCCCGGCGCTCCTGGTGACGTTATAGGGTAACGATGGATCGTTACCTCGGCGCTTAAAGGGTTAAACCTGCCAACCAGACCGGTGTGTTTTTTTTTTTCTTTCTTTAATGGTCCAATATCAGCCCTAAATTACCTTTATTAACTACCCACCTATAAAATAATATAGATACTTCCTAATTAAAGTACTGGAATCATCATATGTATATACACATTTTAAGTTGCATATTTACCGTACTGGAATCATCATATGTATATACAAATTTTATTTTCATATTTCCCGTAATGGATATTTACAATTGTGAACTTGTGTACATCAATCTGCTAGAACATTTTAGCCCCTCTCTGCCACGGAAAAATTCGCGGATATCTAAACAGAAATGCTAAACTTATCTGAATATATATATGAAGCTTTTGGAAATGTATATTTCCCGAGCTCCAAGTTCAGTGGTTCCTTCCAGACCTCTCTCTATATCGTGTCAAGTTGCGGAACAAAGACCAAGGCACACATATATAAACGTTTCATTTTGTTTATGTATAGACTAAGAATCATTTAGCATAAATTTAGTATAATAGGTGTTTAGTTATGTAAGTATTATTATATATAATATACCATAGAATAAAAAAATAAGCATTATTGTAACAGCATTAAAAGTTTTATTTTCCAACAAAAGAACAAATAGAAACTGGTGACATACAGATCTCGCAAGATGAATTGTTTGGCAGCCGATCATTGTTTCGTAAACTCTCGGCTGCGTGTTATCGTCTGGGCTGAAATTAGAAGGCGGGAAAATAGCCAAATTGTCGTTTGGTTGCTTGAGTGAAGGCTATTGCATTATATCGGATGGTTGAACTTTTCTTTCTAGCTCTTTCTTTTACCTAGAGGAATAAATAATCCACTAATTTGTGTTTTTAACGGTATATGTATATTAAATGTTTATATTATTTAAAAGTATGGCGAAGTCTATTTTCGAAAATTTGTTTGATGCAATAGTATTAACCAAGAAATTTGTATTTACAAATAAAATGTGTATTTTTATTAGACAGGTATCAATTAATACCTTTATTAAGAGTTTTAGTCTTCTATATAGATTCTATTGAGAAATACAGAAAAGGAGTGAAAAAAAGATGGAGAAAGAAATTCGAATTCATAAAGCTATATGAGAAAGTTGTCATTTTGATATAATATTATATACAACTAGGTTATAAGTATTCTCTCCTAGTCTCCTTTTTTATAAACAAATTCCCGTAAGTTATGGAACAGCACTGGACTACCCACGCAACAACAAAGAAAAATAGACAAGTAAAAAAAAATGGCATTGAAAAAATGGTTTTATCTTTCTTAGAGGAAAATAGTATTCAATGTTTGCTATTTGACATGGATCTAGTGTAAAAAAAATTACAAATTTTTGAAACTGCATCTTAATATGGCTTGACACACGTCCTAAACCTTAGACTGTTGTCACATATTTAAATATGTGTAATTTGTTTTATTTTTAGCAGTTTTGAATGGCTAGAGAAGCTTTATGTAAATATGGTTGGATTATTGATGTAAATGGGTTCAACGCCACAATTCTTACACAACCATTACTACCACCAACAGAACGGTTTATTTTTAGTTCGAAACTATTTTCTATAGATCTTACTTCAATGGGAATATACTCTCTCTCTACTACTACTACTACTAATAATAATAAAACGTTCTTTATTAGGAGGGCCTGGCTCATCAATGGTGAACCATTCCAGCAATTGGCCTAGTTATATCTAGAGCTATAATATACTCAGTCTTATTGTGTAAATATGTCGATTTTATTTGCATATTTAACCTATTTAAAAAAAATGCTTTAATTTTGAAAAAGAAAATATTATGAAGATATTTCAAACAATAGTTTGGCATCTCCCGGTTTAAGCATTTCCCAATTTGTCTGTCGCGATGGGGCAATATTCTGATAACATCTTGTCTCACATATCATGACGTTACTGGCAAAAAAAAAAAAAAAAAAAGATCGTGCAGTCTCTATTTAAGGTAGCGAAGGGCTTTATTTTTATCATGTTTACTCACATGTCTCTTGTTAACCTAAGTCTCCAGTTGTAACACATAGACAGCAGTCCTGGCAAAGTTCCACGTGGCTTCAAGAGCTATCCTTACTCCATCCACTTACTGCCCCCCCCCCTTTTTTTTTTTTATTTAGCCATCCTCCTTTTTTGGGGGACGCATTATTTAGTATATCGTGCTCTGTGTATACTGGTAAGAGATCCACTTTTAAAACTATTTCATACTAAAAATAGTACAAAAGAGAAATTGTATCACACAGGTGACAAAGAGAAAGCATTACCTCATCGTGCAAAGCTGAAAGTACTGATACTGAATTATTTCGATGATGAAAGCCATCAGCAACTTTCAGTCAAACGACAAGAAGATCCCCTTTATTTTATCCTAGTTTCTAAAATTCCGTTAAGAAGAAAAGAAATAAGATTTAAACGGAATGTATTCTCTAAAAAAAATATTTCGATAACACTACTTGCTTAGTAAATATTGAATAGGTAATCAAACTTTTTGTGTAAGTGGCATATTAATATTTGAAAATTTCCAATTAGTAGTAATTTCATTCACTTTTACAAGTTCTTGTTGATTTTTTTTTCGAACAATGAGAAGTATTTGAAAATATTTCAGTTATTGATTATTATTCTTTGAATACTTTTTGATAACGATATCAAACAAAACATTACCTGATCTTGCTTAGCGAAGAACTGTATATTATTCTTGTAATATATAATACGCATATATGGTTTTGACTATGGACTTGGTTGTTGTTGTTGCGTGATGTAATCAATATAGCGTGAGATATTCATGTTTTTAGTTCTTATGATAATTCTGTAATAATAAAATATTATACAAATATATAACTTTTCAGTAGCATACAATCTATTTTAATGGAAAACTACACTACCTAAGATTATTGAAAATTAGGTAGAAGAGTACATAACAATTCTAATACAGATATAACGTTAAAAAGGCATATATTGGATCAAATTATAATTTATTTTACCAATATTTTAGTTGGCTGAACGCCAACCTTTATCAAGGTACTATGATATATATAGATAGTACCTTGATAAAGGTTTAGGCGTTCAGCCAACTGAAATATTGGTAAAATAAATTATATTTTGATCCAATATATGCCTTTTTAAGTAAATATTTATTTATGGATTGCTCTATTTTCAAAAATATATATACATAAAATACATGGTTTTCATTGTTTAACTAGGTTCTCTCTAGCGCCCCAGTTATATATATAAAAAAAACACGAGGTAGAGGTTTCAAGACGAGCGATGACCCACCCACCTACCTACCCTATGGTACTGGAGGTCCCTTTACGATCCCATAAATCTGCCATAAGCTGCTACAATGATAAACTTGGGCGGGAGTCATAAATATGCATCTGGTACTCCTGCTGCTTCTGTGAATACTTTTTCTTATCTCTGGCAACACTGGATTGATTGTCGGCTTGATAATCTTTTTTTTTTTCTTCTTTCTTTCTTTCTTTCTAGTCTACGACGTATAAAAATGCTTTCAAGTGTTTAGAAGTAGAAGAGTTTTTTTACCAATCGTTTTTTTATATATCGTGTTTTAAATTAGTATATTACTACATTTTTTAATAAACTTTTAGTACAGAAAGATGTTTTCTTTCAATAGAGGTTTCTAATGTTTTTAAATATGTGTGTTTGTGTGTGTGTTGTATGAATTATAGGATATATTTTGAATATATAAAAATGAAGAAATAACGCTTTAGATTTCTAAAATGGCATTCATTAAATAGTGTAATTAGTTATATATATTAAAAAGATTCACACTAGGGATATTGTTTCACAATTAATGATTTAGTTTTAATTAGGAAATTTATATTTTAGAATGCTTGTATGTTTGTATGTTTTAAAAAGAATGAATTTCAAATTCCATATAATCCAATTAATTATGTACAAAACAAATTGAAAATGTATTAAAAACAACTTGTGTATATTATTTTTTAAAACCTATTTTAGAAAATGTCAGGTGATACAGGCCATAATGTTTCGGCTCGATACTTTATTTACATATTAGTTTCGTCTACTTGCTATTTCATGATAGAATTTGCACAACGATATTTCTTGTAGTAAATTTACAAATCCATAGTCGTCTTTATCACAGTTTTCTATGACGTTGATTTTAATATTTGCCAACCTAAAATGGCAGCCTTTGAGAAATTTATTTCGTCTAAAACTGAAGTATTTTTTTATGAAACGGGCGTAAACAAAGTTCTGTATTCAATGGGAGAAATATGATAACGTCGAATAAATGTTTTCACATAATAGAGGGAAAAATAAACATTTCCTATGGAAACACAAATCCCCCATAATTCAAGTGTTCTATAATGTAATCAATAGAGAGTCCTCAAATAGCGTGATATTATAGGGCGTGATTGGTCAACTATATATGTTGGTTTTTTTTTTATTCATGTGTATTACGTAATCTACGCCCTCTTTCTTTCCTTCCTTCTTTGTCAATTCAGGATCCACAACCTTGTTTATGAGAGATTGATACAGGAACTTCTAATATGTTATCTAATTTCTAGATACATATTGGGTATTATTGCTACTACTGTAAATTATCTGCAGATATTGAGGTCATGTTTCCTTTTTTCTTCTCCTTTTTGTGCGAATATGTATGGAGCGTTTACTTTGGTGTGTTTACCAACCTTATATACCGATATAAATGGAGAGCTATCTGTGGTAAATGATAAGCCATTTTTTCTTCTTCCTTGTTGTATTAGGTGTGGATTATTTACTCGGTTTTATACACAAATAACAATATACTGCTATTTATACAAATGGAGACCTTTTTTTGGAATAAATGAAGTAGTTTTTGTTTCATACTTTCTTCTTATTCTTTTTGTGTGTGTGCTAAGAATGTACTCGATCTTTGTCCTCAAATAGCAATAAATATTTGTCTTCCTAATAATAGGTTGCTTGCATTTATATAAAATGGACTCTTTCTTTGAGTAAATCAAGTTACAGATGGGAAATAGCTATCTTCCTTTTGTGACGAAATTGTATAGATTCCTTACCTGGCATTTTCCACAACAATGAACGTGTTGGTTACATTGAGATCTTTATATAGATAAATGTTGAGGGTCTATTTTTGTTATCTATCTACAAGGTTGTCCTAAATGTTCGTAAACACTTGCATAAAATTGAAATACCAATATTATTCGCTGTTATGTATAATTTCTTTGTATTATGTTTAAAGTAATTGTATTAAGTATTCGCCGTAATAATATTATTCGCCAAGTAATAAGAAAAACACGAACTTTTGGGATAACCTTATATTAAAAATATCTTTTGAGACAATGTCGACATCTTCCTTGTGCACAGAGGCGATATCGTATCGTAGAGCCAGTAAGGTTATACAGAGGCACGATTATTGTTAGTTGTCTTCGAATAGCTCTTCTCCACTTTTTTAAACCATCATTTTTTAAAAATCTATATGACCTTTCTTAGGTTGTTGCTTTTGTGCTCATTTAACAGGACTTGTTATTGTAACTGTTATGTCACCCTTCCCGTCCATGATAAAACTTTCGATATGATTTTTTAAAACTTTTATTTTGTTGTTGTTTTATATATTATTGTGTTTGAATTATCATATTTTAGGATTGTAATGTTCCTCTTAGATTAAATATATAAATATGCTTTACCAAATTAAGAAACAAATTTTAAATATATATCTTTCTAATGCTATTTATACACTTTTGAATATATTCATAACAACAATTTTAGTGCTGTCAAATCCAAACATTCAAAAATAAATTAATTAAACAGAGAATATTATTATAAGGTATATTACAAGGATATTTATTTATAAGGTGTTGATCTTCCTTTCTTTTGTAGCCACAGTCTTTGGAGGTCTATCTTGATTCCGAGTTCAGTAACTTGTTACTTTGAAGAAAATAAAATCCATGTGACAAAGCCATTCCTGTGATAAGCTAACCCTCTACCACAGACAGCATATATCTCTATTAAAAACACTTGTATCATTCAATTATAAACTTTTTCAGCATGTTTAGACAATTCAAAATATTTTATTGACACTCTTAGTGAATTGTTACAAAAATGGATGAGAAATTAAACAAAGAAAATGATTTATAATACAATATAATGCGGCTTATGATTGTAGAACGACATTTGAAAATTATCCCGCATCTGTTTATTTTGAACGAAATATCGAAATTTATTTTAAGGAGAAATAACGATTCATCCTTTCATACTTCATCCTTAAGATTAGAAATAATCGTTATTTCTCCTTAAAATAAATTTCGAATTTTCGTTCAAAAGAAACAGATGCGGGATAATTTTCAAATGTCGTTCTACAAAAAGAAAATTATATTATTTACAATTTGGTGATAAAATATAAATTCAGCATGTTTAGATATTCTCTATTCACACAATTAACAAACAGCCGCATCCATCAATATATAGAATTAATAAATCATTTTAATAAAAAAGGTGTAAGTTTTTTGGACGAAGAGGAATAAAAAAAAAGTGAGAAAGTTGAGCACGAAAGGAAGGTAGGGAGACTCCGCCATGGCAGAGGTATTTTGCAGATTCTCGCGCGACTAATTGGAGAGGTCTTTTCCCTCCACCTCCCTCCCCTTCAGGGGTTTAATGACCTCCCCCCGTGTCCTCCTTATCTCTGGGGGTGATCTACAGTCGGCCCACTCTCACACGATTGACTGACCACTTCGTTATTTGTCATTCCCGAATACTTTCTTTCTTCTTCATAAATCAAAAATATTATATAGATAAAACTGTATAGATGCCACGAGTTAACACAAAATGCAATAAACTAGGGCCTAAAGTAATAGTAACTAAACACAAAAAAAAGTAAATAATAACTCAAAATTTGTTAAATAAAAAAAAAATAAAAACAGTACTTATATTCTTTATTGTGGCGTTGGTAGGGATCGGACCGGTATGCGAGGAGATAGCCAGACACGTATAAATCACGCAGAGAACACTTTAAGCGTCTCCACACGATAATCCACCACACTCCCTCTCGCAGTGTTGTTGAGAATCCGGGCTAATTGGCCACAAAAAATGGGTCTTCTAGCCCTACTATGGCTGCAGGTCGCGAACTGGTGGGAAGGGATCCAAGGATCTGGCAGTGGAGGTGTCATCGCAGGGGGGAGAAGCTGGAGAGGTCAGGGAAACAGCGCCTTGATGGGTGAGAAGCCAGGATGGAGGCCAGTTGAGGAGGCAGGAGGTCCTGGAAGCCTAGAATTGGAGGGCTCTAAGCTTCAAGGTGGGGCAGCTAGAGGCTCTCGCCTCGTGCTTGTCTGAGAGGCCCTGGGCACAGCAGTTGGCGCACTTGGAAGTGCGCCGGTCGGCAGCGGAGGGGCAGGAACGGCCATCATGACCGCCTTCACCGCAGTGGAAGCACTTGGGATCTCTGGTGCATTGGGCAGAGTTGTGGCCGAAGCCACAACAGCGGAAGCAGATTCGTGCGCGGATGGACTCCTCGAAATTGAGGATCACTCCATCCACCACGATCCTTCCGCGAATGCCCAGAGCTCTGAAGGTGTTGAGGTCCACCTCGATGAAGGCGGTGCAGGTCCCGTTTCTGGTTGCAGAACGGTGCGCCACGCGCACCACCTTGTCCCCAGTTAGTTGGCTGACAGCAGGAGTTCCCAGCAGCGTCTCCTCAATGGTGGAGTTGGATGTTTCCTCATCCACTTTGAAGAGGCAGATGCGAGGAAGGATCACCTTCTGTTGGCGGACCTTCATTCCCGTTAGCTTGCTGGCCAGGGAGGTTGTAACCTCAGGGATGATGTCGGGATTGCTGGAGTGGAGGACCAGCTTCCCCTTGGTGCGGAGAGAGGCCCAAACACCTTGGGGTAGAGTGTGGGCAGCGCGGACAGCCTTGTAAATCTCCCTTGGGTCAGCCAGTGGGTCATCAGAGACGACCACTGTGTGGGCCGCCGATTTATCCCCATGGAGGACCACTTGGGCGGCCGCAGGCTTGGGGACGCGGGAGGGCGCAGGTTTTGCGGGACCTTTCAAGTTGGTCCTCTTTGCGGGCGGGTAGGAAGCCTCAGGGTGCTTCCTCTTGGTTGGAGCGGGAGTGGCGGGCTTGGTGGGGTCAGTCTGGGAGCTGGTTTCCTTCAAGCAGGGAGCAGGGCTTGTTTGGGTGCTGTGGCAGTCCGTCTGGGGCTTGTTGGCATCTTCATCCAGCTCCTTAAAGGACGCGAGGATGCCAGAGAGGCTCTCCACCTCAGCAAGGAGGGCATTGATCTGCCCAGTCCGCAACCTGACGAAGCTGTCCATGGTGGCGTACAGTTTCCACACGAAAGTAGGATCCCTAGACTCATTGGGATTTTGGAAGGGTAGCAACGCCTCCGCGTTCTCCATCTTCATTTGGGCGAGGGTTATGAGGGGCTTCTCGGCATTCTCGGCCTCCTTCTTCTTCTTCCTAGAGGGAGCCATGGCAGGAGCAGTAGAGCAGAGATGTGACCAGGTAGAGAGCTAGCTGGAAACTCGGAATCGAATGACTCCCTCTCGCAATACCATAGCCCCCTTTTATATACAAACATGGCCACATTCGTCCAATGAGAAGGCGGGAGAGATTGGTTCACTATCAAACAAAAACAAAAATCTTCCCAGTAAAACCTGAGATAAGATAAAAGTGAAAATTTTTGTCAATATAATTTGACATGTTAATGATTTTATAATACATTAATATAAAGCAATAACGCGCCATCTATATATAGCAAATGGAAACATTATACAATGAAAATTATAATATATACAGAGAGAGAGAGGAAAATTTAATAAAGATCATGTAAACAGATATAAACTGGGTAGTCCACCTGTGCTGTGTGAGCAGAAGAGCTTGAATTGACTTGTTCCATTACATGTATGTTCCATATGTAAATACCTGTTTTTTCCTCTTTTCGCTCTCCACTTCTTCCATCTATATTTCAAATTTTTTTTTTTTCTTTTTTTTTTCCTTCTTCTAAATCCATATTCTTATTTTCCATAGGATCATTCAAATACTCGTAATAATCTGTATATATTTATCATGTGTATATAATCTTTCTCCATTTTTACCCCTTTGTATATTTCCCACTTTCATAGGTTTCTCCGACTTGTAACCCCAAGGAGAATCCACTGTAAGACCTGTGTGTCTTAATAAAGGTTTTTGTGTGTGTGTGTGTGTGATATAAACTGGGTATATCCGAGGAAAAGATACAAAATAATTAAAAGAATAAAAACACTGGTATTTACCATATGATACAGGCATATACATAAGCCTTTACTAAGATATTCCGTCTTATTGAAAAATCTCTCAGCTGAAGAGAGAATGAAAGTTATAAAAATTTGAAGAGCGGAATTTATTTACCGTATTTTCATTCATCATAGTTTTTATATTGAAGCATGTATTTTCTAACAAAATACACATTTCGCCCAATGACCTGTTGTATATTTATTTCAGAAATATTTGGTATTATATAGTCTTCGTATAAAATACCTTATACAGAAACACTTCCCATGAGCCACTACCTAAAATACATTAATACCCCTGGTGGTCTTTCCTGGAGGTGGTCTCTTATTGGAGGTTGGATTAGTTTGGTTCTAGGGCTTTTTACATATGTGTTCGCTCATTGGATGGGTCACTTATCGGAGGTTTATCGCAAATTCTATTTTTTTTATTATATTTACATAGTGTCGATATATATTTTAAACGTAAATGGATATACCACAAAAACCGAAAAAAAAAGTTTATAAACACGGGTATCTTTTAAAATAGTTTGCTATAATGCACACAGGTAGCTTTATTAAGACCACCGGTCTTATACAGATTCACTACAGGAAGGAAGCATAGATCTATACTCCAGGCAGCGCAGAACCCAATAGTTTGTTATAATGATATACCTGAAGGGGAGTCAAACTGATGTGGAGGTAAAATTCTCTGGGCGGGAAGTGGAAGATTCGCACCTTAATTACAGCCAATCAATGGCGGCAATAATCAAACCTCAATTACTGCTAGGTTACGTTGGTTTTTATACGGTTTGTTACTTACGTCATGATCACCACATTATATCTAATCCGGAGTTCTGAACTTGTTTGTATGAAGCCTCTTTCACACACACATATATATATATAAACAAATAAAAAAAGTGAAACATAGAGGTCATAGTGTGTTTGTGTTTTTATATTTTGTTGCGTGAAGTTGTTGTATGTGGAGTAGGTTGTATTTTATAAAAAATGGCAAGTTTTGGTTGTGGGTTATAAAATATATCAAATAGGTCCTTGAAATCTCTCATTTAAAATGATATCAGGTTATGATTGGCGTTAAATAAGTGATATTAGGTTATATATTAGGTGCTGTTAATGATTTTTTTTTTCGTATTGGACCATCTCAAATTAAATTAAGCTCAACAAGTTTTTAGTTCGACCTTTTTAAAAAATAAGTTTTCGGTATATAAATACGGTAGAGTTTTCCCATGAAAGACCGTTTTAAAACGTGGCTAAATCAGGTCTCTACTGGAGGTGATTTCTTATCAGAGACTCTATAATGCCAGGCCTAGTCATTAGGACTCTTTTAACCAAAACTTTTATGAGAAACCACCTTCAAGAGAGACCGGGGTCAGCCATAGTTTTAGGCTGTCTTTTCAATGGGGAAATGTTATGAGGAAATGATAAAATATTAGGTTAAATAAACAGTTACTCGTGTTCCTCAAATAGCAAATACCCCATCAAATTCTTTTATCTTTTTCTGGAGACCCTTGAAGACTTTGAATTCCATCTTGATGTGTTTAGGGTGCATTGCTAGTTAGTCATGCCAACTAGCTAGAGAAGAAATAAGAACTTTGATTGAGTAGAATCTTGGTTCTGATCGATTTACGCCTTGGTTCGCGCTCCAATTTTTTTGGTACTTCTTCTACACTAGTGTTTAGCAAAGGTACTGCCGCAATACACAGCAATCTTTTATCAAAAATGGAAATTTTATATCTTTATACGTTCTGAGAGGTACAAAGGTTATAGGAAGTCCATAGTTGATAATCCTTTGGTGTCTTATTTCGACTGCTTTAACTTTCAGATCAATGAGGAGATTGTTTTATCTATCTAAGTATGCGACTGGTACTTGGGATTGCCACTTGTGACTGAACACCTTTATTAGCTTCGTTAGAATTTCCTTGAGAATGATTGGTGAAGGATTCCTTCCTATATCAAAATGTAGGTTATATCACAATCCAATCATTTATAAAACTGCAAGATAATTTTAAAATGTGCGCGCTGCCAACCACATATATATACACACCTGGTACAAAATTTAAACGTAAATTCTTATCGGTGCTCAAAATTCCAATGTGTCACAAAAATCGATTTGAATTGCAACACTGGTGGGAACCTCTGATCTATCTATCTATCTACACAGATGATAGCCGCGCGCGCCATTTGTAGATGTTTTCTTATCGAGGTAGAATTCAGCAGGTTTTATCGACTCCTTGTTACCTGAATTGACCCCATTCCTGACAGGACTCCATTAATTCCATGTTGCTGAGTCTATATCGTTCTCTGCTGAAGATTCTGTTTTACTCCTATAGATTTGCATATACGCTGCCGTATTAACCCCCCAGATTTATACTGTCTCAATGATATCCTCCATATGAGATCTCGCTCCCCAGCTGATTCCCAACTTCAGCCCCCTTTTTTTCAATACAGTATAACTCTTCATTAGAGACTGCTACTGCTGGTCTTTGTTTAGACTACATATGTAAATATGCCATTTTATAATCATAATTCAAAGGCATCATAATCACTTGACCATTCCCCCTCACTAATATTAGTTTAGTCGTTTTTATGTCATATAATAGTGATGGTCGCTATTCAGGATCATATAGAGAAGAAATGGTAGTTCTGAGGATCAATATCAGTGGTCGCTGATTGGATTTGAGGCAAGGGTCGTTGTTTAGGACATAGAACTTCGGAGTAGTCGTATCCTGACATGGTCGTTTAAGGAGTGTTTTTCTATAGTGTTTTTTTTTTTAACCTTTTTAAAACGATTTTAAACAAGTTAATCATATCGGTTTCGATATCCACAAAAATTTCCTTCGCAACCGAATCGTAAAGACTTGGTGTCGACTTTCGAACAAATGCCATCATACCGAATTCATTACTCCATTACAGAGAGGCAATGTGCCAACTGTGCCGAAGGTAATAGACTCTTTTAATCAAAATACATTGTTATAATGATAGCCAGGAATATATGATGATAAAGTTGATAGGGAAATCCTAATCTTTCAACTAAACGTTAATTTATTATTTTATTTTATACATATTTTAATTGACCAAGAACATTTTCCTGATAAATCAACAAAACCCAACCACATACGCTTTTCTGGCTGCTGTGGACAGTATAATGTGCAGGCAGTAATCTACCATGATGGTCATAAAGGGTTCTAGATCAATCAGTGAAAAGGAGCCCAATGTGCGGCTGTTACATTTTGGACAATGACTCCATTGGCGGTATAAAGAAATAAAGAGGGAGTAAAATGATTATAAAGGCACCTGGTTATGCAACTCCACGTTAACCTAACGTCACGACAGAAGAAGAAAGATGTTTCCATCCAAGGACCACTGCAAGGACGTTAACAAAAGAAGCCAATCAGGACGTTCCCTCCAGAGGTTTCCGGTCACGTGAGTGTCGCCACGATGACAGGGTTGGGGCAGGAGGAAGTTTGATGTCATCTGGATAACTTGACTTCCTTCTTCAGAATATTTCTCCAGCTCCTTCTTCTACTTTCCGGTGCTCTTTCGGAATCTGATTCTTTTTGTTGTTCTTTTTGAATATACGTGTGTCTGCTTCTTTCATTTCTATCTACTATTTATCTGTTTTATCTATTTTCTCTCCTTAATATTTACTTATTTTCCTTGCTCTATCTGATTCTATTCTTTCTTCCTCTTTATCTTTCATCTATGATTTGTGCTTCCGCTTCTCTCTCCCCCTCAAAGTTTACTTCTTCTATTCTCACCCCTCTGTTTGCCTGATGCTCCCATTTTTTTCAGAACCGGTTGACTTTCAAGGATTCCTTGCGCATCTATTTCGTACTATCTCCACATTTCAAATGGAACGATGAGTCTCTTCTTTGTTAAGTTTCTTGTTAATTAAAAAAAAAAAAAAAAACATGGAGTGGTCGCTTATCAGAAGGTTGGATTAGGTGATAGTATGTCTTTTTTATTTTACAAGGGGGTTTATCTGCTTAGGCATGTAGTCGCTCGTGTAAGAGGTTTTACTGTATACACACCTTAGAGTCAGTCCTCCATATCACGACGGTAAGAGAGGGTAGCAGTTTGCTGACCCCATCAGGAAGTATCTATATCCTTCCTTCCTGTCAAGAGCCACAGAACCTTCTAATCCAAACCTCTCCTTAAACATTGTCCTTTGACGGATATTTGACAGTTTAAAACGCTCTTATCACTACACCAGTTTTAATGGGTAAATAGAAAACCGCTAAATATTCAGGGTGAAGTGCCGCCACCACCTTAGAACTTTTTAGAATAAAACTAATAAGTAATATACAGTAAAACCTCTTATGAACCTTCCTAAACATATAAACATATTTACACGCTTGTTCGGCGGTAAATATGCTAAAATAGGAACGATACAGAGAAGATCAGCATGGTCCCTGCGCAAGGATGACGCGCAAATTCGTGAAGCGTTCCATATAAACACGTGATCTGACATAATCCAACCTCCATATAGAGAGGAGACCAGAAGAAAGACCAGGAATGTCCATATTTTTTGGGCTATTGTCTATCATGGGAGGTTATATCGTATTCAAATTGATATCTAGTTCGCCAACTGTTACACTATTTGCAACTATATATAGTAAGAAAGGAAGCTCCTCAAAAATGAAATCCTTCTTCAAAATAGATTAAATCTTGGATAATCGTTATTATTTCTAAGGTTAGAATGAACCTGAACTTTCACTATGATATTCTAGACTTACAGGTCATGATAGAGAAGACCTTGATTGTACGAGATCATCATTAGCTGGGAGAGCCATTCATTTGACAAGCTCGCAGCATGATGTGTCAGCAGGGTGTGGTATGGCTGGCTATTTTTCACGTTGACATGCCGCCGGCCCGACGACTTCTTCCTCTCCCCCCGAGTGGTGGTTCCATTCTTGTCTTCCTCCCCCTCCCTTTCTTCTTTGGGGTGGGCATCTGCGCCTCCTAACTTAAGAAAAATGTCTCAGAATTCTTCACATTGTTTCTTGAGTCTTCGTATCATATCTTGCTTACCACCCACCTTCACATCTCATTGTACGTGTTCTCTTCGTTTTGAATTCCATCGTTTAGCGGCCAATTCGTATAAAGGGCTTGTTGGAATATTACACAGAGTAACAATGCCTAAGATGAGCTCGTGTTTGAAAAGGAACTCGATGTATATAATAATTATTGTTTTTGTTGTTTTCACGTAAAATACATACCAAGATTTGTTTTGTATATTGCTATTAATAATAAATACTATGTAAAGTTAAATTGGTTACGGATTCATCCTTCTTACTTACTTTAACTAAATAACAGGACGGATTAAACTCGTCTTTAATTCTGAGAGTCGTCGCTCAAAACCAAGAGTTGAAAGTTAGATTACCTCCCAGCTATGGCGTTGTCTGTTGTTGACCTCTTAATATAACTCTACTATAAGGGTTCGTTTATAGCAGAGAGATAGCTTCTTTAAGCAGCGCTCTACACGAACAATCGCTCAGCGGCAGACATAAGTTTTATAAATAAACACTTCACGTGCCATATTTATTATTATTTTTATTCACGACCCTACACTTTCATGGACAAAACTTTATAAAATATACTTTTGGCATTTATATCGGGATTCAGACAATTACTCTGAAAGATATTTGATACACAGTGACCTTTATTGAAAACACACGAGATTACCAAGTGTGATAATAAAAATAACAGAAATACATAAATAAAAATAGACTACCGGCGACATAAAAAAACTTTCCAGTTCTTTAAGTTTTAGCCATGAGTGTCTTCTTCTTCTTCTTTCTTATCTCCACTCAATCACACTAAGGTATCAAGCTTGTAAAGCTTGAGATTTTTGATGGTGTCTGCCGGGGAAGAGTAGAGCTCATCAATGGATGAGTCAATACAGTCAATAATATGTCTTGGGGTTGCAGGCTGAGAATTGCACTTAGTACATAGTGGAAAAACCTTGCAACCATTCTGGAAAGTCATTTTCCGTAGATGACCAGACTTAAGTCTGGAAATCAAAGACTGTTGTTCTCTCGGGAGGACAGAACCGGTGCTTGTCCCTCCTGCTCTGTACCAGTCATGTGCAGCATCAGATTTCCATTCCTGCAGGCATTGGGTTTTGATGGTACGGAGGAGGTCTCTTTCGTCTAGTTGGGTGGTGGATTCTCTTGCTTCAGGTAGGCCAAGAGCTCCAGCTTTTGCCAGAGAGTCTGCCAGCTCATTACCAGGAATTCCAACGTGAGCTGGAAGCCATTGCACTGTGACTGAGCTGTTGGCTGGGAGTCGGTTTACAGACTTAGCAATGCTCTTGAGGAGAGGTTCTTGACTGGAGAAGCAGCTTTGAAGGGTATAAATGGCTGCTCTTGAGTCGGAGTAGATTATTATTTTGTTTAAATCAATAAGCTTGAGGGATAAGTTTCTTTTAAGATTATTATTTTGCTTGGTGAGTTGATGTTGATGTCTTTTAGAGCCGTATCTATAGCAGAGAGTTCTGATTTATAAACTGAAAGATGTCTAGGGTGGGAGAGGGAGATTTTTTCCAGGATCTTATCTTTGTAGATAGCAATTCCACTGCCAGACAGTCCAGTTTCAAGTTGGCTACCGTCAGTGTAAATTGTGATGTCAAAGAGGGAGCTATTTTCCTCAATGATTTGGAGGCCAAGAGCTTTAAGTAATTCTGGCTGAGTTTCATGTTTGTGGGGATTGTCTGGTAGATGAGGGAAACAGATGAGTTTGTTGCGAGTTTTGTGTGGGGGATAGGAAGTTCTGTGTTTGGGATTAATTGGGATGTCTAAAAGATTAGAGTTGTGAGCCATGTTGAGAGGTGTGGGGCGTTTTAATCTTTTGTTTGGGACCCAATTTCTAATAAATTTTCCTGTAAGATGTTCTTTTGGAGAGTTAATCTTTTTTGTTATAAATTTTGAAAAGCAGATTTTTCTCCTTAGGTGCAGGGGAAGAAGGTTGGATTCGAGTTCAGCAATGCGATTTGGGCAGGATCCTCGAAGTCCGCTGATAATTTTAGCTGCGCTTGCTTGGATTCTGTCTATTTTGGATAGGTTAGTTTTACTTGCATTGATCCAGGCGGGTGTAGCATATTCCAAAATAGGTCTTACGAGTGCAAGGTACGTTGTGCGTAAGATATTGGCATTTGCACCCCAGTTTAAGCCTGATATTTTTTTCAGGATTTTGAGCCTATTTTTGGCTTTGCTTATCATGGTGTCAATATGTTTTTTAAAAGTGAGCGCAGGGTCGAGTGTGACACCAAGATATCTTGGGGAATCTGAATATTGAAGTTTTGAATTATTTAAGAAAATATTTGGGGTCCAGTGGCGAAGGTGGTTGTTGATGGTGAAGAGGCCGATATCAGATTTGTTGATGTTGATGGATAATTTTAGTTTCTGAAGCCATGAGTGTAAGTTTATATATCCTTCTATTCCTAACCTAGTTTTGTTCCTTACCTCATTACATATTCTATATTTTTTAAATAAAGGTTTTAGTAGGTAGGAGCAAGTACAAAACCTCCCAATGAAATAATTTTATAAAAAACATTGATTCATAAAAAGCGCGAAATCATAAGACGAAAGGTCTCTTTATTGAAATATTCCTTTTAAACCTAACTGCACCAATGACTATATTTACCATGTGTGACATTGGTCATATCAGCTAAAATATACAACAAACTATGTCCCTCTGATACCAGCTCAATGGAAATCCAATGGATATTATAGAAAAATTTAACCCACTCCATTCTGAAGGTCTCATTCAATATTCCATTACTATATCCTTAATTACGGATTTCTATGATGACGATTCCAATAGCCGTTCCTGCTACTGATGTCCACATTAGACTACATTAATTTCCTAACTTATTTACATACGATTATATATATATATATATATATCTATATATATACACACTATACAGCATAAAGTTGCAGGAAGATGAAATTCATGTACCAATAGAGACAAAAACTAGAGTTGTAGCTCATTCTTTATCATTACCAGTAAAACTTTTTGCTAGGGATAAGTGCAATCGTTCTGATACATAATTAAAGGGAGAGGTGCATCTTTTGGTATACACATATGGTTACTATGCAATAATAAATACATAAAAGGGGGAAACGTTCGCACTTCTAGCGCAATATGTGCAAAATTTGTAAAATTATCGATATAGCTTTCAAATTGCACAATTTACTATATACAATTTAATATCCACTCGTGTTGTTGTTGTTGTGTCCAATGAAGAGCCTCAGATGTCTCCATGCATCTCTTATCACAGCAGTCGCAATGTTCTATATCATCCACTCGTGTACTGCATATATATATATATATATATATATATATATATATATATTGGCCAAATATCACGGAGCAAGCTAAATAAACGTTTAGTTTATTTTTGCTCCACTAGATGGCGCTCTGCCATCTAAAAAGCACATGTGCTCGTGGTCAGGAGATGCCTTCTTTATTTTTAATATCAACACCTGACCCACTTATCTTTTATTTTTTTCTATTGTTTTTTTTTTCATATAAATATATACAACTTATTTATATGCCTTATACAATACATTAGGTATGTTTACATTTATCTTCTAATATTTCTTCCTTCCTGATTGTTCTCTATAATCACACCAATAACGGGTCATTTTAGAGATAACTTGGTATTCAATGTTTCAAACGTGGTTAGACTTCCAAGTTAACACTAATTGTAAAAAACAAGATACTGGTTATGGCTATGCCAGTCAATTTACATACTACTCCTTTATACAACCAGATTCTAAAAAAAAAAAAAAAAACATGACATCGTCCCAATGTCATTCGCCCACATGTCTAAACACCTTTTGTAGAAAACTGGACACCTCCTTGGTTAACTCCTTTTCAAGAAATACAACTATCTTTACAACTCACCTTTTTGTCGCAAAGTATTTTGATATTCTATGATGATTCTTTGTGTAATGGATAGTCTTTTTTACCTTCATTTGCGGTGAATCCGCGGTAAATCCATGTATAATAAACTTCCTTTCCTCCAATTTACCCAGACTAATCTATTAGCTTGATTGTCTTTATATAATTTTCCTGTATATAAATATCATATTACCATTAAGGTACTATTACTGTTGTTCCTGCATGTATCCTACATTTCTGCTTGAAGAATATGTATAAGACTAAAAGGTCTTAATAAAGCTTTTTGTTGTTGTTGTTGTAATGTATAGTCAATAGTTATGTCTTATCAGAGTTTTTTTTTAAATTTTCATTGATAGCATGCACGTGTCTCAATACTCTTATCTTTAGCTATTGAGAATAACAAATATGTATACCAACTCACGGACAAAACTAAAGAGAGAATATGGTTTTACGGGCTACTAACCAAAGTGTATGATTTTCGAGCCCAAACAAAACTTAAGGAAGTTGTACTTTTTAGCATGTATAACGGAATTCAGACAATATTGTCACGGTAGAGAAGACAGGTATTCCAAAAGCTTAATTAAAAATAATTTATTAATTGAACTTATATATTGCAAAATGTGTCAATTGATTTTACAAGTGGTAATTTACAAGCATGGTAAGGGGTGATGACTATGCAAATATTTATGATGCTAAATAACAGAGTATTCAAAAATAATTATTCTGTGGCAATATATTTGAAACACAGTGAACAAAATCGTCTCTGCCTCCTTAAAAAAAAAAAAAAAAAAATAGACAACCGGCGACATTAAACACTTTTCACTTCCTTAAGTTTTGTCTATGAGTGTATACGTTTTATTGTGAGCTTTCGGGTATAATCCTTTCTCGACCAGTAGCTACGATGAATGGAAGATACAGTGTGGGGTGAGGAATATAAATAAATAAGTAGATAAATAAAGATATCAAACATATAAATGAATACTATGTAAATAGAAAGTGATATAAAGATATGCAACAAAGTATCTCCACCCTCTTTGTTTATCTTCTGCTCTTATTTAATTCATTGCATCAGCTGTCCAACCTTAGTTTCTATTTACCTATAATATTTATTCTACATAATCTCAGTCCATCTATTTACCTACCTATTTTTTTTTTTATTTATACCTCTCTATATCTTCCATCCATGCACGCTTGTTCGGCAGTACATATTCTAAATGATACAGAGAAGATTAACATGGCTCCTGCGCAAGAATGACACGCAAAATCGTGAGGCGTTCCATTTCACGTGACTACATGTTGAGAATGGACAAGGCCTGAAAGCTCCTAATAGATTTATATATTTTTAAAAAGTTTCGGCAAGTTTTTTTACACCATTTTTATATCCCCAACCTTTATTTATACGAAAAAAAAAATAAATAAAGAGGCAATAAAAGGGTCATATGCTATAAAATCACACAGTTATATAAATTAATATTATCTTAATAATCAATAAATATATCCTTTCATTAAAAAGAATATATTTTACATCAACCATATTTACACTGATAGACAAAACTTAAGGAAGGGGGAAAGTCTTTGAAGGAGACAGAGGCAATTTTATTCACACACAATTGGTTATCTCGTCACTTCTGATAACTGATAAATCATTTCCATACCTTATATATTAGATTAATTAATTATAAATCTCCCAGGATAAATTTCTTTATTACACTTTTAACGAGTTTACAAGCTTTCGGGTTTTAAACAACCCTTCTACTGGTAAATATTTTTAAAGAGCTTGTAAACTTGTTAAAAGTGTAATAAAGAAACTCAGAGATTTATATTTGATAAATTTAATTGATACAGAGGATTATAAATCTAATAAACATTATACACACGCACAAAAGTATTTATTAGAGACTTGCCCCATACAGATTCTTCCAATTGGGTAAGGTAATAATCATTTTGTGTTATTCACATAGAAATTGAACTGGATTTACTCTTCGTCTCATAGTCGTTCACTTGTTGACTGGTCCTTACATGATGATGATCTAAAAAATGTATAGTAAGCTATTACCTTAGATTTGTTTGCTGAAATTTTTGAAAGCAATACGTAGGGTGAAGTGTTGGTACATTTAATTTGTTGATATAGGGCCTTCCTCTCTGCATCAAGGGCTGTACATTTAAGCAGGTAATGGGGAAGTTCTTCAGTAATTTCCCAATTCTAATACCTTATATATCCTACAACATAGGATATGGGGATGTTCTCGTGTATTAAAAGAAGTACGAGATTAAAAGGAAAAAATAGGTGGATTTAGAGAAGAATAGAATGATTTAAACATACATATAAAACTTCTAATGGGTATATCTTTAGGAAAGTTTGAGAAAAGACAATTTACTAATGAAACGAGAAAGAGAAAAGGAAACCGTTTTTTCACATCCTCAAGAGACAAGAAGAAATTGCTTGATGAATAATGTTTTAGAAGATATATAGTGCCATCAAGAAAGAAGAAGAAAACCAATATAGAAGAATGACATAATCACCAAGGGTAGGTTATATTACCAAATAGGACAGCTTAATAATAGCTGGATAGGACGGCAGTTTTCACTATTTTCATGTCCATCTGAACACTGAAGAATAACTTATATATACAGGCAATATCTATAGCGTTCTTTATGTCATACCGCTAAAGACATGTAGGCAATGTGACCCTAAACAATGAAGTAAAAAAACGAGGTAGATGCAAAAAAATAAGACAGATTTCACTATCTTCATGTCCACCAGAACACCGAAGAACTTATATACAGGCAATGTCTATAGCGTTATTTATGTCATACCGCTAAAGACATGTAGGCAATGTGACCCTAAACAATGAAGTAAAAAAAGAAGCACAAAAAGAAGACAGAGTAGAAATGGTCACCTACATCTCTAATGACTTTCAGCCATATAATTGGAAGAGTCGGCCTCTTATTTGGGTGAGTTGAGTTACTTTTTTTGCCTCTCTCACGCTCTTACTTCCTGGTAAATCTTCATTTTCTCTTTCTTTCTTTTTTTTTTTTTACCTTTTTTAATGATCTTCTATTTGCTGCCCAATCCCACCATAGATTGTTGGTCAGAAATGTTCATCTTACCGATTGGATTCACCTCTTTTTTTATACGTTTACTCTTTTATTTATGGTTTTCTTTCTTTTTTTCTCCTTTTCATATGCCTTTTTTTGTCGAACATTTTATTGTGTAAATGATTAAACACCTTTTTTTTTAATAAAACGATTAGGGAATAAAACATGCTATTGCTTTACTATAATAGCCACCGTGATCACACAGATTTCAACAGCGTCCATGTTATATACCCATAAAATCCCTAGTACTTTCCCAGTCTAAAGGAGGGGGCCCTTCATAGTTCATTTTTGTTTATTACGGTGCAATTAATTGTTAACCTTCAAATTAATTTTAAAAGAAGATAAATTAATTTAAATTAATATAAAAATAACAACAAAAAATAATTTAACACTAATAAATTGATGGATAAAAAAAAAACGGTTATAATAGATTATAGTGTTATAGGAAGAATGTTTAATTTCTATTCAGCACCTTTGTAAAATACTTTGTTAATAGAAATTCCCCAGGTATAATAGTGCTCGTGGTCAGGATATGCTTCCTTTATTTTTAATATATATAAATTTATTATTAAATATAAAAAGATAGATTATATTTGTCTTTTTGGGGTTAAACGGAGGAAACTGTTGAGAAAGAGATTTCATCATTTTTTGATTAGCTTCTCGATAGAATTTAGGAGATATTAGTACCATTTCAAGTAATGAGAGATATTTTAATAGTATTTTTTTCTTAGATAAATGGCTTTTTTGTGTGATGTATTTAATGTTGTATATGTTATAAGCAAATATGGTTCTTTAGTGGTTATATTTGAAGAAAAACTCCGGAGTTAAAAAATAAACTATATGTTTGAGAGAAAAATTCATCTCTCAAATATTAGGGATTATTTATAGAAAAATAAACTCTCTTCTGTTGTCTTCAAACGATACTGGAAGACCTCTAGTCGTCTGTTTCTCCCGCCTTCAGATATCCAACAAGGGGAACGAAACGTCAGGCTGTAATATAGAAGGTTTATACAAAATGTAATGTCTTGACAAAGGTTGGCGTTAAGCCAACCGAAATATTGGCAAATATTATCTTTTTATTCAATCCAATATATACCTTTTTATTACCTAAAGATTGTTACGCCAGGTTGCAGCTTTGCAGGGTAATCCACCTTGATTTATTCTTTATTGGTATTGTACATATTTCCCGAGCGCGGGGTTCCATAATAAAGTTAAATTTTAAAAAGTAAATGATTAAATATGTGGATTGCTCTATATTCAAAACTGTAAGGTATGTTACTCCAGGTCGACAGCTGTCTTCTCCGGTACTTTGTGGATGTTTTCCTTCTTCTCGGGGTGGTTCCAGATGTTGGCTCTCAGTCGCTCAGATGTCGAGAGGAAAGCAGGGCTTTTCAGAACCAAGGTGACGATGTCCAAATCACACGGCCCAAAGTTCACGGCCACTCGGCGGCGGGGCTGTAGACGGCTGGAATTCTAGGCCACTCGGCCAATAAAAGACATCGCTACTCTTACGTACTGCCGATTACGCAGTGATTCTGATGTGCTGTTAGATAACTGTGATAGTTTTTGTTATTTACAAACTCAAATTATTTGGTCAAATATTCCAAGGGTCCAGGGGGGTGTAGTCGGCATTCTCCCCCCCAGAACATTTTTTTCCCTTAAACAAGAATATACCGTTTATATCGAGTGTAATGTATGAAATTATTATATTCATAGATATTCAGTCGTGCGTATATATATGCTGTGTAACACGCAAGAATTAAACAGAAGGAATATCGATGGAAAAATAGCAGTTGTTTATTATGTCAGTTTGTGAATCCACCATGACATAATGACAATAGGTTTCGTGTGAAGCGGCCGTTTCCTTGCAGAGAGTGACACAACACATTATAGAGCCATCTATATCTCTCTGTGTCAAAAGTGAGAATTTGCCGTCACATCAGCGCCAACCATCCTGTTCCATTTTCCATAAAAGACACATTTCTACAATCTCATCAAGAGGAAGATTAGTCAATTAACAAACAAAAGATGAATGATTAATTGTAACTCTACTTAAGAAATAAACTTAATGAAAATACATAAGAATAAAGGATAGCATTGATATAATCATTGCAATTGTACAATGATTCTTACAGTGTTGAAGAGCATGTCCGACACTCCAGCACGATGATAGGCTAGTGAAGACAAAGACAACCAAGAAGGATGATTCCCCGATGTTTCTGTAGTCTATCATAGGAAATACCAGAATATCCAGCTTAGGCACTGACCACCGTGCATTTCGGGGACAAGACAAATGAGACTACTCCTCGATGTTTATGCCAGAGCCCCGAAGAGCTTGGATTCTTTAAGGACAATAATAAACAGCCTCCATGTAGAGATAATCAAAGCCCTTCACAAGTTCGCAAAGCAGGTTGTCAGTTGACCTCATTCAGATCGGTGGACAGCGGCTTCTACGTCATCTTGAGAAAGTGAGAGAGATGAAGTACATTTACATATAAGACACAATATAGTCTAATAAAAACAGCGCTTGAATTTGTGATGTAGCAAATAAAATGAAATCAAAGAATAAATAAAGTTTATTGATTGTTTGCTCCTCCCAACGGAGCCGTTCCTCACACCTAAGTTCCGGTCCAACGATTCCTAGAGAAACTGTCGAAAATGAACCGGAGGGAAAGAAATGTCGTTTGTAGCTTGACTGACTCCGTCTGTAAGGGAAAGTTTGCCTGCCGTTTGTTATATACAGGTTATTTCCTCATACACACAACACTTCCTGACTAAAAAAAATATTATTACAATATAACTTCGGTTTAACGAATATCCCGATTCAACGATCGTTTCCCTGAGTGCTGTCTTAAATGACATTAGGAATATAAGACGATATGACGATTTATCTTTTAGACTCAATAATTGCTTCCAAGTCACACACACACACACACATCCCAAACTTCTGTGTTATCACAGAAATATATTACAAGAGAAGGAATTGCCAGACATCATTTCGAAGAAGGAATTAAAGCTAACGGCGACGAGTTTCTTTTATTTATGCGGTATAACCTTGGCAAGCTTTCGGACTATGACGTCCTTCAACAGGCTGTTATACAAGAAATATATTGTTCCTAGGATCATTTTGGTTTACCTTAATTCTCGACAGTTGTTGTCTTTACTACTTTGTTTATTTCATATCAACAGCAGCAACAATAACAGCAAAAATATTTATTAAGATATTTTAGTCTTATACAGATTCTCCAAGCACAGAAATATAGGATACATACAGGAATAACAGTAATAGTACCAGTAATCAGCAATATTATTTATAGTGTATCAAATATGGGGAAAAAGAAAGGAAGGGCAGCATAAACTTATATACAAGCAGTTAAGAACAATGTTTATTTCATATCTTACACACCCACGCTCTGATAAAACGTTCGCTTCTCCAATTGAAAGATGGAAGGTAAAACGAGAGTTTATACTATGGAGATAGTTCCTCGATTTGATGAAAGTGGGATGTCGTTAAATAGAATATATATTCTCTATATAGTTTTTCTTTTATCAACCTTTTCACACATACATTAACAATTTTTTTTTTTTTTACATTAACAATTGTAGTACTTAAACCATAGACTGACTCCGTCTGTAAGGGAAAGTTTGATTGCCGTTTGTTGCAGGCTCCTTACTATTACACACCCAAAACACTTCCTGACTAAAAAAATATATATATTATTACAATATTATTTCGGTTTAACGAACCCCTGTTTAACGAATATCCCGATTCAACGATAATTTTCATCAGGTCTGTCTTGAAATTGCCTAAAATCAAGAATAACAATGGACTCTTCTAGAGATGGGTCGCTCGTTTTTTGGAGATTTTCTGTAAAATAGACGAATGTAATTTGAATTTTTTATTTTTAAGTAACCACAAATATCTTCCCTCTCTTTATATACCAGAAACAACAGAAAGCTATTCATCAACTTGCAATCGTTTTAGGTTCTTTTCAAAATTTCCTCTCGTCTATTCCCATTTGAATATAATTTATAAACGTTTCTATTAATTCCCGCCTTGACAATACATGCCATATTACGACATGTAGCAATTTTTTGTGTTTCTTTATTATAATATATAGAAATATTTATATATAAGACCCCTAAATCTATATAAAAACTGATTCTAAATAAAATATTATATAGTTTATATTTAAAAATGTATGATTTATAAATAGACATCTCTCTCTAATTTCGCACCAAAGAGTGTAAAGTGTAAAGGCTGCAATAAAATTTCCAAACAACCAATAAATTGTTATCTAAATATCATCATCAACTTAACGCCTCTCTATGGGGGGGAATGGCGAAACCACTGGGAGGGTTCATCACCGATGAGCCATGCCCTCCCACTCTCAATTTTTAATCATTGCAGGGTCTATAGAAATAGGTTTTAATTATATATGTTTTATAAAGATAAAAAAATGTTATCTATCCAAACATTTTTCCATGTTTACGGATACATGTAGAGTACTTCCGATTTAAAGAATGAGCTAAATTAAGTTTATAATCTTTATAGCCTTGTCCTTTAGTTTAGTGGAGAAAGAGAGAGGGGCTTAAATCAATTTGAGAAGAATGGACGTCGAATCATTGAACAATTTAACCATTTTACAAGGAGATATTAACTGCGAATAGATCCAAACATTATTGACAGGCTTCATATTGATTTAATAAACAATCGTAGATTATCTCTGTAAATATTTTTGGTCCAATTTGACCAGCTGACTTTCTCTCCCCTCCTTTGTTAAGTTGAACAATTCAAGGTTTGAAGTTGTTTCCCGCTTCACAGTGAACCCGCAGGTTTCGCCTCGGGATTGTTTGACGCCTTGTGTCGACCCATTTGGCAGCAAATTCACTCATTGTCAAAAACTGAAGCACAAATTTAGAGATATCAGGGAGAGTCAAGGGTCAAATATCAATGTAGATAAAATATATATAACATCTAATGAGGTAACGAATGAAGACATTAAGACACGAATGTTTCTTTTCACAAATAAACCAAACCTCTACTGTTCTTTCTGCGATGAAAATATATAGGGAGGGCTTGGCTCATCAGTGGTGAACCCTCCCAGCGGTTTCGCCAATTTAATCTACCAGACCGCTTCTTTAGAGCTCTAATACTGTATTGGATCATTCTGCATTCGTTATATATAGATGGCGCGTTATTGCTTTGTATTAATTAGGTAAAGTATAATAAAATATGTAATAATATTAGTTAAATAGAGTTGTTTTATTCCGTTATGTGTGTTGGTTTATTGTGGGTAAAAATATATATATTCCAGGAAAAACGCTGATAATTATATATGAAGATCCTTTATTACTTAATTGGGATTTCAGAAACAATAAGGAAGGATAA
This sequence comes from Cordylochernes scorpioides, assembly GCA_030710605.1. NCBI lineage: Eukaryota > Metazoa > Arthropoda > Arachnida > Pseudoscorpiones > Chernetidae > Cordylochernes > Cordylochernes scorpioides. The sequence goes on from CP092877.1 coordinate 49,334,737, forward strand.
GAGATTAAAGAAATTAAACTATATAAAATTATATACACACAAGCAGCTTATGTTTATCAGCGGCCTGCCCTATCCAAGAACCTAAACATTAACCTAACAAAGCTTCAATATTAATATAGGCAGATATGCAAATTAGCATAAATAACACTGGTCAAAAACAAATTATAACAGAGTACTACATCGTAGAAATATCCTAGAATTGCAATTTTCAACAGGGTTCAACATATATACATTTGTTGTTGTTGTTGGGAGTAATCTATTTTTTTTTTCACCATTTATCTTTTTCTTTTTTAATATAATCTCTCTGACAAGTGCCTAAATCAAAAAGAAAAAAGATTAGTTATTTTTAAACATCCTATTACTCACTCATAAGTTCATATAAAAGAACGCAATGATATTTTGTCAGCGCTTTATCTTTCTCTGAAAATCTCTCACATTTGAAGAAGAAATTCTCCCAACATATGTTTTTTTTTTTTTTTTTTTTTTTTTTAAAGCTAAAACTTGAGAGAAAAAAAAAAAAGACAAGGGGAGTTTTTTTGTCTCTGTCTGTTGGCATCTGTGCCGCGGAGGAGGAAAAATGGCATCGGAATTATCTATCGCAGGGAAGTAAATTTCGTCCAAGTTAAAATTAGGCCTCGCGGCACCAGTCAGTAATGTACGTTCCACTAAAAATACGCAGCAAAACTTGACTCTCTCTCTTTCTCCCTTCTTATATGTTTCTATTCTGTAATGGTACTGGATGAACATGTATAGTAAAATATCGTTATAACTAGACACTTGGATCGGTTTAAATAGGAACGATATTTCAAAATGTTGACTACATGACATTTTACTGATAGCTTCTTTAAATATAGCAGATATGTATGCTAGGAATATGATGTTTTATTCTTATAACTTTTATTAATCAGCTGATAAATTATTTTATTAAGACGAAAATTTTAGTGCGTGTATCATATGTAAATTCCAATGTTTTTTTTTTTTTTTTTCGTTTTATTTCGGTTTATTTCGTCCATCAAGAAATGCGTGGTGTCGCTGGAGACCTGTTGGCGATATTTCATCATACTGTGTATCGGTGACACCTTGTACATAATCATTGTACATAGAATTTATATGTTAATTTTTCACATTATCGTAATAATAAGTGTGTCATACAGTGCACCTCTATGTATACTTAATGACAAAACTTAAGGAAATGAAAAGTCTTTGATGTCGCCGGTCGTCTACATGCCGGTCGTCTCAGTGCGTATCAAATATCTTTCAGAGTTATTGTCCCGATACACACACATACAGCTTTATTAAGACCACCGGTCTTATACAGATTCACCACAGGAAGGAAGCATATATGGAGCTCCTATACTCCAGGCAGCACAGAACCCAACAACCTTCAGGTTCGAAGTATGTCAAATGGTTGCAGATTCCACCGTGCATTCGTCAAGGTTAGCGTATCAATGAAAAGTTGCCTCAATATACATGCTAAAAGGTACAACTTCCTTAAGTTTTGTCAATGAGTGTAATTGACAAGATGTCAATAAATCAATATTAATTGTCTACATTCGTTGTCTCCAGAGAGTTCTTGTCCCTCTATATAGACCAGCTTCTATTACAACTCAGCCGGTCGTAGTAGACCAATCTATAAACGCTACACTGAATACCATCCGGTAGTAACAGAAACTTAGGGAGTGAAAGATGAAGTAGTTCAAAGGTAATGAGAAGTATGATTAATGTTGTATTAAGATGAAAGAAAAAAAAATCCAATAAAACGTGAATATGAGCTTGTGAAAAAGTGTAAATACTTTATTTTTATTAAAAATTATTTTAAAAAATAATAAGAATTAAAAAAAAAAAAAAAAAAAACGTAATGAAGGTTATGCATTTTTTAAAATCAGATTTAGAAACCATAATCCGAAATCTTGGCGAACTTCCAGAATTTACTAAAGTTGGTGTTGTGGCTATCATCCTAAATTCACTAATTTGTCGATATATCGTTGACATTTTCCTCATCGTCGATACAGCCGTTTTAAAGTATGTCACAAACACTCCATAAACTTATTTCAACATCTGTACGTGTGTTGGACATTCTTCTGAACTCAACGGGTCATCAGACACTTTATCTTGAACATTGTAAATATGCAAATAAGATTTTTAAAACAACATTGAGGTCGTGATAATTGGTGAAGGCTTCTACAAACTTTTCCAGATTACCTCTTAAGCTCTTAAGCACAAGTTAATAAGACCAAATCCAAATAAATAGTGTGTGACGTTTCTGTAACAGCGTTGTTACCACACACTATATATTTGGTCTAATTACCTTGTGTTTATCTCTATATATATAAAAGTCAATGTCTGTCTGTTTCGCGATAAACTCAAAAACTGAACCAATTGGTACCAAATTTTGCATGTCGCTTTTTATAAACCTGAGGAAAATTTTCGGCTACATTTTGATTAGTATTTTTGGCTATTTCTTTTTTTCATTTGAATAACTTTTTTTTTACGCGGAGTAAATACGAGGCGAAGTAACAACACGAGGCCAATTAAGCGACCAATGAGCGTTCTGCATTTCTTTTCAAGTTGCTTGCGTACTTTTTTTTTTAAATATCTTTTTATACGAGTGTCACTTTTTTTTTTACAAAAGTATTGAGAGAGAAATTTATATTACTAAGTTACGGTAAGTGCACACAATGCAATTTTTAAAAAAACTTTACAAAATTAGCGCTACTGTATGTAAACAATGGCTTTCGTATTTTTTATTAATTTTTGTTCTGGCCTTTTTTTATATAATAATAAATAATAATAATAAATTAAAATAAATTTTTTGACATCACACATACTTTTTGCCTGTGATAATGTATTACTTCGGTGTTGCTATTCTATGGCTCTAATACTATTTATTAGTAATGTTCTTTCAGTATGAAGGAAATTGCACTCGGGGGAATTCCCGGGCGAAGCCGGGTCATTCGTCTAGTAATCTATAATCCAAATTGCGCCTTATCACTCTTAAACTCTTCTTTCTCCCATTTTTTTACTACTCCAATTACTAGTGGATATTTACATCTCTTAGCGGATTAATTTCATTGATTGGGGGAGTTTAATTCACATAGCTTTAAAATTGATCATGGTTACAATTGGATTACCTATTTAAAATATGAAACTTTAGGGAATGTATATTCTGACTTTTTCAAACACACTGTTTAAGTGGAATGACATTATATACCGGGAAATTGGTGTTATAAGCGGGAACTAAATAACCAAATTTTCTTCTCTACTATCTTTATAATATATATCTATCAATTATGATAATCACAGAGGCTACACAAGGAAAATATTCTTTGAAGGCAAAACACTTCCCAAACTGCACAAAATGTCAGGCTTGTGAGGCATACCCGTAGCACAGTGCTGTGGCCTAAACAAACAAGATATCTACAGCAGCAAGTCAACAATATACTAGGAGGAGGTCTGTGTGAATTGGTTTAAGCAATCAACTGATGGATTAGAAAGAAAAAAAAAAAAAAAAACGATAATCAATAAAAAATCTTTTAAAAATACTTAAATTCATATCAATATATGTCGCGCATTGTGTGTTGTGTGTGTGTGTGTTATATTCTTACACTAAAACATGACTTTATCTCAAAACGGGATTAATGCATTAACTATAGTAAAACCGCCTATGGGCGACCACCTTTATGATAATCTAAAATGTTCCGAATTAAAGTCAGAGGCCAGACCTGCTTCAGGCCGTCTTCCGTGGGAGATTCAATTGAATAGCCAACGGTATGTAAATTAGGTCCGGTTGTAAACATTTGCATATCCGTTTATTACTAGGTAACAAACAATTTACAAAACACACCATCCGAATTCAAGTTCTTTAAGTTTTTATTAATACAAGTGTTATCCAATATCAATATTGAAGGATAGCTATAAAAGAGTTATTGACTTGGGAGGAAAACTTTACTTTTTTTTTTAGAATGTGACCTGCGCAGCGAGGAAAAATCTCTTGACAGTTGTCACAAGAAGGTTGTTCGGAGGCAAACAGAACTTGTCAACTGTCGCCTGCTTGTCGTCGTCTGCCTTGTTGTGATTGGCTGTTTGTGTCTTGACTTACCCACCTTGTCGTCTGCTGTATACAGCCTCCCAATTTAAATCGTAAAAGTAGCTAACAGCTTCATGCGTGCGTGTGTGTGACAAAGGGAAGAATAATGCACTAAAATCAGGTTATAAAATTACCTTGCAATTTACTCTCTGGTTGTAAAACCTTTATTACCACTTTTTTTTCCAGTCGTTGAGGTGCAGCTTCCACCATGATGACGAGGGCCAACATCACATATGTAGTTCGCTTTTATTCATTTATTAAGAATTTTTTTTTAGATTAAAACTCTTTATTCAGACATTATTTTTATTTACTTAGTATTATTTACATATAGAATATACATAGCTATCTATATACATAGTAAATTCAGTTTTACATGAGGTAAAATTTAGTTTCATCAAGTATTATTGATTATAGAGACAGAGAGAGAGAGAATCGTTTTTTATTTAGCCAATATTCCAGATTACAGCTAAATCAACAGTTATTTTATATTTATTACGATGTATGTCGCAAACCATCAACAACAAATTTTAGTTGCACAATCGATGTCTTTTTATTAATGCCTAGACTTGTTCTAGTTATGGATACCAACACTACTGGAGAATATCTGCTCATTAGTGGTAAACTCACGTGGGTTTACTTAAGATTTAAAAAAAGTGTCTTTAAATAAAGAAATAATGTGAAGAACACAAAATAATTGTGAATAATTCATCTAAAACTTCTTAGGTGACGACAAAAAATGACAATCGTGTTTATCATTGGTAGAATAAAGTTTGGATGTATTGAGTCTGACCACTGTTTCCTAAGTTCTGACGTATTGTAATAACGTCAACATTTTATATAAAAAATCTGAAATAAAACACAGAATGCCGGATATCTGCAATCACTCTGGAAAATTAACTCTCGATTCTACACGTGGTTTTATTCCAAGATGAGAGAGAGATTGAAACTACTTCATCTCCTTCATATAAGATTATATATAAGGTTTAATATAAAATAAATATATATGAATAAATAAGATTAAATAAGGATATATAAAGAGAGATTAATAATTATAAATTTATAAAATTGACAAATATACATATATATTCTGAATATAGAGCAATCCATAATATATCTATTTTCAAAATAGGGCTTATTTTGGATTTTAATAAGATTTTTTATTAATCCAATATTTCGATGGACCAATCGTCCATCTTTTACAAGGGTTTTGACCTGCTGTGTGCTTCATAACAAAAAAAAAAAAAAAAAAAAAAACCTTGTAAAAGATGGACGATTGGTCCATCGAAATATTGGATTAATAAAAAATATTACCCAAAATTAGCCCTATTTTTAAAATAGACATATATAAAAATATATACAAAGTCTTCATTGATGGCGCCCACCGCAGATGACAGAGAGATAAAAAGAGAGACAGATAGACAGAGAGAGATCAACACCCGTTTATTGCCATAAATGTCTATCAAACATTTAAAAGTGAGTCGACTTGACCCAGACAGAATGTAGAGAGAGCGCTGTAACCACCTGTCCTGGTAGCCCGCCATATTTCACAACCCCGGGTTGCCAATCTCCTTCAGCTATAAATAAAGAAACGAGAAATTCGTAGAAGCATTCTATCGGTGATAATCTTCTACAAGTGCTCTTTTAAAAAAATATATTTTAATATATCAAAATTTCAAGATTTCCTTATATACATTTAGAAATAACTTTTTTTTTTTTTTAAATCCTAAAATCCCTTAAAAGTTATTACACTCTATAAAAGGAGAGAGATGGAGAACAATAGTGTAAAAAATATTCAAAGGCTATTTTCATAATAGTATTTTAACATTTATATCATTTTTATAACATCTACTTCTAAGAAATATAATAAGCTTGAAATATACTTAACGATAACACCGTTGCAGTTTTCCTCAGTTACTTCACCTCGCCATGAATTTAATAGCCTACAATTACATAAAAAACATTGGGCAAAACTGTAGCATGTATATCTCTCGGCCAGTTTGGTCTACATCCCATTATAGCCCATACATTTGATTGCTACAGAGAAAGAAAACTTATACAAAGAGAGAGTTAAAAGATTTTCAAACTCCATTCAACAGACTGACATAGCAATATATATTTGTACATTTTCAATATTAAAGAAACATTTCAGAATCAAAATCGAAGCAAAAAAAAATCCATTTTGAACGTTAGTGAGAGAAGAGTAAAATTCACATAGAACACCATCAAGATATACGACAAAAGTGGTTATTCTGTTCGTTTAAACAGTCACTCTTTTGCTCGACTAATTGACCATTATAGAATGGTCGTCTAGTCTTACCAACAGGCTGTACCAAGCAGAACGATCGAAATGCACTGTGGCAATGAACCAAGCAAGTCAACAGAGCTGCAACACAAGTAAGTATCCCCGGGTCAGGGATGGAGAGAAAGAAAGAAAGTGTTACTGATAAAAAAAAATCTTTTAAACACAGTCTCCAGTGTTATTTTTGATTGAGTAGAAACATTTTACAAAATTATATGTCTACATACACAGCTGGTATACATTCACTCTGTAGAAATACTATTCAAATAAGGTTACGAAATAATTCCACACGGGAGCAGCTGTTGTTTCCACATTGATTAATACCTACTTATTTGAATATTTACATGTATCGGTATTTTAGTTGATTGGGATATTAACAAGCTTAGTCTGTGTAGTTTGCCATTCAAACATACATCAGTTTGAACTCAATTATTCATAAATTGACAGCAATCTGCCGCTTTAAGGAGAAGCGGCTATACCAATCGATAATTAATGAGCTCCTCTCTTAAAGATCTAGAAGACTGCCTGTCACCAAGACTAAGGTTCCTTGACGAGGATGTGTGCAAGACATAGGGTCGCCGAAATGTTAAGTTTAAATAAAGAATGTATTTGTACTTCATACGCTTCCATAATATTTATCCGATATATATATCCGATATTCAACACGTTATTAAGTCAGAAGGATTCGACGATATAGCTGAAAACACCTGAATATGCAATTAATGGGTAAATTTTGCATATTCAGATTGGTCCACTTACCCCGGACAAAGTCATTGGTCTAGTGCTTAAATACAAAGAAGCTAATTATTGGTTGATGCAGTGATTTCTCATTACATGCCATTTTCAACCAGAAGACATGATTCTAAGCTAGAAAAACTCACCCGATCGATATTCAAGAGACTTGGACAAATGGTTGGCTAATGCAGTTCACACAAAGTATCAGGTAATCTACATAATTTTAATCCCGTACACCAGGATTCCATTTTGGAAAGGATCCATTTAAGTTTAATTTTACTTTATTCCTTCAGCCTCTAAATAGTTTTTGAATTGTAAAGAAATGGGAAAAAATATCGTAAAAGTAAACATCTAAAAGAAAAATGTCTGCAACATAGTTACAAAGTCATCAAAGGGGAGAGGTGCACCACGGCGGAGACATCAATAACCGACTGACGGCGAACATCTGTCACAACTGTTGGAACACTGCCCACCGACAGACTGCTGCATTTGCATAGATGACGTTAGCTCTTCCTTCGCGGTGTCACCTTTCCTGGGCTAGATCTACTGCAGATGACATTTTATTTTTTTTATTTTTTATTACAGCATCAATCTATCCCACGTGTGTCACGGAAAATTCGAGAATGCTCCACGTGTACGTTTTACCTTATGTAAATTAAATAAATTGAACTCTGTTGAAAGAGTCGTTAAGGAAACGACTGAAGTTTAATCTTTAGAAAACGGAGCTAACGCGGGAACTCGTACACTTGGGAATAAAATTGATATCCTGTAAAATTGTGATTAAGGCGCAGTACTAGAGGTAGAATATATTAAAGAGAAATGTGATACAAATATGAAAGGAATAAGGTTTCGTTAAAAGGAAATGTATACATACTTTTACTTTTTCACAAAAGTATTCTTTTTAACTATCTAAAAAGTTGGCTATCGGATTTTTGTGCATGCATTTGGGAGAGACTGTCGTATAGGTATTGGAAAGCAATAGTTGAACAAACATTTTTGATTGGCTAGTTGATTCATTTATCTATCTTCTGATTGGCTGAGCGACACATCCACTAGCTCATTTCCCTCTTTTAACTTTGTTATCACACTTTAAAGTTGTTTGTATTTATGAACCAAAATTATGCTTTTCTAGCAAAACGTTGTTTCTTTTCACTAATCATATTACATTGCTTTGTCTTTTTCAGCGCGCTTATATATAATGTTAGATTTGTGAAGTCTTCATTTAATCAATTCAAAATAAGGATATTTATTTTAAATTTGAAAACTAGTTTGTATTTAATTTTAAAGGAAATTTCGCGATAAATAGTTTCAAATTTTATGCACAGATAGCGCACTATGATGTTGTATTTAATGAAGATATGTGTATTTAAACTAAGTCGCGTTGAAAAACAGGCAGGGGTATTTAAGTCTGAAAAAGGCCTTGTCACTTCAGCAGCTTAGACACTTTTTTTTTGGCCAATTCGACCGATTCCATAATTCCTATCGTAGGATGTTTTGAAATCAAAGCTGCCCTTGTTCTGATAAGAGCCAAAGCCCGAAACCATGGTATACAGGTTAGCTTTTTATCTGAGTTTTCCAAAAAACGGTGTTGCGTCCCATTCTTTATCATAAGTTTTTACTAGGGTTATTAAACATATAAATAAAGTGAGAGGTGATTCTTCTGGTACATAAATACCATCCTCCTGCAACTTTACACGAAACTATATTAAGTTATATAATGATATTGTAAATATATAGCATTGTGTCTGTGTAAAAATAGAAATAAAGAGATAGATAAACCCCGTTTAAGACACCTATATACAAATGTATAATGACAAAGAGAAACATCCAATAAGACTTAAGTAAACCGGGAGATATAAAAATAAAAAAAAAGAGTAAAAGAGGTACACACACAGAAAGTAGGTGCAGTAAAAACAGCTCGAGGTCTCCTGGTGGAGTTACCCCATCGCATTTCGTCAGTGTTGACCTCATTTGTACATCTTCAATAATGGCATTAACTGAAGACAATGGGCACTGCCACCCTTGTTGTTGTTGTTTTGCTGAGAGCTGCTGCTGCCAAGTCTCTTCTTTTTGTCCCTGAAACTGACTCTCTTCTTTTTTTATTCTTCTAACTTCTACACTATACTTTCTCGAGATTGTGGAAAATCACCGTTTTGCTTCGATTGGTCTTTAAGTCAAGGCATGTTTCTTCTTTATATAGTCACAATGTGTGATTGTCACAATTATACATGTGTAGACATTTGACGCATTTACAATATAAGCAATTAAAAACCCTTCATCAGGATTATCACAGGAACTTGAAATATGTTAGAGTAATACAGTAAAATACACTTTAATATAATTACACACAAAAGCCTTTATTAAGAAATATAGTCGTCTTTATGGATTTACCACGGAGTCTATGAAAATAAAAATAATTTTAAAAAGTAAAAGCTAATCACATTTAAAGATAATAATGAAATTTATATACAGGAAAACTTAATCACGACAATTAAGCTAATATTTGGTAACTCAAATATATTTCCCGAAAATGTCATTGAAATTAGCAAATATTACTACTGCCACCTATCGGACTTACAGGAAGATTTAATAATGCTGATATAAAGGAAAGCAAATGTCACGTTTATTTACATTATCAGGAAATGTCATTGATATTTGTGGTTCAAATAGCAATACGCATTTTATAAGAAAATAAAACTTTATGTAAAATTTGAATTTTTTAGTTAAATTTCTCATATCAAACTGTGATTGAATCTTTTAGTTTCTTCGATAAATTTAGGAACGACTTAACGTCGCAATTCTCGAGATTTTCTATTGATATAAATTTTATTTAAACTGTTTTTTTTTTCCTATGCTTCTCTCTTTTTTAAGAGAAAGCTATTAATCCATTAAAAACATTCTTAACTATTAGCAGGAAGTAGTTAACCTCGCTGAGGTAAAATGGAGGCTTTGAAATGGCCTCGAACAATGGTCCATTCCGTGAAGAGAATGTAAATATAGAACGGCTAAAATTTCCACCTGTGTGTGGTCACTTCCCCATTTATAACCCAACATTTACTGTTCTGGGTACAATTAATCTCTTACAGGTGGAGTTTATTGAACCTCTTCTCTCACTTCTTTGTAAATTTCCTACTGTCTCTCCCCCTACTGAAATGGGAATGGAAGGGACAGCTTGGCTTATAACGCTGTATAAGCCTCTTACTTTAATCTACCAAGTTGTTTTTATTCTTGTATCATTTTGTAATAGAAACTTGGTATTCATTTATGTAATGTATTAATTGGATGGATGTGTTGTTCTCATTATGTTGTGAAAACACGGAAATGAGAGATTGAGATTAAAAAGACTACTTTATTACAATTATCATATAAGGTTATATAGTTTTTTTTTTCAAATATAAATATAATATTATAAATAAATAAAGATAAATAGATAATATATGTATATATAATAGAGCGATTCCCAACCTTCCAGTCCTGAACATCTATTAAATTGTATCAAATCCTCCAAAAAAGAGCTCTGGGAAAACCCCAGGGCTATAATAGAAAAGCTGAGACAATGGAACCTAATGGTGATCTTTAAACGACTTGAGGAATAAGCAACAACAACAACATATGTAATAGAGAGATGATGAATAGATAATACATGTAAAATATGTAAAATTGATAAATATGCATATATATATCTACAAGGTCTTCATTGGTAGTGCCCACCGTGGGAAAGACTTCGCCATCGATGGATTGAGAGAGAAGAATTAATATGAACTGTGTGTACTCTATCAAATTAATTTATTCTTTCAAAAACTTTAATCAACACTAAATTGTGGTAATTAATAAACTAACAAGTTAGAAATAGCGTTGTATAAATTGTAGTTTTTTTAAATAGAGCTTTCTTATTGTCAAGTATTGTTGCTATTTATCCATAGTATACACATGTAGTACCAGACCATCATAATAATAATGACGGTGGGCAGGAATTGATGACATGCTGTAAGTACATCACATATCTAGGATATTTTGTTAAGTCGTGTGCACTTACTTGTCGGGTTGGACTTGTTAATGGTTCGGGGGCCATTGAACCTATCTATTTACAAGAAAATTTCGGTAAAAACTCTTCCACGGACTTGGCTAAAGCGCATTATAAGTGTCATATACGGAAAACCCTAAAATAGGCATTTTTCTCTAACCGTAATCAAGTAGTATAATAAGTAAGATAGTGCGCTATAATAAATTATTACTGTAATAAATGATTTTCCGGAAGGATATTGAGCTATCAAGAGAAAAATGTCACCTTTCTCCTCAAAATGACACTACAACTAAACGCCATCTATTAACCAATCTACTGGACTCTGGTCGATGACAAAGCCACCAGCTTTGACAAATTCAGAACACTCTCTTGGAGGCCATGGTTTCAGGCTAAAGTATCTCAACAGTCTATGGCGGTCTGAAATTCCATGAGATCCACTCGGATTTTCATGAAATCTTCAGAATTTGCCAAATATAATTAAGATCCCATATGGATCTCATGAAAATTCAAGCCGCCCTGGACTGTCTAGGTGTATTATCCCGAAACCATGGAGAGTGTTCTGAATTTGTCAAAGCTAGTGTTATGGCCTTGATAGCGGCCAGGGTCCAGTATATTGCGGAGACGGTAGCTGGTATAGTGGCAAGGTCAATTCTAAAGTCTTTTTTTTTTTAGCAGCATCAATGCGGGTTCGAACTGAATCTTGGTTAATGCCAACGACTGTAGGTGAGACAACCACAATCCCCCTCCTAATACTATCAATGTAATTTAACACCAATCCAATGTATGAGAAACTAAAAGCTACCAGAGAGAGAGAGAGACCAATGATAAATGGGATATAGCATCTTGCCCGATATTCCCATTTCTGTAATGAACCCCCCATCTGGTAGGGTTATCGCTTAGATGATGGGGGCGCTCAACCCCAGAGTTAACGACTTCTCTTCTTAAATTCACTCAGTTTCAAATATTTATCACAGACTCCGCCCGCTCGTCTTGTTCCTCATATTGATCCGACCTTTCAATCAATTCTCCCTTCTTCTTTCTATTCCTGCGAATTTTTCCTTCTCTCCTACTTCACTGAATATTTATTTCTCTGATAGATTTTTATACCTAGGGATTTCACCCCCTTCCATATAATCATATTAGACTTTTGTAATACTCTCATTCTATCTCTTTCTGAACTATAAATGGCTTTATAGACATATGGTGTTTCTTCGATGGATATTAAACTGGCGAAATTGATGGGAGGGTTCACTACTGATGAGCCAGGCCCTCCCAATAATTTTTTTTCTCGTTGCAGCATAGAATTCAAGTACACAAGTGATAGTTTAACTTTGGCCTTTTGACCAAAATGAGAGGTTTATTAGTAATAGTGGGAGAGAGAAAAATGAGAATTAATATTCAATGATTGACTCTGCTTATTATTTACCTAATTACTAATTAGTATCATTTTTTTTAGTGATAAAAATCTATGGCCTATTATTTATATAAAAATTACACTAAAATTTTTTTTTTAAATGATGTTTTAAAGTTTCTAAAGTTCAAGTGTCGAAATTATGAATCAACGTCCAATAACCGTTATAACGATATCCCGCTTTTTAAACAATTTTTCCTGCTTGATCTTTTTAAAATTTATTTCCCGTGTATTTTTAATGCTATATTTTGTTGAGTGCGTTTTTGTCTAAGACTCTATAAAATATCCTTTTTGAAATTCCAAATACACTATCGTTAAATATATTCGTTTGAAAAAATACACCTCTCACATCCATTGACCGTGATTAGCATTTCCTCTCAAAATTTCAAATTTTATATATGAAAAATAGTGTGTGTGTGTTTTTTTTTTTTAAATCCATATCCACGATATTTGATCTTTCTGGATGAAATTTTGACATATAATATAGAGATAGATCTGAAAAGAGCTAGAGTTTCAATTCCAGAACACATTCATGGACGAAAGGAAGTTGTACATTTTAGCATGTATATCAGGATTCAGACAATAACGTATAAGCTTTTAGCTTTAAAACTTTCTTTTTTTTCGGCTTAAAAAGTCATGTTAATAATAGAGGAAAAAGTAAAAATATGGTCAAGGCAGGAATATCCTTTTATAAAACTAGCTCAATTTTCAGGTACAATTTTTCTATTTTCGATCCAATTAAATAATCTCACCTTTAATATTGTCGTGAAAAGTTTATATAGGTTATTAATTAGCGCAATTCCCCTGTAGTTTTAGGGGTTACCTGGAACATCATTCTTGAATATCGGGTGGATTACAAGATTTAGACAATAACTCTGAAAGATATATTACAGTGACCTTTATTGAAGACACACGAGATAACTAAGTATGAACAACCTCTGTCTCCATGAGTGTATGTCAATTAACCCAATATGCGAGCTATGTTTAAATATGCCGAGTTCAGAAATTGATCATATATATTATTAAATTCTCATTTCAACACCACACACTACTCTAATAGTAATAGTAATAATTTATTAATACAATATTGTTTGGATAAACTTTTTCTAATCATTTCCCCGGATGGTTATTTGTCTAGTATACAAAATACTACTATTTGCATACAATAATAAAATGAATGAAATTTATTAAAACTTACAGTAATATCTACTGTGAGAGACCTCTCTAACAAGGAACCACTTTTAAAAATCTAAAATGACACTACCTAATATCATTTGAACCAACCAATGACCGACTACCTCCAGGAGAGACCAAGAATATTGTTATAGCAGTCTCTAATGACAGGTTCAGTCGTATAACGCTTTTATTAAATAGTGACATCACTATTCGATAACAAAACACAATAATTCAGAAATTGGTTCAAGTGTGTTTTCCCCAAAATATAATAGCTTCAACGTCCTCATCAATATTTCCACACCCCCAAATGTTTTCAATAGTTTATTTATCAATCATTTTTCAATTGTAAGCGAATCCATCTTAGTTCTGCCGACAATTTACAGTATCAATCAATTGATTACATCATGGGATGTTTTTAGCGCTAGAGAGAAAATTCGTGTAATTATATTTCTCCTCGTTTTTTAAGCATGCTCCCTTTTTTTTCCCAAACTTTGTATTTCTCTCTCCCCAATAAAAAAACTGTGTCTAATAGCTGTATCGTGTGGATAACCGGAAGTCTGAAATCGTTTGGCATATTTAGAACATCTCGGACATTATTCCTGGAATTTTTATTTTTTAAATTTCTCCTTCATTGAAGATTTCTCTTTTTTGTAATCGATCCATATTACAAAGAACCTCTCGTGAAAGTCCTCCTAATTACATGGATATCTTCAGTTTCTCCTGAATATAGTCGCTTATTGGAGGTTAGATTAAATCTTTTTTTTTTTCAAAGGTGGTTAATCGCTCGTGGAATGTTTTACTGTGTATTTACAATGAATAACTAAATTTTGATATTTGCGGCGATGGTTAATAGATGTCGTCTAGTTTTTACGTTTATTTTACAGGAGAGGCAGTCATTGCTTTTATAGATCAATTCCTCCCGTCAAAATTTCCATCTATATATGAATATATATATACAGTTAAACCTGTCTATAGCGCCTCCTCTAAATAGCGCCCGATTTTAAATACGTAGTTCGATGCGATTTATATTAAAAGTGACCTGTCTATAGCACCCCCTCTCTATAGCACCCTATTTTGGTGAGTCCAAAGAGGGGGCGCTATAGACAGGTTTAACTGTATTTAACTGGCTTTTATCCCGCTAATATACCTATTTAACACACACTCTAATATACTTTACTATAATCGCCTTACTTAAGGTTGATTCCCATAGGAGAGTTTCCCTCTCTTAGCTACTGCCTCTTTCTTGATGCACTTTTTAAAAATATTTTTTCAAACGTTAAATGGAAACTTTAATCGTGTTTGAAGACATTCCGTAATCTAATCTGTATTTAGCTACTGTGCCGTGACAGCAGAACATATGCTATTATGTGTAAATATGTAAATAATAATTTCAAACTTCGCTATGTAGTATAGAATGATTTGATGCTTTTGTGAGGATTTGTTCTCACAAAATAAACATTTATTTATTTAACTGTATTTCGGTTTTTAGATAATCTCGAATCTCCCCGTGAGGTTCTAATATTCTAATGAGATGTATTATATAGCTAAATAGTAGTTGTATAAAACACAGGATTACACAGAAATTAAATGCACTCATGGACAAAACTTAAGGAAGCTGTCTGTACCTTTTAGCATGTATATCGGGATTCAGACAATAACTCTGAAAGATATTTGATGCATAGTGACCTTTATTGAAGACACGAGATAACCAAGTGTGAACAAAATTGCCTCTGTCTTCTTCTTCTTCTTAAAAAATAAAATAAAAATTAGACGACCGGCGACAGCTATTCTAAAAAAGAAATCGACAAAGAGGTATATATATCCAGAGAACTCCCACCATCACAGTATTTACAGTCTCAGGTCGTGGAACTCTCCCAGTTTGTAGAAAGCACGGTTCAAGCCATCATTTGGTGGATATAAACCAAAGTATTAGCCAGTCGATTAACTGAAAGAACCTGCCAAAGAAAGAGAATCAGAAAATTTAAGCCTAACCTATAGTATCAACTATTTTAATCGATTTAAACATGTGTTTAAATGTTTTTATTACTGAAACATACTCAAAACATATTATTGTATATATATAATACGCTATATATTTTGCCTAATATATACCAAAATGAATGTTCCAAACAAATCGTGTAACATAGACCCATTATTTGGTCAATATGCAAATTAGGGTGAATATTGAATACGAATTAGGATTCCTATATGTAAAACTACTGCTTATAAATATAGACAGATCGTTTTCCCTTTGGACAAAAAATCACTCAATAAAAACTTTGTGGCTTTTGAAAAAAAAATGCAAGTTTTATTTTCTTTATATATAAATTTCCTACGAACACATTGCTCAGCAACGCTTGACTCCTCATCTTGATGACATTGTTTAAGTGAAGCAAAATATTTCGGTTCGTAAGCTTAACACATTGCACCCCCAAACTGATACTTTGGAATATCTAATTCTGTGATTTTTCGGCTCAGCGGGGAGTGACGAACCCAACAACACTATCCACCAAAGGCCAAAGAATCGACGCCGAAGGGTTTTACTTGATATTACGAATGGACGGCCAAATATACAGAGAGAGAGAATAAAAGTTAATATAATTTAATATGTGTCGCAGTGTGTGTGTATTATCATATTGTAGCGTAGAAATCAGGTCTTTGTATATCTGAAGGTGTGAAAGTATTTATTGATAACGTCACCACGACCAGTCGACAAATATTAACAGATCAACCAAACTGCTGTAGATAAGCTAGGGAATCTTGAACAAGCAAGCAAAGAAATGTTTTAAAGATGATTTTACAAATACAGAGTAATATATATTTTTATAATAAGTTGAATATTTTCATTTAATAATAGTAAATTAAATAATAAATTATTTCTTCGCCACAATATCTTGATTCGAAATAGGAGAGAATTTGTGAAGAAATTTATCTTTTTTTTTTTGCTGTAACGCTTCCTGTTAGCTAAAAGTCGGTGTAGGATGTGTACGGCATAATTTGGGCCATTCTTTAGGACCGGTCGATGCACGAGCAACCGTCGGAAAAAATGACTGATGGATGAAAACTCTGAACAGAGAGATCAAAGTCTGTGCATTCTATACATTTGACCCGTAGAGTTGATAAATCCCCTTGGCAGTAATTGCAGTGATATTTATTAACTGCACCCGCCAATTTAATTGGTGTATTGTCGTTAAAAACAAGCCCAAATCTCCATAAATAAAGAAACATAATCGCCATCTGTTAAAAGCAATACTTGATGTTTGCGGAAGAGCAATTGTTCGAAGAATATTATATATTTATATGTATTTCTACTGTCCCCTCAAAGCTTATTTCCATATTTTCATTTAAAATACAATTTCAAAGAGTTCAGCTTCCGTATCAGTGAAAAAGGAAAACAGCTCAATGCAACAGTGGTATGGTAGATTAACTGACGAAATCGCTGAGAGGATTCATCATTGATAAGCCATACTTCTCATTAATTTACCATTGCAGTAAGGGGGCTGTAGAAAATTGCTGAATTTTAAGATGAATCGTATACGTCTAAAATAGTTCCAATATCTTAAAATAAAGAAGTGTTTGTTCTCCATACAATTTGACCTCCCGCGATGACAGTTTGAAGGTATCGTTCAGACAGTAGCTGTCAGTCAGCACCCACCGTACTCTAGCAGCAGCAGCTATTGATGAGGCAACCAGGCGGAACGAAGGGAAGTGGAGGTCTTGAGGAAGGACGAGGAGATAAGCTAGGAGGATGTGGTGGCAGACTTATGGAAATATTGAACGGTTCGAGGGTTTCGTTCTCCCGGTTTACCTTTCTTCTTGGCATCCCGGTGGTATAAACCTAGAAATCTATTAACACAAAGCAATAACGCGCCATCTATACATATAAAATAAAAGGACTCAAAAGCCCGAATGTTTCTTTTATACATAAAACGAACTTCTATTGTCCTTACTGCGATGAAAAAATATATTGGGAGGGCTTGGCTCATCAGTGGTGAACCCTCCCAGCGGTTTCGCCAATTTAATCCACCAGACCGCTTCTCAGAGCTCTAATACTGTATTGGATCATTCTGCTTTTATATGCTACACTGAAGGATGAAATCTTAGAAATGGTTTTCAAGTAAACTATGGACATAAGCTTATAGGACAGTAGAATTACATTCAAATATTTGCTTCGAGCAATGCTCTTCAGCAAACTATAAAGACAAGGCCAGTTAGGCATAAATTAACACAAAGCAATAACGCTCCATATATACATATAAAATAAAAGGACTCAAAAGCGCGAATGTTTCTTTTATACATAAAACGAACTTCTATTGTCCTTACTGCAATGAGATTTCATCCTTCAGTGTAGCATATAAAAGCAGAATGATCCAATACAGTATTAGAGCTCTGAGAAGCGGTCTGGTGGATTAAATTGGCGAAACCGCTGGGAGGGTTCACCACTGATGAGCCAAGCCCTCCCAATATATTTTTTTCATCGCAGTAAGGACAATAGAAGTTCGTTTTATGTATTAAAAGAAACATTCGCGCTTTTGAGTCCTTTTATTTTATATGTCTAGAAATCTATGTTCAACATGCGTCGGACCTGGAGGCTGTTGTTGGGTGTTGCGCTGCCTGGAGTATAGGAGCTCCATCTATTATTTTTCCTGTGGTGAATCTGTATACGACCGGTGGTCTTAATAAAGTTTGTGGTGGTGGAAATCTATGTTCATCAGCCTCAGTAGATGGAGCTTCCATCGGCCCAGATTTGGTCCAACAACACCAGTAACCACAAACTGGACTCTTGTAAGTTGAATGTTGAACTGCTTATACATGCGGATGGGTGTACTTGCAGTACAAGGAGTCACTAACATGGCCTGTACCATCTGTACTTGGGATAAGTACCAACCATTGTGCAATTGAATTACCGATGTTGATAGTTCACAAATAATTTAATAGAGATTTATCTAAATTTTCATATTCTTCGTTGATGATGAGTTCAGTTAACATATTACTTCACTGTCTTATTCCAGCCCTTCTGTATAGCGGTTTCCATCCTTTGATGTTGTTAAAACAAATTCTGTCTTCCTTCACAGTATTTTTACATAAAGACCCTCTTATCTATACAGTGTGGGAAAGGCTCTACCCAGTTTGCGGTAGTATTGGTACTTTATACAAAGCACACTTGATATTACACCAGTTTTAATAACCAAACACTTATTGTGCTAAAGCCGTGTTTGGCTACTTCCATGAGGAGGTACGAGAACGCTAGCCCGTCCATTTCCGACAAAAAAGTCTAACGATAACAAAAATGCTAAAAACTTGTTTGAAGTATTTATTTAACTATATTGCCAAGCCAGAACTAACCATTCTTAATGGGTCGTTAAGAAAACGGCTTATGTTCATATAAACTGAAACACAGCTAGGAGAAAAATCTAATATAGGGACATTAAAATGGACACCTTTGCGTAAATGAAACTTGTTTAGTAAACAATTCCGAATTCTCTAATCGCAAATTCTTTTATCAGAACCTTTTAAGCCTTCGGGGAATTGCTCCCAACTACACTCAAGACGTAAATGGTGAATCTTAGCAAGAGTATAGCGACGTCTCACGTATAGTTGTGAAAGGTGGATTTTCCCGAAGGATTGACCTAAAGTTTGAACAAAAGGATATGTGATTGAAGAATTTGGAATTGTTCATCTTAGAAGAACGGACATCGTGTGATTAAGACGGTCAGGTAAAGTAAGAATTGTCATCGCAGCCAATATTTATACTATGGACGTAAATAGAAACAATACAAAACATATACAAAACATACCTGCCGGTATGTGCATACCGGCAAATCTACCACACACACAGTAGGGTGGGTGTCTGTACCATGTGAGGGGGAGGTACCACTCTTGGTACATCCTTCCGCACAACTTTGTTATATATACACTAATGGACAAAACTTAAGGTAGTTGTACTTTTTAGCATGTATATCGGTATTCAGACAATAACTCTGAAATATATTACAGTGACCTTTATTGAAGACATACGAGATAACCAAGTATGAAAAAATTGCCTTCTTAAAAAAATAATAAAATAGATGACCGGCGACATTAAATACTTTTCACTTCCATAAGTTTTGTCCATGAATGTATATCCTAAAATTTCCCATGAGAGCTACCGCCTGAGTATCATCAAAACCGAATAATCTTAACCAAGGTTTTCCAATAGAGACCAGAAGTAACCGTGACTATGGTCTTTAATGGAATTCACTAACTGTACATACACATACAACACGTCCACCAAGGAGCAGAGTGGGTGTCAAGGAGACAAACTACTGATATGGAAGTTGTCGCCTTGGCCGCACATCCCGGAAGAGTGGAAAACCGGAAGTGGCAGCATTCCGGCTAATCGATAGGTTGTCAATAATGGTATTGATTGCCTGCTGCCTGGCAAGCAGTAACGGTACAGTACTGTAGGAAAGTCACCACACCTTAGTCACACACACAAACCTTTAGTATGACATAGAGTCTAATATAGGTCGCCTTCTACTCCAAAAGGCAAAGTGAAAGTTACTAACATATCTGTCGCCTTGAAACCAATGCTATCCATTTTTCTATATCTGATTTTTGTAAATTTTATTGGAATAAATAATATATTATTCTTTTGACAATTTTAAATATTGTATTAATACTTAGTCAATTGTTACCAAAATTAATGTAAAATTGAACAAAATGATATTTACATTTGATATAGTGCAGACTGTGCATTTTTGCATGCATTGACAAGATGTCAATAAAATTATTTTAATTGTCCAAAATTTTTTAATTGATATTTACATTTGTTATTTCTAGGTCCCTCTCAAACAGCACTTTTGATAGTTTTTCTGATTAGGTTGTATAACTTCAAAATTCGGGATACAAAAATCAGAAAAAATACCAATAAATAGATTTAACCGTATTGGTTACTTCAGAGCGACTGTATCTTGGTACAGAGATGATATATGAAATGGAATCTGTTAGTTCACAGCTTCTTAGTTTTCCAATTCAATCCTTATTTCTATAGTAGCAGAATTGATAAAAGGTAACCAAAGAAATGCTTTTGTTTGAAGTTTATATGTTAAGTTTGTAATTAGTCTTATTTTTCAATTCATAGAAGCATTTTTCTATTCAATTTTTTTTATCATAATCTTTTTTATTATTGTTTTTTTTCTTAGTTATCAAATCATTTTGTAATTGTAGTTTTCTTTTTTTGTTTTGTTGTGTCCCTTTTTAAGCAATAAAATATATTTAGAACTAAGGTGTAATATTCAATTCAATCATATTGAACCAACATCGATTCATTTTTAAAACAAAGCAAAATCATAAGCTTATACAACTTTCACTTTTTCATACAGCTTTATTGAACAAGGAAGTTGTGAAATAATGGAGGAAACAATAAAATGGACTCTGTAGAGTTTATTCTAGGACACCAGTAGTTGCTTACAAACACACTAACCCCAAAATAATAATGTTTTTTAGATAACCGTGAATCTCTAGTGATGACATTATAAAGAGGGGATTATAACAAGGAGAAAATAATCTAAGTGATCTAAGAATAATTACTCTAAGGACAAAGGACAAAACTTAAGGAAGTTGTACCTTTTAACATATATATAGGGATTCAGATAATACCTCTGAATGATATTTGATAAACAGTGACCTTTATTGAAGACATACGAGATAACCAAAGTGCGAACAAAATTGGCTCTGTCTCCTTCACACAAACAAACAAAGAAATAGACTACCGGCGACATCAAAGACTTGTGTCCGTGAGTTTAACAATACGCCATCAACATCATTAAGCAGAAACAAACATTAAAACACGATTTATAGCGTCCTAATTAATTACCCGCAGGAACAACATCACTTACGTATTGAAAAAAAAAAATCGTGTTGCAACCAGCCGTTGAATGAAGGTTAACTTACAACAATAAGTCCTTTCATTAATCAATTCCATAAATGATGAAGGGGGAGAATAAGGTTGTGTATTGAGTTGTCATGAAAACTGGCAGATAAATAAGTTAAGATATTTTAGCTGCTTGTTTACACATTCAACTACAGCTCCCTACTGACCTTGTACATTCATGGACAACACTTAAGGAATTACTACCTTTTTTTCTTCAGCATGTATATCGGGATTCAGACAATAACTCTGAAAGATATTACAGAGACCTTTATTGAAGACACACGAGATAATCAAGTGTCAACAAAATTGCTATTGTCTCATTAAAAAAAAAAAAAGGCGACCGGCGACATCAAAATATTTTCTTCCACTTTCTTAAGTTTTGTCCACGAGTGTAGTTTACATCTTCCTAATACTTTTGTACAGGTTGGCATGGTAAATTACGCTGGTTTGGATTTTGTAATGTACACTTCTACCTAATATTCAATAGGTAATGTAGTTTTTCATTAAAAGAGATTGTATGCTACTGTTATATATTTGCATAATATTTTTACTACTACAGAATTATCATAAGAACTAAAAACATGAATATCTCGCGCTATATATTGATTACATCACACAACAACAACGAAGTCCTTGGTCAAAACCATATATACATATTATATATTACAGAATTTATGAGGAAAACATTGATAAATGCGTATAGAACTTTGCTTGAATACAAAGAATAAGTTCGAAAGTTTCCTTCATAACCAACTGAAATATGTAAATTGTTTTAAATTCACACACACACACACGTGCCATTATTTAATTGGAACAATTATCTAGAAATAAGTTTCCGTGTCTTTTTATAATTTTACCTTATGTATGTCTCCTTGTAACTTTCCTGGTAGCTTTGGTTAGTAGCTGTTCTTACATTCATGGAATATGCAAATATTATTATTATATTGCATAATCAATCAATCAATCAATATCTTAATTAAGGCATTTAATCTTATATCCTGAGTGTTTCAAGAAAGGAGTGGGGGAAAAAAAAGAGTTAGAAAGAAATCAGATTTGACAAATTTATATATGGGAAATATGTACATTTAGAGCTATGAATATGTTGATATAACTATGTACATAGATAGAGGTATTCATTCTCCTTTTTATAAACAGATGCCCTATATCCAACCCAAGTAGGAATATGGGGTGGTTTTCCCCCCACATTAATCATTGACACGGGGGGTCGGTAGAAGGATGGTCTAAATCGTTGGTTTTTGATTGCTAGGACCCGGGTTCGATTCCCGCATTGGGCACTTTTTTCTGATTAAAAAAAAAATGCTCCAATGGCCCCCAATTCTTGCGAAAGTCCAACCCCACCAGCGAGTGCAAGTAACCAAACGGGGCTCTGGCATATTTGTAAATGCAAAGTCGAACTTCTTTTAACATGTGTAGACATGTGGTGCACTTACAGTAAAAGCAGTCGCTAAATACTCACCATGATTATCATGGCCTGTACCACGTGTACTAGGGATAAGCCAAAAAAAAAAAAAAAAACTTGGCACAAACTACCTCAAGGTTACAGCTACAATATTCTGGTTAGGATTTGTTCCGATGTTTGATTGGTTTTCTTCAGAACATCCTCCCAATACATCTATCTATAGTACACAGCGAAGATGTATTTATATATACCACACTATTTTTTTTTTTTTTATTCGTTAAAAAAAATAGATAAGGATTTTAAAACATATTTTTGACAAAATCAATAGGGAATTTAGGGCTAGGTTCCTTTTTATAATTCTTTATTTCTCAAGCTTTCGGATTAACATGTTCTTCAACACAGAGACCCCCGGTCACAAGGTCTCCGTGTTGAAGGGCATGTTAGCCCTAAAGATTGAGAAATAAAGAATTGTAAAAAAGGAATCTAGCCTTAAATTTCTTATCGATTTTATCTAAGTGTAAATGTAGGGAAGAACATTTATTATATATACATATCTATACGTATATACTGCTGGAATGCCCACTCTTCTTCACCGCTAGACAACAGACAATGTTGTGGATCTATATCTATTTGTAAATAGCAGAGAGAATTATCATAGGTTTAACTATCTTTGTAAATATATTTATGATTATTATCTTTCAAACCTGAAAGGTTCAGGTTCCTAATATATATTATTGTTTCTTTTTTTATTTCGATTACTTTTTTTCTTGAATAATATGTTTATAACTGTTTCTGTTTAAAAAAATGTAAATCGACGCAATTATCCCTAGCAAGCATATTGCGTTTTGTGTGTTGAAATAAATAGATATACATATCTATAAATATATACATATAAAACTATACAATCTATAAATGGAAGAGTTAATAAAGAAAGAGAAGACCTCTATAGAGCGCCCATCTATCAAACGCTGGGACAAAGTGGAACAACGTTGGCAGGGCTGCTAGCTGACGGTGATGAAAGCGGTGGCATTTCCGGCCACAACGAGGTCAAGTACACGCTCCGTTTCCGTTCCTCTCTAAATTTGCATATCTCGGATTATCTTCTATATTTATCTATAGTCTACCCCCTATTGATCTAGAATTTACCTGACCATATCAACCTGACCCATTAAAGATTAAAATTCACTCGTACCATACAATCTTCACTTAAGTACATAATCTAACTTTTTTTTTTCGACATCAATAAAACAGGCCCCAACGTTGCGGCGATTGTTAGTATGTTTGTAGACGCTACTTGTATTCCTAAAGCGTGCAACGTTATGTTAAATGAACACACCGCCAAATGAGAAGCAAGTGACGTTGAAACCAACAGAAATGGGGTCTCCACTATTTTCTAAGTTCTCTTTCTCAATCCCGTAACTCTGCCATCCAAAACATTGAGTAACAACATCCGACACAGGGAGTAGTTCACTGAAACGTCGTGAAAATAAAAGACTGGTACATTCATACCTACTTTCTACACTCATGGACAAAACTTAAGGAAGTTGTACTTTTTAGCATGTATATTGGGATTCAGACAATAAATTGAAAGATATTTGAAACACAGTGACCTTTATTGAAGATACACGAGATAACCAAGTGTGAAAAAATTGCCTCTGTCTCCTTCAAATAAACAGGCGCCACCAAATACTTTCCACTTTCTCAAGTTTTTTCCATGAGCGTAAATCAATAACGAAGAGTCTATTCCAGTGCAGTACGTGTTCTATCTAAACCAGCGTTTCTCAACCTTCGGGCCGATAACAATTGTGAAAAACCATATTAAATAACTACTACCTAAATTAATTGAAGCACAAACACAAAATTATGGATTCTAAATTCTTAAATTAAGGCATTCAACCTAAATAAAAATAGAATAACATTTCATTATGTTTTTTAATAAGACAAATTTTTTAACGCGCGGACTGATCAAAATCTTTGAGGACCGTTGAGAGTCACTGATCTACCCCCTAAATACACAAATATATAGAGATGCAGAAGTCTCAATGTAGCAGATGGCTTCAGCACCTGCCACAATACCGTTGCCCTCTTTACATCGAGTTGAAACTGTGCGTCGTATAATATATGAGAACGCCTAGACATTTTTTATTGACTTTCTAATCAATGGTTACAGAGAGAAACATATAAAATTTTATTATAAAATAAATGAAGCTTTCAGGGTTAAGTTTCTTTTGCAACTTTTTATTGTTCAAGCTTTCGGACTTGTCAGTCCTTCAACAGGATTATCACTTTAAATTTTTTAATAATAAATACAAATAAATTGAACAAAGGATTTATATAGGAACATATATACAGTTATATATAACATAAAGTTGCTAGAAAATATAATATTCATGTACCAAATGTTGACTTTTTATCTGAATTTGCCAACTCTGGTGTTGTAGATTATTTTTCATTATCACTAGTAAGGTTTTTTATTTACTAGTGTGATGAACAAGTGTATCGTTCTGATGCACAATTAAAAGGAGAGGTGCCTCTTTTGGTACACAGTTATATATTAAAAATAAAGAAGCCATTTCCTGACCACGATCACATGTGCTTTTTTATATGTAAAAGGTAGGATGGTTCACCACTGAAGAGCCAGGCCCTACCATTATTTTATCATTGCAGTAAGGACAGTAGAAAATTGTTTTATTTTTAAAAGAATCATACGCGTCAAAAATAGTTCAAATGTCTTACACAGTTATATATTAGATAGTAAAAATACATATATTGTATTGAATAAAATGTATACAAAAATGTAATGCCTCGATAAAGGTTGGCGTGCAGCCAACCGAAATATTGGTAAATATTTTTTTTATTCAATCCAATATATGCCTTTTTACTATCTAATGAATTAAGTATGGATTGCTCTATTTTCTTTATTCTTTATTTCGACTTAGAGCGCTATGTCCCCCTAGGGACACTTGCACTTTAAAGATAAACAAAAAATTTGAAAGAAAAGAAAGAAAGATATTTTAAATATGTAGAGAATTAGTAAATTAGCTCTCTTTTCAGAACAGTTATATATATGTAAAAGGTTTTTCAGTAAGGGAGGCTTCTCTACACCTTGAGAGAGTCCTCCTCCTCCAGACAAAGGGGGTCTTCTTGAACACTCCTCAATTCTACGCCGAGGAAGTACTGTAAATGCGTGTCTTGGTAAACGCCAGAATGGCCAAGGTGTCGTCCTCCAGGCCATGCCCGAAGATCCAGCCCGCTGAATGATGGTGAAGATGATGGATGAAAACATCTAGATGTTCCTATGTCGCCCACCATCTCCTTGCTGTTGAAATTAGAAATATAAAAATATAATAAACATATAAATCACACACACACAAAAACATTTATTAGGGACTTGTCCCAACAGATTCTCTCAATTGGGTAAGGTAATAATCATCTTGTGTTATTTACATAGAAATTGAACTGGCTTTACTCTTCGTCTCAAAGTCATTCACTTGTTGACTGGTCCTTACATAATGATGATCTAAAAAATTTATAGTAAGCTATTGCCTTAGATTTGTCTGCTGATATTTTTGAAAGCAATACGTAGGGTGAAGTGTTGGTAAGAAATATACAAATCAAAAATAAACATTCCACTTTTTGCTAAGTTTACAGTCAATTTGCACACAAAGATAAATTCAATATTTATAAGTCCATTAATATTTTTTTTTAAAGAAAAGCTCGAGTCAATGATGTACGAGTTAACAAAAGAGTAAAAGAAACGGTTAAATATTCGAGAGGGAAAATGATTAGGGCATAAATAAATGAATAAATAATCATTATGAATGATGTCTTGATGATGCCCGCCACCTGCCTTGACCAGACAACTTTTTCACTTTGCCGCCATTTTATTGTTGTTGTTGTTGTTTACAGCCAAAATAACACGCGTGATTACGCTTTATTTTTACTCACAATTAAAAAAAAAATGTTTAAAAAAAATCTAGGAAATGTAATTCTATCAATTTAATAATATAATGTCAAACACAATTTTTTTCCCTCGCCATTTTGATTATAGGCGGATCTTATTAAAATTATCGTTTGGCCCTAATTTAAATAATCGTTTGATATTTTTTAAAATTATCGTTTGGATTTAATATAATGGTCGTTTGGCTTATGAAATTTAACCGTGTGATTTTGTAGCTTGTTTTTTTTTTTTTTTCCAAATGAACACTTCAATGAGGGTGTTAAGTTACCGATTAAATTAAACTGCCTAGTTGCAGACGATTTTTTCAAACCTGGCGCCATTTTGAACGCCAATGACCATACAAGTATGCCATCATTTGTTTGAGATTTAATCCATTTTTAACATGTTCTTTATTAAATATATTTTGCCTAGAAAATGTTGCTGCTATATATGGACGTTTATTTTCCATAATCAAATCTGTTTTTATAGCAAATTTTATTCTATTTTTAGTTTTTCTTCTAATAAAAATATATCGTTTTAAAATAATGTTTATTTTCTAAATGGAAGATAATTTTCATCACTCACTTTCTATTCTCTTATAATAACACTCAAAAAGCCTTTTTAGCATTTAGAATTTAGAAATTATAGCATGGGGCTTTCAACAAGCACAGTATTTTTATAAATAAGAAAATATGTCCCCGTGTAGGAATCGAATTCAGAAAAAGGAGCATTTGCTGTCAAAAATATAGACAGGAGAGATAAAAAAAAAACAACGCGTCAGATTGAGGTTGGTGAAATTTGCCACAATATTTGTTGATGATAAGGCGGTTTTTTTTATGAGATTACTCCCCCTTCCTTCTCCGGGAAAATCCCATCTACTTCAACAGATGAAAAAAATAGATTTCTCTTATATATAAGCAGACGTTTAGAATATTACCTAGAGAAGGTGGATGACAATGTCGATTTACGACAACAACCAACCGGGAACGAATCCCACAATTGAGCTTTTTTTTTCTTCCCCTAAAAGAAAAAAAGTAGGCGACTCCTGCCCTTAATATGAGAACTGCAGAATCCCTATATATATAAAAGTCAGTGTATGTATGTATGTATGTATGTATGTATGTATGTATGTATGTATGTATGTATGTGTGTTTCTATGTCGGCTATACACGTCCACAATACGTAACTAATCTGACTAAAATTTTAACAGTATATATATTAGAATCTGGAAAAACTTATAGTGAAAATTTCAGGTCTCTATATCCCGAATATTCTTCGAGTTATTTGCGTTGCAAATTTGCCCTTTCGCTCGCAAGCAGCGCCTCTAGCGGTGAAGATGGGAAGTAATATCAGCTGACCTAATGTACATGTAAAATGTGTTTTAACAGGACATAGAGAAAAATCTGGAAGAGATATTTTTCGCATTTTTAGGCAAGAAAAATTGAAATTAACAGGTTCTGGGCATTAAAAGTTGTTTTTTTAGTCAGAAAATGATGATGACAATATTGCTGTATTATGTTTATCAGATACAAAATTATATCGGGAAAAATTCCAAAAAGCAGAGACCAAGGGTGAAACCAGTTCATTTTTTTTTGTACGCAGGAACAAAATTCTAACAGAAAAACATTCATTCGAGCAGAAAACAAAAGCCAGATCATCTTTCTATAAAAATATCGCTTCTCAGACACAAAGTTTGGAGCGGGACGTTTCACAAGAGTGACATCCACGGCGCCAATTTATAATTGTAACGAATAGTATTTGAATAAAAACATTTAATCGGGTAAAACCCGGGCGTTGCCCGGGTCATTCGGCTAGTAGTTTATAAAAGCAGCATTGAAAAGTTTTAATTATCACTATTTAAACATATGCTTGTTACTTGGTGTTAATAGAGCCAAATTCAATGAAAGCATCATTCCTAAATGAAAAAAGCAGGTTCCCTAATATGAGAACTGCAGAATAGTTTATAAAAGAATCGTTGCAAAGTGTTAATTATCACTATTTTAACATAAGATTGTTACTTGATGTTAGTAAAGTCAAAGTCAATAATGGTATCATTCCAATTCTTGATAGTTCGGGTTATATTCTCGTTTGGCCCGACTTTTAATGAGGCGGGAAAAGTACAATGATACTCTTCCTGTCCTTGGTTGGTGGATGAATTGACAACTTTGACCTCTGTACACAGGACCTGTTCTCCGTAGGTGACTGGAGAGATAACCCAAATTGATGGGGAACCAAGTGGTTAGGTTAAATGTTATCTTAAAAACGTATCTCTCTCTTTTAACAACTAAAGTTAGATATAATGATAGTTCTATCCCCAACCTCTAGTAGAGTTGAAAAATTTAGTATATATCAATTATACAAATATACTTTACACCAACGCGAGACTTTCTAAATCATATTTTGCTAAACTCATTAGAAGATCCATATTCACATTTTCAAAATCCAAATAAAAATTTTAAAGAGTCGTTAATAAAGCGGGTGAAGCACCATATAAAACTGTGATAAAGGCTGTGTTCATAATTCAATAAAAATGAAATTCTGTAAAATAATATTTGATTATATTATAACTCGTGTCCTATTGGCGATTTATTGTATCGTGTTCTGTCCCGTAGAAGAGGCTTGCGTGTCCGAAAGCTAGAGATTAAAAGATTTTGCAAAGAAACCTTGGAAGTCGGATATTTTCACCTTAAAGGCTATTCTAGCGATGGTGACAATACGGAGTGTGTATTTGGCTTCCACTTGCCTAACCCAGATGTTCAGCCGTCCAAGCAGCCGAGTCATGCCAGGTCGTTTCGACACTGACAGACCAAAACAAGCGTTGGCCAACGTGGAATGATAGGCAAGGAGGGAGGGGAAGTTCTGATTGGTTGGCGATTGCCCCAATTTCTTAACACCCCATTCTCAACTTCTCCTTTTTGGCTCTCTTCATAATTGGATAGTTGGTGTGTGAAACTTCCCATCTCAAGGATATACGAAAGTATGTAGCACATTGCAAAGAATGCCAAAGAAGAAAACAGACAAACCACAAACCGCATGGATTGCTCAAACCCATTCCTCCTGCAACCTTCCCATTCCAAAGAATCGGAATAGATCTTCTTGGGAGATTTCCGAAATCCTTTGACGGTAATAAATGGATCATAGACTGTACTAACTATCTTACTCGATTTGCCGTTACTAAAGCCTTACCCACAGGGGAAGCAAAAGAAGCAGCAAGTTCTTAATAGAAGATGTTGTTCTCAAGCACGGAGCTCCCAGGTAATACCTAACACGTAATTCATGAAGTCGCTTTTAAAGTCAATATTACAGGAATATGCAATTCGCCACCTTAATCACACTTTCATGCAGTGGTATTCCCCTCTTATGTCCTCCCAGCTCTAGCCATTTGTAAACATAGGTAGTGTTCTTGTGTGTTTATATGGAGACTCTCAAACATGTTTACCTTTTCGGTTTTGTTATCACACACAAGCCTTTATTAAGACATATAGTCTTATACATGGATTTACCACGGAGTCTCTGCAAATGAAAAAGTAAAAACTAATCACATTTAATAGTAATAATGAAATTTTTATACAGGAAAACTTTATTAATTATTAAGTTCATAAACAGATTGGTTTGGGTAAAATTTGAGGAAAAGAGAAAAACGATAAAAATAATTAAAAGAATGAAAACACTGGTTTACATATGTGATACATGCATACATATATCTTTTATTATGATCTTTCATCATATGCAAAAATTCCTCAGCTGAAGAACAGAGGTTATACAAATTTGAAGCAGAACTTATTTACAGTATTTGCATTCATAGAAAGCGAAATACAAAAGAAAATAATGGCAAGGAAAGGAATTATTTTGTCTCTGTGGGAATGGAATAAACTCTTTCGGTTTAGTTTACCTTGAAATGTCGCACGTGAGGAGAGAAATGAGCTAATATTCCAGTACCATATTTGCATATACAGCTAAATCTATAAATTGAAAACACTTTAGTACACTTAAAAAATCGAATTTATATAACAATACTATTCCCCAAATTGAAATATTGCGAAGGTTCATCAATTATGAATACACTACCAGCTGTTCTGTTAGTAGATGAAACACTCGAATACGTTTGTAGTCAAACTCAACAAGAAAGAATTTGAGCTCTTTTTTTTTTTTTTTTTCATTTTGTATTTTTGAAATATTCATAAACATCCAGGTCTTAACTATTTTCATTATAAAGTATAGGTTTAAAACCTTACTTAAGATGAGGGAAACAAACGTCATGATGTTTGTATTTTGATCTCAAAATCCATCACTTCTTATTTGCATAAAGTTAACAGAGAGGCACAACGAATGTAATATTATTGATAACAAGTTAGTAAAATTAATATTATGGGGATATAAAAAAGTAAATATATTCTTTTATTCAATTAAAAAGGCATATATTGGATCAAAATATAATTTATTTACCAATATTTATCAACCAATATTATTTTATATTATTATTTAGGTAAAAATGTGATGTTATTTTTAAAAATGTAATGTATCTCTCTCCTAGATATATATTGCAACTTACAATTCATCTTACAAATCCGCACGATCATTTTATAGTACGAAAAATTGGCAAGTTTCATTTTAAATTACGTACATCGGTATGGGAGGCTAAGCATATGAATGAGGAGCTAAGTGTTTTACTTTCAAATCGCACATCTGCTGACATTTTTGTTTTCCCGCCTTTTTCTCCTAATCGTCTGTTCACTAAATCAACTTTCCTTTTTTAGCCGTTAGGAGGAGTTTTAATATGGCCAAAAGAACAAATAAAAACGACTTGCGCTCCCTCTATCTTCACAGTCATTACTTTTGTTCATCTGGTCCTCCTGCAATATGTTGTCATTGATTGGTTCCTTTTCTTGTCGCTCGAACAGAAAATAACATAAATGCCTTTTTTGTTTTGTATTTATGCTTTATTTGTCGTTTTATATTATTAAGCTATTACAACCTTCTTTTTTTTTTTTTTGTAATTTTTGTAAATATGAAATTGAGTTTATTTTAATTTTGTTAGAACATAGAATAAATATATAAGAATATTTATTTATTCATTAAAAAAAATCCATACATGGCATCTTTTTCAAAATGTGTCTTTTACAATTGGTGAACAAAATCTTTATCAGAGCGTTTGGTACAGCCATGAGCTCAGCAGCGTCATACACTTTATAGAACTTTTTTTTTTCCAGAATTGGCCAAATACCCATTCTTGATTAATCAAGAAAAGCTAACCACGTACACGTTTTGGGTTTTTGGCCCTTGTCAAGCGTGGTGCAAGCTGTACCTCAACGACCAAAAGACTGGTCATTCAACGAATACTTGATATTTATTCCGAAAGATGGCGCCAGCCATCAGCAACTTTCAGTTGCACGATAAGGAGATGCCTTTTTTTCTCAATATTAAATTATTTAGAAAAATCGATAAAATTAATGATTTCTACAAAATGTTTCTATGAAAAATAGACACTTCGGCTAGTTTTTTTTTTCTAATTTCTATTTTTTCTCAACGTTTCGACAAAAATCTTTTGTCTTCGTCAGGAGAAGTAAATAAAAATAAAGCATATAAAACATAATTGTGGATTGCTCTCTTTGTAGCTTTAAAATCAACTACTATATAGTTTTAAATTCAATAAGAATATGCAAATCGCAATTGAAAACATCCATATTTACATAGTTGCTACATATATAGAAGGCAATTCGGCTTCTCAATTAATTTTTCCTTTAGTTGACAGTTGGTACTGTGGATAATGACAACTATCTTTCCCTTCTTTTTGACTATTGACCAATTGTTTTATTTGGAGATAGGTTTTCCTGACTTAAGTTTTCCTGTATATAAATTTGATTATTACTTTTAAATATGATTAGCGCTTTTACTTTTTTTATTCCTTTCATTTGTAGACTCCGTAGTAAATCGATGTATAAGACTTTAATAAAGACTTATGTATCTGAGGCTCTTCATTGGACAACAACAATAACATAGGATTTTGTATGCGTGCTTCACATCAACCAAAATTATCGTATTTTTATTGAAAAAAAAAAAAACAACTGTCACGAAAGTTTCAATGATAATATGTAACAACAAAAATATAATTGAGACAAATTATAATTTATATAATGATGAATCTACACGCGAAGTTAAGAAAGAGGATTAGTTAAATAATAGTAAATAAAGATATATATTAACTGGTTGATAGAGTTAGATGATATTTATACTGATGAATGAATTCATTACGTGAAGCTTCTAATTAGCTATTTAAATGTGCTTCAATCTCTTGGGGGGAGTTGGGCAAGTTTCTCTCCCCCCTACTTCCTCCCTCTCTCCCTTTGCTCTTTCTTTCCTTCTTTCCTTTTGTAGACATCTTGTTTACGGTACCTACACACACACACTTAGAAAGAAAACGCATCTCTTTGTGAAAAAAATACATTCCATTATATAACGAATGAAGACATTAAGACGCGAATGTTTCTTTTCACAAATAAATCAAACTTCTACTGTCCTTACTGCGATATGCGTACACGCTTGTTCGGCGGTACATATACTAAATTGGAACGATACAGAGAAGATTAGCATGGCCCTGCGCAAGGATGACACGCAAAATCGTGAAGCGTTCCTTACTGCGATAAAATATATTGGGAGGGCTTGGCTCATCAGTAGTGAATCCTCCCAACGGTTTCGCCAATTTAATCTATCAGACCGCTTCTTTAGAGCTCTAATACTGTATTGGACGATTCTGCTTATATATGCTACACTGAAGAGTGGAATCTTATAAATGTTATTTAATTAAATTATGGACATAAGCTTTTAGGACAGTAAAATTACATATAAATATTTGTATCGAGCAATGCTCTTCCGCAAACATTTCATTATCCTCCCGTTATACAGAAATGTTATTTTATATATAACGAATGTGATACTCCTACTGTTGAAGGGCTGATAAGTCCGAAAGCTTGAAAAGTTATTCAAGAAACTTAGTCCTGGAAGCATTATTTATTTTTATTAAATAACGATGATGTATTTCCCCCGATTATTTCTGTTGTTACAACTGTTGTTGTTGTTGTTGCTTATTCCTCGGGTCTTTTAAACGATCTCCATTAGGTTCCATTGTCTCAGCTTTTCTATTATAGTCCTGGGGGTGAGACAAATGTAGACATGATGGAGAAGGAAAGACCTGCTGTTGGTCTGAAGACCTGGAAGTACCACTCAGTGTGATTTTGCTTCTTTTGGTCTCCTGACATGGAGTGTATCCGCTCCTATGGAGAACAGACCTACAAATTGATACCTTCCTACATTAGCCGGGTGTGTAGCACAGGCCCTACCAGGAGTTAAACTCCCTACGTCCTGTGTTACCTGTTTACACCCTCCCTCCACTTTGAGACTGTAGGATAGGATTTTGGAAGGGATGTTTGAACTATATAACGGATATAACACCCTCACCCCCGACTGTAAATACTGGGACAATTCTCTACTTTGTTAATTGCTATTTTAAAAAATCTTTCACATTTTTAGCATGGTCCTATACAGTTATGTGTGTGACAAGATTATTATCATATTTTAAACAGTTTTACTAGATGAATGCTAACTCTACGAATGTACCTCGGACTACAGTCAGCTTTGTGAATCTTTCTATAAAAGAGTTGTACCTTAATTATAATATTTGAATATCATTATATGAATTGGATTTAAATCTCCTGGACATTAATTAAACACTTAAAGCATGCTTAGCATCAGGCGGTCTTTTATTCATTGTATATGTTCTCCTGTGGAAGGGCAGAAATGCTTGAAAGCTTGAGATGGTATTTGAAATAAAAGAAAGTCATCTCTGGAAACCTTTTTTTAATTATTTAGTATCATTATATGTATCTATATACGTTCCCCCCATAACCAATGATTCTAACATCGTTAAATCTTTTAGATAAATATCTGCTACGCTATATAATCCAAACCACATCTGAATAGCCGATACAAATATCGAGTGATTTGCAAAAACTCCTCCGCACGGACATACAAACTCACGCACATCACTCCTTTATAGATCGGACAGTAAGTAGTTTTCACTATTTCCGATATTCTTCGACAAGCCAAGAGCCCATTAAGGGTTGCCACACTCGTCTATGATGTTAATAGTCCTAAGATTAAACGTCGTTATAACGTTATCCCGCATATTACGTTATTTTCCTAGTCCCCGTCCTAAATTGTATTATGGAATTTCTTGTCTATAACGGGCTATCATCCTGTTTATTACTTCTCTTTCGACCTTAGTTGTGGTGTCGGATAACTATGTTTGAACGGACTTGTTGGTAAGAAAATGATATCGTTGTAAAGCCCAGGGAAAACGAAAGTTTTATTTACGCTATATGTTCTCGTATTAAAATAAACATCGATATAGTTACATAAAGGAATAGTAAAACTATATTGACATATGTCGGTGGTTTATATACTAATCTGTTGCCAAAGTGTTTTAACCCGAATGTTTTTTTTTTTCAACACATAAAATATGAATCATGTATTTATTATATAGTCTCTTTAGATTTTTATATAGTTCGTAAATTACTACCCCTAAAAAAATTATCTTTAAAAAAATCACGAATGTCTAAATATTCATCGTAGGCTAGGCATCTTCTTACATCAATAGAAATAAAATCTGTGAGAAATTCTAGTCTGTACAACAAAGGTTTCATCTATAGTGACCTAAAGTAGGCTTAGCTCTTATGTCAGCAAGGGCGCCACCATCTTGGGAAGAGAGAAAAAAAAAATCAAATAAACTTGATATATATCGTCATCAAATGTTATCATCGTATTTCCCTCCCGTCTTATCATGTTTCTTCCCTCTGTTTGTTTTCCCGCCATTTCTCACTTCCTCCATCGTCTGCCTCACAATTTACATAGCTACGCTTGTTACATATCACACACCTAACTTTTCGTTTGAATATTAAAATGGATAGTCAAATAAAACTATTAAAAAGTTTATTTTTATTGATTTGTGACAAAATTTAAACGTTTCCTAATTAAATTGAACAATTTAGCCATTTCATCTATCGCCTCTCTTTACTCTAAAATATATTTGCATACTTTACTTCTATTACATATCCCACCTACAACCATACTTTAATTATTTTTGTTATCGTTAAATTATTTATTAAAATATCAATATAAAAATTGATAATTAGTTGTGTGTATGTTAAATATCCTTTTCTCATAGGTTTTTTTATATTAATTTTTATGTAGCACTTCACGATTTTTCGTGTACATCCTTGCTAGGGGCCATTTTAATCTTCTCTGTATCGTTCCTATTTTAGTATATGTACCGCCGAACAAATTTCTCTCTTTTATTTTTTAATTCAAAAATTAAAACTCATTTTCAAAGTTTTTTTCTAATTCTTTATATCAATGATTTTTCATCATTTTCTTCCTTCATCGTTTGCTCTTTGATATCCATTTAGCTGTTTGTCCATGTTATATATATTACCAGCAACTATACTTTGGTAGTTTTGTCGCGAGTTGATTAAATAATTATTAAAATTATACACACGAAAACGTATTTATTTGTGTGTGTGTCGATGCCTGTAACTCTTTCAAAAGAGTTGACGTCCAGAGCAAGTCAAGAGCTTTCGGGTGATGACGAACGTATATTCAAATGATTTTGTTTTGAGCAACACGTACTTCCTCATTCGTCTGTAATAAAATTTGCATATCATCCTTGTTGCATATTATGGCCACTATGTGTGTTTTTTTTTTTGCTATACTACTACTGCTACTACTACTAATAATAATAAAAACTTGCGTTTCTCTTCTTTTTTTTTAATGGATATTTTTGTTATCAAAAAGAGATTTAAAACACAAAAATGTTTTATAAAAACATTTCCCTTCCTCTCATATTCCTCCAGTTCGGTAAAAAAAAAACTTAGCTTTAATATTATTAGCCTCACAGCTATATTGTTAGCCTCACAAATACCCATCTTCAAGTATGTATCTGAATATGGTTAGGTAAGAAATCATCTTTAAAACATTGAGTAACAACATCTGACACAGGGAGTAGTTCACCGAAACGTCGTGAAAATAAAAGACTGGTGTTAAAATGTACATTCATACCTACTTTCTACACTCATGGACAAAACTTGAGGAAGTTGTACTTTTTATCATGTGTATCGGGATTCAGACAATAACTA
This sequence comes from Cordylochernes scorpioides, assembly GCA_030710605.1. Taxonomy (NCBI): domain Eukaryota; kingdom Metazoa; phylum Arthropoda; class Arachnida; order Pseudoscorpiones; family Chernetidae; genus Cordylochernes; species Cordylochernes scorpioides. The sequence continues at coordinate 49,371,931 of CP092877.1, forward strand.
TGAAAGATATTACAGTGACCTTTATTGAAGACACACGAGATAACAAAGTGTAAACAAAATTGCCTCTGTCTCCTTCAAAAAAAAAAAAAAGACGAACTGCGACATCAAGGGCTTTCCAACTTCCTTAAGTTTTGTCCATGAGTGTAAATTAAAAACAAACAAAACATCTAATGGTTTAACTGAACGTTGACATACATCGTCTATCGGAATAAGCATCAACAAAATATTGAAGTGTTTCAGAATAGAATGGTCGGTATAACCCGACATAGAGAAAAAATAAAGACTGCAGCAGCAGCCCCTCGAACCTGGATCTCGCAATTAGATTACTGTCCAAGTAATTGATGGGGGAATGGCCGCCATTATCTGCCTGTAACATGCAAATTACCGTGTTGCCAGATTGATTTGCCAACTCAGTAGTAGCGTTGTTTGCTGTCTTTACTAATTCTCCTTCTTTCTGTGTTACATCTTGATTGGTCACGGGTCTTCACGTGACCATTCTATTCTGAAACACTTCAATATTTTGTTGATGCTTTTTCAGATAGATGATGTATGTCAACGTTCAGTTAAACCATTAGATGTTTTTTTTTTGTTTTCAATTTACACTCATGGACAAAACTTAAGGAAGTTGGAAAGTCTTTGATATCGCCGGTCGTCTTTTTTTCAAGGAGACAGAGGCAATTTTTTCACACTTATTATCTCATGTATCTTCAATAAAGGTCACTGTAATATCTTTCAGAGTTATTGTCTGAATCCCGATGTTCATGCTAAATTGTAAAACTTCTTCAAGTTTTGTCCATGAGTGTAGAAAGTAGGTATAAATGTACATTTTAACATCAGTCTTTTATTTTCACGACGTTTCGGTGAACTACTCCCTGTGTCGGATGTTGTTACTCAATGTTTTGAATGACAGAACGTACTACGGGATTGAGAAAGAGAACTTAGAAAATAGTAGAGACCCCATTTTGATGGTTTTCAAACGTCACTTGCTTCTCATTTGGCGATGTATGCTAGTTTTGTCCATGAATGTAACTCTTATAAAAGTTTATTAAAATACTTCATTTAATCCTAAATAATACGTTAATTTTCTTTATCACGATTCAATCATATTAGAGCAAGTCACCTTGTCCCATATGTAAATACATTTATCCGATAATGATGATGATGATTTAGTGTGTATTGCGATCCTATCATCATTCCCTCTATCACCTTATTAACCGCTAAAAAAGTTGATCTATCAGAAGATGGAACTCCCTCTAACACACACAACGGCAAATGAAAAGAATAAAAATAGAGTAAAAATCTAATCACATTTAATAGTAATAATGACATTTATATGCGGGGAAACTTAATTAAGATAATAAAGATTATAAATAGAACGGTACTCCCTTTCAAAGAAAAACTAAAGTTTGCATATCATTTACACATATCCCTGTGACAATGAGGCACATCATGAGTAGACTTTAACTGGGTTAGAAAAAAATTATATTTAGAATAGAAACGTTTTGAATTTATCTTTGGTGTGGGTCAGAAATATGAATTAGTTTATAAGAAAGAGGAAAAGGTTTCCAAGTTTGCTGCATAAACGACTTTCGTATATATCTTTTGATATCAATAGCAGTTTTTAAAAAGGCATTTGATTGTATATTACACTCATGAACAAAAATTAAGGAAGTTGTACCTTTTAGCATGTATATCGGGATTCAGACAATAACTCTGAAAGATATTTGATACACAGTGACCTTTATTGAAGACACACGAGGTAACCAAATGTTAGCAAATTGCCTTTGTCACCTTAAAATAATAATAATAATAATAAGACGACCGGTGACATCAAATACTTCCTTAAGTTTTGTGGAATGAACAGATGTGAGGGAGATGACAACACATGCTTTATCCTGGCGAAAGGCAAATGTTGACGAGCAAGTGTGTGAATTACCACGGAGAGGGAGGGAGGGAGAGCTAGCAGCTGCAGGTGAGACGACCAGCTGTTCCAACATGGCGGCGGGCCTTACACTTAACTAATAAATTACCTAGCTCATTGCACCCTCTAAATCACAATGTGAATCATATAAATCATTTATATTTTTCTTTTATACAGTAGAACAACCTTCATGAGAGGACACTCGCGCAGGAAGACACATATCTTTAAAGGATAGTTTTTATTTGCAAAATTATCATTTTTACTATTTAACAATTCTCCGATAAGAGGACACCTCTCCCTAAAGGACACTTTGACTCGGCAATTAGGTGTCCTTTACAGGGAGGTTCTACTGTATATGAAAAAGGCATATACACTCATGGACAAAACTTAAGGAAGTTGTACATTTTAGCATGTATATCAGTATTCGGACAATATCTCTGAAGGATATTTGATTCACAGTGATTTTTATTGAAGACACACGAGATAACCAAGTGTGAACAAAATTGCTTCAGTCTCCCAGTACAATTTCACTTTTGTCTTTTTTTTTTTTTGTTGTTCACACTTCTAAAAGCCAGAGATTTATTTGAACATCCAGGGAAAAGGCGTAATAAATTTCTTGGAATGTACCTTGCATATATATCAATAAATTGCATGCTTTAATATGACAAAAACAGAAAGCATTAAACAATCTATGATATGGATCATTAAATCAGGAAGAAAATTCTAATTATGGAAAATCGATTGCGGATAAAACAACGTCTTGTTTCGGGTCGATCCACCATAGGAATTCTGGGAAATACCAAACCAGAACAACAAACACAACTATGTCATCTGCTCTGTGGAAACTTCCATTGTGGGTGTAGAGAGATATGCAAATATTTAAATTCCAACTGTTTTATTGCGGTTAAATTGTTGGCTTTGTTATGATGCACTTACCTAACATTGGTTGATTAATATAATGTGAAAAATCAATAAAAACAAATAAAATAATAGAAAAAAAAGGTCAGGTGTTAGTATTAAAATCAAAAAAGACATATCCTGACCACGCTCACATGAGCTTTTTAGATGGCAGAGCGCCATCCATCTAATGGAACAGAAATTAATTAAACATTGGTTTAACCTGTTTCCTGATAATTGACCAGCCCATTTTCTTGTTAAATAAAAAAAAAGTCAATCACGAACGCGTTTCGAGCTGTTGGCCCTCGTCAGCCTGGTGCAGACTGTACCTCTACGACCAAAAATATTTATAAAAATAAATAATATAATGTAAAAATGTAAAACATAATAAACACAAATATTTACAAAGGTAGCGGAAGAAAAAAAATCACTTCCCCATTTCTAAACCTCTTCCCTAACAATTCACAGATAACAACTTCATGCCCGTAAAAAGGTAGCTAACTATATTTAAATGCACCCCAATGTGTAACAACTAATTCAAAAAACCCTAATTAAAACTTGAATGACGGAAAGGAGAAAATGCCATAATTAATTAATTAGAACATATAGTTTAATTATACAACTCGCGAAATGTACAAGTCTATAAACTTTAATAATTCTCGTCTGTAATTAAATCTTGCAGTGTTGCCAAGGCGAATCAATAAACCGTCCGCCCCTCTGTGATTTAATATTTAATGGATGCTTGTGTGGTGTTGTTGAAGTTTCATTTACAAATGGCTTCTCTTATTAAACATAGAGATAAATGAAATTGTATAAACACAAATATTTGTTTCCTCTATATACTTTTATTTACGTTCTTTCTCTGATTTTAAATTCTGTATTGATTTGGTAGGTATAGTTAGAGATGGTTTTTTCCCTCTCAATATTATTGACTTTAAGATTTTTTTTAAAAGCCTATCATTATAATATATATAAGAAATTGTAATTATTTTTGACACGTATGATTAAAAAATATATATACAAGGTATGTCCCATAAGTTCCCGGACTGGGTCCATAAAAAAAAAAAGGTAAGATTTTTTAATTTTTTTTTATTAAAACTTTTCAAAGTAATCCCCCCTTGCTTCAACGCACCAGCGCCATCGTTTCTCCCAATTGTCGAAACAGTTTTTATAAGCCTCTTTTGGAATGCTCTTCAATGCTAACGGCGATTTTTCTATTATGTCATCCCTGGTGTCAAAATGTCTTCCTTTTAGAACTGCTTTAAGTTTGGGGAACAGGAAAAAGTCATTTGGTGCGATGTCTGGGAAATAGGGTGGTTGAAGTAGGATTTGTGTCCCGTTTTTCGCCAAAAAGCTAGTCATCAAGTGCGCTGTGTGAGGGCGAGCATTGTCATGGTGTAGGATCCAGCCACCATTAGTCCATTTTTCTGGCCTTTTTTTTCGAATCGCTTCCCTTAGACGGCGAAGAATGCCCAAATACATTTCCTTAATAACTGTTTGGCCTGCAGGAAGATACTCGTGATGAACAATGCCCTTGTTATCCGAAAAAGCGACCAGCAACACCTTGTTTCTGGATTTTTTGGGTCTAGGCTCACCCTAACCTCTCCACTCGGCAGATTGAGGTTTGGTTTCAGGGTCATAGCCATAGACCCATGTCTCGTCGCCTGTGATTATCTTGTCTTTCCATTCTGGATCCGTTCTTGTCATTTCCATCATGTCCTCACAGGTTGCAAGCCGACACAGTTTTTGCTCATTGGTGAGGAATCTTGGGATGAATTTTGCAGGAGTCTTTTTGAGCTTCAAATCTTCGGTTACGATCCTTCCAATCGTTGTTTTAGAGATGCCTGTGTCTTGCTCTAGCTCCAGCAAAATGGTTCGAGGATTTTCTTTTATCAAATCGGTGATTTTTTGCACATTTTCATCAGTCCTTTGAAATTTTGGGCGTCCTTGACGAGGATCATCTTCAATGGAAATTCTGCCAGCTTTAAATCTAGAATGCCATTCAAAAACAGTTGTTCTCTTTGGGGCGTCATTGGGGAATGCTTTATTAAGCATTTCAAAAGTTTCGGTTGCTGATATTTGAAGTTTCACACAAAATTCTATGCAAATCCTCTGCTTCAATTTTTGTTCCATCGTAAAATCTTCGCAGCGCTAGGTGTGACCTTTAAATAAATTAGAATAACCTTGGCGCGCGGGCAAGTACCGCCTCGATATTGGTACCACCGTGTAGCCAGATATTTTTTCTATAATAAACAGTCAAATTCATTTACATTTTTCATTTATTTATTTTTTTATGGACCCAGTCCGGGAACTTATGGGACATACCTTGTATATCAATTTTCTACTGCCCTTACTGCACTGATAAAAATAATGTGAGTGCCTGGCTCATTAGTGGTAAACCCTCCCAGCGGTTTCGCCAGTTTAATCTACCATACCGCTGTAATATTGCATTTTTCTGACGAAACTGATGGGAGGGTTCACTACTGATGAGCCAGGCCCTCACATTATTTTTATCATTGCAGTAAGAGCAGTAGAAAATTGATTTATTATAAAAAGATGCATACAGGTCAAAAATAGTTTATTTTTTTTATAAAAGATGGTACGCTAATGCATCATAACAATAATATTGCCACGTGGAAAATTAGGGAAGACCAACTTCGGGATGAGACAACAATTTATTTCAGGCAAGAACAAACTATGAATGATAAACAAAAGATAAGCAAAAGAGGGAAGTGTACAGAGTATAGCAAAATACTAACATAAAAAATAATACTCTGCAAATAAAATGATACTTTGTTACAATATGTATAAATGGTGATATAAATGAAGCACTTTCCTATTGTCCCATGTGTCGATAGCTTCACCCGTCGGCCGTTTGTTCACTTCCCTCTTGCCAGGATGTAGTCAGCTGCTGCGTCATTTCACCTTGTTAAGTGGGAGCCTACCTCCCTCGGTTATCCATTTATCTCGGTCTCTCCAGAAGAGTCCTCTTAAGGTAGAACCAACTTCTTAAAATGAAAGAATGTTAGCACCTATACCGAGACTAATTGTCTTAATTAGGTTTTCGTAAATTTACAATCTCTGCACTATTATCATTGAATATCATTTTTTTACTCTTCTTTCTTTTGCAGATTCCGTGGTGAATCCCTGTCTATATGTCTTAATATAAGTTTTGTGTGTGTGTTAGCACTTATACCGAGACTAATTGTCTTAATTAGGTTTTCGTATATTTACAATCTCTGCTTTATTATCATTGAATAACATTTTTTTACTCTTCTTTCTTTGCAGATTCCGTAGTGAATCCCTGTATATGACTATATATATGTCTTAATATTTTTTTTTTTTGTGTGTTAGCACTTATATATTTATTATAAAGTGGTTGGCTTTTCTTGATTTAACAAGAAAATGAGTTGACCAAATATCAGGGAACAGGCTAACTCAACGTTTAGTTGATTTCTGTTCCACTAGATGGCGCTCTGCCAGCTAAAAAAGTTCATGTGAACGTGGTCAGGATATACCTTTTTTGATTTAGTTTAAAGACATATTTTCGTATCAATCTAATAATCTAGTTTTGTTATCTCCATCTTTCAACGATTCTCTCTGTGCTGCTTCCTTTTTTGCTATGTGGCCAAAAATTCTTAGACACGCTGATTATTCTGTGCTTATGATCATGTAGTTTAGCTTTCTCTGAACGCCATCTTAGACAATTGATAATTAAAATAAATTTATTGACACCATGTCAATACATGCAAAAGTGCACAGTCTGCACTATTTTATTTTATCATAGACAATTGATAATTAAAATAATTTTATTGACATCTTGTCAATACATGCAAAGTTCACAGTCTGCACTATTTAAAAAAAGATAATATGCATTATATACACTATGTAGAATGAATATGGTACCTCTGCCAGCGCTGCAGAGTTTGGTGGAGAATCGCCAGCGGGTCTCAAGCGACACCACGCATTTCGCGATCTACGAATAATTTTATCATAGAGCGAAACATCATCCTGTTCTGAATAATTCTCTTTACCTACTTCCAATATTCCAGACTATTCTATTATATTATAAGTTGAAGAATCACCTGTGTGTGTGTGTGTGATGTATTATCAAAAGAAGATCATATCGTAAGATGAAGAGTTTTCCTTGTTTTACCTTACGATTTGTTCTTATTTTGATAATTATCATTCAATATTGGCTAGAAATTGTGATGGTGGTGGTTGTCTGGTAATTTATAAAATTTCTATATGTGTATACACATAAGTGCGAAATTTCTGCCTTTATTTTATTTTCACACCCTCATGCAGCGGATTTACAAAGCAACAAATAGTTGAGAAAATTGCATCGCAATAATTGGTTTAAAAAATCTCTCTAATGACATGTTCAATAAATTAATCCGTTGTATCGAATTGTTTTTGTGTGAGATGTGAAAACCTAAGAGGTCCTGGAATGAGTTTTGTTTAGAAAACTTTTATATTATAATATTATATATATATATATATATTGTAGCAAAGTATTTATTAATTTATCAACAGAGTGGTCATTTTTATGTTTATATTTTGCTACTCTGTAAATTTCCCACTTTACTTATCTTTTGTTTACCATTCATAGTTGGTACTTGCCTGGAATAAATTGTTGCCTCATCTCGAAGTTGGTCTTCCCTAATTTTTCCACGTGTGTGTGGTGTGTGTGGCAATATAATATATTATTATAATATAGATTATAATCAATTAGATTATTGAGTAAAAAATGTGTGTATTAATATTAATAATAATTACTAATAAATGTAAATGGTCAATATAGAATCGTTGTAGTTGGAATGGTGGGCAGTTGTCACGCTCTACGGTTTGCTCTTGGCAATGTGGAATTGATGATATTTTGATACAAGAAACTCTTCACCTCACCATTTTGTTTTTCTTTTGATAATATACTGCTCCAGGTGGTTATTCAATTTATAATATTTATGTGCAGTGGTCAACTTTCATAGTTTAACAATATGAATAAAACACATCCCACGTTTCTTTCGATCATCTCTGAAATATTTTTGACTGTTGACTAACTTTGGAAGTTAATTCAAAAAGACTACCCGAAATAAAAAGCGTTGCTACCTTTGTAATGTTGAGGGTCAAACTTTGAAATGTAAGTAGGCTTTTTAAAAGAGAATGTGTATGCCAAAGCTACTCTTTCTAAACAATTTTAAATAAATACAGTGAATGTGTTACAAGTTAGAAATATAACACTTGTCAGTTATACTGACATCCATTTTACCTTTCTTACATCACCCATCCAATAATGGAAATGTCAACAATGGAACAAGTGGAATAATAAAACAACACACAACAAAAATAGGTCTTACGTTACAAAGTAATGACCTACAAAAGCCACAATACAAAAAAAAAAAAGCCCAAATCTGTGCGAATTATAAAGTTGAAGAAGCATCGATAATAGAATGACAATAACTTCAAACAGGCGTGCTATAAGGACAAAACTAACGCCTCCAGCCATCCAATGAGGTGTGGCTTTGGTGACATCACGATGACCTCATCCTATGATGTCATACCCCTTGTGGAGAAAGTCCCTAAACATCTTCCTCTACTGCTGTTGTTCACTCATTTTTTCCTTCATTTTTTTATCATCATCACATGAAGAGGGGGACCCACTTTTTCTCCCCAACCTTCCGCTCTTTTTTTTAGCGCCAAGGTCTCCTTAAAAAAAAGTCCTAATTATTTTTTTTTAAAGAAGTTTTCTTATAACTTCTTTGTTTTCAGAGTTACTCTCTTCTTTTGAGATACAAATTGATAGTTGAGACATACACTGATTTATACAGAAATTAAGGGGAAATATATAGATATTATGCCAAAAATAGCAAGTGTAAAAAAGAATACTAAAGCAGAATACAAAATGAAATTTCTTTCTACAACGTAAAATCCCAATGACGAACTAAATTTTCGATTCCTTCGTTGTAATAATCTTTAATACCGAACATAAATAGGTAATTTGTCAATTCCTCACATGTGCCAAACTTTTTATACCTAACCATTTGTTATGTATGCTCACTATCATATTTCATCCGGTACTTCTTTCATCACTCCTTTTACGCTTTCCCTTTAATTTTGAAAACTAAAGTAGTACCAATTTCCTATTTTCCCTACTGTATTTTCGTTAATGAAAATACGGCTTTGAATGATTTTGCCTGATTCAATTGTTTACTACGTAATTTCATCATCAGATACTAAAATATATCTCTGGGAAATAGACACAATACATATTAAAGAAAATAATATAATCAATCATTTATGAAAATGTTTTTTCACATTACAATAAATATCAAGAAATAACACATTTGAAGTATATAGGTCAAAGTATTGTACAATTAAAATTTCTGTGGGAGGGTAATGTTTTTCAGTATCGTAGAAGGGAGAAACAATTAAATTTGACCAAGTTAGCATGCTGGCAGCGCCGCCCTGTGGCCTCCAATTTGTTCCAAGACTGATTGCCCTCCATCACAATCCTTAATTGTCCCACAGCCCCAGGTCTCCCTTTCTTTTCTCTGGAAAACCTGCACGTACTGACTGTTCCAATATTCTTGTTGTAGAGCGGTGTGCGATGCCCCTTGTTGTTTGGTGGTCTTGTCTAGGGCGTGCGATACCTTGTTGTTGGTGGTACAGTGGAAGTGTTCTTGTCTTTCAGGGACATTGTTCTAATTATTATTTTTTTTTTGAAAGAGCGTTCAATACCTTGTTGTTTGGAGGTCTTGTCTTTCAGCGACTGTTCTAATTATATTTCTTTGAAGGGCGTGCAATACCTTGTTGTTTGGTGGTACAGTTGAAATGTTCTTGTCTTTCAGGGATATTGTTCTAATTACATTTCTTTGAAAGGCCGTGCGAAATCTTGTTTTTTTGGTGGTACAGTTGAAATGTTCTTGTCTTTTAGGGGTTGTTCTAATTATATTTTTTTGAAGGGCGTGCAATACCTTGTTGTTTGGTGGTACAGTTGAAATGTTCTTGTCTTTCAGGGATATTGTTATAATTATATTTCTTTGAAAAGCCGTGCGATATCCTGTTTTTTGGTGGCACATTTTTGCGGTGTTCACTTGTTTTTGGAACTTTATCAAAAGCGTTTCTTTAAAATGGTGAACGATACATTTTTATTCCGTGTCTAGTATTTGTCTATTGTTTCTGAAGCTGTTCTAATCACGTTTCTTTTATTTGGTGTGTATTTGTTGTACCATGTCTCCGAGACTTATTGTATGTCATTTTATGGTACCTCCCAAACGCTACTTTTAGATTGCCCCAATCATGTTAATCAAAAAGGCGTGCCATACGTTATTATTCTTTTCTATTGTTTTATGGTTCCATGTATTATGGTTTCTATAGGATTTATCATGTTTCTATAAAAAAAATGGCGTTTAATACCTGATTTTACATTTCTTTTTTCGTGTGGGATCGTAAAATTGCTGCTTCTAGGGGTGTTCAATTTTTTTTTAAAGGTACATGCTATATGCCTTCTTGTGTGTTGTTTAATGGTACCGTCGAGATGATCTCTTGCGTTGTTCTTTCCCCCTCTTCTTAGAATGATACGTCGGTTAGCCATCCTTATATAGTCGTTAATTTATATTAGATTTTTGTTCTCTTTAATATTCATAACTATAATTAATAAATGATAAAAAATGATAAAAAAAGAGCAAATCTTCATCTTATAACTGAATGAAGCTCTTAGCTTACTGCCATCTATCGGAAAAAATACCATCTGAAAGTTGCTTTCCCCCCCCCTTAATTTTCAGAAAATTGGCCTAATATCCTTTTTTGAATAATGAATAAATAAATAAAAGGAACGTTCAGTTGATATATTTCTCGTTAGCTGGCAGTAAGTCATCAGCAATATTCATTTAGACGATCAGGGATTAGAAGAATCAATAAAATTGCTTAAATTGTCAATTGTCTATCTCTTCATTTAGACAATCGGGGAATGCTCTTTAAGAGTATATTATTCTACGTCTCTAATTGTAAGCTCTTTTCCAGCATGTTTAGAATGATCCATCGCGTGCACCTTGTTCGGACATGTTTCCACGCGACAGGACGTTCAAGCATGGTCGTCATCGCTTTCTTCAATCACAGCATCAGCAGCCAACATGGGTCGTGGTGGTTCGAGGGGTGGAAGGGGGAGAGACCATCTGTGTAGGGGGGGTGTCACGCACTGTCCTCTCCCTCCCCTCCTTCTCTTTCCGGACACAATTAATTATCCAATTAATCCCCTGCTACCAACGCCATGTAGGAACAGCATTTACACCCCTGTTTCTACATGCATTAGTTGACATGTTTTCTTCTGAAATGGACTATTCGTTATCTTTTTATATGTATAGAGCATTTGCACCTCTGTTTCTACAGGCATTACTGGACATGTTCCATGTTTTCTTCTGAAATGGACTATTCGTTAATCTTGTTAGCTCTTTTTGTGTGTGTGTGTGAGAGAGAGAGAGAGATTGAAACTGATTTATTATAACGTCCATATAAGATTATATAAGGTTAAATACATAAAATGAATAAGATTAATAATGATAGATATATGAATAAATAGATAAAATAATTTAAAATAAGTGTGAGAGAGAGAGAGAGTATTCTATAACTGGGGCCCACACTCTGAATTTTGATCATGGCTTAGACTGCGATCTGTGAGGACATGAAAATCAAAACAAGTTGACATTTAGTTAGCTGAAGAAGGGCTTGTGCCTGAAAACTTCCTTTGATCAAGTAAATTAAAAGAGTTGCAGCGTCTTATACTTTTTTTAATGCTCTTGTTTATCCTCTGGGGAGAAATTTTAAGAGTAAATATAAAAGAAAATACTAAAGATGGTTTTATAATGCGAAAGCTAAGATAGTGATTTTTATGCTTGGCTTCAGTTTGGATTTTTAAACATTTGTTTTTGTATTTAACTTTAAAACATGGTAAAAACAAACTTTGTTTGACACTCTTTAGTGGTGCCACTTCTTATTTACGGTATCTAGCTGTCGAGCTCGTGTAATACTCGGTCCGCGGTTCCCCACAAGGTTGGCAGAAGTGCGCACGCGTCACCTAGATGGTGGCGCTGAGGAGCAGACAATCAGAGGGAGAATAAACCGGATACCATACCTACACATGTAGAGACAAGTTGAGGTATATTAGAGTAGATCATATGTATTTAATTAAGACCACAGTTCTTATACAGATTCACCAAAGGAAGAATGGAATCATAGATGGAGCTCCTGTACTCCAGGCAGCGTACATATGTATTTAGTTCAGTACATTGCATTCGTACACCTGCATCAGCCGGAAGCAGATGGTTGTGGGCTCCAAGAAGGTTCAAACCGCGAGCAACAGGACAGGAGCTGGCTGAGAGGAAGGTGCCCAATCTGAACAACAGCAGTAAATACATGTTTTGTTACATCGTGTAGAGCAGTAAAAAATGATAGGTTCATATAGGAAGCTTTTATTTCGACTGGTATAAAGATGTTTAAACGATCTAACGCTAGACTCACTTGTTCGACGTTACAACTAACTATTAAAATTGGAACGATACAGAGAAGATTAGCATGACCCCTGCGCAAGGATGACACGTAAAATCGTGGAGCGTTCTAACGCTAGCCTCGTACTATACCTTCACAGATTATCGTTAAATGGAAGGTAAGCTTTTCGTGAAAACCGTTTGATGTGTGGAAAGCTTTGTGTAGAAAGAGGGAATCGACCTAGTCTTTTATTGTCAACCAACATTTCGACGACTCCCTGTCTCTATCATCATGGACTACACTCACTCTTGGTGAGGTGTAAGTAGCAGAAACAATAACAGAGACCTGGTTGATGCGACATTTATTCTTCCAACAAAGTTCCAATGTACAAATTAATCTCCCATCGTCCAGTACCGTAAACAATACGTCACCACGTTGTAGATGGCGACGACGACGTATAAATATTTAGTTTGGCCACATTTCCCAACCGACCTACAAACCTGGGTGTCACGTGATACCAGGCATCCCCTCTATACACCAACCTTGCTAACTTATAACACCACACTTTCTTTTAAATCTTTAGTTTTCGTTTAGAGAACGAAAGCATTTTTTTCTTTCGTTCTATAAGGTTCTATTCATATAAGTTATTTTATTTTTATTCACAATCACAATGTGTGAACACTTTCTATGACGAAAATGAAAAGGTCTATATCTTCGTTATAGAATTTTTCGTTATATAAAATTTGGTTATAGAGCGTATTTTTCCACTCCGTTTGTACCGATAAATGTCATCAGCGACACTACGAATCGGTGATCTACAAAGAAATCGTAGATAGAAAGACTTTGCACGTCCTTAAATTTTGTCCATGAGGGTTGGTGGAAGGATGGTCTAAACCGTTGGTTTCGACTGCTACGACCCGGGAATGAATCCCGCATTGGACACTTTTTTTCTAATAAAAAAAAAATATATATGTTCCAATGGCCCCCGATTCTTGCAAAAGTCCAACCCCATCAGTGTGTGCAAGTAAAACCAAACGGGGCTCTGGCACATTTGTAAGTACAAACTTCTACCCACCATGGTTATCATGGCCTGTAACCACGTGTACTAAGGATAATAATAATAAAAAAGTTTTGTACATGAGTGTAATAATAATAATAATAAAAAAAACCTTAAATCACAGATTAAAAAAAAAAAAAATAAGAAAAACGAATTGTATAGAAACAATCGCTGAAAGTTTATTTACAGTGATTCTGAAACCACTCCAGAGCTAACTATCAATAGTTCCATAATGGTAGAAATAACTACATCACATATTGTAGCATACTCTCTCCCTAACCAGGCCTATTATTAACTCGTTAAAAAGCTAACTATTTAAAAATAATAGTGAGACTCGTTTGAACGCTCTAAAAATAGTTTGGTAATAATAATTTAGTTTTTTTCAACAACTACAAAAAAAAAAAATGTTAATGCATATTTTATGAAGGCACGCTTAAATTGGTGAATTTTAAATTAAATCTAGATTTAGAGAAAAAATATTTTCAGCTCTATAATTTTTTAAACCATTTTTTGTTGTTGATTTAATAGGTTATAAAATATTGCTGATACCTTTTTTTATATTCATATAAAACAAATTAAAGCCCCTATATGCTATATATATTAATTATTTTAATGAAAAAATGCTTATTAAAGTAAAGAATAAATAGTTTTTTAAATGTTACTTCAACATTTTTAGTATCTTTATAATACCTCATTTAGCGTTTGTTTAAGATTTAGACTTGTCAACATTTGCGCAGTCTGTTCTGTATTTAATACCTAACCATATTGACAAAAGTTACCTTTTACGAGATAACACACAATGTGTAATTTACTAGGGCCTAAAGTGAAACTAACTTAACACACACACACACAAAACGTACATACAGGAAGTACAATAAAAAAAGGCGTAAATAAAAACTCACGATTTGTTAATATATAAAAAAAGTACTTATCTTTTATTGTAGAGATAATAGGAAGCGGGTGGAAAGAACAAATGTCAGTATTTGACGTTGATTCTTTGGCAAAATACAAGGTAATTAAACAAATAATAAGAAAAGATCAAATATGTGAAATAAACTCTGAGAGAAAACTGACAAAAACTATAACAAGACTTAAACAAAACACTATAAAGGAATGACAATACATCCAGATGGCACAAGAACCTATAGGACATGCAACAACTGTCCTGGTGTGGAACTAACACCTACTCATATATTCTCATGCCCAGCAATGGCCGCAGCCTTGCATAAAATTGACATAGGCCCAGAGCAGCTGCTTTACACACCCAAGATAGTGGACATTGCTGCTGCTGTGATAGAGATGCATGGAGACATCTGTGGCTCTTCATTGGACACGACAACAACAACAACAACCTAGGAAGCGGGTTACACAGGTATGCCAGGAGACCACCAAACACGAACACAGAGAACGCTTGAAGCATCTCCACACAACTCACTCCTTGGAAAAGCTTCTTACATATACCTAGGGTCCCTCCTTATATACAAACATGGCCACATTTGTCCAATGAGAAAGCGTGGGAGATCAGTTCACTTAACAAAAAAAAAAAAAAAATAATAATAATAATAATAAACCCAGCATTCTTCCCGCTAAAACTGAGATAAGATAAAACTACTAATGTTTGTCAAATATAATTTGACAATATGACCAGGATTTTTCTGTCTTAAATCCGGCAGGCTTATGGTGTGGGAGGCCATCTGCTTGTTTTAAATCCGGCGTTATCGTGAGATGTTATTTATGTTTTAAAGTTGGGCCGTCAGTAGTCCTACAGCCAGGAGTGACGTTATAGCGGCCCGTATATTGAATTAATAAAATGTATTCATGTTTTATACCTGAATAAATACATTCATGGACAAAACTTAAGAACGTGAATTGTCTTTAATGTCGTCACTTGTCTGTTTTTTTTTTTTAAGAGACGAGAGAATTTTTTCACACTTGATTATCTCGAGTGTCTTCAATAAAGGTCACTATGTATCAAATATTTTTCAGAGTTATTATCTAAATCCCGATATACATGCTAAAAGGTTCAACTTCCTTAAGTTTTGTCCATAAGTGTACAAAATTTCAAAACTAACAATTTGCGATTAAATAGGATTATTTGATAAAGATTAAAATTGAATTGGGTACTTTATAAAATACTGGTCTTAATTCCAAATTGGTTGTAAATTCGATATCTTTGCTTTTTTTTCTCGATTGGCTATCATACCAGTAGAGAGAGAGAGAGCCTTTGGGGAACAGAAAACTTAGGTATACCAATTGGTCTTAAAAGTGATAGGTTTTAAAGTGAGAGACTCTTGACTATAGAAGAGAAGAAGAAGATTCCACAAGTTGCTATAAACAACATTGCTGTGTATATTTATTCCACATAAGTCGGTCGTATCGACAAAGAAATCTGACAACATCGATCAAGACATTTTGTAAAAAAAAAAAAAAAAATCGCTCCATTACTCACCAGGCTTTTGTCCATTTTCAACAATGCTACTGATACTCAAAAGAGTTTTCATTATATTTTTTAAACTCTCTCTCTCTGAAAGCAATAAAAATCATTCGAATACACTTCTCCATATAGTTATTACTTGTTGATCGCTTGTTCCGTTGAAAAATATAAATATTATAAATGCGAAACCTTTCTTATTTAGGTTTTCTGTATTTTCTCCTAGAAAAAAACAAAAACAAAAATAAAACTGTCAAATGAATTTAAAAAGGGCATTGCAAACATACTTGTATTTATAGACACAATTACACTCATGGACAAAACTTAAGGAAGTTGAAAGTCTTTGATATCGCCGGTTGTCTATTTTATTATTTTTTTTTTTAAGAAGAAGAAGAAGAAAACAGAAGCATATTTGTTCACACAAAAAGTTTCGATGTAAATAGCTTTTGCAAGGAATTCGTGGGAAAATAAAACTGTCACCGGGCGTGACACTAATTCCACCTTTTGTTTTCTAAACATGATTTCCTCTTTTAAAATTTATTAGCTAAATGAGTTTTTCAAAAGGAGAGGTACCTTTTTAACATATGGATGCTATCTCCTCCCTCAATATTATAATTGACACCAATGTTATTTAATATGGTATTTACGGGCTACTAACCAAAGTGTATGATTTTCGAGCCCAAGAATGGACGTATCAAGCAGACAAAGCACTATAGCAATGTATCAGGTTACTGCACGCCACTAAGGTTGTTCAAAAAAGGTTAGATTCCCCAGGCCAAGGGAAGAGAGAGACAGGTGTGGTATAGATAAGTAGAGTAAATAAAACGGGCATAATTAAACAGGTGCTGAAAGAGATAAATTTTCTAATTTTCTTGACACCAATATGGAAATATTATAGACGTGTATAATTATTTTAAAAATTAAACAATTTTCTCTACTGCCCTTACTGCAATTAAAAATTAATGGGAGGGCCTGACTCATCAGTAGTGAACCCTCCAAGCGGTTTCGCCAGTTCAATCTACCATTCGAAACTATTATAGACGCGTATGATTCTTAAACAGAAACCTTCCATTAATTTTTCATTGCAGTAAGGGCAGTAGAAATTATTTAATTTTTAAAAGAATCATACGCGTCTATAATAGTTTCGAATTCTCATAACAGATGTCGTGCTAATGTATCTTAATATGGAAATATGTTTTCCTATAAATCGATACCATCCTCTATGTAACACCACCTGGTCAAGTTTGTAAACTCAATACCACGAACAAACCAACTTCTCCATTACCTCCAGGCAACAATTACAGGGAGAGATTTCTTTTCAATTTGGTCACCCTGTCAAGTCGTTCGGTGATTGGTCGGCTATAACAGCATTGCCTAATTGCTTACATCTTTTTTTTTTTTTTGAGAGGGAAAGTTGGTGTTTATCACATCGTTCGCCTAGCAACTTTGCCCCCTTCCTGTCAGTGATTTCAAATTACTTCACTTTCCCATATTTTTTCTCTATATTTGTTCCGTTTTTTTTTTTTTACTTCGTTTACTTTTCTAGGTATACATTGGCTTGCAATATAAAATAAAGTAATCAAAATTTGACCGCTGCTTATTATTTTTTTATTGAAAAACTATTTATACAGATCTTATTGCAATAAATAAATAAATATGTTATACAAAAAAAAAAAAGGTATAAAACGCCGTAATTCTTTTTATTAATTAATTAAAGTAGCTTTCGGACAAGTCTTTCTTCAGCAAACTAAAACCAATGGAAATATATATATATATAATTCTGAAAATAGAGTAATCCATACTTAAATCATTAGATAGTAAAAAGGCATATATTGGATTAAATAAAATATTTATTTGTCAATATTTCGGCTGGTTGAACGCCAACCTTTATCAAGGCATTCCATTTTTATATACACAAACTCACTTTTATTCAATCCAATATATGCCTTTTTACTATCTAATATACATATAATGGAAGAGCTCATCATTTGGTAAAAAGTCCCCACGGCAGTTTCGGATAGATTTTACAATTCCTAAGGAAATTATAGAGACATATAAACTTCTAAGACTGCAGAGATATCATATATGCCGATCAAAATATATGATTTGTACAAATGATGAGATATAATATGAAAAACCAAGGTTTTAATGATAGCAATAAAAACGCTTTGTGTTCTCTCCTTTTCTTAAAATGAATCGTAATCTTCATTTAGGGCATTTTTTTTTATCATGAAAAGACTATCAAATGCCAATTCTCAGGCAAGAGACATTGGTAAAACACTCGGTTTAAAATCACCATCTTTTTATTTCTTATGATGAACTATGCCCTAAATGAAAACTACGATACTTTTTAAAACGATTATTTTGGGCAGAAATTTTGAACATCATAGAGGTTTCCATAATTATACAATCTCATTTTGGGATTCGCAATGCTAAACAACGGGGTAGTCTATAGGAAGTTTGCAGAATATATACGTTCATGGACATAACTTAAGGAAATTGTACCTTTTAGCATGTATATCGGGATTCAGACAACAACTCTGAAAGGTATTTGACACACAGTGACCTTTATTGGAGACACACTAGATAACCAAGTGTGAACAAAATTTCCTCTGTCTTCTTAAAAAAAAAAAAAAAACAGACAACCGGCGATATCAAAGACTTTTCACTTCCTCAAGTTTTATCTATGAGTGTAAGTGCAAATTCAAAAATATATAGCGATGATGGTCAATTTGGATTAGAGATGAGATTTGAAAGAGAACTAAAACTGAATAAATATTTTCCATTGTTTCAGCAGTGTTACTATAGAGTAGGGATTAACAATTTCTCCTAGTTCGGTAAGAATTTTGTGCGTCATTAAGAACTTTGAGAGGACATTTTCTGGAATGAGGACAGCTCTTTAACATTGTTACGGCTTTCTGTGTTTTATTTCTGTCTTATGACAACATCACTGTTGTGTTATATTTGGCGACATGTCTGGGGACACTACACACCTTGGCCAACACTGACCTAGTGGACTAAATACAGATGGAGTATAATGCTCACTGTAGTGTAAGCCCTCAACATTCTGTTAAATATAAGCCATATGTTAAAACGACTTCTGTAATATATATTGAGAGGGCCTGGCTCATCAATGGTAAACCCTCCCTGTGGTTTCGCCACAAATTATACATAAAAAAATCCACCATTTAAATAAAAGAAAAATATTTCTGTGAAAAATAGACCCTTCGGTCAGTTAGAGTTTTTTTTTTTTTTTCTCCTCTAGTTGCCTTGCCATCTTTAATACATCGGGACCAAAATTGGTCTTGATTATCCTGAAGATAGAGGTTGCCCGGCCGGCATTCATCTTTCTGTGAAAAATAGACACTGTGTCTTCAGGAAAAGAAAAATAGTGTTGAAAATTGGTTGCATTTCTATAAACAAAGGCTGTAGAGAAAGTATAGAACTGACTACGACAGTACGAAATGGTGACACTTTTTGCCGGCCGTGACCCAGACGACAACCGAATTAGGCTCACACGTTCGTCTGCTACACAACGACCTCGACGGCGCCATTGGTTGGTGATAACACCTTATTGTTTGGTTTGTTGCCTCCCACATTCTTCTTGTTGTCTCACCGCTCTGGGATAGTTTTTACCACCTTTCTGATGTGGTGGTATATTGTACCGTGGCTTGCGCCATTTGTCGTTTATTTCGACATACATAGCTATATAAACTCATAGACAAAACTTAAGTAGTTGTACTAAAAGGTACTAACACTTTTTTTTTTTTTGCTTATCCCTAGTACACGTGGTACAGGCCATGATAATCATGGTGGGTAGAAGAATGCGACTGTTTTTACTGTAAGTGCACCACATGTCTACACATGTGAAAAACAGTTCGACCTTGCACTTACAAATATGCCAGAGCCCCGTAGGTACTAATGCTAAAATACATGTATATCGTAATTCAGGAAATAATTCTCTGAAAGATATTTGATACACAGTGAGCTTTATTGAAGACACACGACAAAATTGTCTCTGTCTCCTTCAAAAAATAATTTTAAAAATAATAATAAATAGACGACTAGCGATATCAAAATATGAATCTTCTTTAAGTTTTGTCCGTGAGTATATTTAGAATTGAGATTTCAATGGTGCTTTATAAATAAAAATACAAAATTAAATGAGCGCTATAAAAAATTAATATATTTCATACAAGTTTTACAGTGAAGCTTTGTTTATCAAGTTATGACAACTATATATATATATTTAAAACAGAGCACCCGTACTCTACTTTCTTGTTTATAAAAAGTATTATTTCAGACAAAATGTATAAATGTTTTTTAACTACATCATAACTTGAAGTTGACAAAAGCAAAAGATAAAGATAAAAATTGATGAGAGAGTCGAATGGAAACTTTAACGATATGTTGAAAGTAGAAATGGTATTGTTCTGGAAGTCGCCTACAGCCTGAAGGCTAGAGACAAAAATAGCTGCAGGGGGTTGTTAACACACTCACTCACCAGACGGCAATATTCTAAAGCTTTGTTTGGACGTGTACCGAACACTGATCCCTTATTTTACAGTAATAAAGACATTCAAACTATATATATATCGGAATTCAGAGATTAGATAAAGTTAGCACGATGACATACAAGCCACTTAACTCCAACTTACATAACTTCCACTTCAATGGGTTTCAAACCTTCACTACTACTCAAAAATCGAATTCCATAATGCCGTTATTCTTTGGCACTCGTTTGTGTGTGTGTGTGTGTGTGTGTGAGTTCACACAAGCGGAGCATTGTTTACCTTTAGAATATCTTGTGATTTAACCCGGCCAATCCCTGTGTTAACCACTATACATGATGTTCCCACCCAACAACCGCTATCTTGACTTATTTTAGTGGTTTTTATGAGGTCATTCGACTCTCCTTAATATATAGCATATTAAACTTATCGACAAAATTAAAGGAAATTTCACCTTTTAGCATTTGTATTCAGACAATAATTCTGAAATATATTTGATACACAGTCACCTTTATTGAAAACACACGAGATAACCAAGTATGAACTCCTTTGTGTCTTCCACTTAATCAAGTTTTGTCTATGAGTATTTTTAATATGTAGTTTTATAATAAACGAAAACTATATCACATTGCTCTACTCTATATCAAAACGCGAATTAGAACAAAAATACGGGTTTGTCCTACATAGGTTTTCGCAATAGTGGAGCTATCCGGATGAAAGTTTTACCAGGATATAGAGTTAGGTCAGGAAGGAGTGGCGGTTATCATAGTTTACACCTCCCGGATGATGTTACATTAGAATACATTCACCCCACCACTGCTAATAATAAACCTATAACTTAACTTAAAACAATATTAGTAGGGTACGACTTCTTTGGAGCAGAATCTAAAGAGAATCTATCATGACAATGAATATTTTAAAACCGCACACTTTGGAATAAAGATGAGAAGGAAAATGATAAAAGTCCAACAAAAGAAATCAATAAATTTACTGACAATGTCTTTCTTTTTAATAATAATCATCAAATATTATATATACAGAACTTACTGCAATGATATAAGTTATTGAATGAGAGGGCTTGGCTCATCAGCGGTGAACAATGATTTCAGTATTATCATCATAATTATATTCCAGGTTTGTACTCTGATGATGACTTAATGTCTTTCTGCCAATTCATCATAGACAGAGTGAAGTATACACATAGCTTACTTATTTGGAATTGTTACAATGTGTGATTGTTCGAAATTATTATAATGGTGTAATTGAATATTTGCAGGCTCAGTGGTAAATCCATATACAGTAGAACCTCCCTTTAGCGGACACCTCTCCACAAAGGACAGTTTTCATTTGCAAAATTATCATTTTTACTATTTATAAACTCTCTGGTAAGATGATACCTCTCCCTAAAGGATACTTTGGCTCTGCAATTAGGTGTTGTCCTTTACAAGGAGGTTCTACTTTATAAAATAATTTTCTTTCCTCGGATTTATTCAGACCAATCTATTTGAGCTTGATTGACTTAATAATTTTACTTGTATATAAATTTAATTATTACTATTAAATGTGATTAGCTTTTACTTTTTATTATTTTCATTTGAAGACTCTCTGTTTAAGGCTCTATGTCTTTATAAATGCTTTTTCTTTGTTTGTGTGTGCGCGCAACTAAAAGTTGCGATGGCTTGCGCCATCTGTCAGAATAAATATCAACTATTCGTTGATTTTTAATTATTCCAGAATTGGCCAAAAACCTTTTCTTGAAGTTAACCATGTACGCGTTTCGGATTGTTGGCCCTCGTCAGCGTGGTGCAAGCTGTGTGTAATTAAATCCATTAATATGTAGACAGAGTAAAGTAGACATTATTTGGACTATGTGTGATTGGTAGAAAGTACCGTGTAATTAAAGCCATTAATGTAGACAGAGTAGATGTAAATAATTCCCCAATATCCCCCATTTACTGACACGTGGGTTCATAATTTAACACGAATTGTTCCTTATTAGTCACGCCAACTCGCTCCTTGTTGGGTTTTTTATTTCCTTCTGTGAGTTCCCCCTTTTTTTAGTTTTTGACTACCGACTGTCTCCACATGTTTTTCTGTTACGGATTAATTGGTAGGCTATATGAGCAACAACATTTTTTTTGTGTGTCTTGGATGATTGTTACTTTAGTTTCTTTCTTAGAATTGACTGTGTAATACTGTGTTAATTAATAAAGTCCAGAAATTTGGTATTTATGTAAATACAGTTAAACCTGTCTATAGCGCCCCCTCTTGGGACTTCCCAAAATAGGGTGCTATAGACAGGTCACTTTTAATGTAAATAACATCGTACTACGTATTTAAAATCGGGCGCTGTAGAGAGGGAGGCGCTATAGACAGGTTTAACTGTATGTTGTATATACTCTACAGGAGTGTTAGGTTTGAATTGGGTTAGGTATAGATTTCCCAAAGTTGCAATTAAACAAACTATGTAAAACGACATTTAAAAATACCCCGCATGTGTTTCTTTTAAGAAACTTAAACGAAACTTAAACTTAAAAGAAACACATGCGGGATATTTTCAAATGTCGTTTTACAATCATAGGCCGCATTATATTGTATAAAAATCATTAAACAAACTTTAATATGTACAATTGGTGTATGGGT
This sequence comes from Cordylochernes scorpioides, assembly GCA_030710605.1. Taxonomy (NCBI): domain Eukaryota; kingdom Metazoa; phylum Arthropoda; class Arachnida; order Pseudoscorpiones; family Chernetidae; genus Cordylochernes; species Cordylochernes scorpioides. The sequence continues at coordinate 49,394,874 of CP092877.1, forward strand.
TAACTCGGTTTGTCTCTAGTTTTATATAATTTTTGTGTAAACTAATAATGATAATCTCTTTATATCTATCCATGAAAGCACAAAATATCAGTGAAGTGAATAATAGAATGCAAGCATGTTAGCTCAAACATTTTCCTCTGTTGCGTGTTATAGCTGAAACTATAGATAATTTTATGAATGAGGCACAATAATTTATATTCTTCAGATCTCAAATGGAATAAAATTTCAGAAAAACAACGTTTAGTTGATATTTATTCCGATAGATGGCGCTAGCCATTAAACACGTAAATATATTCTTTTTGTTTTTATCAGATATATATTTTTTATATCGCATTGAATAAAGGTTGTAAATAACTGTTCTATCGAGAGCAGAATATAACTATATTATCAATAGCAACAAAAGCTTTATTAAGACCTTTCAGCCTTATACAGATTCTCCAAGCAGAAATGTAGGGTGCATGCAGGAATAACAGTAATAGTACCGGTAATCAGCAATGTTATGTTTTAAAATCTAATCACATTTAATGGTAATAATGAAATTTATCGTAAAGATAGAGGCTGCCTGGCCGGCATTCATATTTCTATGAAAAATAGACATTTCGGCCAGTTAGAGTTTTTTATTTTTCTCAATGTTTCGACAAAAATATTTTGTCTTCGTCAAGAGAAGTAAATAAAAATAAAGTATTTGGCAAGGCGATAAAAATTGTTCTGAGGTTTGCAAGGGCATTCTCACGTGATTTTTCGAATTTAGTACAGCATCTAAAGCACGAGTCAAAAACAAATATTAAACTCGTCAAAGACTATGATCTTGGAAATAAATAAATAACGAAAAAATGAAATTTATATACAGGAAAACTTAATTAAGATCACAATTAATCACAAGCTAATAAATATAATAGTCTGGGTAAATTGGAGGAAGAGAAATTTCTTATAACTCTCTATATTATATCAACTACCCACACACAAATATATAATTATATACAAAGGAACACCATTCCTTGTTCAAAGAGAGACTAAAATATGGCTTTAAAGATATTTTTTCCACATTGATAACTCTCTATTTCCATCTCAAGACAAGATTGGCTGGTCAAGACGGTCACGTGACCTCATTGATCAGGGTTGTCGCATCTAATATTGCCGAAATCATTGAAATTTCACAAGAAAACTGTCAGACATCTTGTTTTCTACGCGGTGTGACGTTAAAATATTGTCTTTTTATACCGAATGATTTTGGCCGTTTGGCTTTTAAAGGCTCCCATTGTGTTTGAAATACCTATATTTTATTGGTATATTTAGGTTTAGATATAAATATTTTGATAAACTATATAGCATCTTTATTATATTTATAGTAAAATTTTTCTGTGAAAAATAGACACGTCGGCCAGTTAGAGTTTTTTTTTTATTTTCTCAACGTTTCGACAAAAATATTTTTTCTTCGTCAGGTGAAGTAAATAAAAATAAAGCATTAGACAAAGCTAAAAAAAAAAAGAACAATTTTAACGCCTTGCCAAATGTTTTATCTTTATTTACTTCTCCTGACGAGGACAACATATTTTTGTCGAAACGTTGAGAAAATAAAAAACTCAACTGGCCGAAGTGTCTATTTTTTTTACAGATATATGAATGTCGGTTAGGCAACCTCTATCTTCAGGATATAGTTAAATTTGTATAAAAATTGAATAAGTATTATTTTTATATTTCAATATATTTAATACAGGCTCTCTTGATGTTTCTTTTAGTGAGTTATTGTTACAGTTTGTAAAATATTACAATAGCTCTCTCTCTATCTCTTATAGTTTTTCTGATAAAGATAATTTATAGAAAGCAACAATATCAAAAAGCTTTATTAAGACCTTTTAGTCTTATACAGATTCTCTGAGTAGAAGAGGTTATATACAGGAATAACAGTAATAGTAACAATAATCAACAATGTTATTTACAATGTATCAAATATGGGGGAAAGGAAGAAAGGGCTTGGCATAAACTTATATACAAGAACAATAAGCGGTATGGTTGATTAAATTGGCGAAACCACTGGGAGGTTTCACCACTTATGAGCCAAGCCCTCCCAATATTTTTTCATCACAGTAAGGACGGTAGAAGTTTGATTTATTTGTAAAAAGAAACATTCGCGTTTTGGTGTTTTTATTTGTAATAGTTACTAGAACTGACAGAAACTTAGATTAGTACAAATGAATATATACAACAATGTATTATACATTAAAATCATAGTTTACTATTATAATTATTCTATATTTCCAAACCATATATAATGTAAATATATAATATATAATTTGTAAAATAGAAAGAAGTCTTGAGGATTTCTACTGATGAATAAGACACTTCCCAAGTTGCTCATGAGAAAACATTTTTACTGCTCAAATTAAAATATAAAGATATTTAAACTATTTTTTATAAACTGTTTTCAATCATATTCGCTATGTGTTTCTATATAAATAAAAGGGGGAGGAGTGCCTGGCTCTTCAGTGGAGAACACTAGACAGAATGAAGAATTAAACACTGAGCAATTGGCAGTAGCACCCACCCATCCACTACCTTTATAAATAGCGCTTATCAAACCCTCGTTTATTTTTATCTCACCTTCGTGGCCTCCTTTGAATTTTTTACCTCCTCTTTTTACAACATGCGCTGCCATGGTCAAATTCTTTTATATATATACTCATTGAGTAAATATATATACACTCATTGAAAAAAACTTAAGGATGTGGAAAGTCTTTGATGTCGTCTTTTTTTTTTTTTTTTCAGGAGACAGTCATTTTTGTTCACACTTGGTTATATCGTGTCTTCAATAAAGGTCACTGTGTATCAAATATCTTTCAGAGTTATTCTCTGAATTACAATATACATGCTAAAAGGTACGACTTCCGTAAGTTTTGTCCATGAGTGTATCTTCCCATTTAAATATAGTAGAACCCCTATATGTGAGAGACCGCTATAAAGACAGATATTTCGATTAACTACTGGAGGTAATTGATATTTTGTTTAGATCAGGACTAGTTCTATATATAATCACACAAAGTGGTGTCGCTCAGGGATGCAATTATGCTTATGTTGTTAGCAATAGTTTGTTTGTCTTAGCACTCTCCACGTTACACGTTTTACTGTCCGGCTTGGAGGATGGGAGAGTAATTCTGCGCCAGGTGATTGCTTATGAAAACAATTCTCCATGTGTCTTATTGACAAAAGTAGTGAAAGGCGGGACTAAAAATATTGGCTTTTCACAAATTCTGGAGAACAGCACAATCGAAAGCGTAACACAGAGAAGAACGACCCAACTTAAGAGAAAAAGGATGATGTTATTCTCAACTTTCTGTAGATACATATTATGTTACTTCTGTTTACCCATCTAGAAGAATCCTGTATAGGACGAGTCTCCCTAATAAAGGCCTTTTGTTGTTGTTTGGCTTAGCCTGGGGCAATGTTAGCCATACCCTCATTTGTCCAAAGGATTGTCTAGAAAGAAATAACTTTAGGAATACCTCGAAGGTTAGTTAGCTTGGTTTATGCCTCTAGCACACTTCATCACAACTGTAATGAAATATCTATCAAGTCATCAAATCCTCCAAAATCGATCAATCACATTTCCAATCAATGGCATCGGCCAACTTATCCAAGCGCTAATAAATCGATATTACTTACTTAGCTTCCACTTTCCCAAATGATTCCTCTTTACTCTCTCTCTCTCCCGTACACGTTGGTTCGGTGGTACATATTGGATACAATAGAAACGTTACAAAGGAGATTGGCATGGCCGTTGCGTAAGAATGCCACACAGATATTCGTAAAACATTCTCCCTCACATTTTGTAAAGCAATCTATTTTTTGGTCATTGAGGTACAGCTTGCATCACACTGAAAAAGGCCAACAGCTCGAAACGTGTACGTGGTTAGCTTTTCTTGATTAAAGAAGGGTTATTTGGCCAATTCTGGAATAATTTAAAAAATCAACGAATAGTTGATGTTTATTCCGATAGTGCAAGCCATCAGCAACTTTCAGTGGCACGATAAGAAGATGCCCTTTTTTTTTCTTAATCCTATTTCAATTAGGATGTTTGCTTGACTCTTGGTATAGATAATCGGCCAAAAAAGGTATGGTCTTTTATACATCTCGCTAGTGGCTCAACCAAGTACACCGAAGGTAAAACTACTAGTGGAACACCCCAGGATTCAGCTAGCTACCAAGAAAAGCTGTGGAAGAGTGACAATTGACAATTAAAAATGGTTTATTGACATCTAGTCAACGGTCAAGAGAGAGTTTACAGAGTTTAAGATAGGAGAAAAATGTATACACCAGACGAGGCCTTCTCCGAAGGGACGTTTGGATCCTATCAGGAGCTTAGAATCGTCTTGAGTTCAGACAGGCCTTTGCGAGTTATGGAATCCATGTCCCCAGCCTGCTCGATGACTGTGTTGAGGAACTTGACAAGAATAATCTTGTGTTTAGGTAAGGTATCCGCGCGGAAACTCTCCCTAATATGGGGGTAAAGGATCGCCCGCGCGACATCATTAATGGTCGTCCCTCGGTTATATAGGGGCCTAAGGATAGTTTCATCGTTCAGTGTTTAAGAGTGGCAGCAGGAAACCACGCGGGAACCACAGATCAGGTCAGGAACTCCGTCAGGTCAGGAACAGGAGAAGGCAGAGTGTTATGGATGTTTACCAAAGAGGTTTTGTTCATTCACACACCAAATGAAGAGGTTTAATCGAAACCGTGAGATTGAAGTCAACAGTTACTGTTTATAAATAGTAAATATTTAATGCTAGAGAGACTTCACAAATAAAATTAAATTGAACAAAATATAAGCAGATACTTTTACTGCATTTATTCACTTGGGTCTCTAAAATTATTCTTCTAATCTTAATCATCTTTTCTCTATTTGGATTATTTGTTTAGCTCAGATTACATCTTTTTAAACTTTTAAATCGCTTCTTTGCGTTATATAATGGCCCCGATTCTTTCTCCAGTCCAACCCCATTATAGAAAGTATTTTCATCGAAGAGACCGAAAAAGTGTTCGTTATAGAAAATTTTCACTCTCACAGTAAACCTCCCATGAATGACCATCTCCCTAAGCGACCTATTAATGAATCAAAAATAAAGATTTGGTCTATCCAAACATTCGATGGAAGACAATTTCCAGGAGAGGCCAGGGAGTGTCAATTTTTATTAGACGACCTCTTACGGGAGGTTCTAACCTATACATATAGTGTGCTATAATAAGTGAATATTATAACGTGGTGTTTTGCGTACTGTACCAATCAGAAGCGAGCAGCCATTTGTATCTTCCATCACCGTCGAAGACAATGTTACCGACCTTTATTGATTTCTCCACCCGGCAAGCTCCTATTTCGTCCCGGAGCTCAGTTTGTTAGAAAACAAAAAAAAAAGAGAGTCTCGAGGACTAAACCAACTATTGCCATGAAATTTCAGCCTGAGGCAAATCAAATCATTGAAGAGCCATAAAATTGCATTTTATTGAAACTCTTCCTTTCTCTTAAAAAAAGTTTTTTTTTCTTCTTCCTGTAGTACCTTTGTAAGATTATTTATTTAAGCTTTGACGGCTTTCTACGCGCCATTTCTAACCATTACGTCGAATTTTCTAATATCCTAAAATTCTAATTTCCTTTTTTTCAATTAAATTTAGAATAGTTTTTTTATTATTGTTAGTTTCAATCTAATGGATTTACACTACTCACCCTCCCTTGATTCTGTGTTTTTCCAACAATGTGATATTCTATTATAATGTACAACAACTCAATCCCATTTTATATATTCCCATATTGGATAAATGATTCAGCTTCGCCTGGATTTGAGATACAAAGGGACTATGCAAATTATCCCGTTATCGGACTAATATGCAAATTTCGAGGTCAGACTCTGAGAGTAACTCTTTGCGAACCTAATCTTATATAGTTGATCGAAATTGGTCAATTATTGTGGAAGCGTATGCGGAAGGAGCAAACAAACACGCACGCACATGGATTCACCGATTTCAACTCATTCATCTAGAGCTGTTTCATTTATAGCTTTTTTTTTATTGCATTCAGGGGAAATGCTCTTCAAACAAGATTAGAATTTCGGTTTGATATCTTCACATTTAAATCTCCGTGTACTAAAGGGGGTAAGTTCCAAAGAACATTTGTTGGTTGGAAGTATATTCAGAAAAACACAGCCACATCAACCAATGATTTATTCAACTCCCAACGTTTCAGTGGCCTGCTGTCACCCTCCTCAGGGGAATGATTGTTTTGAATCCTAGTTCATGTTGATGTGACTATATTTTTTCTGAAAGGGGATAAGGTTTTAGATACCCAATATATATGAATATTAAAGTTTGTTTTAAAGCTACTATTATACAAATATGTTTTTGTTCTTCTTCTTCTTCTTTCTTATCTCCACCCAAATCACACTAAGGCATCAAGCTTGTAAAGCTTGAGACTTTTGTTGGTGTCTGCCGGTGAAGAGTAGAGCTCATCAATGGATGAGTCAATACGTTTTTGTTCTTACAATACTTAACTGCAGTGAGCAAAAGGATGGACTTGCAATAGTTAACCATTGGCAAAACCTCATAGCACTTTAACTAGCTTCATCTACCAGATTTCTCTACTATTGTATAGGTATGTTATATATCCGGCAATTTAGATAGCTCTATAGATAAAACCAGGTTCCTGGAGCGCTGAACGCTAACTGTGCCCGGGACAATTTAGATTATGAAGAGAGAGTTCGATGAAATTTTTAAAACGTAATCATTGAAATTATGATAAAATCTACCTCTCTGTTAAATGGAGCTGAGTTATAAATAATTAGGATAGTGTCCACCTCACTTATAATCCATTCCCTCCTGATACTCCTGTTGAAAGACTGACAAGTCCGAAAGCTTGAAAATAAAAAGTTGAGCAAGAAACTTAGCCCTGGAAGCTTTTTTTATTTAATAATACCCTCCCATTATAGCTTTTTCTAATTAGCAGTAAGGGCTGAAGAGTAAAATATTTTTGAAAACACTTTTAAAAGTAACGTTAAGCTTTGTCTCACAATTTTCATTGATAAAGGGCACTTTATAAGAATGTTGTATTCTAAATTTACTCTTTTGTTGGAAGTGCCGGAAGTGACCTAACCCAGCAGCAATATTCAGGAGTTACGCCATCCTTGAATTTATGGGACCAACTTTCGTGATGGTGGTTAACGACTTGACGGCTAGCAAAGATTTTTTTTTCTCTAGCTTCTTTAGAAAGTCCTGGTTTACAGCGACGTTTTAATAAGATGTTTGCACTACCTTTTGAATCTTGTCAAATAACATTGCGCTAGAAACCGTTTTTAAATGTTTGAATAAAAACTTTGTATATACACTCATAGACAAAACTAAAGGAAGTTGTACCTTTTATATATCGGGATTCAAACAATAACTCTGAAAGATATTTGATACATGGGGACCTTTATTGAAGACACGAGATAACCAAGTGTGAGAAAGAACAAAATTACCTTTGTCTCCTTCAAAAAAAAAAAAAAAACGACCGCATCAAAGACTTTTCACATCCTTAAGTTTTGTCAATGAGTGTATAAATTTCACTGATGACACAATTAAATACTTTAATGTATTACCCTATTATATCAAAATAAGCCCCTCCCTTGAAAACCCTATTCCACCAAAAAAAAAAGGTCTCTTTCCAGAAGGTGGTCTCTCTTTGGAGGTTGGATTAGATTAAGTCAATTCATTTTTTTTAATTGTTGCTTCTCAGATGGATCGTTCTAATGGGAGGTTTTACTTGTGTAATATTGGGTGATTATAAATTTAATTACTTTGTAGCAGGGTAGTATTAGTCTTATATGACATTTTTACTTTCTAAAAACAAAACTGTTCTAGTGCTAAAAATACATTCGTTATATTTATTAGTGTCATTTTAATAAATATACAAAGAGAGAGATACTCTATAAACTACCTAAAATTTATAAATAATATATATGGTAATATTAAAGAAAAAAAAAAAGATATCTATTTTTTCAGCAGTATTTTCCTCAAAGAAATTTATCAAAAGTCAAAGAATGAATATATGGAAAAATATTTGCTATTTTCTCTTTCCGTATTCCTTTTTTTTTTTCCTCACAGAGTTTTTCTTTGTCTTCCAATTCTCTCCGCGGCGTGGCGCTGTCAATTAGGCGACCAAAAGATGAATGATGGTCTCGTCTGCTGACCGCATAATGAAATCTAATTTATGAGCAGATGATAGTATCACTAGTTCGTTTGGATCGAAACATTCTCCATTTATATCTCTCCATGCTTCATTTATTACATATTTCTTTTTGTTATCTCTCTCTCTCTCTGTGCGTGTGTGTGTGTGTGTTTTTTTTTTTTTTTAATTTTAAAATTAATATTTATATACAAAATACGTTATTATAGTTTGCTTTTTTAAAATATAGTCTAATCTGTGCAAAGTAAACAAATAGGATTTTAACAAATTATATATACAGTTGAAATTGGATAATTCGAAAGTCCAAGAGACAAAAAAAAATCGAATTAAAAACGTTTTGAATAAAAGGCTTAAAAGTATAGGGACCAAGATAAATATTCGAATTAAAGACGTTATAATGTCTTTATATTACATTTTTTTGATGATTTGATATGAAAATAAACATTTTAGTGTAAAAAAAATCATAAAATTTATTCGCTAGATGACACTTTAACATTTAAGGTGTTGCTTATGTGATAAAATATCGACTGGTTTCTGAGGTTGAGCAAAGTAATAAGAGACGGAATGACAAAATTATGGCAATATGCAAATAGAGATGGCTATATGCCATCTATTAGAATATGCAACTTTTTAAATCAATGCTTAGTTTATATATTGTAACAGTATATTTTTTTTATCGTTTCACTTTTCTATATATTGTCATTCTACTTTTCAGGTTGCTTCGCTGTTTTTTATATGGCGCGTTTTGTATTCTTGTTTTGGATCCTAAAAAAATTGCCCTGTCATCTTGATGCGTTTCTTTCCTTCTTATTTTTCTACGTGATTCTAGTTATTCCGATAGATGGTGCTGGTTATCTTTGAATGTCAATTTGCATAGTTAAGAGATGTCTTCATAAGTATATTTAGCTGTATGAGTTCAGTTCCAGCTTTCTACCCACCACCATTATTGAACACAAAACTACATTTATATCTCATGGGATTAGTAAAAAATACTATTATGGTGTAAAAATACTTTAAAATATTCTATTCACAGAAATATTTGTAGATAAAAATAAGCTAAAATAGTTTATTTAACGGAACAGTAAACTTTTCAAAATTCTATTTATATAGAAATTCAGAAGTACAATCCTTGTAGTTTTTACCAAACGCTATAAAAAGTTGCCATAATAGGAGGGATTTCTTAAAGTAAAGAAAAAAAAAAAAAGTCACAGTTTGGAGTTGTCATTAACTTTTTTTTTATTTCTTCGAAAGAAAGCGCAGCTTTTAAAAAGTTCCCCACAAGATCAAATTTCTTAAAGGATATCTTTATATTCTCTGTCTACTGATGACATAAACCTTTTTTTTATGATGGTCCATCATTTTTTAAAAACTTTTTATAACACGTTTTTTTTTATTGTTGAAAGAAAGTTCGAACATATGTGAAAAGTCATTAATAGAGTGAATGAAGGCATTTGTACAAATAGATTGGTGTGTCGCTTTTTTTAATGGGAAATTTACTTTCGTATCTTAATATAACAACCTTTTTTGTTAAAGGAAATCACATTTGTAGGTTTATTGTTTGAATGGAATCTAAAAAAAAAGTAATAAAATCTTTTTGTAGAATGACATTTGATAATTATCCCGCATGTGTTTCTTTTGAACGAAAAATCGAAATTTATTTTAAGGAGAAATAACGATTATTTCTAACCTTAGGGATGAAGTATGAAAAGATCAATTGTAAAGAGTAATGATAAACGGAAGAATAAAAGTGTCCAGGGATGGGAAATCCTTAAAATAAATTTCGATTTTTCGTTCAAAAGAAACACATGCGGGATAATTTTCAAATGTCGTTCTACAATCATAAGCCGCATTATATTGTATTATAAATAAAATATTTTTTTCTGACGTCTCTTGCCAATCTACTGCCATTCCTTTTCAAGGAAAATATGTCTGTACTAGAACATCAACCCATCGTGCCAAAAGTTACTTTTTATGGGCTACACACAAAGATAAAAAGTACTAAGGCCTAAAATAAATGTAACTTCACATACAGAAACGCGTATACTCAAAAGTAGAACAAAAATAAAAAGGAAGGGCGTCAATAAAAACGCACGCAATTAGTTATAACAAAACCAGTACTTATATTTTATTGCAGCGTTGATAATGAGCGGACAGGGGTTACACAGGTATGTGAGATCACCAGATACGAACTAAGCACACAGAGAACGCTTTAAGCGTCTCCACATAACTCTTGAAAGAAACCTCATAATACCTATAAACTTACTTTATATACAAACATGGCCATATTTTTCCAATCAGAAAGCGTGAGAATACAGTTCACTAAAAACATTCTTTCCACAAAATTGATTAGCTGAAACTGCTTATGTTTGTCAAATCTCTGGTTCCAAAATAACTTTACTAAGTGCCACTCAAAAGGAACAACCTAGCTTATGATATTTACAACAATGAATGTGAAGTTTATTCACATATTAAAACAAAGTGTCCAATGCGGGATTATATCTCGGTTCATGGCTGTCGGGAATCGAGGGTTTTACCCACTCGTTCACCGACCTCTCTGTTTGTCAATTAATTTGCAGTCGTATATACGATATAATTTTTTTTTAAATAAAAATGAAACTTAAAAAAAAGTATCCATATAGTAAAATGAATCGATCCTTACGCTGCTAAAATGCACCTTTACTGAATATGGTGCTCAAGGGTTGGAACTCCCTTTAATACAAAGATTTTAAAATTTCTTATAACAATCGATATGATTCATAAAATAACTCTGAAAAAAGTTTATAAAATTACAAAAAGAAAGACAAAAATTACAGTAATTTTAGTATCAGCAACAACAACAAAAAAGAAATTCCTATAGATTCAAACCCATTGTCTCATATGTAAAGGTTTATGAGTAATATCGAAATGTAACACTTCTTAGGGCATTTGTAATCACACAACGGCACTTAGCCAGGAATAGATTCGAATTACACGTGTGCTTCTAGGAATGGCGGCGTCTAAAATAGGTTTTACGATCAGGGGTATTGTAGTGGGCGACAAACAGTTCCTTTTATACCTCTGTTTATAACGTTAGTTAATTAGGTATTCCAAATCTCTCTTGGTAGCGATGTCATTGTGTCGAACTTGGCTTGAAGGCTGCAGACACTGTAACACAGGTATACACATGTTGAATCCTTCCGATTTTGCACTATAATAGAACACTTCACAATATTTCGTGTCATCCATGCTCAGGGACCATGCTATTCTTCTCTGTATCGTTCCTATTGTAGTAGTTGTACCACCGAACAAGTATCACAGAGGCCATACTATTCTTCTCTGTATCGTTCCAATTGTAGTAGTTGTACCGCCGAACAAGTATCACAGAGGCCATACTATTCTTCTCTGTATCGTTCCAATTGTAGTAGTTGTACCGACGAACAAGTATCACAGAGCCCATGCTAATCTTCTCTGTATCGCTCCTATTGTAGTAGTTGTACCTCCGAACAAGCGTGTACTTGCACTTAAATGGCACAAGAAACATGTTTGAATACTTGTACTCACTGTGTAAGAATTGGAGGGTCATATTAGAAGGTGTAAATATAAATATTTATTTGTAAAAGGTGCAGTGCTTTAATGTAGTTTTCGTACCTGAGTTCCTATTAAATCTATTTTAGTCTACAAATAGCTGAATTATAATAACATTTAAAGGAATACGTTTTATATATGTTATTTCAAAAAATAATATGCCCAGAGCAGCAGCTTTATACACTCAAGATAGAAGACATTGCGACTGCTGTGATAGAGATGTATGGAGACATGTGAGTCTCTTTATTGGACATGACAACACTAACAACAATAAAATAATAATATATATTAGTATTTGATGTTGTAAAAAATGAGGATATTTATAAGTTAATTAAAGGATGCTGTGTTGTATAGTAGGTATAAACAACAGAATAATGTATTAAGGATTAAAAACTCAACAACACTAATCTCACAGAAAGATCACTTAGCCCAACTAGCTGGGAATAAGGTAAACAAACAACATAATTGAAAATTCATAGAATAAACCAAAATTCCAAGCAATACTGCAATTCTATAAAGTTCACTGAACCGAACTTACTAAGTTATAAAAACAGAAATTACAGAATAAACTACGATGCTCGACAACACTGCCATCACAGAAGATCACTGAACCGGACCTTGCTGTGAATAAGCTAAACAGAGTAGAAAATTCATACAATAAATCTCAGTGCTCAGCAACACTGCCATCCTAGAAAAATCACTGACCCATACATGTTGGAAAAAAACCAAGGTAAACAAATAACAGAGCAGAAAGATTCGCAGAATAAATCACAATGCCCAGCAACACTGCCGTTCTAGAAGATCACTGAACCGAGGGCGCTGCACCTGGCCTTGAAGCAGACGCTTTTATCGATCACCCCCTCCCTCTATTTGTCGTCTGGAATTCCTTTCCCCTTTGATTTACATAATTCTTGCAAGTTAGCTTCCCTATGAAATATACATTGGCAAATCTAGCCAAAAACCTTCCATTTTTTATATTTTCTGGTTGGGATATATCTCGAGAATCAAATTCTTTTTAAGATAAACGGATCAACGAGCTGAGAATTTTGAGTCAATATTGGCCTAGCGGAAACTTTTATTCTTATAAATTCGCTTTTCCCTTTTCTTAATCTTACGTAAGGTGTTGCTTGGTATGTTTCTGGTGTTTTGTAGAACTTTCAACTTTACAAATAAGTTTTCACGGTAATTCTTCGCCAAGGTGTTACATAGCTGAGTGTAAGTATGGCGCTTTGTATCGGAATTTCGTAACCGGCGTAACGGCTAGTTTGTTTGTTTTTGTCTATCGAGCAGTTCTTAGTGTGTCAGAATGTTGAGGAAATAGTTAGGGCATTGTAAAAATCTCCTTATAGGTATCATTAGAAAACTATAGATACAACATGTCTATTTTTTATTATTTTATTATTACAGAAGCACGGAGTCTATTAAACTATTGTGCTATATTAGAATTATTTACATATATCTTTTATTATTTACACGATGAATTAGTAGTGATTTATAAATCTGTGTACAAATTGCCCTAAACTTTCCAAAGTGTTCATAAGATTGAGTATATACAGAAAGATGATTTGGCATTGTGTCAAAGTAAGCAAGTACAATTTGGTTAGTCAGAGGGCAAGACAACAAAAGATGCTCTGGTGTTTCAACATCTAGACAGCATTCACATGTTGGAAAAAAAAGTATTTGATATATAATTATACTTTATAATCTTATTGTGGAGAGAGGCTATATACAAGGCTATGATAATCATAGTGAGTATGGGTTTACGACTTCCTCTATTGTAAGTATGCCACATGTCTACACATGTGAAAGACAGTTGAACTTCACATTTACTAGGTGAAAGAACCTCGTTTGGTTACTTGGTGGCATTCATGGTGTGGTTGGGGTTTTTTTTTTGTGTGTAAGATTCGGAGATTATTGAAGAACTATACTATTTAAAACTAACTGTTCTAATACGGGTTTTGTACCCCCCGGTCCTGGAGAATAACGCTGAAACCTAATTTTTTACTCCACTTCAATATAATTTTTTCCCATTCAATTAGATGACGTGACCTCTTTATCAAAACGAGAGACAACAGGTATATTCTCACGAAAGAAGTAATTCTATTTTTTCATCATTTTTTTTCACTTTCAAATCTGAACGAACGTTTCTTTTCCATTTTATGAAATTATATTTATAAAAAAGAGAGTGCATGCATACACAAGAACATTTACAGAAGAAGATGAAAGAGCAATGTTAGACATATACAAATTAAAATATAAGAAAGTCTTAGTTTTGCCAACATACACAGGAGTAAAGAATTTCCAGTAAAAGAAAGAAGTCGATGGTTGGAAGTATTATTGATGGAACAATGGAAGATTTGGATCAATCTCAATATGGAGATGAGAAAGGGGTTACAGGGGAAGACAGACTCTCCTTTAAAAAGATTGGATGATTTGTCACAGGAAGAATTTGGAAAGAAGCAGATGCCAAAATGGAATATAAAAGGGGAGATTTGGGGTCCAACAATGGACTTATATACGATTGTTAAGAAGAAACATACAAATAGCGACATAAATTTACAGTAATTTTGAAATTGTCAATTTAAGAGCAACCACCACATAATGTCATTAATCACAATGTTGTAACTACTGACGATGAAAAACAGCTGTAGAGGGAATGCAAAGGATTAAGTAACTTTCATAACATGGGGCAACACAATGCGCAATATAAGAAATAAAACCATTAAGCACACATGTTTCTTTTCTAAATAAAACATTTTTTTTAATATATAGATGGTGCGTTATTGTCTTATAATTAATTTATGTCTAACTGGTCTTGTCCTTATATTTTGCGAAAGAGCATTGCTCGATGCAAATATTTTATGTAATTCTACTCTCTTTAAAGCATATGTCCATAGTTTTCTTAAATACTGTAACTAAGATTCCACTCATCAGTTGTTGTTGTGTGAAGATTCATTAGAAAATGGGTACCGTTGCCACGTTAGTCACCTTGGATCAGAATTTGGTCGAATACACCCATCAGTGTCTCATATATAAGCAGAATGGTCTAATACACTATTAGAGCTCTAGAAAGCGGTGTGGGGGGGATTAAATTGTTGAACCCACTGTGAGGATGATGAGTCAGGCCCTTCCAATATTTTTCAACTTACAGTAAGGACAGTATTTGGAATAATTCGTACACTTAATGGTTTGATTTCGTGTCTAAAAAGATATTACGTTAGGTGAGGAATCGGCCTGATCATCTCCGGAACAGAAGCTGTTCATATATAACAAATGAAAAAAAATTCGCGTCTAAATGTTTTCATGGCGCGTTATTGGCTTATATTAATTTATACCTAACTGGCCTCGTCCTTTTGTTTACGGAAGAGCATTGATAGATGCAAATATTCAAATGTAATTCTACTGTTCTAAAAGCTTATGTCCATAGTTTGCCTAAATACCATTTATAAGATTCCCACTTCAGTGTAGCATATATAAGCAGAATGGTCCAATACAGTATTAGAGCTCTAACGAAGCGGTCTGATAGATTAAATTGGCGAGACCGCTTGAGGGTTCACCACTGATGAGCCAAGTCCTCCCAATACTTTTTCATCGCAGTAAGGCCAGTAAAAAGTTTGATTTATTTGTGAAAAGAAACCTTCGCGTCTTAATGTTTTCATTTGTTATATATATATATATGGTACGTTATTGCTTTGTATATAAACTGTTCATTCATTGTTCAACTCTCAATCAATACACGCTATGTTCCCTTTGAATATATATCGATTGATTGTGTATCGGTTTATTTATTTATTGGAGAGAGAGCTTTATTCACCTACGTTTGGTTATTGTGTGCCTCAAATCTCTATTCAACTTGGATGCTTTTTATCATGACGGATGTCATTCTTTCATTCTATTGGCAACCAAATCTAGCAGCGGATTGGAATAATTGAATGCTCGTTTTGTGATTTCCTATTGGGAAAATAATAATAGGAAGATGTGTTCGATTATTATTTTACTAATTATTGAAAATATACTCCTAGTTCTGTGTCTGATGGATGAAGGCTTGTACTGTAAGTACACCGCATATCTGCACTTGTAGTACTGGTGGGTAGCATGTAGTACCAGGTCATGATAACGATGATTGTTTTTTTATATTGTAGGTGGTGGTGGTGTCTTGTCCATTCAGGGTCCTGGTAGCATATTTCCCACTGGTTCCCCGGAATGCAGGCCCCAGCGCGTCGGTTCCCTCCGGACTCAGTAGTATGGATCGGCAATTTCTGATTTTTTTGCTCCGTGGAATGGGGGGGCATTGCCCCGTTAGTCAGCTACATTTCAGAGTTCCCTGTTCACGGTTACCGTAGCGGCTCGGGGTTCATGACACCGTAATACAGGACAGTCCCTTACTTGTGCTGCTTCTCCCGCCCGCCACGTAGAGGAGGACTTCTGGGCAGATATATTATAGGTATATCACATATATAAGAAAGAACTACATTTAAGCACGCAAGTTTCTTTTAAACATAAAAACACACTTCTACTGTCCTTACTGCCGTGAAAAATATACTGGGTGGGCTTGGCTCATCAGTGGTGAACCCTCCCAGCGGTTTCGCCAATTTAATCTAACAGACCGCTTTTTAGAGCTCTAAAATACTGTATTGGTCTATTCTGCTTATATACGCTGCAATGAAGGGTGTAATCTTAGAAATGTATTCAACTAAACTATGGACATAATGTTTTAGGACAGTAGAATTTTACATATAATTACACTAGAAATACATAGAATTTTACACTAGACCATGATAATCATGACGATTAGATATATTGTAACAGGTTTGTACTGTAAGTATTCAAAATGGAAATATATGAACAGTTATCTAGCTATATTCCATCAGAGCAATACAAGTTTAAAGACAACTAGATGATAAAAGACAGATATATACGAGGTGTGTTCAAAAAGTATCGCGACTTTTGAATTTTCGCGGGTTACATATATTCGAATTTCGATCTTTTTGTGGCTTTATGTTGGTACTCATCTCTCTCACTTATGCCGACAAGCTCGGCCATTTTGAATGTTCACTTAATTGTTGACAGCTGCTTTGCTTGCAGGTGTTTTGGATCGTCTTCGATTTTTACCTATTAAAAAAAAATGGATCAAAGAACGTGTATCAAATTTTGTGTGAAAAACGAAATTAAGTGCGCGGATGCATTCCGAATGTTGACTGTGGCATACGGAGAAGCTACCTTGGACCGAAGCAACGTTTATCGGTGGTACAAAATGTTCTCAGAAGGCCGAGAAGATGTGAACGACGAAGAGCGTGCCGGACGCCCGAGCACTTCAACAACAGACGAAAAAATTAATGAAGTGGAGAAAATGATATTGGCCAATCGTCGAATCACCGTTAGAGAAGTTGCTGAGGACCTAAACATATCGAGTGGCTCGTGCCATTCGATTTTTATCAATGATTTGGGCATGAGACGGGTCGCCGCGAAATTCGTACCAAAATTGCTCAATTGCGACCAAAAACAGCATCGCATGAACATTGCTAATGAGATGTTGGACTCTGTCCGCGACGACCCAAATTTGCTCCAGAGGCTCATAACTGGTGACGAAGCGTGGGTTTATGGTTATGACGTGGAAACACCAAAGCTCAATCATCTCAATGGAAGCTGCCGCATGAACCAAGACCGAAAAAAACGCGCCAAGTTCGGTCGAATGTGAAAGTTTTGCTGACAGTTTTCTTCGATTGCAGGGGCGTGGTGCATCATGAGTTCTTGCCACAGGGTAGAACGGTCAATAAGGAATATTACCTGCAAGTTATGTGCAATTTGCGCGAAGCAATCCGCCAGAAACGCCCGGATTTGTGGAAGAACAAAAATTGGCTTTTGCACCACGATAACGCCCCTGCTCACACATCGTTGCTTGTGCGCGACTTTTTGGCCAAAAACAACACACTAATGATGCCGCAGCCACCGTATTCCCCAGATCTGCCCCCCTGTGACTTTTTCTTGTTCCCTAAACTGAAGAGGCCCATGAAAGGACGACGTTACGCTACGCTTGACGAGATAAAGACGGCATCGAAGGAGGAGCTGAAAAAAAATTTTTAAAAATGATTTTTTGAAGTGCTTCGAAGATTGTAAAAGCCGTTGGCACAAGTGTATAATATCTCATGGGGATTACTTTGAAGGGGACAAAATAGGTATTCATGAATAAATAAATAATTTTTGAAAAACACAAAAGTCGCGATACTTTTTGAACACACCTCGTATATATAAGAACAGGACAGGAATCTAGACTAGCATAAATTCAAAACTCGTTCTATTAAAAAGACTTCCTGAATGGATCACCTACTAATATTCTAACTTTTTTTAAGAGCACCCGAATAATAATAGAGCAATCTACGATAAAAAAAAAAAGATGGAAGAAGGAAGTAATTGTTCACCATTATATCCCGAGAGAAATATGAAATCATAAAAAATATTAGATTTAAATTGGTATCTATAGAACGGAATAATGTATGATTGAATATAGCGAGAGGGTCCTCAATAAAAGAATAGAAATAATTACCGGTAAATTCATAGAACGCTGCAGCCATTTCTATCTGCACTTTGTATTTAATAATAATTCATCTATTTAATGCGAGTTATAATTGTGGCGAAATGGAATTGATAAAAATAGAAATTTATAGAGTAGAACGACTCACTGTAAGTTCTCATTGGACTTAGCACAGTCGTTTCTACCTGCAAAAAGTATTTGTTAAACGTTTGTCTATAATATATATAAGAAAATATATGAGAACACACATATCCAAATCTCTTCGAAATAGAAATACTTGAGTAATGTAGAATGTAGCGGTATTGGATAGTATTGGATAAAATTTGAATAGAAAATAAACATCGAAAAATTTCTTTAAAATAATCATTCTGTGAAATCAGTGAGTTAGGCAGCCATTTCTTATTGCAGTATATATTTGATTAGAGACAGATAAGCCATATCGTAGAATATAAGTAAGAGGGAGAGTCATTAATTAAAAAAAAAACGCGTATTTCTCCCGAAATTCTGTAAGAAGGCCATTTCTATATACAGATTATAATAACTGATTAGAATTAATCGATAATAATTATTTTCCCCCTGCTTGCACCATTCGCGAACTCTTCACGCGCGCCAAAAAAGAATAGAATAAAAAAGAAATATATAAAAATCCTAGAGAAATTCTGCCGGTTATATCAGTGAGTACGACAGCCGTTTCAGTCTTTTATGGTTGTGATCAGAATAATAAACTAATCAATGAACAAGTAAAAAGCGAATAGAATTCCACCGGGGTGATATCATTGAAATCTGACACTTTATCTCGATTGATCAGAAGTGGCATATTTTCAAGGATATTTCTTTATTTCAACACACAAAACGCGATATCCCGGCTAGGGATAATTGCGTCGATTTACATTTTTTTAAAAACAGAAACAGTTATAAACATATTATACAAGAAAAAGTAATAAAAAAAAAAAGAAACAATAATATATATTAGGAACCTTTTAGGTTTGAAAGAAAATCACAAATATATTTACAAAAATAGTTAAATCTATGATAATTCTCTCTGCTATATACAAATTGATATAGATCTACAACATTATTTATTGTCTGTTGTCTAGCGCTAAAGAAGAGTGGGCATTCCAGCAGTAGGTGTCTCGGATATATAGATCTGTGGATAATTATTCCGGTTAAACAATCCATCCGACAGCTCTGTCTATATATCGCTACAGGATAAGTTGATTCTAAACGGTTTTCCACGAAGAAAGTAATTGTGAGCCGTTAAAGCCACTGAGCTCTGAAGCCATCTACACGATGATGGATGATTAGACCCTAAACGCTCTATCCTAGAAGAGAATGCGGCAGCCATTTCTGTCTGCAGTGTGGCCGACTGAATAATGAGCTGCGAGAGATAATTACGACACGGAGACAATAGTCAGCCGTGCGTAGAGGTCAACGTCCAGGCGACTGACTGTCTTGGTGACACTTTATGTCTGCCTTCGCTCATCTAACACACCTATACACTCATGGATACAACTTAAGGAAATGGAAAGTCTTTAATGTCGTCGGTCGTCTGTTTTTTTTTTTTTTTTAGGAGACAGAGGCAATTTTGTTCACTTGGTTATCTCGTGTGTCTTCAATAAAGGTCACTGTGTATCAAATATCTTCAGAGTTATTGTCTGAATACCGATATATACTGGTGCTTAAAATGTGCAACTACCATAAGTTTTGTTCATGAATGTATACATTTTTCGATTGAGATGACAGGGGCTGAGTTGTTTAGAGTGGAACATAGCTGAGAATAATACTTCCTTGTTCAAATCTCCACTGCTCTAGTTGAATGTGTTATCTTGGACCTAAGACAAATTAATGAGAGTTCTCATAGAATCGATAATATGTCACATTTTTATATATTTGACTTCTGACTTCTTTCAAATCTGGTCGTCAAAGTAAGATGACAGGGACTACCTTACCTTTTCGTCGCTTCACAAGAGTTGGTATATAGGTACTGAAGAAGTCGTTAAACGAACGTAATAATGCAGTTACTTAGTGAGCTCCATATACACTCATGGACAAAACTTAAGTGGAAAGTCTTTGATGTCACCAGTCGTTTTTTTTAATATTTTATTTTGATGAGACAGAGGAAAATTTTGTTCACACTTGGTTATCTCGTGTGTCTTCAATAAAGGTCACTGTAATATCATATCAGAGTTATTGTCTGAATCCCGATATACATGCTAAAAGGTACAACTTCCTTAAGTTTTATCCATGAGTGTATGTACAATTCCCCCTTGTAGTTCATTTAAACGAACTAGAGAGTGTACAATACGGCATTTATATTTACAAGTAAATGAGAGCGAACACCCTCAAGTCGAACTTTCAAAATTTTAGTTTAACTCTTGGTTTCGAATTCGGAGTGACCACTCAGAATTGATCTGATTGAGGTCGTAAATGTGAATTGGTCGTTAAGAGGAAGGTTTATAGGTGTTGTATTAATATCTTTCTATATTTAAAAATACAGTCAAGCCTACTTTAGGTGTTTTTCGTCCTGATATTTCAAGAATGATAACTTTTCTCCTATCAAATCTACAGCCACGCGCTTGTAAAATAAAAAGGTTGAAAAAATTTAATATTCCTCTCAGGTATGAGATTTTCACTGAAAAATGGAAAAATTCTCTCAAGACAACTTTGATTATATAAATTATCTCAACTTATATATGGCCATTTCCTCAATATTCTGCTTATCCTGTAGATCATCAAATGTTCAGTATAATAATTATTATTTTAATAAGAACATTTTTTTAAAAACACATACAGCCAAAAATCTCCGAGGTCCTGTCATAATTATCACATTGCAAAGCTTGGGGAATATAGTGATCAGGTCATCACTGGTAGAAATAACTTCTTTTGACCGCAAAGACAAGCACTTAATCACATCAGTCCCAAAGTTTGATTGAATTCGGAGATCCCTCATGGTGGACTTTCCTATTAACAGTTCGAATGGCATCTCCCTCAATATTGTCGCCGTCATCATTATCTGTTGATCGTCAACCTCTGAAGTTCCACCTCAATATTCTCAGTAGCTCGGACATGACTTTCGTCAATCGTTGTTATTGTGGTCTCTGATAGATAACTTTTCCATTTATATTTGGCCAAAAGGTCTCAGAGGTCCTGTCATAATTATCCGCCGCGGATCAGTGTCTTTCACCCGGACCAGCGACTGTTGTAGAAAAAAAGTATTATTCCATTTTGTTTGACTATTGACCAGCTGCTATTTTTAGTGATATGACCATTGATGTTAATGTCATTCTTTTTTATTATCTTCCTTACTCTTCTTCCGGGAATTACACTTTCTGATATATCTTGTAGCAGGGGGAGTTCCTTCTTACAATGTACAGTCAGCTGTCTCTTTAAGGTGGCACCATAATTTCTTAAGCTATGTAAATCAGACCATTACTGCAGGATTGTCAGATGGTTCTACCTTGGCCTGGATTATGTCATAGAATATTTCCACAACTCACTTTCTCTCTGCTGGGGAAAGATATAGGTTAATGGGGTATTTTACCCCTGGGTCAATTATTTAATCGGATTTCAAAATTAATTGGGGAATTTTTTTCCCTCTTTTCTTTGTCACAGCACGAGATTGATATAACGTGAATGCGATATTTACAGTGATTAAAGTGCATGTAGCATCACGCAACTCTGATGACGCCACAAATTGGTTTCCTAAAAGTAGCATTGCCAACCTGCAATGACGTCATTGATGATGTCATAAACTGACGTCCACAACCGGGTTTTTACAGTACGTGTGGCGTGAGAATACCTGATGAGGTTATAAATTTATATCCTAAATGCAATAAAACCTAGCTGCGGAGTCAATGTCACCACCACAATACGTTGATGACATTGCTATCCCTAGCGTAACAACCAATCGGATTGACAGTCCGTATAATGACGTCACCAAGTAGTCAGTACACCACAGGCAGGCAGCAGACCTACTTCGACGCCATTTTGGCCGGTGATGGATTGCGAGTCCAAACAATGGCTTTTGTTGCCTTGGGAACATACTCCGTCTTTTCCTTCACTTTGGTGCTGATGGCCGTCCTCGGATATTTAGTTTCCTTATGCTTTTTTGACAGAACATCCCTTGAGAAACCACCTAACCTCGTATAGTGAGTGGTTCCTCATTTTTTCAGTTTGAGCTACACTCATGGACCAAACTTAAGAAGGTTGTACCTTTTAGCATGTATATCGGAATTCAGACAATAACTCTGAAATATATTACAGTGACCTTTATTGAAGACACACGAGATAACTAGGTGTGAACAAAATTACCTTTGTCTCTTTCATAAAAATACTTCAAATACTTCAAGACTTTGAAGTCGCCGGTCTTCTGTTTTGATCAAAGAGACAGAGGTAATTTTGTTTACACTTGGTTATCTCGTATGTCTTCAATAAACGTCACTGTAACATCTTCAGAGTTATTGTGAATCCCGATATACATGCTAAAATATAAAACTTCCTTAAGTTTTGTCGATGAGTGTACTATGGCTGTTAACAATACAAGTACATTGTACACTTGTACAACAATACTTGTACATCTCCAGCTAATCCTATAGACATGACAACTGCCTCATCGACTTCTTGTTTAATTGATGATATACATATGGTAGTAACCCCTTTGATGTCAATAATTTACCTCTTTCTTCTTATCTTTCCCACTCATTATTCAGCTATTTCTTTAGCTTCCATTTTATATAGAGAATTGGTGACTCGCCACAAGAATCTAACAAGATTTCAATCTCTTTTTTTTTTTTCACACAAATGGTTTTAAAAAGGATTTCCAAAAATAGTTTTTACTAGTTTCTCTCTTATAATTTATATGTTAATTTTATTACTCTTAATGATTATATTATGATATTTTGGAGGCATACACAAGTTTCATTATGTAGTATGTATAGCCTACTCCAGCATTATGAAAAATTGCAGTTTGAAAAATCGTGTAAGAATAATTTGTTTAAATTATTATATACAAGGTAGTTTCATTAAATGAATTAATTTTTATAAAATCTAACCGTGTTGACCAAAAATAAGCGGGTGTTTATAATTAGTAAACTATTAATGATTTAATTTTCTTTTTAATTAAGTGCTTTAAATACCACAGCGATTATTTCCTAGAAATATATTTTTCTTACCTTCTAATAATCTATTAATTTTGTTTTTGTTGTTGTTAATTAATGTTCTAAACAACAAATATGCACTCGTTTCTGTGTATAAAAATGAAATTTCTGTTATAGAAACGTTGATAATTCTTCGAAAGGCATTCGGCCATACATGCCTAAAGAAAACTGCAGTTTATAAATGGTATAGTTGATTTAAAAGTGGATACACGAAGCTCAATCCAAGATGTTTCAAAAGTCGGAAGACCTAAAGAGAATAAAAACATCAACCAAATAGCAGAAACAATTTCCCAAAGTAATAAGTTGTCATACCAGAACCTTCACGGGTCCTTTAGTATAATTAGTTCCTTCCATTATTCACAACAATCTGCAATAGGAAAAGAAGTTTGACAAGTTTTGTGGGTTCCCAACCAACGTCATATTCCATACAGCTTCTGCCTGTTTTGAATATTTTAACCAAGAATAAACTCCTTATATTTCTTCACAGGTCCAATATTCACCGTATCTAGCCCCAAATAACTTTTTCATATATACAACAACAAAAGATTTATTAAGACCTTTCATTCTTATACAGATTCTCCGAGTAAAAATGTAGGGCACATACAGGAATAACAGTAATAGTACCAGTAATAAGCATTGTTATTAATATTATTTCTAAAGCTAATCACATAAAGGTAATATGAAATTTATATACAGGAAAAGTTAATTAAGACAATCAAGCTAACTTTTTTCTATACAGCAATTTGAAAATGTTTCTTGAAAGACACCAATTCGAGTCATAAGAAGTTATCACTGGTTCCTTAGAGGCTTGAAAGAAGGCAACTCTTAAAAATGCTAAAAAAAATTGGGAAGCGAGATGGTATAGTTTCTTAGATGCAGAAGAGGATTATTTCAAATAATATTAAGTAGAATTTTATTTTAATCATGTGTATTATTTTTAGCTTTCAAAAATTCCTAGAATTCAATGAAAGCATAATAATGCTTATAAGGTCACTCTCAAGCTGCTTGCAACACGTTTAAGCATATAGTGTACTAACAGTACAGGTTGTCGGAACTCTATATTTATCATGGCCAAGTACTGCATATACATTGTTGAGATTGTCAAATTTGCATAGGCGTTTTTAATTTTCATAAGCGAAATCTATATATAACCATTGTTTACATATACAAGTACACGAAGGCTCAATAGCCAATAGCAAGCCTCCACGTGCTGTATCGCGTGAAGCATCCGTACCCCAGACAGAATCAATAAACCTGATAAATGATTTTTTGGAACAATCCTCATTTTTAGCTCGGTCCCCCTGGAAGATTAATTCTACGAAAAATTAGTTTTTCCTTTCTCTCTCTCTCTCTCATTCCATTTCCCGTTGCTTGGTTACCTTAAACTAATCTTCTGCCTTATAAAATGTGGGGGTTAAATGGTTTGCTGAGAGGAATTGTTCTCAGTTCTCCTCCTCTTGTTAGTACTAATATCTTTTTTAAAGGATTAATATAAGCTACCTCATATATATATGTTATATATTAAGTTGTGATAGAGGAATTATTAGCTTGTTTTAACACCTAGTTTTATGGTACAATAAAAACTCTCTGTAAAGGACCCCTAGTTGCAGAACAAAAGTGTCCTTTACGAAGAGGTGTCTTCTTACCGGAGAGTTGCTAAATTGTAAAAATGATAATTCTGACAATGAAAACTGTCCTTTGTAGAGAGGTGTCCTTTAGCCGGAGTATCCTCTCATGGAGGTTCTACTGTGATGCAAATGAAAACATTAAGACACGAATGTTTCTTTCATCAATCAATCAAACTTCTACTGTCCTTACTGCGATGAAAAATATTGGGAGGGCATGTTTACGGAAGAGCATTGCTCTATGCAAATATTCATATGAAATTCTACTGTCCTAAAAACTTATGTCCATAGTTTGATTGAATACAATTTTTGAGATTCCACCCTTCAATACAAGTCCTCCCAATATTTTTTTCATCACGGTAAAGACAGTAGAAGTTTGATTGATTTGTAAAAGAAACATTCGCGTTTTAATATTATCATTTGCTGTTTATAGTTGGTGTGTTATTGCTTTACATTATTTTATGATATTGTTTGCAGTCATGTTCAAAATTGTAATATATAAAAAAAAAAAAACATTTTATAAATTCACAATTTCCTTTAATTTTGGTCTGATGAAAATAATTAAGGATGAAATACCTAACTTAAAGCGAGTAGAATAAAGAAAATAAAAGATTACGTATTTACATATTTAGAAAAAGATTTGAGCCGGCCTACAGAAAACAACAACAATGGTTTCAAGTTAAAGAATATTTGTCAATTATAGTCACCAAAAGTCGAACTCGACTTGTTGGACGCTAACAACAACAAATTTTCGAAATATCTATAATTTTAACTGTGGTGTATTTAGGTTGATTTAAAAGTAGAAATATATTTTAGGCTTTATTTATTTAAATGGCTTTTATTATATTACACCGTATTAGATACAAGCTTAAGAATTACAAGTTAACAATCGAATTATATGATGATAAATTATATGTTATCATATATATAATATATCACACATAATAATAATCTGTATATTTAATATTATTATTATATTAATATATTATATACAATATTAAATTATATAATTAAAATATAAATATACGACATTAACGATATAGAAAAATGCCTACCTTCTAAGGTGGAACAATAATACAATTTGAAAAATAGCACAAAAGTGAAATTGTACAGGGATCAGGTGGATAAATTAATAGACAGGCATCTCCTGATCATGCAACTAAAAGTTGCTGATGGCTTGCGCCATCTGTTGGAATCAACGAATAGTTTATATTTATTCCGACAGATGGCGCAAGCCATCAAGAACTTTTAGGTACACGATTAGGAGATGCCTTTTTCTTAATATCACAATTGTAAAGCGGGGTTGTAAATTTAACTGGCAAAATTATTAGATGTATATGACTCAGATGAGCCAGGACCCCTTGTCTAAACAAAAAAATATTGTTTTTGCTTATTCCTAGTACACGTGGTACAGGCCATGAAAATCATGGTGGGTAGCTAGCGACTGCTTTTATTGTAAGTGCACCACATGTCTACACATGTGAAAAGCAGTTCGATTTTGCACTTACAAATGTGCCAGAGCCCCTTTGTAAATATTGTATAGTTAAAAACACGCAAAAGAGAATATTTATATAAAGTTCACATGGGCAACCAACTACAAGTATTGTATTACATATCTACAATGGGTATCAAGTAAATTCCCTATTTTAAATCACAATTAGATCAAAGAACGAGTAGGCAAATGGTAAACAAAAAGGGAGACTATCTTCCCAGGACTTTATTTACTATTGAGGAACATTTACCATGGACTTAAGGAGGATAAAGAATTCCGATGAGTCCTTAAATTAATTGATGGGGTCTTTCTTCCTTTTCTTTCTATTCTTAGCAGTTAATTTCTCCTTTCTTCCTCCTATGCTACTCTTCATGACATTAATTTGGCAGCTTTTGAAGAGCAAACCTTTTGCTTGATGTCTTTTTTGGCCTATTGGACTTTATTTTTAAGATTTTTCCTCCTCAACTTTACCAGTTATCGAATACCAACTATTAAAAACGTAATCTAATCACCTTAAATCCAAGCCTATATTTGTATTTAGAAGACTAATTTCTACACAATCAATAAATGGGAAGTAAAAGAATGTTGGAAGAGGCCTGGCTCATCAGTGATAAACCTTTCCACCATTTATTCAGCTTATTCAAACAGGCTGCTATAAGGTTGTATTACCCTTTCTGAATATATGACCAGCATGATCTATGCACATTCAACCTAAGGTACAGTATACCGTGAAGGTAGGGTGTTATCCAACTAAACAAACCAAAGAATTCCAACCTCTACGACTCTATATTAAAGACAAAACGTGTGCGGGTAAATTCCTTTTTTACCCCAGAAGCTCAAGCAGTGTGGCGAAATGGAAGGCTTTAAAAGCAATTTTGCTCCGGCACTTATGGGGGAAAAACTTCTCGGTTTTTATGGAAGGACATTTATATCATCGACATCTCCAAGACACGAAGTTATGTGCGGGATATTCCGTGGAAATATATGTATGGCCGTGATATATTCTTGTCTCTATATGAACTTGTTCATCCTTGCCTTCACATTTTATTAAAATTAACAAGCAATCCAAGGCTAGATTTCTTTGACTATTTTAAAACTATTTTGTCCCGAAAGCTAGAGAAATAAAAATAGTTAAATAAACCTGGATTGCTTATTGATTTTAATAAATTCTTGCCTATATGAGCATAACAACATAATTTCTCACAATGAGTTTCTTTTTATTAAAAAGTAAAATATTTACTATATAAATATTTCTGGTAGGATAAAGTCGATATTTTATTAAGCCCGTTGAAGAGTGATTATCGCTTGAAAGCTAGCGTTTTTTAATAAAAAGAAACTCATTGTGATTTCTCACAATACTTTGTAATTTTAAAACTTTTTTCACAATTTTATCATGAATGACAACATATAGCTGTGACAATACCATCAACGCTTATTATATTAAATATAGAGGCTGCCTGGCCGGCATTCATAATTCTTTAAATTAAAGACACATCGGCCAGTAAATATTTTTTATTGTCTCGACGTTTCGACAATCCTCGTCAGGAGCAAACAAAAATTAAAACATTTGACAAATCGTTAAAAATTATTCTAAGGCTGCAAGGGCTTATTATCTTGTTTTATTATATTTATTTTATATTTGTAAGCAGGTTTTAATATAACCTCCATACGGAAGAATCCATCCCAATATTGTTTCATTTATCGTTTCGTAACTGTAGAAATTGTTTCCTTTAAAAATTAATAAAATAGCTAACGTGCTATAAAAATAATAATAGGTTTTCACATTTATCTCTTTTTCTAATGAACAAATACTAATACACTTCCGTCATTATTATAGTTTCATCTTTCGATATAATTAAATTGAAACCTTTTAATACACTATAATTGGTCTTTTAAAAAAGTGGAAACTATATCTCGAGTCCTTTATAAGAAAATGGTTGTTTTATATAGGCTGTCGAAATAGTTTCAATTTTGTTTCATATAGGCTGTCGAAATATGAAGTATTTATAAATACATGTAGTTTCAAATTTTTGAAGATAAATTAGCGTTAAAAACAGTTAAGTCGATTAAAAAATATTATTTAAGTAAAAAGTTATTGACTTTGTTTTAAAAGTAGAAGCTATAATGTCCTTATTTTTATCAGGAAATATAAGAGTGTTATAATAGTAAAATTACTTTTATATATAGGACACACACACACACATTGATTTCAAACAACTTGTTTATTCCAGCCAAATTTACTTTTTTTATTGCAATTATTTCTCATGGACACACACACAAAACTTAAGGTTTCATACTTTAATGTCGCCGGTCGTCTGTTTTTTTTAGACAATTTTGTTCACACTTAGTTATCTAGTGTCTTCAAAAAAGTTCAGTTTGTATCAAATATCTTTCTGAGTTATTATCTGAATCCCGATATACATGCTAAAAGGTACAACTTCCTTGAGTTTTGTCTATGAATGGGTATGTAAATATGAACTTTTCCTTTGACATTGGTATATAAAATTTGAAGATTTGTAAAGGGTGAAATATCAAGGTGTGAACCTATATTATCGTAAAGATAGAGGCTGCCTGGCCGGCATTCATATTTCTTCAAATAAAGACACTTCGGCCAGTGAATCTTTTTATTGACTCGACGTTTCGACAAAAATCTTTTGTCCTCGTCAGGAGCGAACAAAAATTAAAACATTAGGCAAAGCGTTAGAAATTATTCTAAGGCTGCAAGGGCGTTCTCACGCGATATTCGAAATTTTGTACAACATCCAAAGCACGAGTCAAAAACAAATATTTAACTCTCAAAAGACTATGATCTTTTAAATAAATTATTTAAATATTTATACTGAGAAATTATAAAACAAAAATAAATATAAAAAATCAAATAATATTTACAAAGATTTAAATATTTGTTTTTGACTCGTGCTTTGGATGTTGTACAAAATTTCGAATATCGCGTGAGAACGCCCTTGCAGCCTTAGAATAATTTCTAACGCTTTGCCTAATGTTTTAATTTTTGTTCGCTCCTGACGAGGACAAAAGATTTTTGTCGAAACGTCGAGTCAATAAAAAGATTCACTGGCCGAAGTGTCTTTATTTGAACCTATATTGTCACGAAGAAAATTAGAAAAGAAAAACGCCAAGATGACACAGCAATTTACGGAATGTACATCAAAGTTTATAAAATACCAGATATGTAAAATGAGGGAAGTATACAAAGTAGCAAAATATATATACATATCAAAATTAACAATCTGTTCATAAAATAATAAATATTTACACTACAATATAAAAAGATGGAAACCTATTTCTAAGAAATTATTTAACATTTCGAAAATAGGGCATATGTTTTTAATATTATAATAATTATTATTTCCCTAGTATACACGTGGTACAAGCCATGATAATCATTGTGGGTAGTTAACTACTGCTTTTACTGTAAGTGCACCACAAGTAAATTTAACAAAAATGCATGTTTAAGTTTGGTATGAGAAAAAGCAATATACTTCACCGAAAATGGGAAATTTTGAAAGTTTTACATAAAATTTAAATAAAGAGTTTTGCGAAAATGGGCTATTATATTTTTTAATAATAAAATATCTTCTACAAATCACTTTATAAGATAAATGTTGGCATATAGTTATTAAAAATGATAAGGAAAAAAGTTTTATTTTTTCTTTTAAATAATCACAGAGAGAGTGAGCCCGGAGGCTGTAAAAAGGAGCACGCCTCTCGACATTGTCGTCTGCGGAGCGGGACGCAGGTGGAGCGGACTTCCGGAAACCGATTGAATCGACCAATCAGAACACGCAACCGTTTTTTAATGATTATCATCGAGTTTCTTTTTGGCCGAGATATATTCTCTTCTCTTTCTTTTTAGAAACATTTGGGAATTAGAGTCAAGTATTTAACACATGTTAGAACTGTATACATCCTAAATATTGTCTAATACCGTTCGTGAGACGTAAATTCTTAATTTGCACCCTTAATGGAATAAATCAAGTATAATATAGAGAACTAATTTACAGACCTCATTGCAATGAAATTAACAACAATAATTAGAAGGGCTTGGCATATTAGTGATGAACCCTCTCATCGGTTTCGCTAAATTCGAATTTGCTATTTTTATCACTAAACAGGACCATTGCGGAAAACCGCATTTTGCCGTCTGATATTTTCAAGAACGACATATCGACGTTGTAAACTTTTTACAATAGGATAAATTATAACAAACCTTTCGAGACACTTCATACTTTTGCTGAAACCAGAGAATTTCAAGTGCACTTATTAATATAAAATCAAATTAATTCTCTATTTTCATAGTTAAATTCATATTTTAGGTAAGCTTTATGAAATTCTCGAAATTTCGCCCCAGGAACCTGGGTTATAAATATCTATCTTTCTCTTGAAATTGGTTTTGCGATAAAATTGGATCCTTACTAATCTTTTTACCCTATTCCGCTTTCGTTATAAAACTGCCTTTGGGGATCATTCAGAGTTTGTTCTGAAGATTGAGAACAGGAACAAGGCAAGTTATCAGAACAATAGCTGTCCACACCACCCCATTGTAGAGTCAGTCAGTACTTCCACCCGGAAGTGAAATGGCTACAGCCTTTCAAGGTCACATTGACCTGTGGAATACCCATCTCTTTGCTCAAAGTTTGTCATTCTTTAAAGCATCATTTTAACTACCCGGTGCTCTTGATATGTTAATATAGTATAAAGATTTTGTGAATATCTTCACTTTTTTCTCTCCAGAGGTAAGATGCACGTGGTAATCGACTCTGCTTCAACTTCATCACTCACAACCAAAATCTTAGAATCACACACACACACACAAAAGCCTTTATTAAGACACACAGGTCTTACAGAGGATTCTCCTTGGGGTTACAAGACGGAGAAACCTATGAAGGTGGGAAATAAATCTTAGAATCAATTTAGCAACCACCACTTCTAGCGATACTCTTCCACATTCGGCTCTTAGTATGAATGAATATCTTAATTATCAACTTGATTTATATCTTGCACTTTCCATGATCATCGAAGACCATATTCTCTTGATTCATTATCTTCAACACTTTCTTCTTTTTATAACAACAAAAAGCTTTATTGAGATCTTTTAGTCTTATACAGATTTTTCAAGCAGAAATTTAGGGTATATATAGAAATAACAGTAATAATGCAAGTAATCAGCAATGTTATTTACAGTGTATCAAATAATCAACGAAGACCGTATTTTCTTGATTCATTATCTTCAACACTTTCTTCTTTTTATAACAACAAAAAGCTTTATTGAGACCTTTTGGCCTTATACAGATTCTTCAAGCACAGAAATGTAGGGTCCATACAGGAATAACAGCAATAGTACAAGTAATCAGCAATGTTATTTACACAGTATTTCAAATATGGGAAAAAAAGAAAGGGAAAGCTTAGCATAAACTTATATACAAGCAGTCGAGGAAAAACAGTTATTTTTCTTAAAGAACAATATTTAGTAGAATTTACATAAATACATATCAGGCATCTTTATAGTTTTATAAATGATTAGGTCAAAGATTTCCTTCTTTTAATAAATCTATCTCACAGCCTATTTATGCCAGTATAAGACCATTGAAATCTTGGGAAAAAGTTTCAATAACTTTTTATATGAAACTTCATTTCTTCTTTAAAGTGTAGTAGATACATAAATTACATGTAAATTGGTGTATGTTTTAATTGCACTGGTTATTATAGCACAAATTAAAATTACAGGAAAAAGGGTGAAATATCACGGGAGACATTTATAAACTAAGGCTAGATATAGAAATACATGCAAACACATTTCTATATTATTTATTCTGACAAAATGGGGCATATATGTGGAATTGAAACAAAATAAAATTTACTTATATATCAGTTCAATATAAGAAAATATATTTAATTATATCTTTGTGTTTTTCTACGTTTATTTTGTGGTTCTTCTTTAAATTTTGTAAGATATTATAAATGAAAGGCTTTAAAGAAAGGAATATTTTGGTAAAATGCAGGAATAATATAGATTTTTGGAGGAAAAGTTTTGCAGCTGTTGGAAAATTTCCAAAATTGGGAAATATGCAGTGAGATAGGTAAAGTTTTAAATTAATTTGTCTTTTAAAGGCGTTTTCAAGGTTTTCTCAGCACATATATTACTAAGATATCTTCTTTTTAGTATGTCTGTTAATGTTTTATTAAATCTAGGCATGTATTTTGAATTTGTACTTTGTTTTTCACCTCTGATTTCTTGGAATTTTCAGTGTTGGAGAATTGTTGGCTGGCTATATTAAGATATCTTCTTGTATTGAAAATTTATCAAAGAACAGGTGTCTTAGAAAAACTATTGGATTGAGATATACAGACTAAAATAAACGGTAGGCAAAAAACATCCCCTGGGACAAATGAGGGTAAGAAGCGCTGGTAACAACCAACAATCTGGGATTAATAACTGCAAATAATGTTAATAGATAGGGGGAAAATTATGAATACAAGTAGAAAAGACAACAGAAAAGAATGCTGGTGGAGAAAGCAACAACAATAATGCTGATAAAGAGAACAACAAATAATGAGTATAGAAAGGAAACCTAGAGTGCTGGACAACAAATATGTTGGTAGGGATAACAATGAGAGTGATGTTAGAAAAGATACCAACTAAGAATGCTGATAGAAAGGATACCAACTAAGAATGCCTGGAGAGAGGACACTAAATAAGAATGCTGATAGAAATGACCCTAACCAAAAATGCCTGGAGAGAGGACACTAAATAAGAATGCTGGTAGAAAGGACACCAACCAAGAATGCCTGGAGAGAGGACACTAAATAAGAATGCTGATAGAAATGACCCTAACCAAAAATGCCTGGAGAGAGGACACTAAATAAGAATGCTGGTAGAAAGGACACCAACCAAGAATGCCTGGAGAGAGGACACTAAATAAGAATGCTGATAGAAATGACACCAACCAAGAATGCCTGGAGAGAGGACACCAACCAAGAATGCTAGTAGAAATGACACCAACCAAGAATGCCTGGAGAGAGGACACTAAACAAGAATGCTGATAGAAATGACACCAACCAAGAATGCCTGGAGAGAGGACACTAAATAAGAATGCTGGTAGAAATGACACCGACCAAGAATGCCTGGAGAGAGGACACTAAATAAGAATGCTGGTAGAAATGACACCAACAAAGAATGCCTGGAGAGAGGACACTAAATAAGAATGCTGGTAGAAATGACACCAACAAAGAATGCCGGTAGAAATGACACCGACCAAGCATGCTGGTAGAAAGGAAACCAACCAAAAATGCTGGTAGAAGGGACACCAACCAAGAATGCTGATAGAAATGACACCAACCAAGAATGCTAGTAGAAATGACACCAACCAAGAATGCCGGTAGAAATGACACCGACCAAGAATGCCGGTAGAAATGACACCGACCAAGAATTCCGATAGAAAGGAAACCAACCAAAAATGCTGGTAGAAGGGCACCAACCAAGAATGCTTGGAGAGTGGACAATAACTAAGAATGCAGGTAGAAATGACACCGACCAAGAATGCCGGTAGAAATGACACCGACCAAGAATTCCGATAGAAAGGAAACCAACCAAAAATGCTGGTAGAAGGGTACCAACCAAGAATGCTTGGAGAGTGGACAATAACTAAGAATGCAGGTAGAAATGACACCGACCAAGAATGCCGGTATAAATGACACCGACCAAGAATACTGGTAGAAAAGAGAGAGAGAGAAAGTCAGGGGAGGTAATGTAATTTACTTCTCAGCGCATTGATTGATTGCCAGCACATTTCCTGTTGGCGCTCTTCCAGCGAGGTCAGAGGCACCTGCTATTTACAGTACCTGCCAGCCACCTTGCTGCTCCCCGCATTCTTTGGTGGCACCACTTACTCTCATGTCTTCATTTCTATTGTTTTCATTCCGCTCTCTTTAGCTATGTACACTCACTTCTTCACTTAGGTTACTGTCCGCGCGTATTTTCATTATTTTATCGGTTTTTCTTCAGTTTTCAAATGTCTCTATGAGACATATATAAACTTATATATATAAACATAATATTTTTAGAATGCTTATTGAAAGCAGAGCGTATTACAGCAGTTTGGGACATACCAGCATAGTTTTAGGAGAGTCATTTGAAATTGTTTATTGTCACACCAGTATTTATTTATCTTATTTTAAAACATCATACAGTGTCATATCTTTGATTCAGTTATCATGGAATGTCATTTCACCCTCAAGTGAGACCCGTAATATGATTTAGGAGCTGATACTGTATAAGGCCTCTTCTTGAACCAAATATTTAATTGGTGAAAGATAAACGTAATTAAGAATGTAAACGGCTCAATCAAAACGCCAGAAATTCAATCGAATTAGTTTTGCTAGTGTCATTAACATAAGCGATATATAAAACAATGAATAAAAGTCTCTGCGTACAAGAAATATACTTAGAGAAAGTACATTTAAAAGACAAAAGTTTTGGACAAAACTTATAAGAATATTTAAGAAACATTTTCTTGAATATATTCCTATGAGCACAAATACGAAATTACAACGATACGAATTTTCAACTGTAAATGAAGAAAAAAACAAAAGTTAAAGCGTGAAATATCATTGTGAACCTAAATAAGATCAACACATGGCTAAAGAGAAATCAGAGAAAGTAAGTAAAAAGTAAATTGATGAGCCAGCCACTTGCTGTGGAATGTCGTCTGGGGGAGAAAGATTTTTTTTATTGGCAGACGAGAGGTTTACGAGAAGGCATTTGACACCACTGCTGTCACGTGGGCAACAGATAGTATCTATGCTGTCAGGTGTATCTCGTGATGGTTCAATCCACTGCACGTATGATATGGAAGTTACATTGGGATAACAACTTTTAGAATGTGTAGAAATTCCACTTTTCTTTGATTTTTCATCTCAAAGTTTTAACATTTCCCATCTTCTATGATATTACCTTTAATAAAATGATATATATATATATAAAGTGAACTATTTCGTTTTTCAAATAAAGGGAAACATTCTAGAAATTTATAGATAGCGGTAAATGAAAAAAAATGGACGAATTTAAAGAATAATTGATAAAATACGATGCAAATTTGGTGGACATAACTATATTAAGAGAGAGAACAATGTAATTTAATAGATTTTACTTTTTCCCATTTGCATAGACTCCATAGTAAATCCACGTATAAGAAATGTATTTTCCTCCAATTTACCCAAACTAATACATTTATTAGTTTGATAGTCTTAATTAAGTTTTCCTGTATATAAGTTTCATATTTACCATTAAATTTTATTAAATTACTATATTAAGGACATAGAGGAAGACTGGAAATTTCTAAATAAGTATGTAAATAATGACACACAACAAACACAACATGAAATTGGCAAATTATTACATTCCAGTTTGATATAAGAAAAGTATGCGATTTCCTTCGTATGTGAGGAATTTTTATACAATTTATCGTTCTTTTTTATAAATATTTCTCAACTTCTACCAAAACAAATGTATATACAAGATACCATAAGAGTCTGTGTGCAGCAAAGTTATTAGAACCATTTATTTTGATCAAATACATATATAGTAGTCGACAATACACAATAAGATCAACACATGGCTAAAGAGAAATCAGAGAAAGCAAGCAAAAAGTAAATTGATGAGCCAGCCACTTGCTGTGGAATGTCGTATGAGGGAGAATTTTTTTTTATTGGTAGACGATAGGTTTACGAGAAGGAATTTGACACACGTGTATATATGTGGTATAATAGAGGTGTGAATAGAACATTTTCAGGTTTTGGCAGTCATAGATAACTGCTCTGGTGCCACTCGGCAGTATGTCCGTAGTGGCAAGGGAACACACACATTAGAAGAGAATATTGGATAATAGGATAAGCGATACTGAGTGTAGAAGAGACAATATGGCAATAGTTCCAGCAAGTTCAGTTCGATATAAACACACCTTTCCTGATCGCTGTTCTCCAACCAACTGATAAGTCACTCTCCCCGGTTCCCACCTTAGATTATGGCTCCTAGAACAAAAGGGATATCTTCCCAAAGACAATATTGGAACATCTAATCTCTTAACCAAGAAATAGCGTAATACCTTCATCCTTTCTGCAGCAGATGTCTCTATGTATTTGTTGTTTTTGACTCCAAATACAATAAGCGGTAGTACGGTACTACAATAATTAGCCTTTAGTCAGATTTTCATACTACATACTGTTGTGTTTGAAACTGCAGAAAAATATTTTAAACACTTAACTAACTACTGAACAAAAGGTTTATTTTCTAATTTATTCAAATTAGCGAGCTTTCGTGTTTAACTCTTCTACATGCATTTCTCCCAAATATATGCATTAAAAATTTATATTTTTGGAGGAGATTCCTGTTGAAGAATTCTTAAACTCGAAAGCTTGCTAATTTGAATAAATTAGAAAATAAACCTTTTGTAAATTAGTTAGTTAAGTGTTTAAAATAAACTACATATTGTGTATATAGGTTAAATAAAAAGAAACACAACTTTAACTAGTTTTTGACCGTGCATTAGGGACATATCCTGCATATATGATTTATGAAAAAGGCATCTCTTTATCGTACAACTGAAAGTTGCTGATGGCTTGCGCCATCTATCGGTACAGCTTGTACCACGCTGATGAGGGCCAACAGCCTGACGATAGATGGCGCGAGCCATCAGTAACTTTCAGTTGCACGATAAGGAAATGCCTTTTTCATAATTTATGCACCTTATCAAAGTACAATATCACATTTGTATTATTTTTTCTGCATATATGATCTTGTTGTTAGTGTCCATCAAGTCGAGTGGACAAATATCCTGCATATAGTGAGTGAAATGTGAGATCCTCTGAGCTAGCCAGATGTAGCGATGTTCTCTCCATCACAGGAAGATAAAAGCCATTGATAACTGATGATAAGGCTGAGTGTGTGTTTCCCGGGGTGTAAATACGTGATATGTATGACGCAATGGTTTATTTTAACAGTAGTTATCTTCACCTTTGACTTGTTTAATTTCTATTCACACACCTGAAATGAATAGTTTTGACTTTCTTAACAACTCAATGTTGTCACTAAGACATTTTTTTTCAATAGCTATAAACCAAACGGTGATCCTTGTAGTGATTCTAACTGCGTCAAGTGGTGTACCTACAGTCACAACCCTCTACTCACCATGATTATTATAGCCTTGTACTACATATGTAGACATGGGATGTACTTACAGTACAAGCTGTCGCAACCCTCTACCTACCATGCATATCACTGCCTGACACTACATATGTAGACGTTTGGTGTAGTTACAGTAAAAAGTCGAAACTCTCTACCCACCATGATTATCATATGGCCTGGTACTAAAAATGTAGACATGAGATGTACTTACATTATAAGCTGTCACAACACTCTTACCCACCATGAACATCATGACCTGGTACTACAAATGTAGACATGTGATTTATTTAACAGCACAAGCTGTCGCAAACTTTCATATAATGACTCTAAATCTAAACAAATCGAAATGTGAAATGTCATGGTAGACATATATAACATATAGTAAGTAATTAAATATAAAACATGGGAAATATGTAATTAGCTATATAATAATAATAATAGTGCTGATTGCTGGTACTATTAATGTTATTCCTGCATGTACCCTACATTTCTGTTTGGAGAATCTGTATATGATCAATAGGTCTTAATAAAGCTTTTTGTTGTTGTTGTATAAAACTTAACTATTTCTAGGGGATTGTTTTACTCTTAGAAAATCATATACATGTGTGAAACATCATGTGACAAACTACATATTACACAGTGGTCTGGAGATTAATTTGGCGAAACCGCTGAGAGGGTTCACCACTGATGAGCTAAACCTTCTTATCTAATATTTTTTATTATTACTAACATTTCCAAAAAATAATCATAAATTTTATCGATAGATGGAAATTATAATTATAATGATATTACAGTATGGTTCGCGAGAGAAAATATCTACATTTAGTTATCTTTTTAATTTGGTGTAAAGTCTTTCTCTCGATGTTTTAACAAATTTAAGTAGGACACAAATATAGAGTTTCATCCAGGAGAATGGTCGGTTAGAGGATTTAGAAGCGCTTTTGTAATGGGGTTCAAAGGTCAACACTATTGTAGAATGGGTCAACCAATCACACGCCTCGCTTCTCTACAATTTAAAGCATAAGTTCATGACTATTCCATTATCTTTGTAGGCAAATTGTTCCTCAGATTTCCTCTTGCTGCAAGATATTTTAAGTGGAGAGATATTTTTTTCTGTACCTGTGTGATTCTATACTACTGTAGCGTGTTGCTTGATTTCGTTGTATTCGAATAAAATATATTTGAAAATAGTTTGACAACGTTCCCTATAAATATGCATTCAAACAATACATTTTATATATCAATCCAGTATAGAACATATTAATGGTGATTAGGAATAAGCCACAACACCAGTTTTGGCAAATTCAGACAAAAGGCCAA
Source organism: Cordylochernes scorpioides (assembly GCA_030710605.1). Taxonomy (NCBI): domain Eukaryota; kingdom Metazoa; phylum Arthropoda; class Arachnida; order Pseudoscorpiones; family Chernetidae; genus Cordylochernes; species Cordylochernes scorpioides. The sequence goes on from CP092877.1 coordinate 49,433,969, forward strand.
CTTGTATAGCATTATATCAGGCTATGGCTCTTATCAGTAAAGAGTGAGCTTTAATTTCATAACACACACAAGCCTTTATTAAGACATTCCGTCTTATACAGACGATTCTCCTGTTAGAAATGGATCTAAAAAGAAATAAGAAGCAGGGGAAGAAACTGAATCCTCGCTCAGAAAAAAAGAAAAAGAAGAAAAGGAAAGAATAGCTATGTATAAAAGTTGAGACTATATACATCGTTTTTCGTGCATAGAACACTCTTTGATTCCAAAACATCCTACATGATTTTTTTTTTGTATGATTAGGTGCAAGTATCTTTTCAATTTTCTTATTTGTGTTTGTATTTACCATTGAATCCATGTTTCTTAGTTTGCTGGAAGTCATACTTCTAGTTCTCCTGTTGAAGGGCATGTTGGCCCGAAAGCCAGAATTAAAAAATGTTAAAGATACCTGTCCCTGGATTGCTTGCTGATTTTGTTAAATTATAAAGGCAAGGATGAATAAAAGTTTGTGTTACATTTTAAAGGGAAAGGTGCCTTTTTGGTTATCTATAGATGTGGTTGAGATATTCTGAATATATTGATAAGAATGCAATGATATTATATATGAGGTTAAAGACAGTAAAGAGAGTATATAACGAAGTTAAGAATTATAGATAGTGCTATAGAGAGATGGCCTTTATAACGAATAGCTATAGAGAGACTTAGTGTCCATAACATTGGAATACAAGTAAAAAATATTTTTTCTGTGACATTAATATATTTATTGCATTTTTTTCCCCTTTACGACATCATCGTCTTTCTCTCCAAGAGGTGAGTGACTTCAAAAGAAAGATTACGCGCTGCCATTTATCTTCTGCAACAAAAACGACTATCTTTTGGCAATAAATATATTTCGGTGATCTCAGAAATTTATCTAACTCTCCAATTTAATGATGATAAACTTCAACCTCCATCCTTTTTTTTTTTTTTCAAGCCATATCGCCAAAATAGAAATTGAAATGGTGTTTTCCATTTAATCTCACCTCTTTCTTAATTAGAATTAGAAAAGTGTGTGTGTGTGTCTTACCTTAATTAATTGCGTAATAATATTTTTTCTCTCTCTTTTTTTATTTTAAGCCTTTTCAGATGTATTTTTACATGGCTTTTGGCAAATAGTATTTAGCATTTAGTGGAATTATTGATACATATGCTACAATAACAAAAATAATAAAAAAAAACACACACAAGAAGAAGAAGAAGAAGAGAGAGGAAATTTAGTTCACACTTGGTTATTTCGTGTGTCTTCAATAAAGGTCACTGTGTATCAAATACCTTTCAGAGTTATTGTCTCAATCCCGATATACATGCTAAAAGGTACAACTTCCTTAAGTTTTGACCATGAGTGAAAACTTAATTAAGACAGTCTCATACACGTATTAGAAGAAATATATATTTCTTGTTATTTATAGAATACATTTATATAAATGTATTTGTGTAGGCCATATTGAAAATATAAATAAAATAATCCAAAGAACAATTACAATTTGACTGAACGTGAGAAGTGAAAGTAACAGAACTCCAGTTGACTGTTAGAAACACTTAGCTAACTTAATCCAAGTTTTATTCGTCACTCCCATCTTCCCGCTACTTAAGCTTCAACCATTGTCTTAACGAATTAGTTGCTTTTGTTTTAACGCCTGTTATTTTTATACTGAAGAAGTAACTAGGTTAACAACAACAACAAAAAGTTTTATTAGGACCTTTCAGTCTTATACAGATTCTCCGAGTAGAAATGTAGGGTAAATGCAGGAGTAACAGTAATAGTACCAGTAATAAACAATGTTGTTATTATTTTTAAAGCTAATCACATAAAGGTAATATGAAATTTATATGCAGGAAAGCTTAAGACAATCAAGTTAATAAATAGATTAATCTGGGTAAATTGGAGGGAAAGAAATTTCTTATACCTGGATTTACCACGGAATCTATGCAAGTGAAAAAAAAAATAAAAGCTTTAATCATATTGTAACAAAGTATTTTTTTTTTATTTTATTATTTTTATTAACAGAGTGGTCATTTTTATGTTTATAATTTGCTACTCTGTAAATTTCCCTCGTGGCTTATTATTATTATTATTTTTTTTTTTGTTTACCATTCATAGTTTGTCCTTGCCTGAATAAATTGTTGTCTCATCCCGAAGTTGGTCTTCCCTAATTTTCCACGTGGCATATATTTAATAACTAGGTTAACTAGTCTTTCAGATTATCTCTTTTAAATTTCTATGTCGAGCCTACTGTGGAATATGTCATACCGAGGTATTTCACCCGGAGAAACTGCTAACGTATAGGATTCCAATTTCGTGATTTAAAGCAGGCCCTGATGAAACAATTACCTACCAAGTTTTGGAGAAGAAAAAGACTTTCCTTTGTACACAATGACATGATGTCTCACTATGCTCTGTGCTGTATTGACCGATCTAGCAACTACTCCTTCAACATAATTGTTGTTGTTGTTGTCGTGTCCAATGATGAGCCTCCGATGTCCCCATGCATCTCTATCACAGCAGTCGTTCTCTATCTTGGGTGTGTAAAGCTACTGTACTGGGTTCATGTCAATTTTCTGTTGTTGTTGTCGTGTCCAATGAAGAGCCTCAGATGTCTCCATGCTTCTCTAGCACAGCAGTCGCAATGTCCTCTATCTTCAACATAATTGATCTGATTGAATAGCCTCATGGGGGTATTACCTAAATGGAATTGATATGAAAACAAATATTGTAATGCAAGTTCCGCTTCAAATTTGTATAACCACCTTTCTTTCGGCTGAAGAATTGTTGCATAAGACGAAAAATCATAATAAATTTATGTATCATATGTAAATATATATGTTTTTATTCTTATTCATTTTAAACTTCTTTTCCTCGAATTTTTATCCAGACCAATCTGTTTATGAGCTTAATTGTCTTAATTAAGTTTTCCTGTATATAAATGTCACATTACCATTAAATATCATTAGCTTTTACTTTTTAAAATTATTTTCATTTGCAGACTCCGTGGTAAATCCATTTATAAGACTTTATATCTTAATAAAGGATTTTGTGTGTGTGTGTTTGAATGGAATTGAGACTATGTTGCATGTGTGACCTCCAATCTTCTAGCAAGGTACTGTTTGCGATGGTTCAATAAGCAAATACAGTTAATGCTTTCTTAGCTTACATGCATACCTTCCTGATTCTCTATAAACCCTACCTAATTCCATAGTTTGACGAGAGCGTTCTTTCAAATATAGGAAAAGAAAACGTACTTGAAGATTTATTGATTAATTTTTGTTCCTTTCTTTTATATAAAGCTAATTGTATAATAATATCTCTACTCTTCCTAACATTTCATCCTCTTTATCTTTCAGACATTTTCTTTTTTTACAGAAATATACGAAACACACACAATAACAACACACAGACACGTAGAATAAACTTTATATGCAAACACACTCTTTGTGTGAATAATTAATACACTTAAGAAGAGATTTGTGGTCGCCACACCGCGAGCGTCAACTGCCCGTGTGTGTAGTGGAGCTTTGTCCCAGTTCGCGCTCGCTGAAGCAAAGTGTGGTCGCCACAGATGTATTAATATTGCAAAGAGTGTTACTGGATGCTTAAAAGTAGAGAATTAGCCATTGGAATTTGGGAAAGTTTGGTTTTACTAGTAGCGAGGTTAACTATTATAATCTGATACTGGTAATAGTTATGTTACTTCACACGTCCTGCAAACTGGTTACAGAACAGTTTAAACTTGTTGAATTTTTGTTAACTATTGTGTGTGTGTGTGTGTGTGAAAGTACTGCGTGGAAAGAATAAAATTGACAAATTTGCATATTCCCCTCGTTAAATATATTTAGAACTTTCTCTTTGTAATCTATTTTCCTATATTTATCATTATATATTTATATTTATTCTATATCTAACCTTATATAATCTTATATGGACTTTGATATAAAGTAGTTTCAATCTCAAATATCTCTTTGTAAGATATCTTATAATTAAGGCCTCAAATCAATGTATATGCCTCAAAATATTATTATTTGAGATTAAATAATATATGCATATACACATATACAGCTTTATTAAGACCACCAGTCTTATACAGATTCACCACAGAGAGAAAGGAAGCATAGATGGAGCTAATAATATGTATATATCTTCAAATTTTTCATTTAAAAATATATAATAAACGTAATTTTTTTCCTCTCTCTTTCTAGTGTGCATGTGTGTTACCTTTTTTTTTTTTTCAAATAATAATTTTTTTTAATAGTTGTAAAACACGAGGAAAAATCTAAAAATAGAATAAATTGTATAAAAATCTATAACTAAAAATAAATTTGAAGATACTTCCCTATTTCCGAATTGAAAAAAGTCATTTGTGAATTCCATACATGTGCCAATAAAAAAAAAAAAAAGACATTTATATAGAAATACGTTTCAATGTTATATAAGTATACTATTCTTTACTTTTCCTGGTAATACTGGTGAGTTTTTTTCTTTATTTTTACATAAACTAGTTTAGTTTAACATAGGGTATTTTTTTTTCATAAGGAGCAATTAGTTGTTATTATTCAGGAAGATGAAAATAATTGCCGAGAAGAGGAATAAATTATTAAATATTTCTTCCCTTCTCTCTCTCTCAAAATGGATTTTGGCGTCACTCACCAACTTTGAACTTTTTTTTCCCCCATCCTGCCCAAACAATATTTCAGTCTCGTCGCACTTCTTGGCGATAATCCAAAATGCTTTGTGTTTAAAGAAAAATATTCTTGGATATTTATTTTAGTACTTTCTCTTCCCCGTGTCTATTCAAGTACTTTACTAGAAATTTAGATACCACCCCCTATCGACAAAGAAATTTGAAGATTTTTAAACTGACACGTTAAACCTCTGTTTAAAGTCTTCATTCAATTGTTTAGAAAAAACACTAATTTCAAAAAATGGTTAAGAAACTGCTAAAATTAGTAGATAGAACACTCACCAACCTTATGTGGTCTATTAAATAAGTTTATGTAAAAAAGGACGTACCTGGATCTATAAAAAAAAAATTCTCTCAAAATATTTCGAGAGATTGCTTTCTCTTCATCAATTTATCTTATGTGAAAATTAAGTTTACTGTGTAATAAATTGATAAAAAGAGAGCAATCTCTCAAAATATTTTGAGAATTTTTTTTTTTTCTTTTCAGATCCAAGTACGTCGTTTTTCTTATAAACTTATATGGTAACTTTTCACTGTGCAACGTTATATTGACCCGGTTGATGAGTGGTATATCTACCAATAAACCAACCTGCAACAACTAGGATTTTCACTACAGAACTGCCGTGAGAGATTTTGTATTCGTCTATAATGGCAAGCGTGCTCGTGGCATCCTGATTGGCTGATGGAGACGTATAACGCTAGTATGTCTTAGGTAGTCGGTGCCATTATTATTGGCATTTTAAATACTCTATTCTAATGATTTCATTGCTGAATATATATTCATGGACAAAACTTAAGGTAGTTTTACATTTTAGCATGTATATCGGGATTCAGACAATAACTCTGAAAGATATTTGATACATACTGACCTTTATTGAAGACACACTAGATAACCAAGTGTGAACAAAATTTCCTTAATAAACTTAAGGTAGTTGTACATTTTAGCATGTATATCGGGATTCAGAAAATAACTATGAAAGATATTTGATACATAGTGACCTTTATTGAAGACACACGAGATAACCAAGTGGGAACAAAATTGCCTCTGTCTCCTTCAAAAAAATAAAAATAAAAATACAGTCCGGTGACATTAAAATATGAAACTTCCTTAAGTTTTGCCCATGAGTCTAAACTGCGATAACAGACTTTAAATAACTTGAGAAATGTAATCCATCAACCATCACTTCATAGAACTTATTGAATCCGACTGTTTACAATGTAAACTATTAGAAATAAAATATATCTTTTTCTTTATATATCTGTATTGAGTGTGTATTAACCTAGTTTAAATTATATACTTGAAGTTTTTTTTTTTTTTTTGTAGGATCTTAGTTTCATAAAAGAGTTGTGATATCACTAAATTAAAATATTTTGTTTTTATTATATGTATATTGGCGCGTTTTAATACTTAAACATTTTTTTTTAAATGCAGTTCAACTTCGTTATAACACGCTATTCGTTATATTACGCTATTTTCTCCTGACTCTAAATGGTCTTTTTGAAAATTTCACGTATAAAACACTACTCTATTTATAGAGTTATTTTAACAGGGACTCCAGAATAGCTGGTTGTTATGACAAAGTTATACTGGATGTCTTGCTTGAGAGCATAAAATATGATAATGAATTAGAAGAAAATAGACAAATGGGCGAAAATAAAGCCTAGAACTGGTGGAGTATAACCTTGAACAATTCAGCTGAGTCCAAACTGGTCTCCCATGGGAGGATTGCACTCGGCTTCTTGCAATCCCTGCTGACAGGTATCTCTGGAATTTCCTCCCAGCCTCTTTATCAACCTGAGGCATCTTCTGGGCGAAGATTGAAGGCATTTCCTCTTCTTCACACTTTTATATAATCTTCTCGGGGATGATTATAATTGAGTGGAGTAAAATGAGTCTGCTCATTAAGTCTGGATGCATTCATTCCTCAGTAGGAGGTTGACTTAGCTCCGATATTAAATGGCCATCTTTTACATTGGAACAGATGCCATGTTCAGCCGCTCCTAACTTGGAGTACAAATTATTCAGTGTCCCTGGATCAGGAACTCATACAGGGCACTATCAGCAAGGCCAGCTGAGCCCAGGTTTTCCAGCGAGTTTGTTACTGCTTTCTCATCTCTTTTTTTTTTTCATCCAGCTTGGGACGATCAATGGTGGAGATACAAATGTCTTCGCTCAAACATACCAATCAAAGATAACTACCTGTACCCCAAGGAAGTATTTATTGGGATTTCTATTGTAACAGGATAATATCTTCACTAACTCTCCCTTTTATTAACGTCCGCATCAAAATAAAAAAAATCTGCCAAACTCTCTACAGATTCCATTAAATTAATAAGTTAAAGGTTATATATATATAGTGCTATGTGGGGACGTATATAAAATATAAGAGAATTATTAACCATTGCACATGCAACTATGAAATTCGATTACACTTTATAAACTTATATTTTTTTAAGAGAAAAGATTCGCGCTCAGAATAATATTTTTATTTGCTTTTGTCTCTTTTTTTCATATTTATAAACACTCATGGACGAAACTTGAGGAAGTTATACCTTTTAGCATGTATATCGGGATTCAGACAATAATTCTGAAAGATATTACAATGACCTTTATTGAAAACACAAAATAATTAATGTGAACAGAATTGTCTTTTAAAAAAAAATAAATAAACGACCAGCGATATCAAAAAGACTTTTCACTTTCTTAAGTTTTGTCCATGAGTGTATAATGGCAAAGAGGCTTCTCTTGAGCATGCAACTTAACCTTGTAAAGATGGTAGCACCATCTATTGGAACTTTTTTTTAGATACTTGATACCATATAATAGGTAATATCTGGTTTTATACAATTAATATACACGGTGTGGCAAATAATTTTTAAGACTCGCGCTAGATAAAAGCCAATAGCAGAGCCAGTTATGAAATTGCGCATGCGTATATATATTTGAAGCCTTATCTAGCGCGTGGCTTTGTTTCAGCCATTTTGGTTAACTCTTTAAAACCATACAGGCGATTTTTGAAAAGTAAAAATTTTTGTTCGTCGGATTTCTGAGAGGGAACAGAGAGCGGTCATTAAATTTAATGCAAAACTTGGTAGAAATGCATCGGAAACATATATTTTGATGAAGCAAGTTTATGGTACGTTATGTTTGAGTAAATCAAATGTTTTCATTTGGCACAAACGTTTTTCGGATGGAAGAAATACCCTAGAAGATGATAAGCATACTGGACGACCAAGTTCTTCGAAGACACCAGAAAGTATAGAAAAAGTGCGAGAATTTGTTGCAAACAATCGCAGTGCATCCCTGGGTATGATGGCAGAAGTTTTACACATCAACAAAGAAACGATTCGAACCATTCTGCATGAAGATTTGGGTAAAACTAAAGTCTGTGCTAAATTTTTTCCACACACTTTAACGGGCGAGCAGAAATCATTGAGAATTGCACATTGCAGGGAGACATCATTTCTGCCTATGAAAATGATTCAAACTTCCTGAAATCAATTGTTACGGGTGATGAAACATGGTGTTTTCAGTATGACCCAAAGACAAACGCCAAAGTGCCGAATGGAAGTCAAAAAACTCTCCACAAGCCAAAAAAACGCGAAAAGTGCCATCAAAAATCAAAACAATACTGATTACCTTTTTCGATAGTAGAGGTATTATCCACAAAGAATTTGTTCCCGCTGGACACACCATTACTGGAGAGTATTATTTAAACGTTTTGAAACGTTTGATTGCCAGAATTCGTCGCATTCGTCCAGAATATCGCGATGCAGACAGTTGGTGTTTGCTGCATGATAATGCACCGAATTACTTCTCACTCATTGTTCGTCGCTTTTTGGCCAAAAATAACGTCTGTGTGTTGAATCATCCTCCGTACTCGCCTGATTTAGCACCATGTGACTTTTATTTATTCTCAAAAATAAAATTGAAGTTAAAAGGTTTTTTTTTTTTTTTTTTATGATATCCCAACCATCCAGACAGCTGCGACGAGCACTTTGGAAGCGATTCCTCAAAGTGGCCTGCAAGAAGCATTTAATTCCTTATTAAATCGTTGTAACATATTTATTGAATCCGGAGGGGATTATTTTGAATAAAAAAATAGTAGAAATTGAATTAGCTTGTTTCTGTTTTATTTTACAAACCCATTCTTAAAAATTATTTGCCACACTGTATAATGAGTGCTATATATTTGTAAAAATAACCGAAAATTTTATCTTAGTTCAAATATATTTAAAATAAATTTAAACTATTTATATATACGCATAGATGCAAATTAAATTTAAATTATTAACACATTTATGTGAGAGAAAAATAGTTTACAAGTAGAAAGGAAGATTTAGGCAGCAAAACAATGGAAAAAGGAAAATCCATGTTATGCAACTCTTAACAAATATACACGTTGCATTTATTAAACAACAAGTTTGTAATCTTTGTCTTTACAAAGTCAGTTTCCACCTGAGGTTACTTTAAACATTCTCAGATTTCACTCTACATTTATAATTATCCATTATGAACAAACAACAATGGAATCCTTCTTACCCAACACACTTTATATACATATATTATATACTTGATAAAGAGAGAAAAAATCAAAGGTAAGGAGGATAAGTTTCTTTTATGAACAAACAATCAAGCTTTCGGGCACAAAGTCGCCCTTCTACAGGAATAAAAATATACAAAAACAAGATCCATCTATATAAATACAAATAATTAGCATAAGTAATAAATAAATATTAGAAATTAGAGAGATAACATTTAAGTTTTATGTCTGATGTACGAATCAGGTAAATCAAGTGAGACTCTCGTGTCTCGAGTGTAAGGCCTTAACAAATTATTTTTAAGAGATAAAATTTTATTCTATGTGTGATATACGAAATAAATAATAGGAGAAATGTGAATATGCTAATATTTGGTATAATCTGCTAATTAAAAATCAATAAGTTGTTGTATTAACAGCTTATGAAAATATTTCGTTATAAAGATCCGGAATATCAATGTGCCTATTGATGCTATTATATTTCAGAGATAGTAGCGCCTCTACAACCAATCTCTTATATTTATGTTGAATGTTAGAAAAATGTGAACGGGGTTCTATTGTATTAAAAGTATGTCCTGTATTTGAAATATGTTGGGCTATGAGGGATCTAGGGTCGTTATTTCTGATATTTCGGATATGTTCATCAATTCTATCTTTTATATGTCTACCAGTTTCTCCTATGTATAAGCTAGAGCAATTATTACATTTTAATGAGTAGACTGCATTCTTTAAGTGTATGGGTTTTAAGGGGAAACTGTTATTGGTGATAGGGTTTCTAAGTATAGTGCCTAAATTAGGAGTATTGGAAAAGAAGGTGCGGATACCAAAGTTTTTTAGATAATTAGATATGTTAAGGCTCTGAGGGGAAGAAGGAATAGTACAAACAGCATCATGGTATCCTTTGATGTGGTGAATTTATACCCCAGTTTACCCCATCCACTTATTATAGATTGCACAACACAATTCTTATCAGACCATAATTACCCCATTAACACCATTTCCAGATTAATATCCCTGATCAGTATTAGTTTAAATAACAGTATATTTAATTTTAATCAAGCATACTTTAAACAAACAAAAGGTACACCTATGGGTAGCCCACTATCTTCCCCTCTATCAGAAATAGTTATGCGCCATATAGATAAGCAAATAGTTGAACAATACCACTTAGAGATTTTATCATGGCACAGATATATTGATGATATTTTTGCAATAGTCAAAACCAGTTCACTTGATAACATTTTATCCACATTAAACAACTTATACCATGATATAAGTTTTACAGTTGAAACAGAGACCAATAACACTTTAGCTTTCTTAGATATACTTATCACAAAAATAGATAATAGATATACCACAAGCGTTTATTACAAACCGTCATTTTATCCATCATACATACATTTTTCTTCGTATTGCCCAATTAGCCATAAAATTAACACAGTCAAAGCATTAACTAAGCGCATATTCACTCATTGTACCACAGATATATCGAAACAGCAGGAAACAAATATCATATTATCACATTTATTGACATTGGGCTATCCAAAAAACTTTATTTTGAGACACTTTCATAACCCTTTACAAACAGCTGTTAATCATAGTTATAAATCTATTTGTACTATTCCTTTTTCCCCTCAGAGCCTTAACATATCTAATTATCTAAAAAACTTTGGTATCCGCACCTTCTTTTCCAATACTCCTAATTTAGGCACTATACTTAGAAACCCTATCACCAATAACAGTTTCCCCTTAAAACCCATACACTTAAAGAATGCAGTCTACTCATTAAAATGTAATAATTGCTCTAGCTTATACATAGGAGAAACTGGTAGACATATAAAAGATAGAATTGATGAACATATCCGAAATATCAGAAATAACGACCCTAGATCCCTCATAGCCCAACATATTTCAAATACAGGACATACTTTTAATACAATAGAACCCCGTTCACATTTTTCTAACATTCAACATAAATATAAGAGATTGGTTGTAGAGGCGCTACTATCTCTGAAATATAATAGCATCAATAGGCACATTGATATTCCGGATCTTTATAACGAAATATTTTCATAAGCTGTTAATACAACAACTTATTGATTTTTAATTAGCAGATTATACCAAATATTAGCATATTCACATTTCTCCTATTATTTATTTCGTATATCACACATAGAATAAAATTTTATCTCTTAAAAATAATTTGTTAAGGCCTTACACTCGAGACACGAGAGTCTCACTTGATTTACCTGATTCGTACATCAGACATAAAACTTAAATGTTATCTCTCTAATTTCTAATATTTATTTATTACTTATGCTAATTATTTGTATATATATAGATGGATCTTGTTTTTGTATATTTTTATTCCTGTAGAAGGGCGACTTTGTGCCCGAAAGCTTGATTGTTTGTTCATAAAAGAAACTTATCCTCCTTACCTTTGATTTTTTTCTCTCTTTATCAAGTTACTCCAGAGGATTTTAATTTATTAAATATATTATATACAGTTACGAGCGTCATTCCTCATCTCCTAATCAACAATCAGTCATCAGTTTTCATCTCTGTCACCGTTTGCTTTTTTTTTTTTGGAATGGCGCTCTCCCATTGGTTGGCTACGGTCACGCCACCTTTGCCCCCCCCCCCCCCCCATCATGCCCCCTCCCCCCCCCCACCACTCGCTTTGTTGTTTTTGTAACTACTGTGTTGGAGCGGGTCGCTCCTTAAATAATCTATTGTTAACAATACCTCATTATAGGTCCGCAAATATCGAAAGTATAGGTGTAAGTACTGATTGTGTAACACTATGTTGTATAGCATATTATTGGAACGGCCGATATACATGCCCGACATGTAACGACAGATGAAGCACATAGGCTATAGTTATTAACTAACATATGCAATTATTTAAGGCGCCAATTTATAATTGTAACAAATAGTATTTGAATCAAAACATTCAATCGGGTAAAACATGGGCGTTGCCCGGGTCATTCGGCTAATATTCTATATACAGTTACGAGCGTCATTCCTCATCAGTCGTCTCTGTCACCGTTTGCTTTTTTTTTTTTTTTTTTTGGAATGGCGCCCTCCTATTGGTTGGCTACGATCACGCCACCTTTGCCCCCCCCCCCCCCTTCCCAATCATGTCTCCCCCACTCGCTCTTTCGTTTTTGTAACTATTGTTTTGGAGCGGGTCGCTCTTTAAATAAATGCATATATTAGTTAATAACTAAATGTAATCCTCTCTTTCCTTTTCCCAGTATGAGACGCCTACGGAAGCCAACAGTACATAGACAGATGAAGCACATAGGCTATAGTTATTAACTAATATATGCATTTATTTAAGGCGCCAATTTATAATTGTAACAAATAGTATTTGAATAAAAATATTCAATCGGGTAAAACACGGGCGTTGCCCGGGCCATTCGGCTAGTATAGATATAACAAAGTTTCTGGTATTTATGTACCAAAAGAGGCACCCCGTTCTGTAAATAAGCATTAAAAATAATTCTATATACAGTTATCAGCGTCATGCGTTCTTAATTCTGTCACCGTTTGCTTTTGGTTCAGTGGTAGAATGCTCGCCTGCCACGCGGGCGCCCCGAGTTCGATTCCCGGCCGATGCATTTTTTTTTTTTTTACAATTTTTAAAACTCATTTATATATTATACAAGAATGACATCCACGGCGCCAATTTATAATTGTAACGAATAGTATTTGAATAAAAGCATTTAATCGGGTAAACCCCGGGCGTTGCCCGGGTCATTCGGCTAGTGCATTATATTTATTATCCCAGCAAAACAAAAAAAAAAAAATAATACTAGTGGTAATAAAGAATGAGCCACAAAACCAGTTTAGGCAAATTCAGACAAAAGTCAGTATGTATACCTTGGTTTCAGACTATGGCCCTTTTTGGCAAATTGTCTCTCTTAGGATGTTATGAAATCTAAGCCACCAATGAGGGCCATAGCCCGAAACTATGGTATACAGGTTGTTTTTTTTTTGTCTGAATTTTCCAAAACTGGTGTTGTGGCTTATTTTTTATCACCACTAGTAATTTTTTACTGGTTTGATAAACCTAATGCATTGTTTTAATGCATATTTAGAGGAAGGGGTGCCTCTCTTTGTTTCAATATATGAATATACAACAAAAGAGGCTCAATTTAAACTGAGCTGCCTCTTTACGTTACGAACAAGTGTTATAGCACGCTAGAAAAAGTTAATTGATTTTAAACAACTTTTATATAGCAGAGTGTGAAAAAATATATATAATCAATTTTTTTGTGAATGTGCAAATATTTAAATAGTTGATAAAGGGCGCTAACACCTCTTTCCATTGTTTCATCCTCGGTGATAAATCTCTGGGAAATAAAAAAATAAAAAAAAAGAGGAAAACCTTCGACCATATCAGTAAGGTCATCTTTCTTTCTTTTTTGATGCGTTCACTTTAAATTTTCGGCAACCAAAGAATGGAATCTTATTTATACATCAAATTCCTTTTTTTTAGGGGAGGAACTCATCACTGTCAAATTCAGTGATTAATTCTTTGTTCACAGAGTGAGTCACCAGTGTGACCAGCTGTGAAATATGGATGTCAAACCATCTGATAACACTGCTCCCCTTCTATAGAATCTACTTTTTTTTTTTACGTTTTCTTGTTTTAAATATTTTTTTATATCATTTCTATATAAGAAACATAGTTGTGCACCTAATTTTGTGTGTTATTCTGTGATTATTTAAGTTTTCAGTCGTTTTCGAAATGGACTTCTTATAAAAAATAGTTATTTATATATTTACGTATTAAAAAGGGATATATTGGGGATTGAATAAAAGATTTATTTGCCAATATTTCGGTTGGCTGAACGCCAACCTTTGTCAAGGCATTACATTTGGTAAAAACAAACTAAGCGCTGCACATAGTGTTATAATATTAGTTACAATATATTTTTTTTTTTTATACAAAAATAACGCCTTAACAAAGGTTGGCTTTCAGCCAACCGAAATATTGGCAAATATTTTATTCAATCCAATATATGCCTTTTTACTATCTAAAGTTTTAAATATGGATTGCTTTTTATTCAGAGCAGTTATTTATATATTTTGAACAAAGTTAAATGTAAATTTTAAACAAGTTTATCATTTCGTATTATTTTAGACTATGTTGATTACATATGCGATAGGCATATTGTACATATATAAATGCATGGATAATCTTAGAAAATAAACATTATCCTTTTTATCGTTGGATTGAAAAAGATGATTTTGTGTTTCTATTCTGGGAGTGAAATGATAGAATAAAATTATTAAGGAATGGCAGCAGACGACCATTTGTTGATGGTGGGGGAGTTGGATTCATTTTTCGGATCGAAAGTCCTGTAATCCATCAAAGAACCCATCAAGATCTTTACAGAAATGTTTTTCCTCTTCTCTCCACCAATCACATTCATTGTGCCATGATGATTGCTATCAGATCCGTGCTGTCGTTTTTTTTTTTTTACTTCTTCAAATTTAATTATCTGTGACTATTGTACTCTTTGATCGATATATTTTAAAGACTGGTGTTGCCAAATCTCTTTCTTGAGAATCAAAAAAAAAATTTTTTTTTTTTTCAATTTATATTTTATGTTTTTAATGTGCTATCCTTTGTTTTTATTTTTTAGTCTTTTTTTTCATCATTATCTGATTTTTCCCTAAACTATTTTTTATTGAAAATTTTCTAACTATACATTGTGTTTTTTTTTTACTATATTAAAAATACAATAACAACAAAAAGTTTTATTAAGGCCTTTTCGTCTTATACAGATTCTCCGAGCATATAGAAATGTAGGGTACATGCAGGAATAACAGTAATAGTACCAGTAATAAGCAATGTTATTATTATTTTAAAAGTTAATCACATGTCTATCGTTAATCATGTCTATTGTTCTACATGTCACAAATATTAAATTGATAAATCTCATATTTCACAGTTTGGTATCATGTATAAAATTATAAATATACCTGATAATTATGTATAATTCATGGTTGTATATATTCCTTTTTTTCACTTGTACTAATCTAAATTTCTGTCAATACTACAATTATTGTTCTTTAGGAAAAGGAACTGCTTGTTCTCGATTGCTTGTATATAAGTTTATGCTAAGCTCTTTCTTTCTTCTTTGCCTTTATTTGATACATTGTAAATAACATTGCTGATTATTGTTACTATTACTGTTATTTCTGTTTATACCCTCTTCTACTTGGAGAATCTGTCTAAGACTAAAAGGTCTTATACAGATTCTCCAAGCAGATCATCATTATGTAAGGACCAGTCAACAAGTGAATGACTTTGAGACGAAGAGTAAAGCCAGTTCAATTTCTAAGTAAATAACACAAGATGATTATTACCTTACCCAATTGGGAGAATCTGTATGGGGCAAGTCCCTAATAAAGGCTTTTGTGTGTGATTCTCCAAGCAGAAATGTAGGATACATGCAGGAAAAACAGTAATAGTACCTTAATGGTTGTTGTTATATATCATTTTGTGGGATAGAAGAGCTATCTTTTAATATAAGGAAAGTATGGTTATACTATCTTACTATCTAATAGGTCACTATATCGTCTATAGGTGTCTTATATAAAAATAAACCACGTTTATTTTAAGAATCCCTTTCAACATTTTATGTTTAAAATAATATACAGTGGTACCTCGACATACGAGTTTAATTCGTTCCGCAACCTTGCTCGTATCTTGAATTACTCGTATCTCGAAGCAAATTTCCCCATGCAAAATTCCCATTTAAAATCACAGATTAATATCTTCAACACTACCGAACCGAACTCGTATCTCGAATTTCGCTCGTAACTCAAAGCAAAAAATCACTTGCTCGTCGGCTCGTATCTCGAAAAACTCGTATGTTGGGGCGCTCGTATGTCGAGGTACCACTGTATATATATATATATACAGTTAAACCTGTCTATAGCAACCCCTCTTGGGACTCACCAAAATAGGGTGCTATAGAGAGGGGGTGTTATAGACAGGTTACTTTTAATGTAAATCGCATCATACTACATATTTAAAATCGGGCGCTATAGAGAGGGAGGCGCTATAGACAGGTTTAACTGTAATATTTATTAAAAATGTGATCGCTATAGAAAGTTTGAGGGTTCTATTTAGAAATGGATTGTGTTGACATTTAATTATTTTTGTCCCCACTTATAAAAACGATTTCTTGGATGGATAAATATTGAGATTGTTTTCTTAACGGCGGGGAAATATCTCGAGGGAGGATGGATCGCCATGGTTTCAATGTTTAGTTTTTCCACCACGTTTTGAATCGTTTTAGTAATACAAGGTGGGATCAATAAATAAGGTGAATTATAATTTATTTAAAAAAATAAGAACGATATTAAAAATTAGGAATTGATTTATTCAAAATAATCACCTTGGCTTTCTATACATCGTCTTCATCGTTCTGGCAACTTGTAAATACCCTCTTTATAGGCACTCTTAGGAAGCGTGTGAAAAAAATCTTGCACCACTTTTTGGACATCTTCATCCGAGTCAAATCGCTTTCCCTTTAACTCCTTCTTTAGTAGTCCAAAAAGGAAATAGTCAGAGGGGGCTAGGTCTGGACTATATGCAGGATGTGTGTGTGTTCTAAAACTTCAAAACCTAATTTAATTATTGTAGATACAGTTTTACATGATGTATGCGACCTTGCATTATCATGAAGGAAGAGAACACCTTTACTAAGCTTCCCTCTTCTTTTGTTTCTTATACCGGGCTTTAGCTTATTTACAAGAATGTCACAATAAAGGTCGCTGTTCATACGTTGCCTTGAGGATAAAAATTCCAGACAGATTGGTCCATCAACATCTCAAAAAATTGTTAACAAAACTTTACCGGCCGAACGTTGAGACCTGAGGAACATGTAATTCGTCCATTTTTGAACTCGTTAACCCATTTATAAATGTTTTTTGAGACAAACAAGACTCACCATAGCTATTTTTCATTATTTGGCATATTTGAGATGTTTGAATACCTTCTGCATTCAAGAAACGAATAACTGCACGTTGTTCAAGCGTGGTGCAATCCTTCAAGGGAGCTTCCATTTTAGTTTATTTATAAGTCTCGCGCCGCGCGTGGGAAAAAAGAACAGAACACCTTAAATAGTCTCTCGATGTTATATTTTATTATTCTGTGGTTTAAATTATTTTTGCTTTTTTAATTTTTAAGAAATAAGATAATTCACCTTATTTATTGATCCCCCTTTGTATTTTACACACTATTTATACAAACCTCTAACACTGTTTTTCTATATAGTTAAAAACATTTTGAAGTTTTTAAACGTTGGCCAATTAGTCTAAGAATGTCGAGTTTTTAAACGTGTCAAATACTTCTAATAATTTCGTTATATTTTTATTTTGAATATTATCGATTAGTATCTGAAGCTAAGCGTATTTTTCTTTAACTCCCTGTATTTTTTACTCTATAAAATATACTTAGTTTATATATTTTATTATTATGCTTTTTATATATAAATATCAACAACACAATAATGATTTTAAAATCTATATTCTTTTTATAAAAGTTAATTAAGTGTATATAGGTTTTGGTAAATGAGAAACTTGGGAAAATGTTTGGGGTGTATTAAATTTTTTTGTTGAAATTTGAAACCCATTTTAATGCTGCTTTTTAAATAATTAATACAATTTATACAGACCTTATGCGGCAATGATGAAAATGGAAGGACCTGGCTCATCAGTTGTGAATCCGCCATTTGCCTGTTTCATTTTAAATGTCCGGTGCACAGAGGAGGCCCTGGAGTGGATTCGTCACCTCGACATTCCACTCTAGAGAAACTTGCCAACATTGTTGTATTGTGCTGTAAAAAAACAATATCATACGCAATATATATATATATTTTAAATGTCCCTAAGATAAATGATAATCATAATAATAGTATATCCTATATTTTCCTGTAAAAATTTTACTTAGTTTATATACTTTGTTATTATGATTTTTATAAACTTATAACACAATAATGATTTAAAATGTATATTATTTTTATGTGTATTTACATTTTGGTAAATGAGAAACTTTGAAATTTGGAAAATGTTGGTTTATGGTTGAAATTTGAGACGATGTGTACTAAACAATTTCTACAGAACTTATACTGTAGTGATAAACATTGAATTGGTAGGGTCTGACTCATCAGTGGTGAATCCTCCAATGGTTTTGTGTCAATTTCATTTTAAATGACACTAAGATAATGATAATCATAAAAATAGTGCATCGTGGAAAATATAAGGTAAAGCATAAACACAGCAGTAGCTTATTTAAAACTCTCAAATATATAAAATGACATTGAAAAGAGGAAACAAGTTAACAAACATCAAATTTAAAATAAATAGAATTGCATTCCTGTTGAATGTTTTTTTTTTTTTTTTTTCAATAAATTTCTGTAATTTCATAAATGTAAGCATAAAAATGTTTAATATGATAATCTCATTAAAATAATTACATTTTTTACCATTAAATTTTTACTAATTAATTTAATATAGCTGACATCCTTTAAAAAATTATGAATGTGCTTAATATAGAATATTGTTTTTTTAATACTAAAGTAATATCTTAATATTAAAAAATAATAATTTATATATAAAATTAGATACTGTATTATATTTTCTTTCCTTTTAAATATTCAGGAAGTTGCAAGTCATTAAAGAAAATAGAAATGTTTATATATTCATACTTCTGTTAAACTTACAAAAAACGCAAGTTTATCAATTTAATCATTTAATTTTTTACTAGGTGTATAATTTCTCTGATTGACATCAATTTATCTTCAGAGATTACTAAAATGACATCTTTTTTTATCTTTACCACTTATCTTATTTTCTAAAACGTTATTTATTTCTCTAACGAAATATTTCTAGTTTATTTATTTAACTTTTCCTCTTTTCTCCATATATAGTCTTACAGCTCATTAGAGAACAATAATAATGACAGAATAATAAACCACAAACAATATATATACTAAATATTTTTTCAACTATTGAACTTAATGGTAAAATTATTACGGTCATTGAAAATTTTGACCATTATGAGCGCTTCGGTTTAAAAGAGCTACTCCCCCTATCTGGCCCCTTGCCAGGCATCACTTGATTAGAGGAGGATGCTTTCCACGGTAATCTTCTGATCTTAAAAACTAGCCTTGGAGTTGGTTGATTATAGCCTTGATATGTCGGCTGCCTTTTTTTTTTTATTATCCTCTGCTGAAAATATTATTTATCCTTTTATTTATTTTTCTTCCTCTCTCTCTCAAATCTTCTGCTTCCCCAAATACCAACAATGTGTTCAGTTACACAAAAAACTAATTTATTATCTGTCCCCTAATTTGTCTTATTTTTTTTAAACTTTTGTTTTTTGGTCAATGTTGTGGCGGCTTGGATTTTCTGCTATTTACATGAATGGGTGTTATTTTATTTTCACTTTATATCTTTCTTTTTTTTTTTTAAGAAAAATGTTCACGTTTTAATATTTTCTAAACGAAATATAATGATTTATATTTTATAAAATATTCTATTCACTCTCTCTCTCTTATGAATTATTTTTTTTATATAAGGGGGGGGGGGGGGGGGTAGTAATACATATATAAATTGCTATTTTTTTATGTGAAAATAAACCGTTTTATATTATGATAGAATTTTTTTTGGCAACTTGGCAAAAATAAATATTAAATCTCACAAGATTAGTGATTATACTGTAAAATTATTGATATTATTTATTTTAATAATCCAGATTCCTGGAACTTTAGCGAAAGTCGCTAACTACCTGGATGAAAAGTACTGGGTGACATTTCATAAAGACGCATATAATACATGGAGAAGTATGAAGAAATCAAATCACGAACTAATTGTTTTATTTAAGAATTTTTTTTTTGTTTTTTGTTTTTTTTTATTTTGTTTTAAGAAAAATATATTTTCAATTGGGACATTTCTATTTTTTTTCCTTATTTTTCATAAACTAATCCAAATTCCATAAAAAAAAATAGAAGTGTTTTCCATTTTAAAAAATCATTAAAACAAAATGACCAAATTGTAAATTAATATATGCGAAATCGAATATATACCCTTTTAAAACAGCGCTATAATATGATATGTTTATCTAAATAAATTATTAAACTAGTTTTAAAACCAAATTTAATTTTACTAATCAAGCATCTTTATTGTTATATCTAACTATCCTTTAACAGAAGCTATTCACTTTTTTAAGTCATGAATATTTACTAGACGAAAGTGACTCGCAACTTTTTTTTTTTTTTAATATATATTTTAAAAGTTTGCAACATCTTATGCAAATTGGTGTGAGAATAAATTAGGATAGAGGGCTTAAATCTTTTGGGAAAGACAATTTGTAAAAGGGAGAAAATGCAATATTGATTTAACAAAGAGGAGAATGGTTTCTCTCCCTTTTTTTATTCTATAATTTTATATTATTTTGTTAAAAATTTTCACATTGAGATTTTATAATATAATTTATATATATTATCTTTATAGACTTATGTGCTATATTTTAGAAAACTATTTTCATTTTTATAAAAATGTATATATAACTTACATAATATGTCAAGTTATATATTTAATGTATATTGTTATGCTAAATACTTTTTTTTAAGAATGTAATTTAAAATATGTTCTGAAATTAAATTTGAAATTACTTTAAATTTCTAAATAAATTTTATAGAGTAAATTTATTTTTTCTAATGTTTGAAATAACGCGGTCACACTGTAAGGAATTAAATCGTAGAATATTCTGGATTTTATTTTTTTAAAAGTATTTATTAAAATAAAAACAGGAACAATTGTGTTTACTTCAATTCAATTGTTTTCTTTTATATCCACTCCTTTGTCTTAATTTATTTTTATTGGCCATTGTTTATTTTCAGTGTTGCCACATTGTCTTTTTAAAATTCCATCACTGAGCTATTTATCATCTTGTCATTTTTGAAATTGAGTTTGTTTCAAAGGGTATTCCATCTAACTTATTATTTCCTAAGAATAAATTTGCTTGGGGAAATTTCATTTTAAATTAAAATTTTTAAGAGCAAATAAATATATATATATATAGAAGGGTCACTCCAAAAGTTTTTGCAATCACTTATTTTTATTAAAGCTGCAACTTTCAAATTTTCAGAGTTTCTCAAAGTATTCACCCATAGCACCTATGCAAGATTTCATCCGTGAAAACCAATTATCGAAGCACTTACGCCAGTCATCTTCGGGGATGGAATTTACGGCATTGATAAAGGCTTGCAGTGCTTCATCATCAGTGTCAAATTTTATCCCTTTTAACAATAAATTTTGGAAAGAAAAAAAAAATCACAAGGTGCTAAGTCTGGTGAATATGGTGGATGAGTGACTAATTGGACACCAGAGTTGGCTAAAAAGTCAAATGTTTGGGCTGAGGTGTGCGGTCTTGCATTGTCATGTTGAAGAAGACTCCCTAAAGTTAAGCTTATATATAACCACTCTTTTTGATATTGTATCAGTGAATAGATATTCCGATTTTGCTGAACGAAAACTCAATTAACTTAGAGAATACGCGCCACACACAAACATTAATATATATAAAATATAATAAATTTTTATTTTTTTCTATCATTTTTTCAAACATTAATATGTTTTCCTTTCCTTTTTTTTACCATATAATTTCCACGACTACTATATACTCATGGATAAAACTTTAAAGATTTTCATATTTTGATGTCGCCGGTTTTATGAAGGAGACAGAGACAATTTTGTTCACGCTTGGTTATCTTGTATGTCTTCAGTAAAGGACACTGTGTATCAAATATCTTTCACAGTTATTGTCTCAATCCAGATAAACATGCTAAAGGTACAACTTCTTTAAATTTTATCCATGAGTGTATATTAGAATCAATTCTCAATTAAATGACTTATTATTTATAGTAATTTTTATTAAGAATTTTTATTATGTTGTTGTGTGATGCCAGATATTGGTGTTTATATATTTAGAACAATTACATACATCCCACATGAACGTCAGTTATATAAATATCTTTAACGTTTAAGTTGGAGATTCTTATATAAATCATGAAAATCACTTACAACAATAATAGACATAACTGCATTTATATTGTAAGCATTATATATCAACATCGTTATTTCTTCAAGACAAAACGTAATACAAAGATATGACAATCATAGTGGGTTTAAGAGATGAAACTACATTAACTGTCAATTACTATTATACATTTTCTTTATTCGAATTAAACCTATTAAGCGTGAATATAATATTTTATATAATACATTTTTAAGAATGCAGAAGCCTGTAGTCAAATACTTTGGAAATAAATATTGATTAATCATAGAAGAATTGAATAACCTGAAAAAAAAAATTCCAAATGGATATGGAGGGGGTTATTTTTAAAATTAATATTTCCTAACATTTTATACACTAGTTCATAGATTAATTTTTATATTAATTCATAGAATAGCAATATGTGCGACTGGCAACACCAGACAGGAAAACGTGGCGTGAGGTTGTGTGATGGCCGAGTGCACTGAAGAGTCATTGACCCATGGACCAAATTGTCTTTACTTTTCTTCTTTTTTTTTTTTTTTTGTTGAGGGGTGGCGGTTAGTTGTCTGAGATCTTTCCATTCTTTACCCCATGCCATTTTATTTACTTCAGGGCTTACAGGGTATTCTAGCATTGCCTATAACTGATAGATTGGATATCTACAGATAAAAAATTATGTAGAAAATGACCTTTTTTGAAGGACACTTATCGGACATTTAAACTCATGGACAAAACTTAAGGAAGTTGTACCTTTTAGTATGTATATCGGGATTCAGACAATAACTCTGAAAGATATTTGATACACAGTGATCTTTATTGAAGACACACGAGATAACCAGGTGTGGACAAAATTTCCTCTGTCTCCTTTTCTCCTTCAAAAAAAAATAATAATAATAGAATGACAAGCAACACCAAAATATGAAACTTCCTCAAGTTTTGTCCTATGAGTGTATCTTATCTCCTAGCATAAGTCCAAGATGAGGATCTACGAATATTCCAGCAATCCTTATCTTATCCTGGATATTTATACAAGAAAGTTGGATAGCCTTTTTGTACCTTACTGAAGATCTGCAGCTATTGGACATTTCTCTTAGTTCTTGACAAAGGACTATACCAGTTTTGAATAGAGGGAGAGAGATGGTTCATAATTTGAATAAAACTCCTTTATATATTGTATTTGACTAATTTTGAAATATATCAAATTATTTCTCTTTTTTTTTTTCCAGAGAGTGAATAATTCTGTGATTGGTTTAGATAATCACACGCAAAAAAAAAAAAGCCTTTAAAAGAAATTTAATCATATAGGATGATAAATTAAAAGGGAGTTATGCAAATCTACATATAAAATATTTGCATATGTCTTTCTCTTCAGGCCATATACATATATATTCAATATACACTTTTCATTTTATCTTTTTTTTTTTGTTTTGTGGGCAGTATTGTTCTCTCCCTCTCTCAGAGCTTCCTTTTAATGATGAGTCTTTTGATGATATCGTAAGGTCTTGTCCCGTGAGATTATTCATAAATACTTGAATATATAACAAAGCATTTTTAGAACATTTTGTTCGCTGTTGCAAAAAATTCTGAGGAGGAAGAAGTAGAAAAAACGTATAACCTTTATAATAGCGAAGAGATTATTTATTCTTTAAAGGTAATTAACCCCTAACTAGGAAGGAAAACAGTTACATAGGCTAATTAAAAGTCGGCACACTTAGTTCTCACCTAACAATAACCTACCTACCAAGACCTAACACATACCTAGAAAGTTGCAATATATATACATACACAATCAGATATGCAAATTAGCGCAGAGAACAATGGTCAAATAAATTACTACAGATTAACACTTCGTAGAAATATATTAGAATTGCTACTTTCAACATTCACAATGACTTGGTCATTTATTTTCTGGCGACAAGAGATTTGTTGCTTTTTTCGGACGTTAACAAATGTTTATTTGGTATTTAGGCAAACTACGGACATAAACTATTAGGACAGTAAACGATTTTTTTATCGCAATAAGATGTAGAAGTTTGTTTTAACAAAAAGGTTTGGAAGTAGATACTTTAAAACTTAGCTCGGTAGAAGTTTCTAAGAATTAAGGGTAGCTCTACTATAAATGTGAAAGTATTGAAGTTAAATTTTGTGCTAATTGATTCCTTTTTAACTTATATTAACCTAAATTTCTGTCAATACTACTGATTATTGTTATTTAAGAAAATGAACTGCTTGTTCTCGATTGCTTGTATATAAGTTTGTACCAAGCTCTTTCTTTCTTCTTTTACCTTATTTGATATAAGACCAAAAGGTCTTAATAAAGCCTTTTGTTGTTGTGTGATTGGAAACAGTATTATTTTTTGCACAATTCTGGACATAAACAAACGCTACATTTATTCTGACAGATCATTGAGTTTTACTAAATTACATTAAGGAATATTTGTTTAAAATACTTTTTTTCTACGATAACACACTTAGAAGTATTTAAAGAGACATTTTTTTTTTTTTTTTTTTATGTTGAGTCTCACCCTTCTTCTCTACTAGTCAAACAAATTAGAGATATTTTTCCGTTATGGAAGAAAAATTAAGATCTCTGACAATTGACACAATTTAAACAATCAAATTGATTCTTCTAATTCATTGTTACAGAGGAAAATTAAGATAAAGGACAAAAAATATAATAAGGGGTTAAATCAAGGGTAGATAAAATGTAGAGAAATATATACAGTTGTACAAGTGTACATGTATACTTGTATATATTAAAATTTCTTCAGCAAGGGAGGCTTCCGACCTTGAGAGAGTCCTCCTCCAGACAAAGAGAGGGATTAGCTTTGTGAGTATTAACCTGGGCTTATCTCTAGTTCGCCAACTACCCGGAATATGAGAATAGCAAAAAAAAAAAAGTTCTAATATGAAAATAAATCAATAAAATTTCTCTTTACATCCATAATATTTATTTCATGATCCATGATATCCACATTATCAACAAATATCTATCTATGAATACAAAATGTAATGCCTTGACAAAAGTTGGCGTTCAGCCAACCGAAATATTAGCAAATAAATATTTTCATTCAATCCAATATATGTCTTTTATCAAGATGCAACCATTTACTCAATAATCTACTTCTTCACTGTGTTCTATGCACGAAAAACGATATATAGTCTTTTGTACATGGATATTCTTTCCTTTTTTTTTTCTCTCTTTTCTGAGCGAGGATCCATTTTTTTCCCCTGCTTCTTATTTCTTTTTAGATTCATTTCTAACAGGAAAAATTATATAAAGACAATCAAGCTAATAGATTAGTCTGGGTAAATTGGAGGAAAATAAATTTATTATACATGGATTTACCACGGATTCACCGCAAATGAAGGTAACAAAGCAAAAGCTAATCTTTTATTATCTAAAGATTTAAAAATGGATTGTTCTATTTTCACGAAATATATCTTTGATAAATTATTTTTTTGTATTAACCAATGAAGTAAAAAAAAATGCTATAAGCGAGTTTCATGTATATAGAAAAGCTTTCACAATTATATCTTTGTGTTCTAATTAAATGTAAGTTGTCAAGAGGAGGTATTCTGTAACAAATGAGACTGGCGCAAAATGAATCACAGAGGGGCCTGCCTGAGCGCCCTCGAGGGAAGGAACTACACCCCGCTCTTCAATCTTTTGCCCCCTCCCCCCATTCATTATCAGATCCCTGCCGATTTAAGACACAAATAAAAAGAAATATTTTATATTTTTTCTCTTCACTACACCAACTTTGTATTTTTTTTTCTGAACAGTTTGTTGCGGGTTCTTTTAGATTTGCGTCTGTTTTTTTGATGATATTTGGTCGTCACTTTGGAAATTATACCTATCTAAAATTGAAATGTATATAGCAGTGAGTTATTTTTTTAATTCTCTTCAAGTTTTATTTTGCTTTTAATTGTGTTTTATTACTGTTACAGAGACTAAATAACTCAATAATTTATATCGTATATATACGAGGGTAAGTTGAAAAGTTGTTGTTGTTTCTTATCCCCTTGTGTAAAGATTACACGAATTCCATGAGTTCATGCTCCTCGAGCTGTTTTATGATGAGCAGCGGCCTCTCCCAAAGGTCCTGTTTAGTGCATCTAATGCAAGCCAAAATGTGTTCTGGAGCTGCAGGTACCAAACTACATTTTGGGCAAGTGGGATAAATTTTGTTATTATTTTCTATCTTCAATGGCTTGAGATGGCCTGTTCTAAATCTTGTTAGTGTTGTTTGATGCTGTCTATTTCTGATGTTCAGAGCTCCTCCTGGGTTCACTCCACTGTACCAACTGTGCTTAGGTGGGATCCTCCAGTTCTTGTTTATTTTTGTTTTGGCTATTGTTTCTATTTCTTTAAAATTAAGTTTATTTTTCTGTGGCAAGGGTTCTTTTGTGCCTTTTTTCGCTAGCACATCAGCAGCTTCATTGCCTTCAATGCCAACATGTGAGGGTATCCATTGAAGGTGAATTTTTGAGGTTTTTGAGAGTTTTTGGAGATAACCAAGTTGAAAAGTTCTCAACCTGACCCATAGATGGCATTCCAATCGAAATTTGCATATATATATATATAAGCAGGACAGATAAATACAATGGTAGAGTGGTCTAGTAGATCAAACTGGCGAAACCGCTGGGAGGGTTCACCATTGATGAGCCATGCCTTTCCAATATTTTTACCATCGAACTAGTGGACAGTAGAGAATTACTTTTATTTAAAAGCAAAGTAGCATCAAAATAATTCCATTTTCATATTATATTTACATATGCATTCCCAATATCAAATTAATTATAACTTTAAAAAAAATCGTTTTTATTTTATTTTTAGACAAAAATATAGGTAAGCCTCTAATGTGTATCGATAGAAAAAGAAATATATTTTAGCAGACGATAAAAATACTTTTTTATCTGAGAGTTGTATAAATTACTAAAAAAATCGTAATTTGAAATCGATAACAAGAATTAGATAGTGTCTGGAAATTGATTTCAAACCTTTTTTTTCCTCCGCCTTTAGAATTTCACTAAATGTCGTGTTTGCGTGATATATATATATATATATATATATATTTTTTTTTTACTTAAGAACCTCAAAAAATCGAATAGTTTGAATGTTCGTTTGACTTATTAAGGTTTTCGCGCCATTTTTGTGTTTCACCTTTATATCCATTCTTTTGACACGTCTTAATTCCATTTATAAAACATTTGAAAATGATTTTATCGGTTATCTATTTGAAGAAACAAGTTTAATCGTATTTTATTCCAATTTTATATATGCAAACTAGAGATATGTAAAATTGTATAATATATATAAATAGAAAATAATGAAGATTAAGATACACATAATTATTAGAATAGAAGTTTTTATTTTTAAGTTGAATGTTTTAATAAATATTTAACATGTTTAATGACAAGGTATTTAATAACAAAACCAAGATTATAATTCGGCTTTTACACGTGTCATACAATGTCAAAAAAAAAAAAAAAAAAACTGGGGTAACGCGCGAACCAGGTATATATATTTAAAAATAAATAAGGTAAAGTAAAAAAAAGGTTGATATATATATAATTAATTAGTATCATTTAAAATGTGAGTAAATATCTATATACACTGGTGTCCAAAAAATAAGAAACTTTTGTTTTTTAATGATATGTTTTAAATTATACAACGCTAAAAGCTAAAAAGTAATTTAATTAGGTATTTTAAGTCGTAAAATTTATTTATCGCAGTATTCGATTCGGTAAAATTGAAAATATGCAAATTTTTGCTTGTCTTTATGAGTGTGCTATTTGGCGTGTCGTTTACCCCATCTAAGAATTGTCCAATTATAATTTTATTTAATACTTAGTTAATTATGAGTTTACGAAAAATTTTAGCAGATGATTTAAAATGGAGAGCTGTTGGAAGAATGGAGGCAGGGCAATCACAAGTTGAAGTAGCAAAATGGCTAAATGTGAATAAATCTGTGGTCAGCAAAATATGGAAACAGTTCATTGAGACAGGAACCATCAAAAGAAAAGAAGGTTCTGGTAGAAAAAGAAAAACAGCTACCTCTGAAGACCGTTATCTGGTCGTAACTGCCAAGCGCCATAGGGAGATGACAGCTATTCAACTCTCTAATGAACTCTCAAGTGCTACTGGAACGAGAATTTCAAGACAAACTGTTTACCGAAGGCTTCACGAAGGTGCTCTTTATGCAAGACGACCAATGGTCCGTATCCCTTTAATCTCTGCTCACAGGAGAGCCCGCTTGAATTGGTGCTTGGAACATCACGCCTGGACTCATGATCAGTGTGACAATGTTCTCTTCAGTGACGAGTCAAGATTTAGTTTAAACACAGATACTCGACGAGTTTTCATCTGGAGGGAGCCTGGAACCCGCTATCATCCCAGTAATATCAGGGAAATAGACAGTTTTAGAGGGGGCAGTCTCTTAGTCTGGGCTGGCATCAGTTCTAGCAGACGCACACCCCTCCACATTTTTTCTGGGGGCACTTTAGCTGCCCAAAGGTACAGGGACGAGATCCTTGAGCCCTATCTAAGACCTTATAGAGATCAAATTGGTCACAATTTAATTTTTATGGACGATAATGCTCGTCCGCATAGGGCTAGGCTAGTCAATGAATATCTCCAGAGTGAGAATATTCGAAGGATGGATTGGCCAGCCAGATCTCCGGACCTGAATCCAATAGAGCATGTGTGGGATGCTCTAGGGAGGCGTATTGGAGCTCGTCACCTCTCTCCCAGAACCCTCGTTGAGCTAAGAACTGCTCTATTGGAGGAGTGGGGTTTACTACCCCTGGACCTCCTCCAAAGCCTGATAAACAGTATGAGGGCTCGCTGTGAGACCTTGATAGCTGTTAGAGGTGATCATACTCCCTATTGATATCTTATTTCTTTAAGATCTGGAACCTTAGCTTTGGGTATGTTGGTAATAATTTGCATATTTCATAATTTCAAATATTTTTTTTTATTTTCATATAGCTAGTCAAATTCTCCATAGTTTAAACTATTTGTATACTAAATTTTATATTTGTTAATAAATTAGCTTTTGAGAAATTTCAATTTTGGTTAAGTTTCTTATTTTTTGGACACCAGTGTATTTATTTATTTTTATTTTATGACTGCATTATAATTTTCATTTATTTTGCTGTTTATACTAGAAGTCAATATAATTTATATAAGTTATTTGTCAAAATGTCTCTATAAATTATTTTGTTTGTAAATATTTAATATGATTTATATATTGAGAAATTATGGAGAAAATATACTGTTGTGTTGTCTTATAATTAATCCACAAATATTTGCTTGCGTTCTCGCGATATATTTATCTTTAGTTATTATTTATATTTTATTCAATCTATTCCATTAAAAATAAAAAAGACTATTTCAATTATATATAATAACCAAAATAAACTTTGAGAAATAAACAATTAAAAAAAAAAAAAGATTTTAAGAAAGCTGTTAGAACGATGTCATTTGATGAGGTAATTCTATAAAAATAAATAAAAATCTGTTAAAAGAAAAGGCTGGCAATTCTGGGAAATTTCTTCGATGTCAGAAGAGAATGCCAGGAAAAAAGTGGTCTTCTGCTCTTTATTTCGACCCGCTCTGAGCGCCGCCTATTGGCTGTTTCCCTGGGGATTTATTGTGTAGCATTTCTATTAAACCAATCAAATTGATTCTTCTCTCTTTTCTTTTGTTTTCATTTAGACAATATTCTAAAGCTATATTCCCCGTGAGTAACACATTTAGATTTTTATTTCTAGAAATAGTTATTTGTGTGTTTATAATTAATGAATTACCCAATATACATACTATATATTTATTTATTTATTTAGTGTAGCCTTGTCTAATCTTATTTATATCTGCATTATGAAAGATAATCTTAATAATTTGAAGAATATAAAAACTATTTTTAGTTATTTTCCAAATAAATATATAAATTAATTTGCTATTTACCACTTCTGCACTTTTAGGTTTACAAAAAATAACGAAAATCACAAAAACAAATTGTATATTCTATAAAAATAAATTTCGCCTTTCCCTTCAAAACTAAGCGCCATCATCTATTGACCATCTCCGCAAACTAGCGGACTCAGGTCGGTAAACAAAGCCACATCAGCTTTGGCAAACTGAGAAGCATCCACTTAGAGACCATGGTTTTGGGCTAACGGCCCTCTTCAGTCCAGGATGGACTTTATTTCATGAGATACACAATGGATCTAATGAAATCTTCACAATCACAATAAACTAATTGTGTAGTGCTGCTCTGTGTTATTTATTGATATCACTTTTCATAATACATGTGTTACATTTTCAAATTAATTGCCAAACAAATATGTTTTCATATTTTACCATATGTTATATATGTCCACCATGACATTTCGCTCTTTATTTTCTTGATACAAGTACTTGTATTTCTTAGTTTAAGAGATACTCTTCCATTATTTTTACAAATCCTCCTGTATTTTATTTAAAGAAAATCTTAGAATAATTTCGCGTCAAATTTTTCATATTTCTATATTCCAGGGAATTATAGAGAGTTGGCTCTAGAGGAAAACCAAGGAAGTCTCTTTTAAAATCATTTTACTCTAATATACGCGCTACTGTATCGAGACGACGTCTGCTTTATTCTCCCGCTTATTAGCTCTCACCTCTTTGGTGACGCGTGCGCAATTCATTTCTTTTCTACCGTCCTATTTTGTATGAATAACCGGAAGGTCTCCGGGCAGCAGGACGGATGAGAAAGCTCTCCGGCCAAGTAATTGTAAATACACTCATGGACAAAACTTAAGGAATTCGACTGTCTTTGATGTCGCCGGTCGTCTGCTTTTTTTTTTTTTTAGGGAGACAGAGGCAATTTTGTTCACACTTGGTTATCTCGTGTGTCTTCAATTGAGGTCACTGTGTATCAAATATCATTCAGAGTTATTGTCTGAATGCCAATATACATTCTAAAAGGTACAACTTCCTTAAGTTTTGTCCATGAGTGTATCTTTTATAAATCCCAGAAGTAGCGCTCCACTTAAATAGTATCAAACAAAGTATGTTTACCATGTTTTAAAATACTGAATCCAATCTGAAGCCATGTTTAATTTGTTGTCCAATTTGAAAGGAAACTCAAGAGGCTGATTAAGAGACAGTCAAATGATTTAATTATATTGAAGTGTTATAAATATAATTTATAATTGATTATTAATTATATAAAATCACACACACATACTTAGCCTACACTATATTCACATTTCCCAGGTTTGTATAGACCACAAATATCCTTATTACTAATTTTCACACATGTCAAACGATATACTGAATTCAATGATGTTCTAAACAAATCATATGTTGCCTATATCCAACCTACTTGTTGTTTCTATGTTGAAGATATAAGGAAGTATTTTAGGTTATAGCGATTCGAATTTCTCCGTCGTATCTGTGCTATTTCGGTCTTTGCAACTTTTCCGGGTAAAAAGCTGGTGTGTTGGCATCCACTTGATTCTAACAGTACTGTCCTCTGGAATCATATTGCCACATGGAAAATTGGGAAAGACAAACTTCGGGATTACACACCTATTTTTTTTTGCTTATCCCTAGTACACGTGGTACAGGCCATGGTAATCATGGCGGGTAGAAGTAGGCGACTGCTTTTACTGTAAGTGCACCACATGTCTACACATGTGAAAAATAGTTCGACTTTGCACTTTAAAATGTGCCAGAGCCCCGTTTTATTACTTGCACTCGCTGGTGGGGTTGGACTTTTGCAATAATCGGGGGCCATTGGATCATTTTTTTTTTTAACATAAAAGAGTGCCCAATGCGGGAATCGAACCCGGGTCGTAGCGTTCGAACACCAATGATTTAGACCATCCTTCCACCGACCCCCCTATCCTTTATTTAAGGCAAGAATAAACTATAATTGATAAAATATAAGAAATTAGGGAAGTTTACAGATTAGCAAATAACAAACAACAAATTGATAATCTGTTAATAAAATAATAAAAGATCAGGTAATGGTATTAAAATCAAGAAAATGGGTTGGGTAAATATTAGGGAACAGGTTAAATCAACGTTTAGTTTATTTCTGTTCTAATAGATGGCATTATACCATCTAAAAAGCACATGTGCTCAAGGTCAGGATATGCCTTCTTTGGTTTTAAAATAATAAATACTTTGCTACAATATCTTGTAGTTGTTGGATGTCAAGTCGACTTCCTTCTTACCTCGTGGTATCATGTGGATAGTTACTGGAGAATATACTGGAAAATACTGGAGAATCCATGACAAACTATTTCGTTCTTTGTTGTCTTCTTCCCCTCGACCTTCCTTTGTAAAATGGTCTTACGGAGGGTCTGTAGAAGAACGGTCTAAATCGTTTGTTTTCGACCGCTACAACCCGGGATCGAATTCCATATTAGGCACTTTTTTTAAAAATAAAATTCTCCAATGGGGCTCTGATTCTTGCAAAATTCCAACCCCACTAGCGAGATCAAGTAATCAAACAGGGACTCTGGAACATTTGTAAGTGTAAAAGTCGATATGGCACACTTACAGTAAAAACACTCGCTTACTACACTCACCATGATTATCATGATCTACTTGTACTAGGGATAATAATAATATAAAAATACAATTCTACGACTTATTCATATAAAACAACGGAAGGGCATTGCGAAAGATATGCTGAAAAAGTTTTGTAGACTGAATAATCTGTGCTAGATAATAAATATTCAATTTCAATAGTTTCACAATACTGAAATCTGAAAGTATACTTTTAATATATACACTAATGGACAAAACTTAAGGAAGAGGAATGTCTTTTCGATAAAATTATATTAAATAATAATAATAATATTAAAAGAATCTTTTCCCTGGAGGATTTATGTTTTTATTTTAATAGGAATGTCTTTGTTCACACTTGGTTATCTCGTGTATCTTCGATTAAAGGTCACTGTAATATATTTCAGAGTTATTGTCTCAATCCCGATATATATGCTAAAATGTACAACTTCCTTAAGTTTTGTCTATGAGTGTAATTCGATATTTACTGCTGTCAAAAATAAAGCGTCCATCAAACTTTTACCTCTACAAAAGTTTTTTTTAATCTTTGTAAATCTCTTTAAATCTATGTAGAATACCAGCATATAAAAAAAAGTGTGAATAGAAAGTGAGAGGCAATCAAAACAAATTAGAATTGAGGAAGGCAGCGGTTTAAATGGAGTGGCTAGGAGTCAGTCAGCGGTCTAGATAAGATAACAACACCTGGCCTAGATTCCTGACCTTGCTCTAGGCACTTGTGGCCTTGTGCCCAGACGCCTCTTTTTACGCCTTAGAGCAGCTTCTTCTGATGTCCCCATCAATCATCTTACAACATGGAATTAACGGCAGGACGTTTGGTGACATCCAACTTCTATATCAACGGGGGGAGGGGTGAAATCTCGAAATTTACACATTCAGATATTTTTATACAACATATGGTAATCGATGTGAAAACATAGTACAAATGTGATATTGTACTGGGATAAGGTGCATAAATTATGAAAAAGGCATCTCTTTATCGTGCAACTGAAAGTTGCTGATGGCTTGCGCCATCTATCGGAATAAATATCAACTATTCTCGTTGATTTTTAATTATTCCAGCAACTTTCAGTTGCATGATAAGGAGATGCCTTTTTCATAATATTGTAATCGAGCCAAAACTTCGGGAAATATTCAAATACCATCAATCTTTTATTGACCAGTTTGCTTCTACTTATCGAGATAGCAGTAGAAATGTTTGTATACAACTTTCAAGCACACAATTTAAAATTTTAAAATAGAAATATTCTCTTTGTGTGTATGGTTACTATTCAATGATCAACAAAAGTTACGATTGTTCTATGTTTTATAATCTTTAAACCATCACTGTTTGTTCTTTTTAATTAAAGCTCTATTTCTACTTATGTCTTATCTATTTAAAGTTTAATTTAGAATAATTACACTCGAATACACATTAAATGATTGTGTATACAAGTTCCATTTTTTAAAAGTTACCTATCTTCGGCTGAAGATGAAATTTGCATAAGGGGGAGGTCTTAATAAAAACTTATAAATGCATATATCATATGTAAATAAATACCTGTGTTTCTATTTTTCCTTTATCTCTTTGTTTTTTCTTGGATTATCATATAAATCCAACTAATTGCCCTAGTTAGGTTTTCGTGTATGTACCATCTGTATTATTATTTAATATGAATAGCACATTAACTTTTTAAAAACTACTTTTCTTTTATTTGGTAGACTCCGTGGTGACTCCATCTAAGAAACTATATGGCTTAATGATGGCTAAGTGTGATAGTGTAAAATCTATATTAATTATTTATAATTAAAAATATACACTCGTTTGGACAAAACTTAAAGAAGTGGAAAGTCTTTGATGTATTTTTTTTTTTAAAGAAGATAGAGACAATTTTGTTCACACTTGGTTATCTCGTGTCTTCAATAAAGGTCACTGTGTATCAAATATCTTTCAGAGTTATTGTTTGAATCCTGATATACATGATAAAAGGTACAGCTTCCTTAAGTTTTATCCGTGAGTGTAGTTCACACTTGGTTATCTCGTGTGTCTTCAGTAAAGGTCACTGTAATATCTTTCAGAGTTATTGTTTGAATCCCGATATACATGCTGAAAGGTACAACTTGCTTAAGTTTTGTCCATGAGTGTATATAAAACAAATGCATCAAGACAATGTATTTTTATTTGCATACAGGTTGTTGGGTTATAATTTCACCAAAACTGGTGTTGGGAATTACTCACTGATCCGAGTTGTTTGCGTTCTGTTCAAACCAAATAAATCTATCGTTTTGACGCAGTTCGTAAATGCCTTCAAATTCTATATCATCAAAGCGAGAGAGGTACCATATTTACACAGTATATCCGTGTTATTCTAAACGGTGTTCACACCTCGGGGGAACTGCGGGAAACAAGGAAGACTTCTAAAGGAAAAGAGGGATTTAATCTCGACACCAGCGAGGTTTACATGACAACTCTTCCTCAATGGTATTTCTGTGGTAACTGACGTGGTTACTTTTATATATATTTACATAAGCTGGCCATCTGTTAGGAGAAAGTGAAACTATCATAGACGTTATGATTATTTTAAAAATTAAACAATTCCTACTGCCCTTACTGCGATGAAAAAAATTAATGGGAGGACCTGGCTCATCAGTGGTGAACCCTTCCAGCGGTTTCGCCAGTTTAATCTACCATATATTTACATAAGCGCGCCATCTGTTATAAGAAATTGAAACTA
The DNA here is from genome assembly GCA_030710605.1 of Cordylochernes scorpioides. NCBI lineage: Eukaryota > Metazoa > Arthropoda > Arachnida > Pseudoscorpiones > Chernetidae > Cordylochernes > Cordylochernes scorpioides. The sequence goes on from CP092877.1 coordinate 49,469,608, forward strand.
TTTTAAACGCTATGATTCTTTTAAAAATTAAACAATTATCTACTGCCCTTACTGCTCTTTGGGACAACAACTCCATTATGGCCAAGGACCTATCCGGACTCAGGGCGGCTTGTAGCCCTTGATGTAATCTAGATGTACCTCGGGGAAGGCTTCGAGTCTGATGTCAATGTATATATTTAATTATAATGCTGATAGCTGTAATCTTGTTGTAACTTTGTTTTGATGTTGACTGGAAGTCATTAAAGTATGTTTCAATCTCTTACTGCAATGAAAAATTAATAGGAGGGCCTAGCTCATCAGTGGTGAACCCTCCCAACTTACCTGTCTTAAATCCGGTATTTTCATCATAATCAAGAACCATTTAGAAGTATATATTCCTCGGCGTGGAACTGAGGAGTGTTCAAGAAGACCTTGTCTGGAGGAGAACTCTCTCAAGGTGAGGAAGCCTTCCTTGCTGAAGAAATTTTTACATATACACAACTATATATATTTCCCTATATTTTATCTACCCTTTATTTATTATTTTATTATATATATATTACACCTTCGTAACAATTGATTAAAAGAATCAATAATTATGTTTAAATTGTTTTTAATAATCAATTTAGAAGTATATATAATTAGTTAAAGAGTAGCAATGTTTCCCCCACATTGGAGTTTCATTTGTCGATGGACTGAATTCATTCTCTTCACTATCTCCATTGAACTCTTGTTACCATACGTGCTATAATATGTAAACCTTGAAATATTAGTCTTATTTGGTCTTAAATGTGTTTGATTCCAAATCCGGTAGGTCTTGTTTGCAATTATCATATTCGAATTGTGTATATGGGACTGGAAAATAATGGTCTTAAAAATCGTATTTGGTCTTAAAACCGGTAGGCCGTATCCGGTAGCTTTAATAAAATCAATAAATCATCCAGTGCTAAGTTTCTTGTATAATTTTTATTTATGTAACTTTCGAGCTAACATTCCCTTCAACAGGATAATATTGTTTACAGTTATTTTACTCATGACAATATACGATGATAATTTTTCAAATATATAATGAACCTACAGGACATGCAACAACCTACCCTCATATTCTCATGTCCAGCAATGGCCGCAGCCTTGCAGAAAATTGACATAGACCCAGAACTTTACACACCCAAGATAGAGAATATTACAACTGTTGTGATAGAGATGTATGGAGACATCTGAGGCTCTTCATTGGACACGACAACAACAACAACAAAAAACTAACATGGACCCAGAACAGCAGCTTTACACACTGAAGATAGAGGACATTGCGACTGCTGTGATAGAGATGTATGGAGACACCTGAGGCTCTTTATTGGACATGACAACTACAACAGTCAGACCAAGGCTATACAACTCATCTGATGGATCACTTCTTTATATATATATATCCAGATAATATTATCATAGACACAGAAAATATATAGACGATATATTTTTTATTTGCACTAATAACAAAACAATAGTTTCTTTCAATATTTACCATCCAAGCATTGAACTTACAGAATTTAAAAAAAAAAAAAAAACTCCTGTTGTTGTTTCCTATCTTTTGTGTAAAGATTACACCAATTCCATGAGTTCATGCTCCTCAAGCAGTTTGATGATAAGCAATGGCCTCTCCCAAAGGTCCTCTTTGGTGTATCTAATGCAAGCCAAAATGTGTTCTGGAGCTGCAGGTGCCAAGCTACATTTTGGGCAAGTGGGGTAGATTTTGTTATTATTTTCTATCTTCAATGGCTTGAGATGGCCTGTTCTAAATCTTGTTAGTGTTGTTTGATGCTGTCTGAGGTTCAGAGCTCTTTCCATTTTTAGATATAACCATTATTACTATTATATAATAGTATAGATGGCGTCTAGCTTTGACGTCTATTTTGACGGGAGAGGATTGTCTTTTTTTTAGATCAATATCCTCCCAGCAAAATTTCCATCTATATAATAGTATATATAAAAAAAAACAACTGTCAAAATATACATCAAGAAGCCATGGTATCCCAAAGCGACGTCCACAATGGGCAGGTTACTAAAGACAGCAATAAACCCATCATATAATAACAACCATTGATATAGCCACCGCCATAAACAATGAACCAATGGGAGATAGAACGACAAAAAAAAAGGTCATATAAAATTAGGGTGAATGGACGCCAAATAATTTATCGCCAGATTATGGAGAACCAGACTACTCTCTGTAATTGGTTCCTCAAGGAGCCTCCTGATTGGCCCCTATTGGGTCACGTGACCTCGTTTAAGCAACCAGACGACACCGAGGTAAACAATTGGAACGCGACGTTTCCTCTTGACAACTAACTGTCACATCTCTCTGATTTTTTTCTTTTTTCATTTTTGACGGGAAATATTAAGTTATTACTCTTCGGTGAACAAATTATTATAATTTTATCGTCATTGTTGTTTCTCTCGTTTTTTTTTTTCCTTTTTTTTTTAGAGAAAAAAATGGCTTTATTTACTAATATGATGGCTGAATTTTCTTGATTCTTTTTTTTTTTCGGTAGAAAATATTTTATGGATTTCTTTTGATGTATTTTATAAAAGGATTGTTTTGTATTGTATTTCAGGTAGATTTTTTGGCATTATTATTTTGTTTTGATGTCTCTTATTTTACTTGTCTTTCCAAATATGTGTTAAAGGCTTTTTAGTTGGGGCCCAATAAACTTTGCGTTTTAATTCTTTAGTAGCGGAATTACTCGGCTCTGCACAGGTTCTTGCCGAGTGAATGTTTGCCCAAGTATATACTTCTAACAAATGTTATGATTTCATTATGAATAGAGTACAGTTGTCTCTTATGAGATACCAGTCTAGAAACATAGATAGATGGTCTTTCATCAGAAACTATGTTTCATTTGAGACTCCTCATGACATGGCCTAACATTACAGAGTTTCTGATAAGAGACCACCTCCAGGAGAGACTGGTATTGTCACGTTTTTAGGCTATAGTCTTATGAGAGATTCTTTAAGTATCGGAAATACTGTTGTTGTTGTTTCTCATCCCCTTGTGTAAAGATTACACAAATTTCATGACTCCATTCTCCTCGAGCTGTTTGATGATAAGCAGCAGCCTCTCCCAAAGGCCCTGTTTAGTGCATCTAATGCAAACCAAAATGTGTTCTGGAGCTGCAGGTGCCAAGCTACATTTTGGGCAAGTGGGGTAAATTTTGTTGTTATTTTCTATCTGCAATGGCTTGAGATGGCCTGTTCTAAATCTTGTTAGTGTTATTTGATGCTGTCTGAGGTTCAGAGTTGCTCCTGGGTCCACTCCACTGTACTGGAACAACAACAACAAAAAAGCCTTTATTTAGGGTCACTGACCCTATACAGGATTCACCAGAGGTATGCATAAGAACAAAGCAGTGAGACAACGGAAATAGCGATATATACAGAGTAAAAAGAGAAAGAAAAAAAAAAAACAAGAAAAGGAAAAAAATAATAATAATAAGAAAGAGGGAAGCAAGAAATCAACACAAAATCCACTGTACTGGAAATACTTTGGTGATAGAATATCATCATAATATATATAATCTTCATCATCATTTCATAACACTTCTCAAAATATGCTAAACATTATAAAAAGTACAAAATCGTGAGGTGTAGAGTGTCTTGTGAAGTTTTTTTAATTATTATTTTTATTTAACCGAGTTTTTGAGCATCTCTGCCCTTCTACATAAGTAAAATCATTTATAGTCTTGTAGAAGGACAGAAATACTCGAAAGCCTGATTAAATAATAAATAAAAAAACTTACAAGAAACCCTTCGCTTCAAGGTTTTGTACTTTTTATAATACTGACTTAGGCGATTTTTCAACTTATTAGTATTATACATTATAAAGGACTGCGGCGTATGATTATAAAACAACACTTACAGTTTCACCGCATAAGTTTCTTTTCTGTGAAAAATCAATATTTATTTCAAAGAGAAATATTTACTATTTCTAACTTTTTTGGATGAAGTATGAAAGGGTGAAAATATGAAGAGTAATGGCGAAAAATCATCCAAAAAAGTTAGAAATAGTAAATATTTCTCTTAGAAATAAATATTGATTTTTCACAGAAAAGAAACTTAGGCGGTGAAACTTTAAGTGTTGTTTTATTAGTATTATATTATTTGATATTGTAAAATATATCAATTTCAACATAATCTATTATAACTAAATTAAATTTCATACTTTACATATCATTAAAAACAAACTAAATATTATTTCAGATTTTAAATAAACCTTTTAAAACCCTCTATAGACATTAATTTAGAAATTAAAGCTTATATAGGATCAAATGCAGTATACATTAAAGCATTGGGACAGATAATTGCATAAAAGAGACTTTTATGAAAGGGATATGTAAACTTGGAGAGTAAAATTAATTGTGATAATAAAATTATTAGGTGTGAATTAATCAAACGCTACCCATTAACGTAAATGAGAGAAAATGGCGCCTTTATAAACGACGGCAGTGTGGCCCGGCTTAGTTTTTGTTAGCTCATCCCCCGCGTCTCCTTCCCCTCTATTGATTTTCCCTCAATTTTCCTAATTATTTTATTTGTTTGGTTTTCTGAATAATTACGTTTGAAGTAACGCCATCGTCTGCTTACTTTTCCATATTTTCGTCTGATCGCCTATTTTTTGGCGGGAATTTTGTAAATTGCCTTTTTTTGGGGGTATGTTTATAGATAGCATCTTTGTTTGGCGTGTATTTATTTTATTTTTTGTATTTTTTTTAACCTAACGATTTTTTTTTTCAGAAACGTTATTCGATATTGGATATTTTAGGCACAATATTGATATTTTTACCTTGATATTGAAACATGGGGTTATTTTCTTGAAATATTGTTATTTAATATTATCATCAAGCAATCTAGGGTTAAGTTTCTTGCTTGTTTATATTAATAAATAATTGGATTCTGTGGCCACTGGACGTGCGTCGTACCTGGAGGCTGTTGGGCTCTGTGCTACCTGGAGTATAGGAGCTCTATCTATGCTTCCTTCCTGTGGTGAATCTGTATAAGGCCGGTGGTCTTAATTAAGCTGTATGTGTATATATTATTAAATAATAATTCAAGGAATATGAGTTTTTATAATAATGTTTTTGGTTTATTTTTAATTTAATATTTTCGATTGTTATAGAAACATATTTTTCATACGACAATGACAATTTGGATACTATTTCAAACTATATTACAGTTTAATTTATGTTTATCACTCGGTTAGGATATATAAATTATAAAAATTAACACTAACTACATTTTATACACACAATATATAAACGCACCATTTGTATTCCAAATTATTAATTATTTATGCGCTAATGTTTCTTCTTGGTAAATAAAACAATTTTACCTATTGATTTTACTGAAAGGATAAAATAGTGGAAAGTCTCCTGGCTCATCAGTGGTGAACCACTTGATCCAAGTTAACGGAGCAATAAAATCTCTCAATTTATCTCCATCTCCCAATATACGAGGTATGTTCAAAAAGTATCGCGACTTTTGAATTTTCGCGGGTTACGTATATTCGAATTTCGATCTTTTTGTAGCTTTATGTTGGTACTCATGTCTCTCACTTATGCCGACAAGCTCGGCCATTTTGAATGTTCACTTAATTGTTGACAGCTGCTTTGCTTGCAGGTGTTTTGGATCGTCTTCGATTTTTACCTATTAAAAAAAAATGGATCAAAGAACCTGTATCAAATTTTGTGTGAAAAACGAAATTAAGTGCGCGGATGCATTCCGAATGTTGACTGTGGCATACGGAGAAGCTACCTTGGACCGAAGCAACGTTTATCGGTGGTACAAAATGTTCTCAGAAGGCCGAGAAGATGTGAACGACGAAGAGCGTGCCGGACGCCCGAGCACTTCAACAACAGACGAAAAAATTAATGAAGTGGAGAAAATGATATTGGCCAATCGTCGAATCACCGTTAGAGAAGTTGCTGAGGACCTAAACATATCGATTGGCTCGTGCCATTCGGTTTTTATCAATGATTTGGGCATGAGACGGGTCGCCGCGAAATTCGTACCAAAATTGCTCAATTGCGACCAAAAACAGCATCGCATGAACATTGCTAATGAGATGTTGGACTCTGTCCGCGACGACCCAAATTTGCTCCAGAGGCTCATAACTGGTGACGAAGCGTGGGTTTATGGTTATGACGTGGAAACCAAAGCTCAATCATCTCAATGGAAGCTGCCACACGAACCAAGACCGAAAAAAGCGCGCCAAGTTCGGTCGAATGTGAAAGTTTTGCTGACAGTTTTCTTCGATTGCAGGGGCGTGGTGCATCATGAGTTCTTGCCACAGGGTAGAACGGTCAATAAGGAATATTACCTGCAAGTTATGCGCAATTTGCGCGAAGCAATCCGCCAGAAACGCCCGGATTTGTGGAAGAACAAAAATTGGCTTTTGCACCACGATAACGCCCCTGCTCACACATCGTTGCTTGTGCGCGACTTTTTGGCCAAAAACAACACACTAATGATGCCGCAGCCACCGTATTCCCCAGATCTGGCCCCCTGTGACTTTTCTTGTTTCCTAAACTGAAGAGGCCCATGAAAGGACGACTTCACGCTACGCTTGACTAGGTAAAGACGGCATCGAAGGAGGAGCTGAAAAAGATTTTTTAAAATGATTTTTTGAAGTGCTTCGAAGATTGGAAAAACCGTTGGCACAAGTGTATAATATCTCATGGGGATTACTTTGAAGGGTACAAAATAGGTATTCATGAATAAATAAATAATTTTTGAAAAAACACAAAAGTCGCGATACTTTTTGAACACACCTCGTATATATATATATATATATATATATATATGGTTACTTTCCTTTTGGCACCTCGCCAAAACATCGCTAGCTATGTAGCAAGATGTAGAATAAATATCTGCCACGTGTAATGTGTTGTTGTACCACAGATTTATTTGATCACAGAACGGAAAATCGATAGGATTGATTGGGCAACACTGGATTATACGCACACGAAAGGGCGGTAGAATCTTTCTGCTTTTCTTAGATCTTCTTTATTATTGTCATCTTAGTAATATTGTTTTATTTAATGATTTATTTTCTTATATTCACAATTTAATCGTCATATAATTCTTCACTTCAGAAATATCTCACCATAGCAAGAAATCGCTTATAGCCAAGGAGCTATAAAGTCTAGAGAAAAACACTCAAAGTCCCCACTTGGGAAAAAGGTAAAAAAAAAAGAAATGGGTTAAAGATGGGCTAAACGTCTGGGCACACGGCTCTCTCCTGCTCCTTTTTTCCCTCCAAAAATCTCTTAAATTGCTTTCCAAATGATCCTCAGATGCCATTTTCGTAGCCCTCGGTTTGAATTTTTTTTTTTTAAATTGGACCAAATCGAAAATGTGTTTTATTACGTTAGGTTAGATTCGAAACCTGTTTTAAATTAGTTTCTTTTCTTTTTGTTACATTATTCGTAATAAAAATATAATTATATTGTATACAATATATGATATATGAAAAAGGCATTTCCTTATCGTTCAACTGAAAGTTGCTGATGACTTGCGCCATCTATCGGAATACTCCGTGGTTAGCTTTTCTTGATTAATCAAGAATGGGTATTTGGCCAATTCTGGAATAATTAAAAATCAACGAGAATAGTTGATATTTATTCCGATAGATGGTACAAGCCATCAGCAACTTTCAGTTGCACGATAACGAGATGCCTTTTTCATAATTTATGCATCTTATCCCAGTACAATATCACATTTGTACTATTTTTCAAATATGAAATGTTATAATAAAAAGTGATATTTATATATTGTAATGTTGAGATTAAGGAAAGAAAAACTTCAGGATGACACCTTTAGAACAAATCAACATTAATAAAATACCAGAGAGTCAAAAAGGGAAGTTTACAGAGTAGCAAAATATAAATATCAAATTCAATAATCTGTTTATAAAATAATAATAATTTTGCTACAATATTGTTTTAGAGTTATTGAATTCGTTAAAAATAGTTATTCTGATCTCAATAGAATAGTCATAGTCAATAGTCAACTTTGGGATATCTATACTTGATTTTATTATGCATTAGCGCGCCATCTGTTATCGAAATTAGAAACTATTATAGACACGTATGATTCTTTTTAAAAATAAATAATATCTACTGTCCTTACTGCAATGGAAAAATTAATGGAAGGACCTGGCTCATCATTGGTGAACCCTCCCAACGGTTTCGCCAGTTTAATCTACCTGATTTTGTTGTTGTTAATATAGAGTTATTCTGATCTCGATAGAATAGTCATTTACAACCTTTATTCCAAATAAAAACATATACACGGAGGGCTATGTGTTTATTAAAGTTTGTTCATGATGCATTAGCGCGCCATCTGTTATGAAAATTCGAAACTATTATAGACGTGTATGATTCTTTTTTAAAATAAAACAATTTCTACTGTCCTTACTGCAATGAAAAAATTAATGGGAGGTCTGGGAGAGTTCACCATTGATGAGCCAGGCCCTCCCATTAATTTTTCCATTGCAGAAAGGACAGTAGAAATTGTTTTATTTTTAAAAGAATCATATGTGTCTATAATATTTTCTAAAGTTTGTTTATTTTCAACTTAGGGATGTCTATACTGATTCCAATATGCTTTGTTGCTGTATTTACATATGTGATGTGACAGAGCGTGTTCAAGCCCAAGAATGACATCGAGGCAGAGAGTCGCTCCCACCGCGACAAGAAGAGTCCGCCTCCACCCCCCAACTCTGTCGCGACAACACCCCCTACCCCTGCCTCCCATCGCAAGCTTGAGAAGATCTTCAACAAGGACAAGCTCAACGCTGCTAAGATATTGGATAAAAACCAGAAGAATGCTCTGAGCAAGGTAAGTTTCTTTACAATACCTTCTCATAGACTTGTCCAGTTAGAAATGAAAAAAAAAATAAATACACTGATATACACTATTTTTTAATTTTAATATTTTTATCACTGTATTTAAAGTCGTAAAAAATCTCAAGTTTAATTCCAAATGGGGAATGCGCAATTTTTACTGGTTTCCCAACTCTCGACCTATGACCTCCTTCAACAGTAAACAAGCGAGGACTTGTAATTTCAATTCCTGTAAGGAGGTTAACCACTAGGTCTATTGAAGTAGTTCCAAGACCTAGTAATCTCTCTAACTGTATAGGATAGGATTGTGCAGAGCTTCCAGCTAAGGCCATTTAACCCATTTCCACAAATAATATATTTATGAATAGAGGACGACCTTCGGTGTAGGCGATGTAACCCGCGAATCTAAAAATTCGGTTTATGCTCCGAATTACGTGTCTTAAGATACAACACATACATAAAGAAACTTTTTTTTTTTAGAGACAGAAGCAATTTTATTCACACATATACCACTGATGAGCCAGACCCTCCCAATATTTTTAATCGCAGTAAAGATAGTAGAAAGTTGGTTTATATGAAAAATAATGTATGCTTAATAGTTTTAACTCTAACAGATATTTTGTTCATCGTAATTGAACTAATCTCTACCGTGATACAATTCTAAAAGTATTTTAAACTATGTATTTACCCAACTGTTTTGAAAATAGAGCAATCCACATAAATAGATATTTAATTAAAAAGGCATAGAATAATAAACATCCCAGAATAATTCTGTGATACTTCAAATCAAGATTAAACAGCCATCATTTAGTATATCTCGTCTCTCCCCTCCGCTCACTCTCAAATGTAACTTTGCCTGTTGAAGAGCGAGAACTCGAAAGCTTGGGGTGTTTTTGTAATAAAGAAACTTATTGGGTAAGGATTTTAGATATTTTTATAAAAGTATATCACACTTAATTCTAAAAAGGCATATATTCGATCATCTATTTGACGTTATGTGGCGCTGAGTTTGTTGTTGACATAAACACGTTGTTGTACCTTCAAAAAGGTTGGCATTCAGCCAACCGAAATATTGATAACTAAATTATTTTTCACCCAATATATGCCTTTTTAAATTAAAGATGTACCTAATTCTACATCAATCATTATATAACCCTATATACAATAGTTGTTTCTATTATATTTTGATTTACTATAAATTCTTTACATATTTACAGATCGGTACTTGTGGCTTACAATATAACTTAAAAATAAGAATTATTAATTAAACAATACCACAGGTTTCTGGAGATGAGTTTCTTTTCATTTTATTAACGTAGTCTCAAGCTTTCGGGTATCTCTTCCCTTCTACAGGAGAACACAATAATACAAGGATTTTTGTAATAGTTTAGCATCAGGCGACGTTTTATTCGTTTATTGTGTTCTCCTGTAGTAGGGCAGAGATACCAGAAAGCTTGAGACTACGTTAATAAAAGAAACGCATCTCCAGAAACCTGTGGTATTGTTTAATCTCTGTTCAGGAGATTTTTTTGAAATCAATAAATAAGAATTATTTTTAAAAAAGTGCCGCAATGCTTCAAAAAATCTTTAATTGAGAGCTTTCAACTCTCGCTCTTTCTCAATCTCAAGTTACAATTGATGGAAGCTGTGTGCAATGAGGTAAAAAACACCAACGTATTTTCCAATTATTTTGTCTCTTACATCATTGCAGCTTCCATTTGTTTTTGTAACTCCTAATTGTGATATAGGACAATACCCGAATCTACCAATATTTTTTTTGGAAAATGTTGTGGTAATTTTTATTTGGACAATTTTCTTTTAAATTCTACACAATAGGCATTACAGTAGGAACTGTAGAAACTGTTATTAATTTGGAAATAAAAAAGAGAACTAAAAACAATATTTTTACACTTTTTGTTTATCATAAGTTTCCTTGTTTTACAATTACAATTTTACAATTATTTTATTTCCAAAGCGCTATATCCCGCATGGGATACTTGCGCCAAACAAGGAGAAAAGTTTATTTACATAAGTTATTTACATTATTCAACGAATGAAAACATTAGAGATCCAGATTTTGTAGAAAGTTTAGAATGTATTTACAAAATGAATTGAACTTTAAATATGATTTTTTATCGGAAATCAAATCGTTAAGTTCACAAACAACTAGTTCATTCTTCATTCTATAATCTTGAAATGCTGGGCAATCGATCAGTAGATGTCTTGAGGTTTGTTCCTCAATTCCTTGTTAGTAAGATTGCTGTCAGTACTGATAACTTCGTTACGTAAACTACACTCATGGACAAAACTTAAGGAAGTGGAAAGTTTTTTATTTCGCCGGTCGTCTATGGTTTTTTTTTTTTTGAAGGAGACAGAGGCAATTTTGTTCACACTTGGTTATCTCCTGTGCCTTCAATAAAGGTCACTGTGTATCGAATATCTTCCAAGAGTTATTGTATAAATCCAAATATACATGCTAAAAGGTACAAATTCCTTATGTTTTGTCCATGCCTATAGTTCATAATTTTATCGTACCTATTAATGTTTCCCCTAACACATAGTCTAAAGCTGGAAAATTGATGCTTTTTTTTTCTGCGATTCTAAACGCTTATGTGAATAATCAACCATCTTTACCTTGTATAGTTATTAATAAATGTAATTTGTATAAGAGGATCGAGGTCTAATGCTAGAGTAAAGTGGGCAACTCTCAAGTTAAAGAGTTGATGAACTTGTGTTGTGTCACGCCAGGTCGGAGTATACGAGCGGCACTCGTTTACAACAACACTTGTAGAGAACATGTGTGCGAATTCCATCCACTTCACGGAGAGAGAGGGGGTAAAAAAAGAGGAGGAAGTATAGAGGGCGTCAATCAATCAATTAATTTAGCAATTGGGAGCAACGGGGAGTTTAACTCTCACCACATCTAAAAACTCTACAGCATTCATTTCCTCTCGACCCTGCTTGGGGTCTTACACCAGAATCTTTTTCCATATCTCCCACAAATGATAACCTCCCTGAGCGACCACAAATATCCCAACCTCCACTGAGAGACACCTCCAGGAGAGACCATGGTTTAGGCTGTGGAATATATCTTTAGTGTCAAAATTCGAAACTATTATAGACGCGTATGATTCGTTTTAAAAATAAACAATTTCTACTGCCCTTACTGCAATGGAAAAATTAATGGGAGGGCCTGGCTCATTAGTGGTAAACCCTCCCAGCGGTTTCGCCAGTTTAATCTACCATACCGCTGTTATATTGCATTTTTCGATCTTCCTTTTATAGTGATACTGATGCTAGACTCTTGGAATGGGTATTTTTGAAGAACTATGGACATAAGCTTTGAGGACAGCAGAATTACATAAAATTATAAATATATAATATGCTTCGAACACTCGCTCTTCCGCAAATTTCAATTGGTGTTTTTTACTAGAACAATTATATTTTGGCGCGCAAATGCATCATAATATCTATAGTGTATTTCCTATATAAACCCTCCAACTGTTGATCCTTGCTAATATATAAATTAGCTTTTAAAAACCTCGTCATTTTTTAACAGGAGAACAACACTCTACACAAGAGCATGCACATTACACGTCGATCTCTCATGGGGATTGTGTTCGGAAGTAGAAATAAAATACTGTGTTGGGCTGCAATCTAAGACAGTCGTACAATACACAAACCTACCTTCTGGCGTTATTCACTTACATGATAAACGTTCTTCTCTCCCCTGACTTATAATTTAATAAAATCAATAAAGTATCCAGGGCTAAGTTTCTTGTATAATTTTATTCCTCTAGCTTTCGGGCTAACATGCCCCTCAACAATAACTAGGAGTATAACTTCTAGCTAACTACACGGTGTATATAGATAGCTAGATGTTATACTCCTAAGTGCTCCTTTTGAGGGGCATGTTGCCCGAAAGCTAGAGTAATAAAATTATACAAGAAACTTAGCCCTGGATGATTTATTGGTTTTATTAAACTTAGATGATACGGTGGGGTTAAACCTCTTCAATTCCGAGGGTCAAGAAACACCAGGAATCTATGAATTCTTTAGAGTCTATCGATGGTCGTAATGGTATCGAGACAACCAGGAATCGAATCCCGCATTTGCCTTTTTTTTTTCTTTTTTTTTTTTAAGAACAAAATGCTTAAATGTGTCTCCCGATTGTTGCAAAAGTCCGACCCCACCAGTGAATACCAGTAACCAAGCTGTGCTCGCTTATAAGTTTAAAAGCAGATTGCTGTGTATAGAAATGTATTTCCAGTAAAAGCACCCCTAAATTACTACCTAACATGGCTTGTACCACGTGTACATAACTAAAAATAAATAAATTAATGGAGGCCGCATGGAAAATTTTGAAAATTGGTGAAATAACCACTATTGCAAAATAGCAGGTTTTTACTGTGTCGCCCATTGCACCACCTCCTCTCTATAGACCTAACAATTTCCTCAAATCCCTGATGCAAAAAAAAAAAAAACAGGTTCTGGCTCATCATTGGTGAACCCTACACATGAGGTCAGGTAAATTAAAGTAGCAGAACCTAGTATGGTCTTACATTGATGAGCCATCAGGCCATTTCAATAGCTGTCATCTTCGCAGAACTATTATTGAGAAATGTACATATTTGCCTGTATAGTTGGAGCTAATATTGTAGAATATTTTTGTTTCGCACATTAGACAAAGACATCGGTAAAAATCTAAAGAATTCCAAAAAAGCAACCAACAAAAGTGGTACCCAACCAGAGAACTCCCACAAAGACAGTTTCAGGCACTTTTTTTTATAATAAAAAAAGCTTCAATGCCCCCGATTCTTGCAAAAGTCCAACCCCACCAGCGAGTACAAGTAACTAAACGGGGCTCTGGCACATTTGTAAGTGCAATAGTCGAACTGCTTTTCACATGTGTAGACATGTGGTGCACCTACAGTAACAGCAGTCGCTAACTTAAGCCCTCCATGATTATCATGACCTATACCATGTGTATACTAGAGATAATATTCACAATAATTTAAAAAATTGTCTTTAATTCTCTATGAAAGTACTTAATATACACCCATAGACTAAACTTATTGTTATTGTCTGAATCCTGATATACACGTTAAAAGGTACAGCTTACTAAAGTTTTGTCCATGAGTGTATATTGTAAGTGTGGAGTTAAAGAACTGTACAAGTTTACACCACGCTCTAAAAACCAATTTTGTGCATAGAGAGTTTCTTGTTTGATTCGGCTATAGGTATAAATGTGGTGGGAAGAGAGATGTTACACTTTAGTACTCGTTGCTTATCTTTGAAATTTTTTCTTCATTATTAAGATATATATATATATATAACCACCCCTTTCATAATTTTTCAGGATGCCTGAATAACCAGTTTTTTGGTCGTTGAGGTACAGCTTGCACCATGCTGATGAGGGTCAACAGCCCGAAACGCGTATGTGTTTATCATTTCTTGATTAATCAAGAATGGTTATTTGGCCAATTCTGCAATATTTAAAAATCAACGAATAGTTTATGTTTATTCCGATAGATGGCGCCAGCCATCAGCAACTTTAAGTTGCACGATAAGGAGATGCCTTTTTCTTAATATATATATATATATTTGAAAAATAGCACAAAAGTAAATTTGTACTTGGATCAGGTAGATAAATTAAGAAAAAAGGCATTTCCTGATCGTGCAACTGAAACTTGCTGATGGCTTTCGCCATCTATCGGAATAAATATTCTGGAATAATTAAAAATCAACGATTATTTTATATTTATTCCGATAGATGGCGCCAACCACTAGCAACTTTCAGTTGCACGATAAGGAGATGCCTTTTTCTTAATATATCTATATATATTTAAATCTTTCTTGTTCCGTTATTTCTCACCGATCTGTCGTTTGATGAGTTAATCTCATTTTTTCATGGCGTTCTGGAGATTGTTGAGTCAGTCTTTATGCAAATAGAAATCAAGGATGAAGGCAATTAATCACTGGCCTCCCCTCCCCCTCTCTGCTGATTTTTTGGCTCAAACAAACCTCGGGGTAACTCGGAGTCGAATGAATGTCTTTTTTTTCCATTTCCTCCCCTTTTTAAAAACTCATTTTTGAAAGTTGTTTTTTAATATATATATATCATTTTTTAGAAATTAAAATTCGAATTTTGTAAAAATTATTCCTAATGTATTTTTTTGTTGTTGTGTGTGTTACTCTTTTTTTTTTTTTGTACATCTCTATTAATAAAATATTAAATTAAGTGTTTGAAAAAAATGGAGAACGCTCTTTAAAATAGACTTTAAAAAAATGATTCTTGTGTTTGTGCCACTTTAAATTAACGTTAGGACGTGAAATAAAAAAGGAGATGAGAGTAAATTACATGTGACGGCGGAGACAAGAGACAGAATCCTATTTGTAGGTTGGGTCCTTCGTTGTTTACATGGAATTGATATAACAACAACAATCTTGTATGTGCTCTTTAATCCGATATTTTGTCGCCTTTTCAAGGAAATAAATGGTTTTCAAATCTGAAAAATCCTCTTAAAAACATATAAACACTATAGTATTAACTGAAAATAGTATAAAATTGGAATTGTACTGAGATCAAGTGGATAAATTAAGAAAAAAAGGCTGATTGTATAACTAAAAGTTACTGATGGCTAACGCCATCTGTCGGAATAAATATCAACTAATCGTTGATTTTTTAATTATTCCTGAATACCCCTTTCTTGATTAATTAAGATAATTCCGACGAGAATAATCAAGAAATGCATTTTCTTCTTAATTATAGCATTAAGTTTTTTAAAAAATATTCTCTCTAAAAATCCTGAGTTCAACTGGCCCAGTTGATTTTACTCAGCAATGGCTCCCTCCAGGAATACAAAGGAGCTGTGTCTGTACTCATGTTAGAGTCGGCAGCAAAGGATTCCATGTTAGGAAACCACCTCTCAAACTACAGGCAAAGTCAGACTTTCACCAAAGTGTGCCTGGATCATGGTGCCATGATCAACGAAAGATGCACCCCTATATCTCATTCCATGCGATCATGAACTCATGGAATTCGTGTAATCTTTGCACAAGGGGATAAGAAACAACAACATTAAGTTTCTTGAAGAAGAAATGACTCCAGGCTGCCAGAAGTTGGAACAAAAGGTTATTTGGCAGCAGCAACAGTATTGTATCTATCCTCACCACTGATAGATCACCTAGAGAGATACTTTGTGTGTTCTTCTACCAAATTACAAATCGTACAGTAAAACGTTATCGTAACACTCCGGCTCTTATACCACTTTCCGATCTTGTTTCTCTATATGATGATGCGAACATGTCAAGTATATATTTACCTAATTATGGTAACACACACCTCCTCCTTCTTCTTTCTTATCTCCACTCAATCATATTAGAATATCAAGTTGTGACCCTTTATGGTGTCTGTTTGACACCCATCATGAATGGGTGAAGTAGAATGCGTCTGCCTTTGTCATTAAGACTGGGAGCACTACTCAGTGGCGGGCCGACTTAGCTCCAAAAGAAATGGCCGCCTCTGACACGAGGAACAGACACCATGTACAGCCGCTCCTAACATGGAGTACAAACGCTGCTCATCCTGTATCCCTGAAGCCCTTACAGGGTACTATCAGCCGGGCCAGCTGAACCCAGGTTTTTTAGTGAGCTTGTTACTGCTCCCCCTCCTCCTTTTTCATCCGGGCTTGGAACCGGCAAAGGCGGAGTTATGTTCGCAAATGACATTGGGCTTTTGGGAGAATCCAAAATAAATTTTCAGATACCACTATCCCGCTTTTTTCGCTATTTGATTATTGGAGCAAGTATTTATGACCTTATTGGTATCGTAATTCCATTTTTCGTTATATCAAACAACCCCTCAATAATAAGTCAAAAACGATTAAAACCCGAGTGTTCTACACGCTTCGTTATTGACTGTCGTATTCTCATCGGAATCTACTGAACATGGGCAGTGTAGGTCAAACAGCCTGTGTTATATCATTGACAAATCTGGGAATGACAACCTTTTGAAAAATAAACAAAACAATTTTTATTTAATGTGTATACCAAGGACCCGTCAATAAATACCTCGTATTAGTGAAAATCCGTATTAAAAAAAAAAATAAAATGCTGTCTTTTTTTTGACGAACGGCTTTAATTACAATACTGTAAAATACCTTTAAAATTAAAACCAAATTGTCAAAGTGAAATGTAAGCACTTCCTAGAGAGAAATGTTCACACCACTATGGCAATTAGAGGCACACACCAATTTACATATAAAGAAGAGACGACGAGGTAAATAAGGGGTTCGGGGAAAGTGATCAATCAGTCCGGCCCTCCCCCCACGGGGTTCCTAGAAGATGTTACTCAAGATGTCTCCAAATAACAACGACCTCCCCGCCACCGTCGCCCCAGCTTGGGTTAGTCTTCTTCTTTCTTATCTCCACTCAATCATATTAGGTTATCAAGTTGTGACCCTTGATGGTGTCTGTTTGGCAACCATCATGACTGGGTAAACTAGAATGCGTCTACCTTTGTCATTAAGACTGGGAGCACTACTCAGTGGCAGGCCGACTTAGCTCCAAAAGAAATGGCCGCCTCTGACATGAGGAACAGACGCCATGTGCAGCCGCTCCTAACATGGAGTACAAACGCTGCTCATTCTGTATCCTTGGAGCCCTTACAGGGTACTATCAGCCGGGCCAGCTGAACCCAGGTTTTTTAGTGAGCTTGTTACTGCTCCCCCTCCTCCTTTTTGATCTTTGCTTGGGACCAGCAAAGGCGGAGTTGCTTGGGTTAGTTGACGACCCTACCTCCCATTAAATAGAAAAAGAAGACTACATGTTTATTTAAACTATTTTTGACGCGTATAATTCTTTTTAAAATAAATCAATTTTATTTCCCATTTTGACCCACGATTTTTTAAATGATTGCAAAAGTCGAAACACAATATATCAATAAGAATAATAACAATAAGTTTTTTTTGTAGAACGATATTTGAAAATTATCCCGCATGCATTTATTTTAAACGAAAAATCGAAATTTATTTCAAGGAGAAATAACGATTATTTCTAACCTTATGTATGAAGTATGTAAGGAGATGAATTGTGAAGAGTAATGATAAACGGAAAAATAAGTGTCCAGGGATGGGAATCGAACCCACAGTGTTCCGCTTACCGGGCAGATTCCATGTCCACTAGGCTACTCTGGACATATTTTTCCGTTCGTAAATATTATACAAAGTACAGGTTTTTTTGTATTAAGTTAAAACTGCAAGCTTTCAAGCGTTAGCTTAGGACCTGATGATGAGCTAATGTTTGAAATTTTGCCATTCTAATTTAAATAAAGAACAACTATTGTAATCGTCCTGATTGATATATTGTGTGTCAACTTTCCCATCTGTTTGCTAGATCTATGTGAAGTTTCTCTCCTAGATTGCCTGCACACATTACGTAACTTCGGGATACAACACAGCTGTTTTGGAATAGATAATGGATTCCACCCCTTTTCAGTGTCGCATTTATATACAGAATTATCCAATACAGTATTAAATATCTAAAAACGGTAGATTAAATTTGGCCAAACCGCTGTAAGGGTTCCCCAATGATGAGCCAAGCCCTCCCAAAACTTTTTTCATGCAGTAAGGACATTAGAAGTTTGTTTGATCTGTATTTAAAAGAAACATTGTGAAATCTGGTTCTATTTCTTTGATAATAGTTGTATTGCTCTACGGGGGTCTGGTAGTGACGTTAGAGCAATTTTTCATATCAAGATTATCATTGTTACCTTTACCACGTTTTCCTTGATTTACACTCGTCGACAAAACTTAAGGAACCTTTTAGCATGTATATGGGGATTCAGATAATAACTTTGAAAGCTATTTGGTGCACAGTGACCTTTATTGAAGACACATGAGATAACCAAGTTTGAACAAAACAGACTAACGATGACATCAAAGACTTTCTACTTCCTTAAGTTTTGTTTATGAGTGTATTAAATTAATTAAGATTACCTTGTTCTCCATCATTTAGGTACACCATGCTGATATGAATCAACAGCCCAAAAAAAGCTTACTTTAAGTTGGCTCAATCTTGATTAAAAAAGTTTTTGACCGATTTTTTCCCCCTGGAATTAAAATGGGTTGTTGACGTTTAGTTGCTATTTATTCCGATAGATGGCACATCTGCAAAGTTATATTGCACGATCATTACGTGTTTTTCCTTACAATTACTTGGAATGATAACAGCATTTTGCCAGCTTTCACCTCAGTTAGAAACCACAAGCTCTATACGACAGGCCACCGCTGCATTCCCGGGCGATCGACAATAAAAATTTGAAGCGCCCCCCCCATTCACCACTACCTTCTATAAATCGTCATTTCCGGCATTCCGAGCGTGCCGGAAATGACGTTCCCCCACAAGAAGATCCATTCAGTGGAGATGTAAGCAGCCATCTTGTATTTGGTCCGGTTAGACCAAAGGTAATTGTAGCCCGCTTGGGATCATCCGCATCGGTAGCCTGTTTTAGGTACAGTGTGGGCTACAAGAGGATAATTGGATAGCGCTATATACACTCATGGACAAACCTTAAGTAACCTTTTAGCATTTATATCGGAATTTAGATAATAACTCTGAAAGATATTTGATACACAGTGAGCTTTATTGAAGACATACCAGATATCCAAGTATAAACAAAATTGCCTCTGTCTCCTTAAAAAAAAAAAAAAAAAAAAAGACCGGCGACATCAGAGACTTCCACCTAAATTTTGTCCATGCGTGTAGGTTTCAATTAGGATAATAAGAAAGTGACATAATTAGGACACACGTTACTATATATTATTTCTGGAATAATTAAAAAATCAACGATTAGTTGATATTTATTCCGATGAGGACGTAAGCCATCAAAAACTTTTAGTTTGACGATCAGGAAATCCACCTTTTTTTCTCAATTTATCCACCTGATCCAAGTACAAAATTCAATTTTGTACTATTTTTCATATATATAAGTATCCACCAAAATACCCAGCCGTACAGTACAATGGTTACTGAACAAGAAGTATTTAGTATTCGAGCCGCGGCAGCCAGTATCTGATGAGGGCAACAACGATAGCGGGACACTGACCTCTTTAGAGATGTCTTCGCTTGTGATGGGCCGCCGGCTGTGCTTCCCCGCATTCTATACACTGTGTGTATCCGCTTTATAGATAACTCTGCGCCAAGATTCACTGAGGTCTTCCAAATTTAATGATCAATAGGCTCATCCATTGATGAGCTCTACCCATCCCCAGCAGACACAATCAAAAGTCCCAAGCTCTACAAGCTTGATACTCTGATATGATTGAGTGGAGATAAGAGAGAAGAAGTGTTCAATAGGAAATGGTCTGCAGGACACTCCATCATCGGGAGATCATCTATTAACCTGACCTTGAAAACAAAAGAAGTAAACCAATGAAGCATTTGTGTTTGATCATCTAATAAAATGGTCTGGAATTGGAAGAATTTTGCTGAACAGAGGGGAATGGTTGTTCCATAGTTGCCACATCGTAGAAGGCTGTATTATTACATCATCATATAATGACCATAATTCACCTCTTATCATGCTGATGTCAATAGCTATCTGTGCATTTAACCTGTTTATTGAGATCTGTAGGTACAGGCTTATCTACCGAGACCTGTAGATATAGGCTTCTTGACTATTGAAACCTGTAGATATAGGCTTGCCTACTGAGGCCTGCCGAAATTTGCCTGTCTCTTGGGACCTGTAGAAATCACTCCATCCATACAGATATGGACATAGCGGCCTGTAGATACAGACATGTCCATAGCGGCCTGTAGATACATACCTGTATATAGCGACCGATAGATACATGCCTGTCTATAGCGAACAGTAGATACATACCTGTCTATAGCGACCTGTAGATACAGACATGTCCATAGCGACCTGTAGATACAGACCTATCCATAGCGACCTGTATATGCAGACCTGTCCATAGCGACCTGTGGATACAGACTTGTTCATAGCGACCTGTAGATACAGACTTATCCATAGCCACCTGTAGATACAGATATGGACATAGCGGCCTGTAGATACATACCTGTCTATAGCGACCTGTAGTACAGACCTGTCTATAACGACCTGTAGACACCCACCTGTCTATAAAGACCTGTAGATACAGACCTATTCATTAGCGACCTGTAGGTACGAACATATCCATAAAGACCTGTAGATACAGACATACCCATAGCGACCTGTAAATATATACCTGTCCACATCGACCTGTAGATTCAGACCTGTATATAGCCACCTGTAGATACAGACATGTCTATAAAGGCCTGTAGATACCCATCTGTCTATAGCGACCTGTAGATACAGACCTGTTCATAAAAGCCTGTAGATACCCACCTGTCTATAGCGACCTGTAAATACCCACCTGTCTATAGCGACCTGTAGATACAGACCTGTCTATAGCGACCTGTAATATCGGCCTATAGATGACAACTGTAGCGACCCGAAGGAAGGCCAGTGAAGTCTAACGGGAAGTAGGCGGCCGAGATGTCGGAAGCCGCCGGACAACAACCCCGACGACCGAGAGAAACCGGTCCGCCCCCCCTCATGCTCCGTAGAACCATTACTTTTAATTGTACCGCAGCACTTGCCGCTTTTTTATTCCTCCTTGTGGCGGCCGGCCGTCGCTTTTTTAACCTCTCTTCTCTGCCTAAGAAGATTTCACACCAATAACTTCATTTGTCACATCGCTGCTTTATTTACCTGGTGGACAGATTGTGTGGTCTTTAACTACTGCAGGCTGATTCTCTCTGTCATGACGTGATTTAAGCTTTCTGAAGTTTTGACAGGAAATAGGTATTCGAGTGAATCTTTACACTCATGGACAAAATTTAAGGAAGTTGTACCTTTTAACATCTATATCGGGATTCAGACTATAACTCTGAAAGATATTTGATACACAGTTACCTTTATTGAAGACGCGAGATAACCAAGTGTGAACGAAATTGCCTGTGTCTCCTTCAAAAAAATAGACGACCGGCGATATCAAAAACTTTCCGCTTCCTTGTCCGTTGGTGTATTTTGTTTGGTATATTGGTTGTGTATTTTCTATTCCCAGTGCACGTGGTCGTGATAATCATTGTTCCAAGTGCAACAATACATGTTTATTCACACGTGTAGCATCATTTTGCACTTGCACACAGTGAATTCAGTTGCTTTTACTTACCTGTTGACTTGTCCAAGAACAACAACAAGCAAAGAGTTGATTTTCTTTTCCATCATTGTAATTGGTATTTGTCAAAGACACTGTTTTCCTCCTACATTTTATAGATCTAGTACAGATAAGACCACACGTGTTAAGAATATAATAAAACTTATATCCATATTTACTGGAATATTTTAAAACTTATTTTCCTTACATTGTATATACTCATGGACAAAACATAAGAAAGTTGTACCTCTTAGCATATATATCGTTATTCAGACAATAACTCTGGAAGATATTTGATACACGGTGACTTTTTATTATTGAAGACACGCGAGATAACCAAGTGTGAATAAAATTAACTCTATCTCCTTCAAAAAAAAAAAAAAGACAGACGACCGGCGACATTAAAGTCTTTCCACTTTCTTAAGTTTTGTCCAAATGTGAGTGTATATATAAATCTACGTACATAGAAAATATTTAGATACCATCGTCAACGTTATCTTTAATTCCATGTCGGCCCATCAAACAAGGACAGAGAGAGACAATTGACAATAAAAAATGATTTAGTGATATCTTGTCATTTACACACATAGATGCAAAATAGGAACAATTAACATTGACTCTTCTAATCAATTGTTACGGAAAAATTATTTTATATATATATAAAGGGATACTATATAATAAAAGGGTAAATAAAATGTAGGGAAATATATACAGTTGTATATGTATAAATTTCTTCAGCAAAGAGGCTTCCCCACCTTGGGAGAGTCCTCCTCCATACAAGGATTATTTAGACAATTAATAAAGACAGGAATGAGAAAAATTACAATGACTATGTGATAAGAGAGAGGCTATTTGTTGATTTCTATGTTGTAAAGTTATGGTCTGATGCACCACCCAAATTGAAGCCTGCCGAAGAATCGACTATCTCTAGGACAGTATATTCTATTCTAATAAGGAATAACTTACTATAAGATGCTTTAGAAAGTGGGTTAACTGGAAGGAAGGAGAAGAATCCAAATGATTGAAAAGGTCACCAAAGGTCGTTGGTGTCATATCGCCAAATAAAAACTGGTCAATGGTCAAACAGACAGGTCATTGGTCAAACAAAATGGAGGAGAGAGGCTGTTGTTCACAGAACCTGTAGAACACAAGGGAAGAACAAACCTCTGTGTTCTATATTAAAATACACTTAAATATAATTTGGGTAAAAAGTTTTTTTATTTTAGATTTTTGCAAGCTTTCGAGCGAATTTCTGCTCTGAAAAACTTTTTACCCAAAATCTATTTTCCCTTTTCAAATAATTCCTGGGTAACTATTGCTCACAAACTTGTGAATGTTTGCCTATCAATAACATGATATATTTAACTGGTGAAACTGATGCTAGGGTTCTCCAATGATGAGCCTCATAATTATTTTTGTTTCAGTGGAAGTAGCAGGTAATTGTCTTTTTAAATAGCGCAGGAAATGTTTCTAATTTACATCTTAATTTACATATTCTACATTGGAGAATACCTCTATGAAAAATTTCCCCAATCTTGTTTAGCTAGCATCTTTTTATACTGGAGGAAGTTGTTGAGATAGCGGTGGGTATAATTAGAGAACTTTTGTTTTATATGCAAATAAACATTTTATAATCCCTCTTTGTGTGTTACACACGATATTTAGATAGAACCAGATGTTCAATGAAATCTTTATATATACAACGAAAAAGCTCTCTATAAAGTGGGTAAAACTAATCAAATTTGTTCCCTTCAAGTTCGTTAAAGAGAGAGTTGCCACGATATTGGATAGGTAGGTTTGTTTAAACACAGAAACGAATTAAATAATTATTTCATAGAACACATGTGTTCTACAGCCCAAGTTATAAAATCATATCTCTCAAACATAATGTAGAACAAACTAGAATTCTCCCTAAACAAGCCTTGCTGAAAAGTACTAACAAGATGGGAGGAAGGTTGGAAAATCTATTTGAGGATAGCTCTTTATAATGGAGGGCGCTCAACCAAGGCATGATCAATGAATATTGACGTTTTCCCCCCGTTGTCCCCAGGGTGGATCTTGTCTCTCCACAGACAGGATTTCCTACCAGCTCTTCAGCGCTCAATATTTCTGACTAGGCTCATTAGAGAATCCCTATTGCTAAGCTATAACCTCCCATAAGAGACCACCAAAATTATTGGTACTTTTTGATCTCTTTTTAAGGTGTGTTACTCTGTAGAAGTTGGGTTTAATCAAGTCATTTCTGATTTTATAAATATTCTTTCTTGTACATTGTTCTTATGATCATTATGGCATTATGGCGACATCTAAAATAGGTATACTTTTGGTATATCTTGTAGATGGTCTCTCATTGGAGGTCGTTTATTGTTTTCTACAAAGATGCTTCCCAGTACGCTGTCCTAGTGTACAGTAGGACCTTTCATGATAAATTGTCTCCACAACATGGTCTCATATTGGAAGGTATATACTCCATGTCAATCCAAAGTTGGTGCTGGCCAGATAAGAGGAAGGTTTCACTCTACTTTATATTTCTATAGTTAGATAAATAGAGATAGATGGAACCGTGTTAGATGATCAATGAAACCTATTTAGTCGAGTGTCATTGATTTTATCGATAACATGTGTCAAGTAGCCATCTACCAACGGGTATTCATTTCACGTGTGTGTAGAACCGTGTTTGTTATATTATTATAACACTATACTTTTTATTATTATTATCCCTAGTACACGTGGTACAGGCCATGATAATCATGGTGGGTAGAAGTTGGCAACTACTTCTACTGTAAGTGCACCACATGTCTACATATGTAAAAAACAGTTCGACTTTGCACTTACACATGTGCCAGAGCCCGTTTGGTTACTTGCACTCGCTTGTGGGGTTGGACTTTTGCAAAAATTTTGGGCAATTGGGGCATTTTTTTATTTATTTTTTATTATTATTAGAAAAAAGTACTCAATGCGGGATTCGATCCCGGGTCGTAGCGGTCGAAAACCAACGGTTGAGACCATCCTTCCACCGACCTCCATAACACTATACTTAAATGATATACTGGGCTTCAGTATGGGGACCAACTCTCTATAAAACTTTATTGTAAGAATCAAACATATAATAGAAGAGATGAGCTCTGGATAATCCGAGATTCTTACCTTTACTTAGGTTTTTTTATGGTGCCCTGGAAGACCGAATTAAACAGGATTTATAGTTGTTGGTGTTTATTCCTACAATATGGACTGCAGGAATATCACACCAACTCCATAAGTCGGATAAAACTCAGAAGTTGGATAACTTTTCACGGGTTGTCCCAAAATATCCTGTTTTCTAGTTTGGATACAACCAAGGAAATGTTGGGGAATGTTACAATCACTAGATGATTGTTGGTAATGTTTTGATGTTGTCTGTAAACTTGAAAGATTTGCTTTATCCGAGCTTTACAGTGCAATTCGTATCTACACTCATTAGGACTTTTTTAGTTGATACTTTGGAAACCGAATTAAAGGGTTTTCCCAGTACGTCTTATCTATGAATTTAATCTCTGCAGAACACTATATGGCGGCTACTGCGAGTGAATATGGGGAACCCCAAACTACAAACTCCCATTAAATTTTATCAGATAGGTCACGGACTTCCAGTATCTGAAGAACGAAGTCGATTCATATAAGGTTGTTCCAAAAGTTCGTACATGATTTGAAAAAATAGTACAAATGTGATATTGTACTGGGATAAGGTGCATAAATTAAGAAAAAGGCATCTCCTTATCGTGCAAATATCAGTACAATATCACATTTATTCTATTTTTTCACATTGTGTCGCGGTCTCACGAAATTCTGGCCTTAACTACCCGTTTCATGATTTTTCAGGATGCCTGAATGACCTGTTTTTTGGTCGTTGAGGTACACCACGAGGTACACGTCGTTGCACCACGCTGATGAGGGCCAACAGCCCGAAACGCGTCCGTGGTTAGCTTTTCTTGATTAATCAAGAATGGGTATTTGGCCAATTCTGGAATAATTAAAAATAAACGAGAATAGTTGATATTTATTCCGATAGATGGCGCAAGCCATCAGCAACTTTCAGTTGCACGATAAGGAGATGCCTTTTTCTTAATATTATGATTTATATTTTGCAAGTGTTTACGAACTTTTTGGACAACCTTGGGAATATTGGTAACCTTGGTAAAATTATAACGTTCTTTTATAGAAGAATGATTTAATCTCTGATGTTCTATAGAAGGGTAGCCAATCGGCAGGTAGACCAAGTTTCAGAATTACAAGGTTGTCCCAAAAGTTCGTAAACACTTGCAAAATATAAATCATAATAGGCTTACGAACTTTTGGGACAAGCTTGTACGTCTAGGTGGTATGTTCTAACAAGATGGTGGTTCTGGGTGGGTTGATCAATGAATGCCACCCACCTTATCTTCCTTGACCATGTGGAGCTATTTACCTTGGGTCTTTCCCATCAATCTTTCTCCGTTATCTGATCGCGCTCTCCCTGGTAGACTCCTCACTGCATGTTTCCGGGGATCCACAGGTCTTCTTCCCACACACCAGTAGTTACCAACCTCTTTAAATATAATTAGATTTGGACTACTTGTATGAAATTTGAAGGCAAATACTCGTATAGTAAACGTACACCTTTTTGTACTGAACTAAAGGGTGAAAAAAAACTCCTGAGGGGCGATGTGTACAGACTTATTGCTTTTGGAATGAAATGCTGAAGATTTTGTATGTGTACCATATCATGAAGATTCAGGAAGAAGTACGGTTTAAGAGAGTTGACTTGGAGGACACTCCGTGAAAACTTTCTTACAAGAATCAGTAGCAAACAATGCGACAGCTAGCTTAGCCTCCCCTGTCAGACATCGGAGAGTTAACCTCGGAACAAGGAGGAAGGCCTAGAGTAAACTGAATTGATAACATTGATAACTCATTTCTCAAAAGACAAACTACCATCCAAGTGAGAAACATTTCATCCAACCAACGGTTCTATATGTAGCACGATGACAACCTGACAAGTGATTCCAGTTCTAAAAGTGAGGTCATTATGTGTGCTATCACTCAGGCATTGTTGGTGGTGGATCTCAATAATTATTCTCTTTCTAAAATACAAATCTACTTTATTGAAGGTACAAAAATAAGAAACATAAATTACTAAATATATCTAAGTAAACATTACTAATAAAATAACAACTCTCTAACCACACATCTCTATTAACTCTCACCTATATATATATATTCCTGACACCACAGATTTTAAGATTATTACAATCATAGAATAATATTTGACAATAACATCCAACAGACATAACCTACAATTTGATAAGAGGTAGGTTTGTGATTGGGTTAATAATTTAAATGTTAATTTAGTTATTTTGATGTTTGAAAAATATCCTATTATAGCGAGTTTTTCTTCAAAATTGTCAATTTTTTAAATGCAGCCTGGGTAGATTTGAAAATAAAATTTATAAAATCGAGTATGACACACGCACACACTTGATAACCTAACAGAGCCGCGATAACACGTGATCATACCACAGACAGCGAGCGGACGAGCTATACCGGGGTTGGACATAGCAGTAGCTATGCCGTGAAGAAAGTAAATTGCGCAAACTAGCAGCAGCTCTCCCCACACTGGTCAACTTCCGGAGGCCTCAAGGCCCCATCAGTAGAGGCCCTACTTCATGGGTTGTTCACGTCTTGGAGACAAATTACTGACATTTCTTTAACCTATTTTTCAACCCCTGTCATCTCGCCAACTCATTGGTTATCACTTGTTAGAAATTACCTTTTTTTTAACAAATATTCCAACTATCTCTATTGGAGAAAGCCTTCCTCAACAGCGGTGAGCACACATCCAGAGCCCCAGTTTAATTCATCAGACCACTACAACTGTTGTATTATCGGAAAACAGATGGATATCAGGGTGTTAACACAATGGACTGATAGTGCAGCTGAACGTTGCTGATGCCATCTATAGGAATAAATAGTAACTGTCTTTGTAACAATATTTGGATAAAGGTATTGTTAGCATTTTATAATACAATATAATGCGGCTTATGATTGTAAAATGACATTTGAAAATTATCCCGCATATGTTTCTTTTAAACGAAAAGTCTAAATTTATTTTAAAGAAGAAATAACGATTATTTCTAACCTTAGGGATGAAGTATGAAAGGATGAATTGTGAAGAGTAATGTCAGCATTTGATAGCTTATTCATGTGTCACTAAGAGTGATGTCTAAGGGAAACTATCAAGATAAGTTATTTTATGATTGTAGAACACATTCCTAAACTCTCTTGAGCACAGATTTTTGAAGACAATATACGAAACGCAGTTTTATCACACAAACATACAGCTTTATTAAGACCACCGATCTTATACAGATTCACCGCAGGAAGGAAGAGCCCCTATACTCCAGGCAGCACAGACAACAGCCTCTAGGTCCGACCCAGTGACCACAGAATCCACTGTACATATGTCAAGGACGTTATTAAAACAACGTATAGCTCCGTTTCAGAATATTTAAATGACGTCTATTAATATCATAAAGCACAAAAACTCCGTGAGAGTCTTTTATTATAAACGAACACAAAACATTTACTGAGCTTTCGGAGGAGTCTCTTTAATCAGAAATTTCAGATTTCTTAACTTTAGATAAAGGATACTCATTCGAAAGCTCAGCTTGTTTTATGTTCATTTCAAATAACACAATTTGTTATGTCCATTATAGCTCCATCTATTGGTCAAACATGAAAACATTAAATTTGTATACTCACTCTTTCTCATTCACATATATAAGCATTCTTTTTCCATGTAATATTTAAGTTTAATGAAATTTTTTAATATATTTTTCATTTTTGAAAATGTAAAAACACGTTAAATTATAAATACGAGGTAAAGCTATTGCTAACAATTGGGGGAGGAGGATATTTCAAAATATCTGAAGCTTTCGAGTAGTACACCTTCATCAACTATCAGCCGATTGGTGTTTGAGAGTCGAAAATTCACTTTGGGAGGCTCCGCTTCTTATTAAAGGAACCTGGCTGCGCGAACGTGGCTTTATTATGTAACTTGTCTAATTTACATATAATTAGAAGTTTAATGGGGAAACTCGATTGTTCTGGATTATAACACATTGTAATGATATTAAACCCTATGAACATATATGTATGTGTTGCATATATACCACTAACTATTTATGTATGCCCGAATTCTTGTATATGGTGTCGATTTAATCCGTGTTGAGTATGTAAATGTCATTTTCCCGCTCACAGCTGCTACTTAGCTAAAACTGCAATCGTTCTTTCAACGTTTAAAAAAAATCCTTTTATGCCTGAGAAAAAGTTACACTCATAGGCAGAACTTAAGGAAGGTAAAAAAAATGCTCCAATGGCCCTCGATTCTTGCAAAAGGCCAACCCCACCGATAAGTGCAAGTAACCAAACGACGCTCTGACACATTTATAAGTGCAAAGTCGAACTGTTTTTCACATGTGTATACATGTGGTGCACTAGCAGTAAAAGCAGCCGCCAACTTCTACCCACCATGATTATCATGGTCTGTACCACGTGTACTAGGGATAAGCAAAAAAAAAACTTAATGAAACTGTACCTATTAGCATGTATATCGGGATTCAGACAATAACTCTGAAAGATATTGCAGTGACCTTTATTGAATAAACACGTGCTAACCAAGTGTGAACAAAATTGTCTCTGTCTTCTTAAAAAAAAAAACAGACAACCAGACGTCAAATTATGAAACTTCCTTAAGTTTTGTCCATGAGTGTATATGAAGACTTTAAATAAAGTTTATGACTTCGGTTTGGATAACCTTGAATTTCTCCGTTGCGTGTGTGGCTATTCTATCTGTTGCATTCTTTTATATCATTTTTTAAAACTTCTCTTCCAACCATTTCCTGCACTTTCCCCATCCTCCTCTTACTCATCTCTTTGGGTAGTTACTCACCGATGTGTCAGCGAATGGGTTTTCGACTTTTTTATTTTTTAAAAGTTTATTTCCGTTATATACCTGTGTGTGTTGGCCTCCGTTAGATAAATATTACCTTAGTGTAGACATACACTAATGGACAAAACTTAAGGAAGTTGTACCTTTCAGCATGTATATCAGGATTCAGACAATAACTCTGAAAGATATTACAGTGACCTTTATTGAAAACACGAGATAACCAAATGTGAACAAAATTGCCCCTCTCTCCTTAAAAAAAAAAAAAAAAAAACAGACGACCGGCAACATCAAATACTTGCCACTTTCTTAAATTTTTGTCCATGAGTGTATATGTAATAACTTTATCTCAATGAAATTAATGATGATCTATAATTTGTTTGGTATATTAATTTTTTCAATAATATTGTGAGAAACTTTTTTCATTAAAAAATAATGGCATTTCTTCCTTTTAATAAAACCATTCAAACAATGCATTTATTTGATCTTCTCAGTTCTATCTCACTTCAGCAATTAAAACATTCTTTTAAAGCAGACTCGGATGTTCCAACAACGCCCCTAGCATAGGATGTTACGGAGTCATAGCTAGACCTATACTGATGGGGGCCATAGCCCGAAATATATTATATAGGTTTTGTTGAAATGTGTCAAAGTAGGTCTTTGTATCACAGATCATATCTGCTCGTTTTTCTCATAGAAGATTAGATTCATTCCTTTAATGTATCGTTAATTGAAGGAAATTTATGCTTTTTTATGCACTTTAATATTAAAAAGCTCACTGGACTTTCCTTTCACAGACATATCAGCTTTTTTTAAATCACTAACTGTTGGTGAATTGATTTTGATGCATCGCTGTAAAATGGGTGACCTGTCACGATAAGGTTTGAGTCTACGAAAGGCTGCTACTTAGTAAGTGCCACTTAGGGTTGGTGTAAACCTGTCTACGGGAGGGAACTTGGGTTTAACTACTCCGCGATCACATAACACTAAAAAGAAATCACTCAAGTCGAAAACATTACTGATCAGCTAATAGACGACGTCTACAGACTACAACTGGAGTGATATCTTCAGAAATATACACCTATACCTTACTTCAACTGGCCTGTCCTCTACTGTCCTATCAGCGGCACAAGGAAATAGGAAGACCAACTACAGTCCAATACTTGCAATACATCAACCAGAATTTACATCTCAACAGTCATTCCTGACGTCTACAGAC
This sequence comes from Cordylochernes scorpioides, assembly GCA_030710605.1. Lineage (NCBI taxonomy): Eukaryota > Metazoa > Arthropoda > Arachnida > Pseudoscorpiones > Chernetidae > Cordylochernes > Cordylochernes scorpioides. The sequence continues at coordinate 49,500,868 of CP092877.1, forward strand.
TGGAGTGATACCTTCAGAGATATGCTCCTTACTTCAACTGGCCTGTCCTCTACTGTCCTATCAGCGGCACAAGGAAATAGGAAGACCAACTACAGTCCAATACTGGCAATACATTAACCAGAATTTACATCTCAACAGTCATTCCTGACGTCTACAGACTACAACTGGAGTGATACCTTCAGAGATATGCTCCTAACTTCAACTGCCCCATCAGCCGCAACAGTCCAATACATCAACCAGCCCATCAACCCCAGTAATCAACATGATTGCCCAGGAGAGAGGAAGTTGAAGAAACATCAGTCATCAAGTCTCCAGAGGCTTGTTGAATTGTATAGAATTTCCCTATTTTACACCGAGTTGTAAAATAAATGATTGGATATTGAATTGTTCTTAGTTATTTAAATCTTTCTTCTCCAGTCTCCTGCTAATTCTGTCTTTCCATCTTGTTTGAACTGTTGGTTTTATTTGGCACCGGCCTTTTCCATCTATTCTAATATCCGTCTTAATGGTTTCCGCGTTTTATTCTACCGCTTTCTCCTGCTTCACGCATGCGCAGTTCGTTACATTTCAACCGCCCAAACGTGGGGACTGGTAGAAGATGAGGTCTCACAGGCGGCAGGACGCATGCGTGAGAACTCTCAGTATCTGTAAATATCTTTCTATAAGAGAGAGTCAAAAGTGTGTGGAGTCAATATCAAGCGTCGAATACTGTTTGTATACCAGGTTTTAAAGTAACGTTAAAACGGATATTCAATCTCCAATCTAAAGTAAAATATTTTAAACCTTTTGACGTGACGTCTTAAATTAGGTTGCGGCTGGGAGTCACTTATGAAAAAGTGTAACGCCCGGTAACGTTACGATGAGTCATCGAACGAGAGTGCTGCGCGCGCAGCTGCGCGCGCAGCGCTAGAGAATTATGCGCATTGAATCGGCGCATGCTTGTCTCTGTCTTGTCTTTCTCGAACGTTCTTGGCGTTGGAAAAACAAGAAAGCGTCATAATACAAGTTCACACGTGTGGTTAAAGTATCGTCAGCTGTGTCTGTAGTGAAAATGTGGAGTGCTTAGATTCGTCATTTACAACAACTACAACAATAAAGGTAAATAATTGTACACTGATATTTCATTATCGTAACCTATGATTGATTGATTAATTGTTAGATTGACACAAAAGTTGAGAAACTGAGTTTATATGTTATGTCATACTATTGATAAATGTTGATAGTGTTAAGTAAATTATTAGTTTAAAATTAATTAATTAATTAATTATTATTTTACAAATTTTAAATAGTTTCAAATTTATTTAGCAAAAATTTGAACCTTCGATCTGAATAAATGTTTTGATTTTCGAATTGATTCTTTAAAATTACAAATATTAAGAAAAAGTGGCAGATATAAGAAAACTTTATTTAAACTGTGTTGAGCAAGAATTTTAACATCTAATATAAGTAAATGTTTTAATTTTCAACTTCATCATTTACAATTACAAATTTTATTTAATTTCAAATTTATTTAGCAAAAATTTGAACCTTCGATCTGAATAAGTGTTTTGATTTTCAAATACCAACGCGGCTGGTGGAGTGGCGATCTATCGTAAATTATCATCGACATCTACGGCGGAAGTGTTCCAAGTTGCGATTACAGACGTAACTCGTGTCATTAAAACCAAGGGTGACATGTGCATGACTGAAGTTACTTGCTTCGCCGCTAATACTAGCTTCAAGTTTATACTCGGTGCTGTATATATTCATCCAGGAGCTAGTATGCAGGATATTGGAATGTTACTATGGCAAGGACTCGGTCCGTACATTCACAACAGCCAGTACGTGCCACCGTTCGTGCAAGTTGATTCTAGTATACCGATTCTTCTGTGTGGTGATTTTAACAAAAACGTAAAGCCTGACAACTCGTTTCTTAAATTCATGAAAAATACGTATAATCTTGATTGCGTATCAAACGTTTCTAAGTCAACTACGTTAAAAGGAACAACTATCGACTTGACTTTCGCAAGACACATTACAGCAGAAACACTTCCTTTCATTTCATATTTCTCCTATCATCGTCCTATCCTCAACAAAATCACTCAAATAGGAATTAGTTAAGTTTAAGTTTACATGTACAATGTTTTAGTAAACAAAATATATTTCTATAGTTAAAATTTGTGCAATTCTTATTTTCATTCAATTCCTTGTTCCTATTGTGCAATTTAATTATATTCATATCAATAAATATTCTACCGTTGTCACGTAAAATCTTCGCCCGTAAAACCGACTTTACAGGCAACCATTGTTTTTTTTTCAGTTAGTGATATACACTCACGGACAAAACTTAAGAAAGTGGAAAGTCTTATGTCGCTGGTCGTCTATTTTTTTGAAGGAGACAGAGGCAATTTTGTTCACACTTGTTTATCTCGTGTGTCTTCCAATAAAAGTCACTGTGTATCAAATATATTTCAGAATTTCCCGATATACATGCTAAAAGGTACAACTTCCTTAAGTTTTGTCCATGAGTGTAGACATATATCTAATATATCGATTTAAATAAGGCTCTTCCTCAATTGTTCTGGAGAGTTCAAAGAAACAGAAAGTAGAATGATAAATCCTCATAGAGAGATGGATCGGTAGACGAAATGTGAGTGGGAAAATCAAAAAGCGATAAGAGATGAAACAATTAGGTGGGAAGTTTCAGCAACAAACTGTCATCATCAGACTGATACTAATCTAAATGATGATTGCAACGTCATTTCGTTTGGTTGTCATTGTGGGTTCTCAGTCACCCCTGTTTTCATAAATGTTTTGTTTGTTTTCATGCAGCACATGTTTCTTCTATCATTCATTTTTACATAATGAGAACTGTTGAATGTTATGTAGCAATACGTATTGCATGTTGCACATTCACTTTCTTATTTACATACTAACATATTTGCATAAAAGCAATTCCACACAGCTTGCCTGAGGAAGTCATTCTTACACCATTTACAAAGAACTTGGTGATTCACGCTTTCTTTCCTCCTTTTTGTAAAAATAGGTTTTTCAGTATAGTCATATATTCATCATTATACAACATCGCTTAACATCTTCAAAACGTATGACCCACACCTATATATATTTTATTTCCACACTTGTCATTTAAAAGGACATTTTCCAATTTTAGTTTTTCGATCAAAAATCATTTTCTAAAACCTCAAATTTGCAAATGTGATATTTATATTTTAGTAAATTGTTTTCAAATTGATATAATTTCAGTGTATCAATTGATAAAAATACTTAGAAAAATCTTTAAATTGTTCACACGCTTTACAACAACAAAAATATTGATAAATTGGTAATTCAATTTAAAAAATAAGAGGATAACAACAAAAGCACAGTAAGGGTATAGAAAGGTAATGAACAATGTCCATAAACACAATTCCCCGTGTCAATGAACTTGTAAAAAACCTCGGACAAACCCAGAATTAAATCAGATAGCTCATCTATAAATAGATCACGCCGCCAAATCGACTCTACGTAAAACACCAGAAAACTGCTAAAAAAACTCCACGCCAGCGCCCTCTATAGGGGGCTTTAATTAAACATGCCTTCAACTCGGCCTTACTTCACCGCTCAATTACAAATTTAATAAGCACTTGCTTGCTTATTGATTTTTACTGCTTGATGGACTTACCCCGCCATCTAGCGAACCTTTTTGTAACTATTCTTCTTTTTATTTCTTTAAATTCCCCTTCTATCTTTAATATAGTCTGTTAAATGATTAAAAATCTTTGAATTGTTAAGTATAAATGCATTATTTGATCGTGCAACTGAATTTTATTTTTATTTTTAAACGATTTAATTTAAATTATTTTTATAATATTGGCTCAATACTCATTCATATTCTTGATTTTAATTTTTGCTTTCTGTAACAATTTATTATAAGAATCAATAAAATTGTTCATATTGTCAATTGTAAATTCTCATTCTTGAAAAATAATAAAGTCGGTGGACGAGTTGGTAACACCCTCGATTCCCGACAGTCATGAACCGGGATTGAATCCCGTGTTAACATTTTGTTTAATATGTGAATAACCTTCACATATTATTCATTGTTGCAATTATCATATATTAAGTTGCTCTTGTTGAGCGGTACTTAATAAAGTGATTTTGAACCGAATCTCATTCTTGATAGACGAAGAAAAGCATACCACATACGCGTTTCAGTATGTTGGTCCTTTTCATTGTGGTGTAGGCTATACCTCAACAATCAAAAATGCTGATCTGAGAGGATTCCCGAAAAACCAAAGAAAGCGTATTTATGGCTAAAAGTGATAATATTAAATAATTACTTGGGTTAATTAGGACAAATCCATTAGATTAATTAAGAAAGGAGTAATCTCGAAGTATTTTAATTTTTGTCTTTTTTCTCTCACGTTGATTCAGGTGTGCGACTTCTTTATGGTGTTTTAAATCAATGTTCACCATACAAATTAAAGGAATCTTCATTACCATGGCAATAAAATGTGCAGTAACTATTATTTATGGCCACTTCGACATTTTGTGGTTCTAATTACAATTAATTAAAGATAATAAAATTGAATTTAGGACTTTAAAATGTTGGTTGTTGTTGTTGTCGTGTCCAATGAAGAGCCTCAGATGTCTCCATACATCTCTATCACAGCAGTCGTAATGTCCTCTATCTTGGGCGTGTAAAGCTGCTGTTTTGGGTCCATGTCAATTTTCTGTTGTTGTTGTCGTGTCCAATGAAGAGCCTCAGATGTCTCCATACATCTCTATCACAGCAGTCGTAATGTCCTCATCTTGGGTGTGTAAAGCTGCTGTTTTGGGTCCATGTCAATTTTCTGTTGTTGCTGTCGTGTCCAATGAAGAGCCTCAGATGTCTCCATACATCTCTATCACAGCAGTCGTAATGTCCTCTATCTTGGGTGTGTAAAGCTGCTGTTTTGGGTCCATGTCAATTTTCTGTTGTTGTTGTCGTGTCCAATGAAGAGCTTCAGATGTCTCCATACATCTCTATCACAGCAGCAGCAAGTTTTGCTCTTCATTGGAAAATGGGTGCCGTTGCCACGTTAGTCACCTTGGACCAGAATTTGGTCAAATATTCCAAGGGTCCAGGGGGGACCGCAGGGAGGTGTGGTCGGACTTCTCCCCCCTTTGTTGGTCTTTAATACAATAGGTCTTAAATACGACGTTTCGTAAATAATTAGCATATTTATAATAATTATTGTTTATTTTGTTAACCCAGGTTTCTGGGTGTACAGAAATCACCAACTACCCCCGGTTGTTTGTTTTCTTGAATTAAGTCTGTTTTATTTACAATTATATACTCATGGACAAAGGAAGTTGTACTTTTTAGCATATATATCGGTATTCAGACAATATCCCTGAAAGATATTTGATACACTGTAACCTTTATTGAAGACACACGAGATAACAAAATGTGAACAAAATTGTCTCTGTCTCCTTCAAAAAAAAAAACAGACGACTGGCGATATAAAAGACTTTTTCCACTTCCTTAAGTTTTGTCCATAAGTGTATATATTCATTTTTATTATAATCATAAATATAATTTAACAATTAAAAAATGTTAAAAATCGGAAGAAAAAAAGAAGGTATACTAGGTAGACTTTCCACTTTTTAAAGTTTTATCTATGAGTATATATATATATATATATAATATTGAAGTGGACACACATTTTAACACAAATTCTATCAAAAATATATATAAGGGTATGCCTATAAATAATTATTAAATATTAACGACTTCAAAAAAACACCCCCTTTAAATTATAACAAGGTTATAAAATATTCTAAATTTATGGTAGAGACAATTAACAGGACAACGGGATTAAAAAGGCCAAAATTTGAGGACGCCATTTTAAAGTAGCAAAAAAACTAATGGCAAACCGAGCTAATCTGTATTTTCATTAAGATTTTACCTACCTTTATCAGAGGATTAAAGTTATGAAGATCCTCCCTTTTAAAATATTATTTATTTACCCCCATCTCTTAGATATATTATTTACGTTATAAATATCTTTGATCATTTAACGCTTCATTTTACTTTCTTAGGTTGAAAACAACAACGTAAAAAAACTTACAATACACGCGTTTTTTTTTTTTATAATTGCATTAGAGGGGGGGGGGGGGGGGGGGGGAAATGTACTTTTTAAAATATCTTTTAAACTTTTTATTTTGTTTTTAATGCTAATTTGACTTTATAATTATACCCAGGGACAAAACTTAAGGAAGTAGAAAGTCTTTGATATCGCCGATCGTTTTTTTTTTTTTTTTCTTGAAGGAGACAGAAGCAATTTTGTTCAAACTTGGTTATCTCGTGTTGTCTTCAATAAAGATCAATTACGCAAATTGGCCTTAAATACCCATTTCTTGATTTCTCAGGAAGCCTCTGAGACCAAATTTTGGTCGTAGAGGTACAGTCTGCACCACGCTGACGAGGGCCAACAGCCCGAAACGCGTTCGTGGTTGACTTTTCTTGATTAATCACAAGAAATTGGGTTGACCAAATATCATGGAACAAGTTAAATAAACGTTTAGTTTATTTTTGTTCCACTAGATGGCGCTCTGCCTCATGTGAGCCTGGTCAGGATATGCCTTTTTTGTTTTTAAAGGTCACTGTTTCAAATATATTTCAGAGTTATTATCTGAATCCCGATATGCATACTAAAGGGTACAAGCTTACAGGCTCTTCCTATAATTTTTCATCACAGTAAGACCAGTATATAACTGTTTAATTTTTAAAAGAAAAATTCGTGTTGGGAAAAATGATAGATTCGTAGAGGAAGAGAAAGAACCTTTATTTCCTAAAGGTATTCTATATACAGTTACGAGCGTCATTCCTCATCTCTGTCACGGTTTGCTTTTTTTTTTTTTTTGGAATGGCGCTCTCCTATTGGTTCGCTACGATGGCGCCGCCAATGCGCGAGACACTTCTGTCACCGTTTGCTTTTGGTTCAGTGGTAGAATGCTCGCCTGCCACGCGGGCGCCCCTGGTTCGATTCCCGGCCGATGCATTTTTTTTTTTCCAATTTTTAAAACTCATTTATATTTTATAGTGGCGGGCGCCCCGGGTTCGATTCCCGGCCGATGCATTTTTTTTTTTACAATTTTTAAAACTCATTTATATATTATACAAGAATGACATCCATGGCGCCAATTTATAATTGTAACGAATAGTATTTTAATAAAAGCATTTAATCGGGTAAACCCCGGGCGTTGCCCGGGTCATTCGGCTAGTAAAACTATAAAAGAAGGACAAGAGATCAAATTATATGTTCATCAGCAGCTCACGCCGGTCTGCTATATTCACTTAAATGCTAGCCAACTAAACAATCCAACAAGGCCACGCTATATAGACAGAGATGTCAATTAACATAGACAATACTGAAACTATGCAAATATCTGCATATCAAATATCGTAGAAATATCTGCAATTGTCAAATTCGACAATTCACGTCTAAAACAGTTTCAATTTCTCACACATATTTGCATATATCTGTATATATAAACGATTTCAGTTGATAATGTATATTAGAGAAAGGATAAACAAAAATTCACATTTGGTAGCTTTCTATATATCTCTCACAATATAAACGATCAGAAATAACGTAATCTCTAATTCAAATATATGGAATTTTGAAGCCACTAAAAAAAGAGCAATTGGATCCATTCTAGGGAGTGTAAATTGTTTTATTTATATAAATGGGAGCTGAGTATAATTTTCCAATAAAGTAAGTCATCGATAAAGTAAGTGTCAATAATTCATAAGATGACAATTTTATTGTGTGTATTAAAATATAGCCGGCGGGAGGTATACCCGTTTTTTAAACTCTATTTTATACTTGTGTGTTTATATAAATACAGTAAAATCTACTTTCCCATCATGAGAGACATTAGTTTAAAAACTTGGCTAAAACTGTTCTCTCCTGGAGGTTGTCTCTCATTAAATATTTATCTTGTTAGGCCTAGTCATGAGGAGTCTTTCGATCCAAACAGTATCTTTTGGGGGGGAATCGGTGGAAGGATGATCTAAACCGTTCGTTTCCGACCGCTACGACCCGGTTTCGATTCCCGCATTAAGCACTTTTTTTTCTGATAAAAAAAAATGCTCCAATGGCCCCCGATTCTTGCAAAAGTCCAACCCCACCAGCGAGTGCAAGTAACCAAACGGGGCTCTGGCATATTTGTAAGTGCAAAGTCGAACTGCTTTTCACATGTATAGACATGTGGTGCACTTACACAGTAAAAGCAGTCGCCTACTTCTACCCACCATGATTATCATGGCCTGTACCACATGTACTAGGGATAAGCAAATAAACAGTATCTGATCAGAGGCTACCTCCAGGAGCGACTGGTTTAGCCATGATTAGGACCATGGTTTCTTATGGGAACTCTACTGTATAAGTCAATTTATCTCTAATGTGTGTTCTTGTTAAATAACAAAGTTAGTCAACGTTAAAAAATCTTCTATCTATAATACCAAATATAACTTGATATATGATCTAATCTATTCTCTAATGAACGATCTCACCTCTAGGAGAGACCAGAAAGTTTTTGGGTGGTATCTCTCATGAGAGGTTGTGCTGTATATAATAAACTACTATTCAAAAACATACTGAGTAGCTCATAGTCAAAATGCATATAGGAGAAAGAAGGAAAATTTTTCTTCCAATAAACGGCAATTTTGTGCTTAAATCCGGGGTCTCTTTCCAAGGTTAGCGTGAGGAATGATAAGGTGTGTTACCTAAACATTTTGTTTAGGAAATGGATTTATCAAAAACAACGTTGGTGACATGCTACAATCATATGCGAAGTAACTATACACACAGTGGATCAAATTGTAGGTTGTGACAGAGATGAGTGACATCATGGCACTCAGAATGTCTTGTTGGGTTTTATAGACTTTACAGCTCTACAATAACTATCGAAACAACATAGTTATAACAGCCTAGTGAACTACTTACTACTATAGCGAATATAGAGTTAAATTTCTTTTCTCAATCGTATAAAGCCCATTTATTAAACGAATGAGATTGAGTTGGCTTAGCTCATCGGTAGCCAACTGTCTACCAGATTGTTATTGTTCCCCATCTACCTATAGAGTATCTACAGTATTTAAAGTCTTGGTGATGAAAGCTTTTGTAATTTTATTCTGGTCTGGAGGAGGACCCTATCAAGGAACTTTCCTCGCTCATAAAATCATTATACAGTTAAACCTGTCTATAGCGCCCCCTCTTGGGACTCACCAAAATGGGGTGCTATAGACAGGTCACTTTTAATGTAAATCGCATCGTACTATGTATTTAAAATTGGGCGCTATAGAGAGGAAGGCGCTATTTAAAGGGGGCGCTATAGACAGGTTTAACTGTATATTCTCTTTTTTCCCCTCTTCTAAATGAAAATTGACTAGTTGTCAATAAATCTGTTCCAATTGTCTGCCTATCTACAGTATTTGAAGAGTAATTTTAATGATAAAAGCTTATGTAATTTTGTAGCTGTTTCCCATTTCTTTGCTTCGAGCAGATCTCTTCAGCTTAAAGAACAAGGTAACAAGCCTTCTCAATCCACATTATTAAACAGGATGTCATCCGTATGAAGATGGTATATTTTTGTCCTGTGTGATTGAGAAAATATCTTAAACATATACATATAGCCAAGTCTATATGTAGTTTTCTTTTATTTAATTGAGCGTATCCAACAGTTTTATCACATGGCCATACCCGATTGATGAACTGATCTAGAATGGCAGACATCCAGAGTCCTTACCGTTATTTAAGAGAGGGCATTAATTATTTATCATATTACACTATATTACTTGATTAGCATTATCACCATAATTATTAAGATTATCATTATCGTATCTTTATCTCTTCATCACTATTATTATAATTACTATATCATTTTATACTTTCGTTGTTAACATCTTTATTTCGTTATCTTTATAGAGATAAATGGCTCCGGTTTCGCACGGTCTTTACCCGAGTGAATGGTTGATCAACCATTATCATCATATCATGATCTCTATCAGGGCTGGGAGCTGATTACGCCCAACATAAACGAACTGACAGAATATTTGACCTTTGTATATAAGTAGTGGACGAAAGAAATCTTGATAGCAAAATAATAAAATCGATTCAAGCTTGAGGTTTGACTGTCAGTGGCATGTCAGAGATGTCGCCAAACATTCTTCATTATCAACCTAACGCCATATATCCCTGGATATTTATATAATGTCAAATTGAGAGAAGTTCAATAAAGGGAGAGGTGCTCCTTTTGGTTCATTAAAATACACCACACTCGCAAAGCTTTATTATTCCCAACAGAAAATAGAGTTCATTCACCTTCCACGAAGGAGTTTTTGTGTTTAAAATGTTATTATTTCCTCCTTCACCAAAAATATTATTAAATCCCAGAATTTTACAGAAATCGCTGAAGGTAGTTGTGGGAATTGTACAGTGAATTTGTCACGAAATTCTAGACAGCGTAATAATGTCGCTAAACATGTCGTTATTGGTAGAATGCCATATCAGCAAGGAAGTTAGTGGCTCCATCTACCTCTCAAACCACGAAGTAACCACAGACAATGGTCGTCGTCGTGATAGACATCTTCTTTATAGGAGGGCTGAGGTGGAATTAAGGGTATTTAACGTCTAATCTTGTGGAGATCTCCCACATCTTTGTCTATGTGCCTTGGGAGGGCTTCTCTAAAACACGAATCTTCGCCACAAAATTTATTTTTTACCTTTTAATCAACCATTTGATCAAACTTTCGAACATTGCTCTTCAACAGCCAACTCTTTTTGATATAAGCACGTTATCTACACATTTGTTATTTTACATATTTATCGATTGACTTAGTGTTAAATGGCTTCGCCTCTGCGTTTGTATATAAAGATGCTTATTTTTATCCAAAAAACTACAACGAAACGAAAATCATAATAAGCAGAAACTTGCGACTAAGTTCACTCGTAGACAAAACATAACGAAGTTGTACCTTTTATATCGGGATTCAGACAATAACTCTGAAAATATTACAGTGACTTTTATTGAAGACACACGAGGTAACCAACTGTGAACAAAATTGCCTCTGTCTCCTTCATAAAAGCAGACGACCGGCAACATCAAAATATGAAACTTCCTTAATTTTTGTCCATGAGTGTACACAACCATGTGTCTATTCACGAATAACCAGTTGAACTTTGTACTTACAAGGTAATATAAAGCCCCGCTTGGTTATTTGCACTCAATGATGGAATTGGACTTGAGTAAGTCGTTGGCCATTAAAACAAAAGCAAACAGAGAGTCAATTGTATATTTACAAATAATATAAAAATGTGAAAAAGATGGTCCCGAGATTGATTAAAAAACTGCCCAAAATATGACAAATATGATCAGGGATATGACAAAAGTGACACAGGGAAAGTTACAAATATGGTTCAGAATGTGACAAACTTGGTGCATAATTTGATAAACGTAGTCTAGGATGAAGCAATGCTGTCCTGGAAATGGTCCAAGACGTGACAAATGTAGTCCAGGATGTGACAAACGGGGTCCATGATGTGACAAACTTGGTGCATAAATTGATAAACGTAGTCTAGAATAAAGCAATGCGGTCCTGGAAATGATCTAAAATGTGACAAACTTGGTGCATAATTTGATAAATGTGGTCTAGGATAAGGCAATGAGTGCTGTCCTGGAAGTGGTCTAAGATGTGACAAATGTAGTCCAGGATGTGACAAACGTGGTCCAAAATGCGACAAACTTGGTGCATAATTTGATAAGCGTAGTCTAGGATAAAGCAATTCTGGCCTGGAATTGGTCCAAGATGTGACAAACGTGGTCAATGATGTGACAAACGGGATCCATGATGTGGCAAACTTGGTACATAATTTGATAAACGTGGTCTAGGATAAGGCAATGAATGCTGTCCTGGAAGTTATCCAGGATGTGACAAATGTGGTCCAAGATGTGACAAACGTGGTGTCCACAGATCTATGACTTCCACAATGAGGACGAGGACTCCAGGGGAGAGATTGGACTCCGGCCTGGCAAGGAGACCATACCAACCACAACCACCAACAGTCAGGTAAGTTCCACCTCACGTGTGTGAACCTATATAACATAATCAGCAACCAACAAACTAACATTTTACCGAGGAATTCGTTAAATTGAGGAGACATCTTTTATAGCGTCAAATATCCCCAATATACCTTTTCTTCTATTTTTTAAAACTGAACCTCTTATTCTAACAAATATTTAGCGTTTTGGGTTGTGACATTACTACACTAATAATGGAGCAAAAAAAAAATTGCTCCAATGTTCCCCAATTCTTTCAAAAGTCCAACCCCACCAGCGAGTGCAAGCAACCAAACGAGGCTCTGGCACATTTGTAAGTGAAAAAGTCGAACTGCTTTTCACGTTTGTAGACATGTGGTGCACTTACAGTAAAAGCAGTCGCTAACTTCTACCTACCATAATTATCATGGCTTGTACCATGTGTACTAGGGATAATAATAAAATAATAATAATGATGAAAATTCTTTTGATTTCTGACTTTTCAAGTTTTATCAAGCAAAACGAGAGAGATAATTAAGTTGGAGATTGCCGTGAATAACTTGATAAAGAGGATTGATTCTCCTCGATACCACTTGTAAACTCAGAAATTGGTTCCATTGTTATTGTGTTAATTAAATTGACGACAAAACACTCGGATATGAAACAAAAACTGGACAAATAAATAAGTCAATATTAAATGGAGGCTGAAGGGTAGTTTGAGAAATAACATAGTTACACTCATGGACAAAACTTGAGGAAGCTGTACCTTTTAGCATATATAAAGGGATTCAGACAATAACTCTGAAAGATACACTCATGGACAAAACTTAAGGAAGCTGTACCTTTTAGCATATATAAAGGGATTCAGGCAATAACTCTGAAAGATATTACAGTGACCTTTAAAGATACATTTTTCACAATTATATCATTAACAGTGACCTTTATTGAAGACACACGAGATAATCAAGTGTGAACTAAATTGCCTCTGTGTCCTTAAAATAATAATAATAATAAAAAGACGACCGGTAACATCAAAATATGAAACATCCTTAAATTTTGTCCATGAATGTAGTTTTGTAATTCTACTGTCACAAAATCTTGTCCATAGTTTTCTTGGATACCATTTCTATGATTCCACCTTTCAGTGTAGCATATATAAGCAGAATCGTCCAATACAGTATTAGAGCTCTAAAAAGCAGTCTGGTAGATTAAATTGGCGAAATCGCTGGGAGGGTTCACCACTGATGAGCCAAGCCCTCCCAATATTTTTTTCATCACAGTAAGGACAATAAAGCTTTGTGTTATGTGTAGAAGAAACATTCGTGCTTTAATGCTTTCACTTCTTTTGTATATATCGTATTTATTTGGCGTTCTGCCAATCGAATCATTCGTAAATAAACAACTTTACATTTATTTATTTATTTATATCAATTTAAAGCGCTATGTCCCTCTAGGAACACTTGCGCTGTCATATATATATGCCTTTACATTTGTCTATACATATTTACAATAATTTTAGGCCGTAAAGAATAGTCATATAAGATATTAACAAGGAGAAAGAGAGAGAGAGACAAACATTTCCATCAAATATTTACATCAAAATTGTTCATTTATCATTATTATTAAAAGAGAAGAGAAAAAAATTACGTAAGAGTTTAAACAATCTAAGGACAAATAAAGTTCTTAAATCTTAACGAGAACAGAGAACTGTGTACAAAGAGATTTCTGGCAATATCTACAATCAACATAATATATAGGCCTATAACAACAAATAATAAAGTTATGTAAACCCTACAGTTGTGTGATTTTACAAATTAAATAACTATAATTATAAAAACACGAATATTTAAAATATTCCCTTATTCAAAGTACTTTGTGGGGATAACCTACCTATATATAAATAGAAAATAATATGACGTTTTGAAAATATTTTTGTCAATGTGATAAAAGGGGGGTGTTGAAAACTCCGGTGGATAAAAGGGAATTGTTGGCTACAATTGGACGTTTTTATCAGTCACTTTATTGTGCGCCTATTTTGGAATGGCGGAATCTTCTTTGTGCTGCTGGTGTTGTCATGGCTTGGTCACGTCGTCTCATGGTTATATCTAACTGGTTATGATAATCATGGTGGATTGTCTGTGGCTGCTTGTACTATAAATTCACACATATCTACACATGTATTACCTGGCCATGATAATCATTACTCCCTGAAAACGGACTGATTCGCATATTTTTGGGAGTCAAAAATGATCATTGAAATGTATTCATGAATTCCTATAATCAATTCTACTAGTAGTTGGAGTAATAATATAATAATATACACAGATACCCATATATACACCCATTGACAAAATTTAAAGAGGTTGTACCTTTTAACATGTATATCGGGATTCAGACAATAACTATGAAATATATTACAGTGAGCTTTATCGAAGACACACGAGATAACCAAGTGTGAGCAAAATTTCCTCTGTCTCTTCTTAAAAAAAAAAAAAAGACAATCGGCGACATCAAAGACTTTTCACTTCCTTAAGTTTTGTCCATGGGTGTACATATTCTACTTATTTAAACAAATACCGGTCATATGCATAGTTACGTAGAGATTTTATTTAAGATTCGCTCTCAAGTCCTAAGTATCTCCCACTCCGCAGTATCATTTCTAATCACCACGTAATCTATGGTGTAATTAAGACTTCGCGAAGTTAAATAAGATATAAAATAAAAGGACTTAAAAGCGCGAATGTTTCTTTTATACATAAAACGAACTTCTACTGTCCTTACTGCGATGAAAAAATATATTGGGAGGGCTTGGCTCATCAGTGGTGAACCCTCCCAGCGGTTTCGCCAATTTAATCCACCAGACCGCTTCTCAGAGCTCTAATACTGTATTGGATCATTCTGCTTTTATATGCTACACTGAAGGATGGAATCTTAGAAATGGTTTTCAAGTAAACTTATGTCCATAGTTTACTTGAAAACCATTTCTAAGATTCCATCCTTCAGTGTAGCATATAAAAGCAGAATGATCCAATACAGTATTAGAGCTCTGAGAAGCGGTCTGGTGGATTAAATTGGCGAAACCGCTGGGAGGGTTCACCACTGATGAGCCAAGCCCTCCCAATATATTTTTTCATCGCAGTAAGGACAGTAGAAGTTCGTTTTATGTATAAAAGAAACATTCGCGCTTTTAAGTCCTTTTATTTTATATGTATAGATGGCGCGTTATTGCTTTGTGTTAAATAAGATATGGCGACAAGAACTGCGAGACCCTCTTTGAGAAAGCCACTCCGTTCACCAGCTACATACCTCAATGTTGAACGAACACTGATGACAATTTATTGTGCTAAATTCACCCTACTAGGTGTATGTTGGTGAGATCATATTTGACGGAATGCTAGCTCCAGATTTTCAGTATCGCCACAGACTATAGGAGCGTCAGTCCTATACGAACGGATCTAGAAAAACAGACTGATGATGATGTTTATTATCATTTTATTCGTATCATTGTTATCATAATCATTATCAATAATATCGTCATAATCATTATAGAACAATAACAGTTGGCTTAAATATTCTAGCATATTTGCTACGCTCTAGTCAATCCCATATCTTAAAATAGGCTAAGTAAATTATTGAGTTATGACTAATCTGCATTTGGGGGTTTTCGTCCCCACAGCTGTTGACACATAGGTATAAATAAATACAGGTGTAGTGTTTGAATTGATGACTACCATAAATTTATATATATTTGTCCATATACCTCTGGAGAAGATCCTCCCCCTTGAGAAACAGGTGGCCTACACTGTCGAGAACCAGTACCCGAGATCTCCTCGCATTGAACACTTTTTTTCGAAAAAGGAAATTTCTTCAATGGTCGTCTATTCTTGCGCAAATCCTAGCACAGGGTTCTGGCACCTTGCAAAGTACAATGTCTAACTGCTTTCAACACATGTTTAGACATGCGACGGTATTTCCAGTAAAAAGTCGCTAACTATACCCACCATGATAATCATGTGTATTGAGGTTAAGTTGAAGTGAAGGATAGTTGGGCATCACACAAGCACCAGATAAACGTTTAATGCCAAGGCTAAGGAGAAGAGAGAATTAAATTAAGTAAGAAAACTTAAATCACACCCCAATGGGCGATTTCTCCCCCTTAGTAGCTTCTTCTCCTTTTTCATTGAATTCCCCCGTTGGTAATGTGTTTGGTCTTCCTCTTCTTTACCTAGGGGGATTACCTGGAGCCTCTCTTGTCGACGTTATACATAGTGTTGAGGAGGTTGTTTCAATTAAACCACGAGTTTTGTGAGAAATACTTTCTGCGTACAATTCCAAGTATACATCCTAAATTACAATTATTCGATCCAATCCAGTGCATTAGACCGCAAGAAGACAATTTAATAAAATCAATAAGCAATCCAGAGCTAGGTTTCTTTAACTATTTTTATTTCTCTAGCTTTCGGGCCAACATGCTCCTCATTAGGAGAACTAAAAGTATGACTTCCAGTTAACTATACACGCCAAGGCGTGTCTACATATGTAGAAAGCAGTTCGATTTTTGCACTTTTAAGGTGCCAGAGCCCCCATCTGGTTACGTGCACTCACTGGTGCGGTTGGACTTGTGTCCATCGTGGGACCATTGAAGCCGAAAAAAGTACCCAATGCGAGATTCGATACCGGATCGTGATTGTAGAAAATGACGGTATGTAGCACGCCCCACCAATCCCATTAAATGGAGTTATACTGTAGTTGTAAGCCCCTCATATTTTACCAAACATCTACCTACCATGATTATCATGGTCTCGGTATGCCAACATGAGTTGACCACATGCCCTGTACAGCCACCGCCACCACCCCTGCCTCAGCCCCCTGCCCTGCCGCGGGAAGAGCCTGAAGTCCCCAAGCCCCCACTCTACAATTCCACCCACTTCAACAAAAGTAAGTCCTGCCCCTTATACGCCATATATCAATATACAGCTAGCTCTGACACTTCGTATCAAGGAAACATAGCAAAACCTCCAAAATTTGTGATAAACTTAAAAATAGGAGTCGACACTGTGTTTGACCTGTATTGTCTAGGTACGAAAGATAAACGGTTCGCAAATTGTCGCCTTTTTCAACAAAAAACATTAATATAGAGATGTGATTTCAACATTCTAAAAATTGTTTTGTGGTTTCTCGGTACAATGTTACTTCTTCCCTCTGTGATCACATGGTTATTGTCACATGGACCGTGGTTTCCTGAAAACATTGAGTTTTTCTTTCAGATAATCAAAAGAGATTTTTTCTTTTCGGAAAGAATGTATGTTTTTTTTTTTTTTTTTTTTACTTTTACTCATGTTAAATAATCATGCTTAATTTTTTTTTTTTCGTAGACCAAAGAGTTTACATTTCGACTAGTGTTACTACAAGAGACCATCGTGTTTCTGCTCTTCAATCGACAATTTCTTATGCTCGTTTTGACCTTTGGGGTATATTCCAACCCCATATTGAAAAATGTTTGCAAGACCTTCTTTTAGCGGAGTAGGTCTTATTAGAAAGAAAGTACTCTATATTTACACGTTCTAAAACATGGTAAACCTTTTTATTAAACCACGCAAGCACTTGAGCTAAAAAGATTCTTCCACAGGTTTATCTTCCAATCACGAAATATCGTCTGTTTAGACCTAGATGTACGCGTGCATATTTAACTGCTTGAGTTTACAACACTCAAATATAATTTACAATAATGGGGACCATGTGTATATTGAAGATATATATTTATTTATGGGGAATTTAGAATTAAATACATTGTGAGGGGTCTTTTATCCTCTAAGGATCGAAACTGTTGGCAAATCTATCGTTTTGTTGTCATGTTATTGCACCTGAGAGGGATTATGAAAGTAATATTTGGCATTTGTTTGGAATATTTCTGTAGTCACATTTAGCTTCTGAAGGTGGCCGTTATGAGAAGTATTCTGGTAGATCATATCGTCTTCGATTCCAATGTTGTGTACATTCAGCTTAATCTGGTTTGAGCTGCCGGTTTTCCCAAAGTATGTGGAAACGCAATCTTGGCACTGAATTGAGTATAGTTTAACACCTGATATATATGGACAGAGGTTGTCTCTGGTGTACTGTAGAATGGAGAGGAGAAGCCTCTGGTACAGTACGGTTGGTGTATGTTGACATCAACTGTGTGTACAATACGGTGGTGTTGACATGTGTTGACACCTGTATGCGTGTGTGTAGAACCGCGGCCTCAGCCCCCGCCCCTCGTCGAGCCGTCGACCGGCGTGGCTGCCGTGACAGCTACAAGCAGTGTCACCAACCCCGTGTGTAACCCGACACCGGTCGCCGCGGCATGTCCGACGTCAGGACAGGCGTGCTACACATCGCCTTCCATCTCCTCCTTGGCCACTCTGTCCTCGCTGTTGACGGGGCCTCCCGCCTGGACGCCGCCTTCCTCCACGAGGTAATTGCCACCTTCCTTCTACAATATACTCGGCCTTAATCACTATATATATGTGTGTGTGCAATGACAAGGATTCAATTGCTGAATATCGACTTTGAAATTAAGTAATACACTAGCTAAAATCTTTTATTTTATGCCATAGAACGGGCGAGCAACAAGTCTAACCACAAATATGAGATACTCGTTATTGGATTATTTTTGAATTTCAAACTTTCTATGATGCACGGTTTTGCCATTGGCTGACTTTCAGTACTACTGGTTACGCATGCGCAGTTCATTTTATCGCCGTTGTGTCCACACACGCAACGAATCCACAGATTCGGTCATCTTTTTGGCGGCTTTTTTAAATGACTATTTTTGGGGAGAAATGATTGGAAACTTCAAACAAGTTTGTTATGTTCAATAAGGGTATTCTTGAGTTTCTCAGGTACATATGCAACGGTGGTATGGTTTTCTATTTCTTCGATAAGCATTACTTTAGCTAGACATAATAGTCAAATTAAACCAGAATCTAGTTTAAATTAACCAGACTCTTATGTAAGACGCTGTGTGATTACGATTTAGTAGACCCATTGCTCTTATCGTCATCAGATTATAGATTTGGTATCTGCATGCACATAACTACGATGGTTGTGGTTTACGCAGCTCCCTGTCCAATGGCAGTGCTCCACTCCGCGTAGACTCTCCCCCACCGCCGCCTGTCGCGCCACCGCAAGCCACATCTGCTGCCACCACCACCACAACCACCACCAGTGCCACACCCCACATCGTCTCCTCCCCCGCCCCTCCCACTCACACCAAGACCAACAGTCTCAACAACAGCATCGCGTCTCAACTCAACAGTTCTTCCTCCCACCTCATCAACAACACCGTGGTCTACACCAGCGCCAGCACGGTCTCCCATCCAAGCAAGACGCCGAGCTACCACGTCAACCATCTCACAGCCCCACCGCCCAACAAACCCAACACGCACCACCTCAACAACCTAACCTCCCAGCTGAATAATGTACCACTTCTTCATCATCCAACCAAAAATACATCAATCGCGAACAGTATCAGCTCCCAACTGGGTCAGAGCCTTCACAGCAAGGGTTCGCCTCATCTGAGCAGTATCACGTCTCAGGTGAACAACCTGGTATCCTCCCCACATCTCAACAACTCCCCGCATCTCAACAACTCCCCTCATCTCAACAACTCTCCTCATCTCAACAGTTCTCCTCATCTTAACAGTTCCCCACATCTCAGCAACTCCTCCAGACTAAGTTCCCCACACATGAACAGCTCCCACCAGAACAACAGCCCATTCCCATCGATCGGCACAGCTTCCCCACATCTCGCCAACTCCAGACTGAATTCCCCACATCTAAACAGCTCGCGGCTCAACTCCCCACTCCTAAATTCCAACAGCTCCCCACACTTCAGCAACTCCTCGCCACATCTCAACAGCAACAGTTTCAACAGTGCTTCCCACCTGAGCAACAGCTCGCCCCTGCTCAACAGCTCCCACCTGAACAACACGCCCCCTAACAGCTTGCGGTCCCCTCACCTGGGGTCCCCGTACCTCAGCCCCCAGCTGAAGCCCACTAGCGCCGTGGCCCTGCCCCCCACGCTACACGGCTACCCCCCGGCCACCACCTCGGCCGCCACCGACACCACCCCCAGCCTGTATCCTCCTGCTCCACCGGCTGCCAGTAAGTATCTACCACAAGTTGGTCGCTCACACGAATCTCTTCTTCAAATTTTAACATACATTAGCTGGCGAAGACATCTCGTATTTCCAGGTCATATGTCCAGCCATCAATTTGGATTAAAAATAATACACCCAAACCAACCTATTCAAAAAATCATTGCATTCGATTCTCGATTTTAATCAGGGGATTGGTCTGATATTTCTCGATTGGTTATCATACTCGAAGTATTCAGGACTGGAAATAAATCTCGGTTTTTAAAATTGCATTATGTTTTATATCAATAATCGAAATAAATAAAATTTCCAATCCATGATGTAACTGTTCTGTGTGCCTGCACCACCACCGACATCCCGTAGTGATGATGTTGATAAACTGGCTCAGGCTCGGACCTCCTACGACGGGAACTGGACTCCAGGTTCTTGGCTTCTTCCCAAGACCTTCCGTCTTACATGAGACCCCCTGCGGCCCCTGCAGATCCCTTCCTTCCACCCTTGGCAACTCCGGTAAGTCTCCTATCGAAATACCTTCATCGCAATTTATTAAACATCCCTTTCTCAACTAAATTCTGTAAAAATTGGCGAGACATCAAATAATCTCGCGATGGAACTTATTACTCAAAATTACAGACAGTCTTTTAAAAAGGAAGAAAAAATAGATTACAGTACTATCCTGACTTGTAACAGGTTCTTGTTTTTTTTCCGCTGTCAACATCTTCAGCTCTTCTTTATATATTGGATAGGTTTACGCGCACTCTACTTACATGATTACCATTTTAAAAATTATCAAAGTTTTGTTATACGTTTTCTAAACCATTATATAACATTATGAAAGCTATCTCAAATTTCGTGTTCCTTGACTTAAACTATTTTCATTTTTCCCACACTCTTATCGTGTCACTTCGAGATATTTAGCTCTTCAAAATGACGAGAATGGACGGCGTCTTATCCCTACAACTGAACATTATGACAATCTACACAGCTCTGCCATCTATCAGAATGTATATAAACTTAACGTTGAATTTCTCTTCTGAAATGAATAATGAATGCATTTTTTCTCTGAGCAATGAAAAACAAATCCATTAGACTATTAGTCATCTTCAGCGTATTGCAGGCAACCAAAGGTAGCCATTATTTGGTAGTCATAGATATTTTTTTAAAATCAACGTTTTAAATAGATTGTTAGCTCGTAATAAGCATTATAGCAAGGTTTAGTTTATTTGAAGTCTACAACGGCAAATATAGCAGAGTTAGACATGTAACTTCATGACTGATAGTTTCCACAAAATCAATCACCCCCTGAGGAGAGGGACGTCGTCGGGAAATTAATAAAAAATTGGTTGATGTAGCCATATATTTTTTAAACTTTCAAACAACAAAGAATTCACGACTGGTGGGTTCTGCATTTTAAAAAATCTAGGGTACACATTTTTCTAAAATATTGGGCGATAATAAACTTTAGGAGTCAATTCCTTGAATTCAGATTTCAAGCTTTCTGATAAAGTCAATTCTTGAGGTCCCTCAGAGAGAGTAATAATTAGTCCCAATTACACTGGTCAACAACATTTTTGCACAAGAGAACCTGATTATGTTTCTAGTGTAACTTTTCATGCTGAACTCAAAAATCTAATCAGAAATTTCCCATCACCTATGGTTTTTGCGTGACGGTCTTTTTTTTAGTATTGGGATAAATACAGTAAAAAATGCAAACAATGTCACGTAAGCAGTTTTGCATAACCCATATTACATTACACTGGTTTATCAAAAAATATTTTTCTTTGTCCACAAAGAAATAGCATCTTATCTACATGTCCTGAATCCAAATATACCATTAGTTTTTTTTTCTATTACGCAATATTTCTGAGATACACCTACTTGAAATTTGGAAATATTGTTAATATATAGGCATATATGAACGAAACATATTTATTTATTGAAAAGCAGTGACAGTGGATTTTCTTCTATACTTTGCTTGTGGTAGATCCCTCTTGAGTGTCCAGCAGTAGTCGGCAAGCATAGCGGGACTCCATTTACCTTGGTACCGCTTCTCCATGCTTGATATGCAGCAGATTCCAGCCTTTTAACCTAGAGCCTAAAAGTTCACTCTGTTTTTTGGATAAATCTAAATCACGTACGAGGTCGTTCAAATCTCCTTGGGTTAATAAATGAGGTTCAGATAAAGCACCTGCTTCAAAATTTGTGTCATTCCACTGTTGCTCTCGTCTATTTGAATCATCGTCACTAAATATTACATTTTCAGGAGACTGTGGAACAGGTAAAATATCACTATGAGGAACCGGTCTCATAGCAGAAGGCAAATCTGGATATTCAACTGTATGTCTTGATTTGGATGTAATGCCTGTAGTCTTTGTCAAACAAAAATAACAGTCTGAATAATGGTCTTTAGGTTCCCTCCATATCATTGGAACCGCAAAAGGCATATGACGTTCACCTTTAATCCACCCTGTAAGATGTCGAACACAAATTACACAACAATGGTGAGGAGCCCAAGTCTTATCTTGGTCACCGACTTTAAAGCCAAAATAAAGTTCATAGCACTTTTTGATGAGCTGTGTAAAGTTTCGCCTTTGAACTTTGAAAGTTAATTCCCCACAAATATAACAGAAAATATCAGAAATATTAATGCAACGCCTCGGCATATTGACACAGTCTAGTGCACACGATTTATAAAAGCAAATCGATAGAGAAGAATAAACTAATCACTTCAAATTTACCTGTCACTTCTGCTGCAAATCTATTAAACAAATCGTTAGGTTCAATTTATATATATATATTAAAATGTTAATGAGCAAATAGCATTACAGAGCTTGTCGTTATTTTTGAGTTGAAAGCAAAACTGATTATTACACACAATATATTAATTAATAATATTATATAATAATAAATTATATATATTCAATTAAAAATTCAATAATTTGTTATTTAAATTAATATTTATGATTCTTAAAGAGCAAAATTTAATTAATAACAAATAAAATAAAGCTTTTGGCTCCACATACCAACTCTTCTTGTCAAAAATAAAGCGCTAGCTTAGTTAATGATGTAACTTAAAAAATGCTTACGTAACATTGGTTGCATTTATTACTGTATTTATCCCAATACTAAAAAAAGACCGTCAGGCAAAAACCATGGGTGATGGGAAATTTCTGATTAGCTTTTTGAGTTCAGCATGAAAAGTTACACTAGAAACACCATCAGGTTCTCTTGTGCAAAAAAAAAAAGTTTTTTTGTAGACCTGTGTTATCAACGGTACCAAACAACCAAAAGTTTTCAAATAAGGCTAATTTTTGAACCTGGCGTATTACAACTATTAAATTGGCTGTATCTTCTCTGTTGACAAAATTGAATAAATGACTTACCGAAAGTTTTTTTTTTTCAAATAATTTCGTGTCAACATAGTATATCCCGCAATTACAAAAAATTTAAATATAGGTTTTTAACTTTTAATTAGACAATTTTAATTTATATTTAGACATTTTTCATTTTAATTTAGACACATCGACTTTTCTATAAAAAGTCCATGTGTCTAAATTAAAATAAAAATGTCTAAATTAAAATGAAAAATGTCTAAATTAAAATGAAAAATGTATAAATATAAATTAAAATTGCCTAATTAAAAGTTAAAAACATATATCTTCTCAAATGGTACCTTATAAATACACCTGCTGAAACCAAAACAACATTTTATTTGTAAATTCATTTTAAAAGACTTTATACTAATTTAAACGGATTTTTTAAATAATAATTTAATTCTTTCATTGCGCTATTTTTATTTAAATTATTTATTATTATTATCATTGAAATCTCAATACACGAGATCGATAAAAATCATTTTTAAATTGAAAACAAAAACGTAAACTGTCGTTTGATGATGAGTTTATCAACTTTTTCTGACTTTATTCCAAGATACTTAATTCTTTAGATATTTTTTAAAAATAATATACTAATTTATATATACGATAAATGATATAGAATAATGAATTTAATTTTAAGCTCAATTTATAATAAACTTGTCTAAAACTTTTAAATCTTGTTAATTCTCAAATATGTTACCCAATCCCATATAATATGAACACAAACAAAAGTAATAATAATATATAGCAAAATTATTCTTTCGTTTTAAATGCATGTAATTAATTTTCACACATGTAAATAAATCTTACCAATTATATTGTGTGTGAACTAAAAGTAACCTACACCAATGAACAAAACTTAAGAAGGTTTTACCTTTTAGCATGTATATGGGGATTCAGACAATAACTCTGAAAGATATTACAGTGACCTTTATTGAAGATACACGAGATAACCAAGTATGAACAAAATTGCCTCTGTCTTTTTAAAAAAATAGATGAGGGGCGACATAAAGAGTTTCCACTTCCTTAAGTTTTATCAATAAATGTAACTCTTCATAGTGCAGTTGGGTTGGGCTGCTTCTAACATTTGATTCAGCTCACAACCATGGAGAGGGTGTACAGAAAACATTTTAATTCCCATAAATCACACATGCAACTTTCCCAAATTGCATATTACCCCTATGATCTTCCAGTTATCTAATCCCACATCCTTGGTGTTGCAGTATGAGAAGTATTCCAAACTAGACCCTTCATTTTATGGAAGAAATACAGTAAGTAGTATTATAATTGTCTCTTGAAGATATAGGTTGCTGGAATTCATATTTTTTTTATTTGAGACACTTTAGCCAGAAAAGATTTTTATTTTCTCAATGTTTCGAGAAAAATATTTTGTCCTTGTCAGGAAAAATAAAAATAAAGAATTTGTTAAGGCATTGAAAATGATTCTATATATAGGAAAGATTTTTGTCGCAACATTGATAATATAAAACTTTTTCTGGCTGCCAATCATATACAACTAGCCGAATGACCCGGGCAACGCCCGGGTTTTACCCGATTAAATGTTTTTATTCAAATACTATTTGTTACAATTATAAATTGGCACCGTGGATGTCACTCTTGTAAAACGACCCGCTCCAAACTTTGTGTCAGAGAAGCGATAATTTTATAAAGAGATGATCTGGCTTTGTGTCTTCTGCTCGAATGAATGTTTTTATGTTAGAATTTTGTTCCTGCACACTAAAAATGAACTGGCTTCACCCGTGGTCTCAGCTTTTTGGAATTTTTCCCGATATAATTTTGTATCTGATAATCAAACATGATACAGCAATATTGTCATCATCATTTTCTGACTAAAAAAAACAACTATTTTTCCCCAGAACCTGTCAATTTTATTTTTTATTGGCTAAAAATCCGATAAATATTTTTTCCAGATTTTTCTCTATGTCCTGTCAAAACACGTTTTACATGTACATTAGATCAGCTGATATTACCTCCCATCTTCACCGCTAGAGGCGCTGCTTGCGAGCGAAAAGGCAAATTTGCAATGAAAGTTGCAAATAACTCGAAGAATATTCGGGATAGAGACCTGAAATTTTCACTATAAGTTTTTCCAGATTCTACTCTATATACTCTTAAAATTTCAGTCAGATTAGTTACGTATTGTGGACGTGTATAGCCGACATGGATACCCACATACATACATACATACATACATACATACATACATACATACATACATACACTGACTTTTATATATATATAAGGATAGGATTACTTTTATTTTTTGTTTGTGTGTGTGTATTTACAGAATGGCACTCCTACAGTTTTCATGGCATTTTATATATACAGTTAAACCTGTCTATAGCGCCTCCCTCTCTATAGTGCCCAATTTTAAATATGTAGTACGATGCAATTTACATTAAAAGTGATCTGTCTATAGCACCATATTTTGGTGAGTCCCAATAGGGGGCGCTATAGACAGGTTTAACTGTATGAGTGTGTGGAAAAATAGTACAAAAATGAAATTTTATTGGGATCAGGTGGATAAATTAAGAAAAAGGCACCTCCTGAAATGCATATGTGGTTAGCTTTTCTTGATTAATCAAGAATGGGTATTTGGCCAAATCTGGAATAATTTAAAAAAATCAATGATTAGTTGATATTTATTCTGACTGACAGTGCAAACCATCAGCAACTTTTATCTGGTGTTATGGCTTTGTCACCAACCCAGGACTACTAGTTTGTGGAAACAGTTAATAAATGGGGTCTGATTTTGAAGTTCTTTCTGATGGAAGAGGTGACCGTTATTTTTTATATATATATATCTACATATATATATATATATAAAAATTGTGAGCTACTCATTTCTGTGTGTGGACTACAGATGGCAAAGTGTTGCCGAGTATATTGTTACACCTTCCTGTATGTTTGTTTCTACTGTAAACTGATCCATTGATGTATTGTAAACAAGACCAGAGTGAGTAGTCATAAAATAATTTCATTTAAACAATAAAAAGTGTTTACAAATTTTACCAGAAGTCTAAAAGCAACTGAGAGATATAAACAAACTATCTGCAAATAAAATGATGACTTAGCGTCACAATAATGATGATGTGACATTTATGATAATTCACAGAGTAGGCCACCACATTCTGTGACAATATCAATACATTTAGTTAGGTCTGGTTAGGTTATCTTAGGTTAGGTTAGATTATCTTAGGTTGATTTAGAAATGGAACTATTTTGTTTACTGCGAGTAGACCTACCAGGTAATAATATAATTGCCGATGGTCTACTGAAATGAGTATCTCACCCATTTTTTTTTTTACTCTGGTCATTCTTAAAACAAAAATTCAATCAATTTAATTAATTATCTGAACTCCCTCTAGTCCCAGAGGATTTGTTCAATCTGAGATTTGCTATATATGAATTATTTGCTCTCTAACTACAAGAAAATAAGATCTAATCCAAATAAATTAATAGTGTCTGACGTTTCGGTAATGCCCTCAAAATATCTTAGGATATTTTTTCTCATTTATACTTTTGTCTGATGATGGTAACAATGCTGTTACCGAAATATCACACACTATTAATTTATTTGGATTAGGTCTTATTTACTTGTAGGTATAATCTATAATCCAAATTGTGCTTCATCTCTGTAAATGTTTTGTATCTGGCTCTATATATTAATTGACTTACTTATAAGGTTACAAGACCAAATTAAAATAAATACAGCATATGACATTTCAGTAACAGCATTGTTATCATAATCAGACAAACATACTGAATGCTGAAAAGGATTCAGTGTCTGATGATAGTAACGATGCTGTTACCTTATGGTTCTAATCTATAATACAAATTGTACCTAATCAATTTTGACTTACTTATAGAACACACACACCTCCCTATGTGATCCAATGACATGTGCAGCTTGGCTTGGGCCCCACCTATCAAAGTTTGTCCCACCTCCTGACACCCCCAGGGTCTGCCTTACCCCCGCCTCCCCCTCCTATCCCTGTCCCTAAGGTGAGTCAACACCTCTGGTATAATACATTGTTGCCTGTCTTATCTTTTCCTTTTATTTTATTATCCCATTGTATAATTATACAAGGTCATGGAGACTAAATTCATAGATCAAATTTACAATCTTGGTAAGGTTGGAAAACAGGTCCTGTCTTGAGGCTTCCATGCATTCCAAGAGGTGGTCTGGTGAGGCCTCTGTGGGAAGGTATTTACACCATCCTGGAAGAGAAGCCGTCATGTATGGCCACTTTTGAGCCTGGAAATACAGGTTGCTGCCTGTCGGTTCATCCCACATTACAGAATAGCTCCAGGCTTTTGGTTTCTTTCCCTTTTGAAACAACCGAGTGTAACAACCAACTTGTGTGTGTTTTATACAGATCAGCTCGGTTTCGGTTTCCAAACCAAAGTCAACAGTGGTAAGTTATATAGTCCCCTTTTACACAAGTGTATTTTTTAAAATACTGATATTGACTAGTTGATACGGTAGAACCTCTCTTGAACTACTGCCCAAAGACAGGGTTACTCACCTGTGACTAGTTATTTTATCATAGGTAAAGAGGTGGTCATTCCATTAAACAGGTTGTTTATGGGAGGTTCTACTTCATTTGAAGTTGTTTTTACAATAAAACTTCAGTCTAAGGCTCATGTCTCACTGTATAATCACCTTGTGTAGATATGATTTTCTAACTCTACAAGCTTTAGCTTTCAGTCCCAGAATGGATTGACTTTTCACAACAAGATTCTTCAAATCTTTTAACTTGTTAGAAGTGATTTTTGCTGGTTTTAATGAGTTTTGTTAGAGAGAGATACACTACAACTTCCTGTGAAAGACCAGATCTCTACTGGCCTTTCCTATATAGGTGGTCTTTCATCAGAGGTTGGGGTAATTAAAGTCATTTCTTTGTATTTTACAAAGGTGGTGGCTTCTCAGATAGACTCATGAAAGATATTGCAGTTTATTTTTATTTTTAACATATTCTCACATTATAACTTCTAGTTTAACACAGCTACTATAATTCCTACCCATATATATATACTATTATTAAACCATCTAAAATTTGACACAAATTTACTATAAAATTCAATATTTACTATAAAATTGACACACATCTACTCTCTCTTTCTCAAATTTCACCCTTTTTCAAATCCCCCAACAAAATTACCTACTTTAATTTAACCCTCCATAACTCAACAATAATTAAACAGTAAGCACCTTCTACATGAGGCGTTGAATTAAAAGGATTTAACTACTAATTGTTGTAACTGAATGATATTTGAAGAAAGTAATAGAATTAATTCAAGGTGTAGGTTAAACTACAATTGAATTTTAAGTTACTACAGGATTTCCCAAATACAATTGTAGTATTCACAATAAAATAATCCTGTGTATCAATATTTAAAGTGAAATCATCAAGAAGAATTAGGGCTCAAAAATCATCCATTTTGGTTAGCAGCCTTGTAAATAAAGATATTTCCATTCAGGAAGAAGTCGGTGGATGAGTGGTTAAATCCCTCGATTCCCGACAGCTATGAACCAGGATCGAATCCCACATTGGAAACTTTGTTTTAATATGTGAATAACCTTCACATATATTATTCATTGTTGTAAATATCATAAACTATGTTTTTCTTTTTGAGCGGTACCTAATAAAGTTATTTTGGAACCTGAAATCATCAGGCTTCAAGGGATAAGTTTCTTTTTATTTTTAGAAACTTTTTATCTTTGGAAGATTGATGATTTTACCTTAAACAACTTTAGTATGCCAACTAAACAGTAATAAGACCAAATGTGAAACTTGGAGGAAGTGACCACTACAGAGGTTGTTGCGCAGGCCGGCAAGTGGTGCGCCATGCACATCCGCATCGCATGGCTCATCTACCACAGCCAGCAGCAGCAGTCCAAGCAGCCGCGGGCCCCGTCGTTCGCCCCCGCCATGCTGGGCTCCACTGCCACGGGGACCATCCGCTTTGATGCCCCCAATTCCTTCTACAGCCCAGCTGCCCCCCCTCCACCACCCGCACCGCCCCCTTCCTCTCATTATGGTGGGTATCCTCTGGTGGTCTGCTATCACATGTTGAGTTCTAGTTTGCTTGGGGAGTGTTGATAAACTACCAGATATCTATCTACCTCTATATACACTCATGGACAAAACTTAAGGAAGGAGAATGTCTTTGATGTCGCTAATCGTCTATTTATTTTAAAGAGACAGAGATAATTTTGTTCACACTTGGTTATCTCGTGTGTCTTCAATAAAGGTTACTGTGTATCAAAATCTTTCAGAGTTATTGTCTGATTTCAGATATACATGCTAAAAGGTACAACTTCCTTAAGTTTTGTCCATGAGTGTACTCTGCCATTAGGAAGAACAGCTTCCAACCTGTAAATTGTAAACCTGCCTGAAGAAGTTTTGATGGGTACAATGTGTGGAAGGCACTGGGATGAAGTTTAGACTGCCTGAATCACCAGTGTCAACCAGATTGAAGACTCACCAAAGAATATCATACTAACCTACTATACAGCTGAACTTTTCTCGCAATAAAAATATCACTAGGAACCAGGATTTCGTTGTTATAACAATGAATAAAATAATTAAGACCTAAAATATGAGGCACTTTAGAATTATGAAGTTACAATAGAACCTCTCTGTAAAGGACAATACCTAGTTGCAGAGCCAAAGTGTTCTTTAAGCATAGTTCTCTTACCTGAGAGTTGCTAACTAGCAAAAATATCAATTTCAGTGATTAAAAACTGTTCTTTGTAGAGAGATGTCCTCTCATGGAGTTTAACCAAGTTGGTGTTAAACAAGGTTCCACTGTATAAAATATTGCTTGAGATAAGAAAGAAGAAGGAGATAAGAAAGAAGAGTTATTGCTAAAACAATGTGATGAGAGTACCTACCACCACCATCACAAGGTAATAAGACCAAATCCAAATAAATAAAGTTCAGTACTTTTGTCTGAAGATGGTAACAACGCTGTTACCGAAACGTCACACACTATTTATTTATTTGGATTTGGTCTTATTACCTTGTGTTTATAATCTACAATCCAAATTGTGCCTCATCAACCACCACCATCATTGTACCATATCATGTACTCTGCTACAACCATCTTGGAATGCCATTTCAGCCTCAAGTAAGATATCTTTCCATAATGTAACTCAGGGCATATGCTATATAATGGATCCTGCAAAGAAATCATTCAAATTTCACAGAGTGCACATTTACAAAAATAATTTTACACAAATAAATTTACTGGCAATGCATTTCTTTTAAATATCATCAAATATTATCTCTACAGACCTTACTGCAATGATATGAGTTATTGAATGAGAGGGCTATAACTCATATCATTGCAGTAAGGTCTGTAGAGATAATATTTGATGATATTTAAAAGAAACGCATTGCCAGTAAATTTATTTGTGTAAAATTTTAACGATAGATGGCAATTAAATTTAATTTACAAAAATAATTCAACAAGACCTAACATGATTGTAATATTTCTCCTTTCCACACCTTCATTTTTTTTCGAATTTCGCTTTCTATGAGCATCTATATATATAATTGCCTTATTCTGTCTGAAGCTCACGGATAGAATGCGCGCCCATTGGCTGCCGGCGAACACGTGTCCTCCCTGCCCCCCTCTAGACAACCCTGTTATCAGCTGTGTGATACATACACCTGTCTATAGCGGCCATTCTAGACAACCCTGTTACCCTGTTACATCCACCTGTCTATACAGACCTCCCTGACTATAGCGACCACTGACCACCCTGCCTATAGCGACCACTCTAGACAACCCTGTTATCAGCTGTGTGATACATCCACCTGTCTATACTGACCACCCTGCCTATAGCGACCACTCTAGACAACCCTGTTATCAGCTGTGTGATACATACACCTGTCTATACAGACCACCCTGTCTATAGCGGCCACTCTAGACAACCCTGTTATCAGCTGTGTGATACATACACCTGTCTATACAGACCACCCTGTCTATAGCGACCACCCAAGACAACGTTTTTAAAATATATTCGCACTCTGGTAAAACCCGGGCGTTGCCCGGGCCATTCGTCTAGTAAGTACTATAAATAAGTTCCGCTTCAAATTTTTATAACGTCCATTCTTCAGCTGAGGTTTTTTATTGTTTAATAAAACTGAAGATATTTTAATAAAGGCTTATGTTGCATGTATCATATGTAAATACCAGTGTTTTTATTCTTTCATTTATTTTGTATCGTTTTCTTTTCCTCGGATATACCCAGACCAATCTGTGTTTATAAGCTTAATTGTCTCAAGTTTTTCTGTATATAAATATAATTATTATCATTAAATGTGATTATCTTTTAATTTTTTTTTAAATATTCTTTTTACTTTCAGACTCATTGGCGTGTAAATCCATATATATATATAATAATTGCCTTATTCTGTCTGTGTGAAGTTCACGGATAGATTTTGGTCAGAATGGATAAAATAAAAAAGTGTCAAGGGTTGGGAATCGAACCCACGACCTTCCGCTTACCGGGCAGATGCCATGACCACTAGGCTACTCTGGACATATTTTTCCGTTCATAAAGTTAATATATGATGCCAATATATATAATCTATATATATAAAATTGAATGTCTGTCTGTCTGTCTGTCTGTTTGTCTGTGGTCTGTGTGTACTCTATAGATTCAAAAACCGTACATCCAATCGCCGTGAAATTTTGGGATATTATTAGGCATATCCCCGGAAAGGTTTACGAAAAATAATATCTTGAATATCTTTAATATCCTTAGAGTTATTTGCAGATTTGTAGCTTTAACTCGCAAGCAGCGCAACCTTGCGACGAGAATGGATTCATCCGGCCGGCGGCAGTCCAAGGACAAGTTCAAGGACAGTCCAAGTACCCACCGACCAATCAGGGCAGAATTGGTGACACAGCTGTGCCAAGTAGACAAGAAAAAAAGCCTCGCGGGAGCTTGCCCAAGATGACCTCCGGGAACTTAATCCATCTTCCATAAACGACCATGAATTTATTCAACCTTATCGAGTATTTTTCAAGGGACCGGGAAAAAATGTTCACTAGATAAAACGATGATTTTGTAATGTAGAAAATTAGGAAAGACAAAATTCAGAATGACACGGCACACAGGGACCGGGAAAAAATGATCACTTTATCGAGAGATTCAAATTTACGAGTTTCAAATTATCAAAATATATCTATTTCTTTTTATAAGTTTATAGAGAATTGTTTTAACAAATGTTCGTTAGACAAACCTTTACTCGGGTACCGATTAATATTGATTTTATTCAACTTATCGAGTATTTTTCAAGAGACCGGGAAGAAATGTTCACTTTATCGAGAGATTCGTTAGACAAACCTTTACTCGGGTAAAACACGGGCGAAGCCGGGTACATCCGCTAGTAATTGTATAAACGAATGCAAGACAAAATCACCGCGAATGTTTCTTTTTTTTTAAGGCAATTATCGTTTTGCACAATTACTTAATCTTTTAAAATAAATAACAATACTTAAATGAAAATATGTTTCTTTAAATAAAATAAAATAAACTTTTAAATCGGTAACCTTTATGAGAACCTTTAAATATATACAAGTACCTTTAATCGATAATCTTTATAAGAATAAAATATGTAATTCATTAAATAGAAATTTAATTTTTAGTATCTCATTTATATTTTATTGTATTATATTATATATTATATTTTATATTATTATTTATATTATTATATATTATATTATATATTATATTATATTTTATATTTGAACGATAGGCTCATTATTTCTTTATACCGTTATTATACCCTTATATTATATATATTATATTATATATATATTATACCGTTTTGCACATATATGTTACACATATTATAAATATAACTGCTCTAATTTGAAATATTTGGTAGGTTTTATTTATTTATATATTTTCATTTTTATATATAACTGATCTAATTCGCCGTTTAAAATAACTAATAATAGTTCGCTTAATAACACATATAATATAACTATTTATATAATAACTGCTCTAATTCAAAATATTTGGTAGGTTTTATTTATTTATATATTTTCATTTTTATATATAACTGATCTAATTCGCCGTTTAAAATAACTGCTCCAATTCGAAATATTTGGTATGTGTTATTTGTGTTCACTCTATTTCTATTTATTTGAAGTATTATAATTTCCATGTTTCAAAAACCTATTTCAAAAAGGTCGTTAGAAATATGTAATGACTGAAATAGCTTTGCATGCAAATATTTATGATGCCAAGCGTAGCTTAATGGTTAGGTGTGCGGCTTCGTATTTCCACAACCATGGTTCGAAACTTAGCCTGGGTGTTTTTTTTTTTATATTATTGAAGCAAAGTTTTTTTTTTACAGTACCAAGATTTCCATACATAGGTAAAAAAGTACGAGGAAAACGATAGGCTATTTTAAATTATATATAAATTAAATATTAAAAATATATATTCAAATTATTCTACTTAGCTCACGAACAGCGCCCTCTATCAAGGTTATAAATACGTTTAAAATCGATATCTTCTCAAAATTTTATTAATAATAGTGTGTTCGCTTAATAATTAGAATACTTGATCTAAATCGAGATATTTATAGACGCTTGCTCGATTTGAAGATTTACACATGTGTATATCGTAACTAATCTGACTGTAAAGTTTGGAGCGGGACGTTTCACAAGAGTGACATCCACGGCGCCAAATTTATAATTGTAACGAATAGTGTTTGAATAAAGCATTTAATCGGGTAAACCCGGGCGTTGCCCGGGTCATTCGTCTAGTCCATATATAAGACTATATGTCTTAATAAGACTTTTGTGTGTGTGTGTGTGTGTGTATTTAATGGTTCCTAGAGGCAGGTTTGTGAGCCAAATTGTCACTTATAGACTAGTTACTGACCAAGGTACGAGGTGTGTTCAAAAAGTATCGCGACTTTTGTGTTTTTTCAAAAATTATTTATTTATTCATGAATACCTAGTTTGTCCCCTTCAAAGAAATCCCGATGAGATATTATACACTTGTGCCAACGGTTTTTCCAATCTTCGAAGCACTTCAAAAAATCATTTTTTAAAATCTTTTTCAGCTCCTCCTTCGATTCCGTCTTTATCTCGTCAAGCGTAGCGTAACGTCGTCCTTTCATGAGCCTCTTCAGTTTAGGGAACAAGAAAAAGTCACAGGGGGCCAGATCTGGGAAATACGGGGGCTGCGCGGCATCATTAGTGTGTTGTTTTTGGCCAAAAAGTCGTGCACAAGCAACGATGTGTGAGCAGGG
The DNA here is from genome assembly GCA_030710605.1 of Cordylochernes scorpioides. Lineage (NCBI taxonomy): Eukaryota > Metazoa > Arthropoda > Arachnida > Pseudoscorpiones > Chernetidae > Cordylochernes > Cordylochernes scorpioides. Next base: position 49,535,761 of record CP092877.1, read on the forward strand.
GCGTTATCGTGGTGCAAAAGCCAATTTTTGTTCTTCCACAAATCCGGGTGTTTCTGGCGGATTGCTTCGAGCAAATTGCGCATAACTTGCAGGTAATATTCCTTATTGACCGTTCTACCCTGTGGCAAGAACTCATGATGCACCACGCCCCTGCAATCGAAGAAAACTGTCAGCAAAACTTTTACATTCGACCGAACTTGGCGCGCTTTTTTCGGTCTTGGTTCGTGCAGCAGCTTCCATTGAGATGATTGAGCTTTGGTTTCCACGTCATAACCATAAACCCACGCTTCGTCACCAGTTATGACCCTCTGGAGCAAATTTGGGTCGTCGCGGACAGAGTCCAACATCTCATTAGCAATGTTCATGCGATGCTGTTTTTGGTCGCAATTGAGCAATTTTGGTATGAATTTCGCGGCGACCCGTCTCATGCCCAAATCATTGATAAAAATCGAATGGCACGAGCCAATCGATATGTTTAGGTCCTCAGCAACTTCTCTAACGGTGATTCAACGATTGGCCAATATCATTTTCTCCACTTCATTAATTTTTTCGTCTGTTGTTGAAGTGCTCGGGCGTCCGGCACGCTCTTCGTCGTTCACATCTTCTCGGCCTTCTGAGAACATTTTGTACCACCGATAAACGTTGCTTCGGTCCAAGGTAGCTTCTCCGTATGCCACAGTCAACATTCGGAATGCATCTGCGCACTTAATTTGTTTTTCACACAAAATTTGATACAGGTTCTTTGATCCATTTTTTTTTAATAGGTAAAAATCGAAGACGATCCAAAACACCTGCAAGCAAAGCAGCTGTCAACAATTAAGTGAACATTCAAAATGGCCGAGCTTGTCGGCATAAGTGAGAGACATGAGTACCAACATAAAGCCACAAAAAGATCGAAATTCGAATATACGTAACCCACGAAAATTCAAAGGTCGCGATACTTTTTGAACACACCTCGTATCTAGATCCCTATAGGTTTGAAATCTATTCCTTCTTAAACACAAGGTAATAAGACCAAATCCAAATAAATAAATAGTGTGTAACGTTTCAGTAACAGCATTGTTACCATCTTCAGACAAAAGTACTGATGAAAGTACAGACAAAAGTACTGATACTATGAACTTTTGTCTGAAGATGGTAACAACGTTGTTACCGAAACGTCACACACTATATATTTGGTCTTATTACCTTATGTTTATAATCTATAATCCAAATTGTGCCTTATCAATTCCTTCCTCTAATATAATATGTTAGTTCTGTATAAGGAGCTACACCTCTCTGGCTAAAAGAAGTGTACATGTAGTACTGTACATCCAGTAAGAATGTTGTGTCTACAGCGGCAGCGGCAAGCCTCTACACTAGGCCCCCCACCTACAACCCACCAACTCTGGGCCCTACCCGGCGTATGAACACTGCCCCTTCAGCTGCCCCCACTCTGGACCCTTGGGGTCGCATGCCTCGGATGTTTTGGCCCATGGAGGACAGGTACTGTGACAATGTGACATGTAAGCCACCATCATGCTGGTGTTGTTGATGTGCAGGGAGAAACATCAGAGAGAACAAGAAAGGCAGAAAGAAAGGTGAGTTTTCAACACTATGGTGAAGAAATCTGTTGTATTTAAGACCTGCTGCAGCTACCTGAGTCAAATTTTTCTGTTCCAGAGTATCAATATCCTATTATGAATACACTGGTATCAGAAATAAGACCACATTTAAGACCTGAAAATTTTTAAAATGCCCAATTTTGTATTTTTAATTTAGCCATGTATTCAAAATCAGAATCTATGGAATGCATCAAAGGGAAGGTTTATTTTATCCCCAGTTAATTTTAGTAATGTTTCACTGTCTATACTGTATAAAAAACTCTTATTTAACCAAATATATTTTAAACTTTTTTTTTTATTTTCAAAAAAATTGAACAATTTCCTTTTTAAATTATCATCTATATTAATTTAAGCCAAAGATAAGTTGAAATCGAACAAATATTTGCATTAAGACTTGTCTATATACAATAATATGGTTTTGCACCCTTGAAACAAGCTTTGCAAATACATTTTGAACAAAAGTTGTGATTTACATCACAATAGAAGAGCCAGGACTACTTTCCTTTTAAAGGAGGATATGGAAGATATTTTGCTGAGAAGAGAAGTGTCCTTTTTCAAATTTTGAGTCTTCTAGGTGGTCAGGTAACATGTTAAAAATTATTACACACAAGATTTTGTCAAAGCAAGTTAAATAAAAGTTTAAAAAGAGAGAGATAAGATAATCAATCAACATGCAAATAAAATGGACACCACAAAATAAGCCAATTATATTATTTGCATCATGAATTTGAAAATTGCTCATTGAAATATGTAGCAGATATTTGACAAAATATGCAAAGCAACTAGATTCTAATACCTAAGTTTTCAAGCACTATTGGCCTTTATATATACATATGTATATAGCTATGCATCAAAAGAGGCACCTCTCCCCTTAATTGTGCATCAGAACAATGCAACACCAGTTTTGGCAAATTCAGACAAAAAGTCAACCTGTATACCTTTATTACTAGGGTGATGCCCATTGTTCTAATGCATAAAGGGAGAGGTGCCTCTTTTGGTACATGAATATCATCCTCCCGCAACTTTATGTTATACACAGGTCCTATAAAGGATGTTATGTAGTAATGTCTGATGAAGAGCCTTGGAGCTCGAAAGCTTAAGTTTTATGTAAAGATATGTTTAATAAAGAAATTTGTTGCTGGAAGTGTTTTGTCAAATATGGCTATACAATTATATTATAGTAATATTCAGCCACTCTGTTAGAGTGCATGTTCTTGATGTGCAGTCACATGATGTTTGATGGATGTGCAGAGACCGGCAATACCACATAGCTGCCCACACTGCCCAAGAGCAGCAGAGACTAGCCAATGGAGATGTTGAACGGAGCCGAGTGAGAGAAAGGCCTCGGTCTCCCATACGAGTGAAAGAAGAGTCAGATTCTCTACGTGTTCCACCATCAGCTACGTCAGACTCAGACATTCTTCTACGGACTCTCTCCACTCAGAGACCCTACTGGACTGCTGATCCCTTGCAGCGCTACTCCTTCCTTTCATCTGTGATGCCACCCCATCTACCGGCGGACAGACCTAAGCTACGGCCGGAGTACCCTATGTACCCAGGCTCCGCCGCAGCCCCCTCCCTCTACCTAGGGGAAACCCAAGCTGCCACCACCCCCCTCCTTGGTCCCCACCACGCAACCTTCCTTCTACTCCGCTACTGCCAAGGACCCAAGATAACATCGCGGCAAAGTAGTCTTTCAACACGCCACTGGGACCACTAATGGGCAATGATTGGCATTCAATGTGATTTTTTTTTTCTGTTGTTGCACGCATGTGTGTATGTGTGGCTGGTTGCTTCTCTTCTTCTAGTATCTGGATCCACACATTCCTTCAGTAGCATCTTCAACAATTTACATAAATTGGCTGTATACCTATATATATATATATATATATATATACTCAACTCAGATGTTAACTTTGTTGCATATTTTCACATCAGATTTTTTATTTCTTATTTTATCAACTTTAGGATCCATTTACTATAAGTATTAGAGATTAGCATAGTTTTTTTTTTGTAAATTTATTTTTTAGTTTTTCTAATTTTATAAATGCCTTAGTATATATATATATATATATCAGGCCGTATAAGGAACTGTGATCATGATAAACAGGCCTTTTTCATTTCACATTATAAGGCTCCTTAATTACATATTAGATGTTTTTTTTTTTTGTCTAATTCAACTTCTTATCATTTTATAAATGCGGAGCATTTTTTTGCCAATGTTTTTTTTTCTTAATAGTGAAAATTTTACAATCTGCTCTTGCAGTATTTTTATAACTTAAAAGTGCATTGCTTAATCTATATATTATATAGAGAAAAGAGATTTTTTTTTCAAATAACTGAGTAGTTTGTTATACCGAATACAGTTGAATTTTATAATTGGGAATGGTTAGAGGAAAGCAAAATTATCCAATTATCAATAGTCCCAATTAAACAATTTTTGTTGTTTTTTTCAATTGTATTTGTTAGATTAAGAGTTATTTCGAATGCCTATTTGTTATTTGGGATTTTTTTACTGAAAATTGGAAGAAATTTTTGCTTTCCTATTGAACCTTCTCAATTGATAAGATTAAACAGTATAATTTTAAGATTTGGTATAATAACATATCTAAATTTTTTCTCCATAATAAGAACGCGGATTTTCCCCTGTTATGCATAGATTTGGTTTTATACATCACCCATTTCAGCCCATGTTACCCATCTTTTTTTCCCCAAACAGAATTATAAATTGTAGATTTTTTGTTACTTCCTTCTTCCCCCTATAATTTATATTACATGAAACTTTATTAAATATCCTTCTTGTCAGTCTTTAACCTTCAGCCAAAAAAGAGCTTTTTTTTTTCAATGAACTACCCTCTTCCTTAGAGATTTTTTTCTATTTTGATAATTTATATTTCATTTATATATGTTTAATTTTATTTATATATTACCCATATCTATATGAATTTATTCTCTTTTTTTTTTTTAATTACTTTCTCAATTTTTATCATTGAAAAGTAAACTTTATATTCATATATCATTTTTAAAAAAGGGATATGCAAATATTTGAGAAATTATGTAAAATGATCCTCAAAGTAAACATGATGGTAAAAAGACATTTCCTGATTGTAGAACTTTGGACAATACCTCTCGCAGTGAATACAGTTTTTAAGATCAAATAACCATTGATTGTTTAAAAAAATAATAATTTATGATCTAGGAGCCCTATGTTTTTATAGATCAATATCCTCTCGGTAAAATTCCCATCTTTATTTTGGCCTCGCCACTTTGCCAGCTAAACAACTCACTGGCAGATTATGAAGATTCCATTAGATCCTGTGTGGATCTCATGGAATAATGTCTGTCCTAGACTGACGAGGGCCATTAGCCTGAAACTATTGTCTCTAGGTGGACGCTTCTCAGTTTGCCAAAGCTGGTGTTGTGGCTTTGTCACCGACCCAAGGCTGCTTGTTTGCGGTGACAGTCAATTGATGCTGTCTAGTTTTGACAGTTATTTTGACAGGAGAAGTGACCTTTATTTTCACTTAAAAATTTCCATATATGAAGAAATGGCCACTTCTGACATGAGGAACCGATGTCATGTGCAGCCGCTCCTAAAATGGAGAACAAACGCTGCTCATCCTGTATTCCTGAATCAGAAGCCCTTACTACAGCCGGGCCAGCTGAGTCCAGGTTTTTTAGTGAGCTTGTTACTGCTTCCCCTCCTTTTTCATCCGGGCTTGGGACCAGCAAAGGCGGAGTTCTTATCTAAGTGATAATATAATACAACCATTGTGTATGATCAGAAATTGTCCTCTTATCATAATGTTGTCTTTATGATCCTTTTTCAAAGTATAAGCACAGTTTACTCTACATTCTTGCTCTAGAAATTTATATTTCTCTTTGCTATCTCTTTTACTAAAACCTTTTTTATATGCATACATTATGTCTTTCTCTAACCATGTTTTTGCTTTGTCTCTTTTTTGGCTCTTTTATAATGGCAAAAAAGTTTTATACACATCTCTTATGTTTTTATTGTGCACTGGTTTATGCAAAGATTAAGGAAATAATCTTAATATTATCAGTAAAGGGTGAAATATATACACTCATGGACAAAACTTAAGGAAGTTGTACCTTTTAGCATGTATATCAAAGTTCAGACAATAACCCTGAAATATATTTGATATACAGTTACCTTTATTGAATACACAGGAGATAACCAAGTGTGAACAAAGTGCCTGTCTCCTTCAAAGAAACAGATGACCGGCGACATTAAGGACTTTCCACTTCCTTAAGCTTTGTCCATGAGTGTAAATATATTTCACAGTAAGAAAGAGGATATATAACCTAAAGTATAAAAACTTTTGGTGATATATTTCTAGCTATTTAAAAGTGGCAGGATTTTCATAAATTGCATATTTCTATGTGGTACAAGGCCTAATTTCACAATTCTAGATAAAAATTAGAAGACAACAAGACCAAATAGGGAAATTATACATCATGATGGAGAATGGACTCATGAAATTTGTGTAATCTTTGCACAAGGAGATAAGAAACAACAACACAATGTTTCTGTAAGAGTATGGTTACCATCTACATTACTGTCAGTGGTATTCTGAGGATGAATGTCCTCAATAAATTTGAACAATTTGAAGTCTTGTTGCCTTGTAGTATATGTTTGGTATATCCAACTCCTATCTCTAATTTCACTGAATTTCGACCCAACCTCTACTTTGTAATGGTCTCTCCTTCATTTTTGCAAACCAGTGTAGAATCATCTGAGATATCTCTTATCTAGGAAAAATAAACATTTAACATTTCTAATTGTTAATTTCCTCTTCTGTTTTAAGTCTTGGAAGGTTCATCTGTTCATGATACCTTATGTCTGCCTTGTTTAGCAGGATCTCAGAACAATGGATTAATAGACATGCATTAAAATTTTACCATGAAAATTTATTTTTTAATAAAGAGGGAAGTCTGTGCTAGTTAGTTTCTGGAGATGAAAACTAAGAAACAAATCATTTCCTGATTATGCAATGTTATTGTGCCATCTATCAGAATAAATTCCAAACTAATATATAATTCAACTATAAAAGATCAATAGAGTAAGGCCTCACTACCTGGTGATAATAACAAAGCCCTATAATGAGATACCATATAGTAAACACCATGGCTATAGTGAATCTAATGTTCAGTCCAATTGAGGTTCACTATGGTTTTACTGTATTTAGTTGCTGTTTATTACCATAGAGGCCATCAGATACATGAGTTTCACAGATCAGGAAATGTCTCTCTTCCTTTTTTGATTTCTTTGATAAAGCATAATTTAGATTATAGATTAGAACTACAAGATAATAAGACCAATTCCAAATAAATAGTGTTTGATGTTTTGGTAACAGCATTGTTACCATCATCAGACAAAGGACTGAATGATTTGTTTAATGATAACAATGCTGATACCAAAACCTCACACACTGTTTATTTATTTGGATTTGGTCATATTACCTTGTAGTTAAAGTTTCTTTATGCCAGAGGCATATTCTGTTGAGATATATAACTGTTATTTGGAAGTGTCTATTCATGGCTGTGGTATTAAACAAGACTAGAAGTGTAATACATACACTATACAGCTATAGGAAAACACTATAAGCACAAGCTATATATATTAATGAGCTAACTAGATCCTTCCCTCTATAACACAGTAATTGTAGGTTTAATTCAAGATACAGATCCATTAAAACTTTTTCTTTAGGAGTCTACACATCTTGGCTTAATCCCAGTCCAACTTACAACATATTACATCTCTACAACATATATATATATATATACAAAGTAGGCATATCCTGACCAGGAGCACATGTGCTTTTCAGAAGGCAGAGCGCCATCTGGTGGAAAAAGTTCATGTGCTCCTGGTCAGGATATGCCTACTTTGTTTTTAATATCAACACCTGACCCACTTTTTTTTTTTCTATTGTTTTTTCATATATATATACACACAGATTTATTAAGACCACCACTTTTACAGATACACCTCAGGAAGGAAGCATAAGCTTTACAGTATATAATATTGATTTCAACAATTATTGTGTTAAATGTTTATTTTTCCTCTATATCTATTTTATATTAATTTTTAAAAATTATTTCTACCTTTTTTTAAAAGAGGAGATTTATTTATTAACACTATTTTCCAAGCTTTATTTATTTATTTTTCAAATATAAAGAATCAGATCATACTTAATAGGTTGTCTTATATAACTTTCTGTCTCCCTCTCTCCCATTTATTTTAATGGAATGGTGAAGAATGAAATATATTTATAGCAAATTCTAGATTTTTCCCCCCTCTTTTGAAAATAGTAATTATATTTAATATATTGCGTATAAAATTTTTAATTTATATATAATATCTATATATATATAAAAAACTCATTAAAAAAATATATTTATATATATAATGCGCTATGCTATATGCTTCATCTCCTTTTTGTTACAGAAAGATATTTTTAATATAAATCAATTTTCTATAGCTTGTACTACATATATATATAATGAAGATGAAAATATAACAAAAAATTGCTCTTACGCACAATAATTGACAATTATTAAAAACCTTTTTTTCCCCTTCTTAGAAATTTTAAAATGTAGAAATGTCTTTTTGAAAGGATATAGTTTAAAACTGAATATAGACAAAATATTAATTTTTATTTTCTATTCGTCAATTTAAAAAAAAAAAAGGGTAACAAAACTAAATTTTCAAATAAGTAAAAACTTCTTATGTATTTGTGTGTGTTTCAGCGTTGTTTACCATCATCAAAATGGAGTATTTTGTTGTATTTTTGATTGTAGCAATGCTTCTGAATTTAGGTTATGTTATTGTTATATCATTTCAATTTTATGAGGTATATAATATAGGGGTATAAATTAATGTTTCCCTTTTTTGATAAATTTGACAATGATGCACTGATCTTTATTAGGATATTTCATTCAAGAAAGACAGGCATGCCATTTGTTCAAATATTAAAAAAAAACCTAAAATTTCATTTATCTTCAAAATACAGCTCTTGAAATAGAAATACTGACTACGGATTACAATAGTTTAGCAATACAGTAAAACCACCCTGTAAAGGACACCTAATTTCAGAGCCAAAGTGTCCTTTAGGGAGAGGTGTCCTATTACCAGAGAGTGTAAAAATGGTAATTTTACAAATTAAAACTGTCCTTTGTAGAGAGGTGTCCTCTGATGGGAGTGTCCTCTCGTGGAGGTTCTACTGTATATACAATATTTTTGGAAAATAGGTCACAAGACCCCATAACTACTGAATAAGACTCATCAAGCTTATGTAATAAGTTTATTTACTGATCTGCCATTCTTAAGAAAAAAAAGCCAAGTTACGCCTTGTAAATGGTGAAAGTAGATTGCTGAAACAACAGCACATAAGGTTTACGAGACCTATTAACATAGTACCCAAGTACCTCAACATAGTACCCAACCTGAAATACTTGTATTTTTTCTCTCTATAACTAAATAAGTAATCTATAGATGAGGCACATCTATGTTACTACATCAGATTGAAGTATTTAGTGTACACTTATGAAAAATAGGATAAAATTGTACTGAGTTCAGGTGGATAAATTAAAAAAAATAATCTCCTGATTGAGCAACCAAAAGTTGCTGATGGCTTGCACCATCTGTCAGAATAAATATAAACTAAATAATAATTACAAATCAATGATTAGTTGTAAGTGCAAAGTTGAACTGCTTTTCACTTGAGTAGACTTGTGGTACACTTACAGTAAAAGCGGTGATCAACCTCTACCCACCATGATTATCATGGCCTGTACCACGTATACTAGGGATAAGCAAAAAAAAAAATGATTAGTTGATATTTATTCAGACAGATGGCATAAGCCATTAGCAATTTTTTTTAGATGCATGATCAGGAGATACCTTTTATTTTTATTGTACACTTAGTCAAGACTGCCCTAACTACTTTGTTCTTATGATGGTAACACAATGCTGTAACTAGGGTTATTGCATATAAATGACTTATTTTGAGATTTGGTGTATGCTTACCCTTTGTGAATTTATCTATTTTTAACAATTACACCATTGAGAGGAACCTACTAATTAAAAATCATGTTAGTAATTTAAATAAATTAACAAAGAAACCTAATATATTCAGGTTATTGTAAAACTCTGTTACTAATTGGGAAACCATTGATTAATTGCACACTTTATTAGTAAAACTCTCAATGAATGGTGTACAAAAATTATATATATTTTAATGAGTATTTAATAAAATATAATTTAGGCTATTTTTCTCCCCTTGTTTTATGCAAAAAACTACTATTTGTTATCATTCCATTCTAATATAACCATTTTTGCCTATTAAAAAAAGTATAAATTTGTGAATAGAAAAAAAAGTAAAACAATTAATGATATTATTTACATGAAAGAATTTATTTGAGTGTTTATTTTTTAGCTCTATAATAAATATTTGCGTTTTTTTAGGATATTTTTGAAAAAAATACTCAAAATATATCACATATATATATTTATATATATGAATTACCATATATATATATATATGGATAAATATTATTATTACTAGGTATATATATATATATACAATGTATATAAAAATTGTTTATTATTTTCACTCATTTAAATAAAAAGTTATGAATGTTTTGAACACAACAATACACAAAGGATATATTTATTAATTATCTAATTAATAAGTATTTCTATGAGATAACAAAAGGTGTATATATATAAATATCTATTGAAAGTATGTAAATATGTGTGTATAATGATAAATTGATATTTCCTCCCCTCATTCTTCTCATATCTTTATCCCCAAATCCCCTTTCATTATAATGTAAATGGTAAAAAAAACTTCCCACATTATATATATATATATAAAGGGAGGATTAGCTCTATATATTTAAAAAAGAAAAACAACGCAAAAATCTGCTATCATCATACAATCATTCTATTTTCAAATTTTATCAATGCGGAACTTTTTTTTAACAGTTATGACTCTTAAAATTATTTAATTTTTTTGGTCTTCCCATCTTTTTTCCCCCCTTTAGGTTAAAACTAGTCAGTTGAGATTATCCTGGTCTCTCTAATAGACCTAAAAAATGTTTAAACCTGAAATACTGATTTTTGTCAGTTAATTTTCTCTGTTGTATGGTTTAGAAATAATACTGCACGGAATATCTTTTTTTCCCCCTCTCTATCTCCTTTGAGCAGTTTATCATCACTGCTTAGTGATACAAACGTTTTAAAATTAAAAAAATGCTGAACTTTTTAACTCTTTTGTTTCAATTTATATTACATGCACAACACTCATGGACAAAACTTAAGGAATCGTAAAGATAGAGGTTGCCTGGCCGGCATTCATATTTCTATGAAAAATAGACCCTTCGGCGAGTTAGAGTTTTTTCATCAGTTAACCTGCAACCTCAGAACAATTTTTAACGCCTTGCCAAATGCTTTATTTTATTTACTTCTCCTGACGAAGACAATTTTTTTTTGTCAAAACGTTGAGAAAAATAAAAAACTCTAACTGGCCGAAGTGTTTATTTTTCATAGAAAAACTTAAGGAAGTAGAAAGTCTTTGATGTCACCAGTTAAGGCAGTTTAAGACCACAGACTGCTCTATACAAATGATCACATCATGTGCAGGCACTAAACCAAATGTTCTGGAGTTTTTCCATCCTGAATCATCCTAAGCTCTTGTAACTCAATCCATCCCAGTCCTTGATGTTGTTGGGTCCACATTCTTCTTGGTCTTGTAACCTCTCTAGAGGTCAGAACCAAATCATCTAACAAAGAGAGGCCTAGCTTCTTCCATAGTAAATGTTTCCCAGTCAAACATTGCCTCAACAAATGTTATTATTATATTATTATAACTCTCAATTAGTAGTCATGAAGATTCCAATTAAAATCATTATTACTATAATACAATATAATGTGGCTCATGATATTGTAGAACGACATTTGACAATTTCACCGCAAATGTTTCTTTTGAACGAAAAAATCTTAATTTATTTTTAAGGAGAAATAACAAATATTTATATCCTTATGGATGAAGTATGAAAGGATGAATTGTGAAGAGTAATGATAAATTCCCATCCCTGAACACTTTTATTTTTCCGTTCATCATTACTCTTCACAATTCATCCTTTCATAATTCATCCCTAAGGATAGGAATAGTCGTTATTTCTCCTTAAATTACGATTTTTCTTTCAAAAGGAACATTTGCGGTGAAATTGTCAAACGCCGTTCTACATTATTACTATAATAATAAAAATGGCTTGCCAGGATAATTTCCTTGCTTTATATTTTCTCAAACTCTTTCAGGTATTATAAATCCCCTTCTACAGGAATATATAGCCTTTATTGATCAGCCCTGCCCCGACTCCCTGCCGGCCTGGAACTACCTGGTTCACCGCAGCAATCTGGCCATGACTGGACTTCTAGACTGTAGCTGTACAACCCGGGTAGTTGGCGATTTATTCTCCAGGAGCCCGGGTTACCTCTATTTTCTCTCTCTCTAAAACCTTTATTATTCATTATTAATATCATAATCATTTTGTGTGTTTTATATCAAATTTCTTTAATTTTATAATTATTTTTTACTTTAATAATTAATTCCAAACTGAACGTTTAGTACGGAGAGCATTCTGTGTAGACCAACGTGTAAACATCCTATGACACTTCAATCACAGGGATATTGTCCACAGAAGTCATGTCAATAAAGTGTGTGGTTACCAAAGTGGACACAGGTAGTTGGCAAGTAGGAACAAAAACTACTTTCCCCTGACTTGTGTAACTTGGTATAACATGTACCAAAACTATACAAGGAAAACGGCACAATAGATACGAGTAATTCAAATTTTATTATTATCCCTAGTACACGTGGTACAGGCCATGATAACCATAGTGGGTAGTTAGCAACTGCTTTTATGCTGTCAGTGTACCACATGTATACACTTGTGAAAAACAGTTCCATTTTTTTTTGCATTTAGAAGTGTGTCAGAGTTGGTTTCTTGCACTCTCTGATGGAGGTGGACTTTTGCAAGAATCAGTGGGCCATTGGTGCCTTTTTTTAAATTAGAAAAAGTGTTCAATTCGGGATTCGATCCCGGGTCTTAGCGGTCGAAAACCAACGGTTTAGACCCCCTAATCTAAGGTAAAGAGATAAAAAGAATTGAAAGAGAGAATATTGTTTTATGGGCTGCTAAATAAAGTGTTAGGTTTTTAATTTTAAAATTCATTTTTAAAATCAAAAGATTTAATTTAGATACACCTAAAGATAGTATTTGAGACTTTTCACAGTTTATATTTCCAAATAAAAATAAAATAACCGATTAAACATGCACCACAAGAAGTCTAAATAAATAGAAATAGTTCATAATATTTAAGAGAGAGATAAAAAAATATATATATTTTTTGTAATAATGATTTAACGGGGCAACTTTGCCTATTGTAGCGCCCCTGGTGCTGATGTCTGGAACTATTAAATGTAACTTTATTACGTTATTTTTTGGGATATATATTTATTAAATATATTTGTATATCTTATATTGAAAGATAAAATACTTTTTTTTTAAATACTCCCTTACCCAATAAAAAACGTATCAAAGTTACATTTAACAGTTCCAGACATCAGCACTAGGGGCGCTACAATCGGCAGAAAACATTCCCGTAAAATCATTATTACAGAAAAATGTTATTATTTTTTTTTTATCCCTAGAATATTCGAAACTATTATAGACGCGTATGATTATTTTATAAATTAAACAACGGAACTTCCATTGCAGTAATGGCAGTAGAAATTGTTTAATTTTTAAAAGAATCATACGCGTCTATAATAGTTACGAATTTGCATAATAGATGGCGCGCTAATGCATCATAATCCCTAGAATATTTCCAATTATTTCTATATATAGACTTGGTGTGTTTTTAATAATCATTCTTATATATAAAAGTCAATGTCTGTTGTTTCTTTCGCAATAAACTCAAAAACTACTGAACTAATTGGTACCAAAATTTGCATGTCGCTTTTTATAAACTTGAGAGAGAGAAATAAGGATAACCCAGGCCCCTGGAGCGCAAGAAACGCCAACTGCCCGGACTGTCCAGCTAACTAGTAGAAACCAGTTACTCTAGATTATATTTACATAGAGCCAATTGCAGAGCCGAACCAGCTGGCCAGGAAGTTCCTGCAGAGAATCCGGGAGTCCAGCCAACGAGACTGGGTCGAAGGAGGTGTTCCCAAGCAGCAGGGCTGTCTGCATTCTGTGACGCATGAAAGCAGGGCATCTGAATAGAAGGTGGTCCACAGTCTGTTGTTCCTCCATACAATGTGGGCAAGATGGGTCTTCCCCAGGATCCCAGAGAACCAAGTCTGCCCGAACATGGCCATGTCCTGTAAGTAAGGTGGTGGTGACTTCTCCAGGACAGACCTTAGGGAGGAATTGGAGCAGCCGGTCTGGAGTATGGGCTATTCTCCTTAGGTGTCTGTTGGAGTGGTCCCGGCAATAAACCTCCGTCCATGCGTCTAGGGCTGCCGTGCGTGAGTGTTTACGGGCCAGGTTTCTAGGCAGGATGGAAAATGATGGCTCTAAGGTCGAAACGGCCGCGTTCTTAGCAGCTCTGTCTGCTCTTTCGTTTCCGTCGATGCCGCAGTGTCCCGACACCCAACACAGCTTTAAATTTTGGTTGGTGTTAAGGGCGAGAATAATCTCAGCTACTAATGTCGATCGGACTGGACCTGACGTACATATGGCTGACAGAGCTGATCTGCAGTCCGACGCGGTAGAGATCTCCTCTCTAGAATAACCTTCCTCCACCAGACAGACCGCCCAGCGGATTGCCAGAAGTTCAGCCTGGAAGGTAGTGCAGTCTTGATGGAGCCGTAAGAGAACGGGCTGCTGATCTTCTGATGAGGGAACAATTGCAGCGCCCACCCCAGTCTCATTTTTTGATCCGTCTGTAAATATTATAGGTGTTGTTATCTCCTCGATGTTTAGACTGAAAGACAATTGACGTCTATCCGGAGGGTATGTCAAAGAAGCAGGGCCTGGTCTGGTTTAAAATTTCCTTCATTGATTTCTTTTAGGAACGCCGTACGAAACCTAACAATAATATCGAGAGAAGGGCTGCCGGTGATGGAGATGGCTGAGACTGTTGGTGTGCAAGGACCTCCTCTCAGTACACGTTTCGCAAAATTGTAGTGAAGGCTCCTAAGCTGCCTAATGCCTTCGCTGGAGAGAGCACGACGTCCCCATGCTGACGCTCCGTAAAGGAAGGCAGGTACCACCACCGCGTCGAAAATCCTAGTTCCAGCTGAAAAGGAGATTCCAAATTTACCCTGTATGGAGTTGGTGAGTCGTGGGATTATTGATCTGCATCTACGTGTGATCTTGCGTAGATGGTTGACAAATCCGCGGGTCTGGTCAAACTCCACTCCTAAGATTGTGATGGTCTTCTTGATGTTTAAAGGTTGACCAAGGATTCTAAGCCCTGTCTCGGTGGTTGGGTGGACATTACGCCACTGGAACAGGCAAGCTTGAGTCTTAATGGGGTTTAAATTAAGACCATTCACCGTGCACCAAGATGTCATCCTCTCCAAGAAGTTGTTAGTGGCAGAGACCGGCAGGCGACCACGAACCTGAATCAGAAGAGTAAAGTCGTCCGCGTAAGCTATTAATCGGCTATCTTTGATGGAGGGAAGGGTGAAGATGGTCCGAGCAACTATGTTCCACAGGAAAGGACTTAGCGCTGAACCCTGGGGAGTGCCGAGCTGGGAGGACGTACATTCTGTTTTCGTCCAAGCTGAATAAGAAACCCTCCGGTCTTCCAAAAAGCTTTTTACTAAGCCGGTAATAGACTCTGGACAATTTAGACGTTCAAGATTTTGAATGATTGCCGGCCTCCAAACAGTGTCGAAGGTCTTACTGATGTCCAAGCTGATGACAAGAGTTTTCCTCCAGTGAGCTTGTCTTTCTTCAATGAATTGAGTGATACTCGCCAGTGCATCTTCCGCTGAACGACCATTTACAAAACCGTATTGATCTTCAAAGAACCATCCGTGACGATCCGCGAGCCACTGAAGTCTGGCCAGAATACATCTCTCAAACACTTTGGCCATAGTGTTCAACAAAGTAATAGGTCTGTATTTCTCCAGCTGACTGGTGGCTGAATTGGAGGGTTTAGGCAGAAGTATGAGGCGGCCATCTTTCAATGGACGGGGGAAGTGGCCCATACGGAGGCATTTGGTGAACAATTCGGCCAGCAGGAATTGCAAGGAAGGGCCGCCCAGGTCTAGGAATTTTGAACCAAGACCGTCGGGGCCCGGGGCTTACCTTTTTCCACAGCGATGAATGGATCGCAAAACATCCCAGGGTTTGAATTCAGGTTAGTCTGAGTGCGCAGAAATTGCATTCCTTTGCGGGTGAGGTCTGGTGTCAGGTAGGAAAAAGTGATTTAACACGGCATGGCAAGTCTCATGAGGATTGTAAGGAGAGGCGTTATCATGTTTGAGAAGTGGCGGACCTCAGGGGCCGCGGCCCCCGGGCGATAAATCGATGTATTTCTACAGGTAAACTCCGTATAATTGATACAATTGTACAACGAATCACAAGTTTTACGAAGGAGCTTCTTTATAAAGATAAAGAAGCTCCTTCGTAAAACTTGTGATTCGTTGTACAAATCGATGTATGGCAATCCAGGATGCGGATGACACCTCCTCGCAGAGATTAAACCAGGATTTACTTTTAGTTTTCCGTATAGCCGCCTTCAGTCGATTATGGCATGCTCGGTATAAACGCGGAAGAAGTTCCTAATAGGACACCGGACACTCTGACTGTAACGGCGGAGGGAAATAACCAACCTTTCTGATCCGACTCAGTTCGGGGGTCCACCACGGCTTTGACGGTCTTGTAGTATTGGAGCGTCTCCCCATGGAAGAGTCACAAGCTGATTGCAGGGTGGAAGTCAGAAGGTGGACCACCTGTCAATATCTTCTGGGGTAGAGGCCTCGTTTAATTGGGTAGTTACCTGGTGGGGAGAAGAGTTGAGGAAGGATTTAAAGGTATGTTCTTTACATGAGGATTCAACCCAGGAGGAGTTCGTCTCGTTATTGACCATGTCTAGGAATGTAGTCCAGATAGTTATATGGTCAGTGAAGGCCACCTCATCTAATAAACCTCTAGTGGCATGGATAGCCAGTGAGCTGGAGGCCAGAGTGACATCTATAGAAGAAGATAAAGACCCATTTGACCAGGTAGAGACCACAGGGGTCCCAAGAAATGAAGATCATTGAAGCTGGCGAACTCTTCAAGATTAGCACCCCAGAAGTCCAACATCGCACCTATGCCTCAAGTAGGAGAGTGGGCGTTAGTGTCCATGCCCAGGATCACTGGAAGAGAGGCCCGTCTTATCGTATCTTCCAGAAGAGGGATGAAATCATCGGTAGCTCTAAGGCCGTGCCAGTAGGCCGAGTACACCGCGATGATACTCTGCTCTAGACATATGGCTATAGAGGTTATGGCGGTGTCTGGGGAGGTTAGAGGGATGGGATGAAGGTTGCTACGTGCCACAATTCCTGAGGGGATGTAGGCGCCTGGGACAAAAAATGCTTGAAACCCAGGTGTGGGCCAGAAGAAGTTAGTTGGGAGTTCTTGCAGGAGCACGATGTCGGCCTGTGTCGAATTTCACAAATTTGCAATTTCAAGAATGGCAGTTGGTGATTTTCTAGCGTTCACCTGCAGGACACGCAATGGCCTAGACATTGTTTCTTGATCGGGCTATTCTCTCTTTTACAAAGGGACAGGAAGATGAGGTGGCAAAGTGGTTGATGGGAGCTCCAGATTTTTTGCTGCAGCGGCAGCAGCGGCTTTGGCTTGGCTCGACCGAGCATTGGATGCCCTCATGCTCTATAGAGTCGCAGCGGTATCATATTGGATGGGCAGCTGGACAGACAGAAGCGTGGTGTCCGAAGCCACAGCAACGGAAGCATTGCTTCAAAGTATGACTGCGCTCATACCTGTGCATTAGACCCGCCACAGGGACACGTCCACGTTGACCGAGGATTTCGACGACTTGGTTGTCCACTTCGATGAACACTGTACTAGTGCTGTGTGCCGCATTATTCGATCGATGGACTACCCTGATGTCACGTTTTCCCTGGAGTGACTGCACGGAGTGGTTGGAGCGGAAGCTCTCGCAAATCTCCTCGTCCCGCACCTCCCCGTCCACTCTGAAGAGGCAGTATCTTGGTAGAATAACCGGGCGCTCGTGGCAGCTTAGGCCCATTCGCAGGGAGGTCAGCCCAGTGGCCAGCGACTTTGCCATTTGGGTTGTTTTGGTGTGGAAAACCACCTTGCCGCTGGTGTTGATGGACGCCACCACGTCTTTTGATGACGCTAGGGAAGGATGAATCTTTTGAATTTCCCTTAAAATTTCCCTTGGGTTGGCTTTGGGGTTAGCCGACTTGACGACGACATGCGATTCAAAGGATGGAACCAGATTCCCATAATGTGGCTTTCGCTTTAGGTTTCGGAGGTGCAGGCCATTGGGTCTTCCTAAACTGGCTCCCTTGAAGGCGTCCTCAAGAAGAAGTTCTGCCTCTTGGACGAGAGTCAGCATCAGTCCTCTGGTGGCCATCTGTATTTTTTCGGGGGAGTCCAGGCTGGTGTCGGCAATGATCGCCTCGAAGGTTCGGCACCCAAAGTTGAACAAGTTCGCTGTGCTCTTGAACTTAAATTGATGATGGGAAGACGGGAGGAGGTCTTCGTCCTCAGGACGCGGCCGTTTTTTGTTGGTCTGCTGACTTCCTCCACCACCACCATTATACTGGTTCAGCTCCATAAATAATAAAAAACTATCAAAAAGCAAATTTACTTCAAATAGAAAAAAAAGCCTAACCAGACAAAGAAAACAAGGCGTGTCGCCTTGGCTCCGGTAAATATTTGTTTTGAAAATTGTATATATCATAGTTATTATATATATTATATATATAATATTATATATTAGTTATTGTAATACTACATTATTCTTTGCTGAATCTATTGGTTTTTTTAAACAAACACAATCAAATTTACTACCGCAAACTTTATGCAAAAATTTAATTTTATAAAAATATGCAAATTTACTGTTCTTTACTTTAGATTCTTATACGAAACTAAATAAATGGAATCAGCTGTAGATTCAATTAAATTAAAACTTGATGAAGTTCTTGAATACTTCACAAATAAATTTAAAAGTACTCAAAAAAATTTAAACAAAAATGATTTGACATTTCTTGGCACAAATATAAACCAAATAAAAGATGGTATTTCCTCTATAACAGAAATAAAAAAGGAATTTGCACTAGAAACAATAACCGAAGCCATCAAAGAGGTAATGGACAGCAGGATTGATAAAATAGCAAAGGATATTTCAGTTTATAGACCTTCTTATGCACAAATTGCAAAAAGAGAAAATGTATCAAATATGATCGTAAAACATCAGCAAATTCAAAATAGAGATTTCACGCTTATGGCAACACCAGCCAACAACGAACCTACTTCAACCATAATACAAGCTATTTCTAAGGATATAAAGAAAATTAGAGACAGGGGCACAAAGATAAAAATCAACAAAATGTTTAACACAAGAACCGCAGTAATTATAAAATTGGCTAATATGACAGATGAATTCACTTCAAGAGGAATTGAAAAAATCTGAGGAATTAAAAACAATAAGCAAAATATTTGTTCCAAAGCAAAGAGATCCAACAGTGGTGGTGAAAAACGTTTCCAAACTAACCGATACAACCACATTTGTAAACACGATTTCTAATATGAATCAGGAGCTGAACGGAATGGAAGATGAAATCAAGATATTATTCGTAATGAAATCTAACTTACCAACCCAAAGCATAGTCCTGAGAGTTTCCCCAAAAGCCTATCAACTTATGAAAAGAATGAACAATACATTATATACAGACCTAGAACGTTGTCAGATACACGATAAAATCCTAGTAAAACAATGCCAAAATTGTTTTCAGTTTAATCCAAACCATAAAACAAAAGAATGTCTAAATGTACAAATATGTTGCATCTGTGGAAACCAGGGCAATCACGTCTGTGCCAAAGAGCTAAGATGTCATAACTGTTCAAAGAATCCAAGACTTAGGAATAGTCCGATTAACCATAAACCAAATACGAATGACTGTCCTCAATATAAATTGCAGGTTGATAGAACTGTGAGAAGAACTCAATATATCATCGGTTCAGAAGAGGAATGAATAACGAATTTAGTTATGTGTAAACATGGTGTTCACTGCTCTACCATATAGAAGAAACATAAAGTGTTTACAACAGAATATTAGAAAAAGTATGACAGCTTTAAACGAACTTACAATTTCACCGAATAATAATCCACCCGATATTATACTACTTCAAGAACCATATGTTTTAAATAAACAGGTTATATTTGATTTAGACTCACCAATAATTTATTCAAAGACTTCAGAAATTATTTACACAGCAACAATCATTGTAAATAAAAATATAAATTAAAAAAAAAAAAAGATAATTTTACGAATCAATTCTGTACTGCAATATCTGTCATAACCTCAAATTCGTTTGTAGTAATCGCAAATTTTTACTTTCATCCTAATTCCTGTAATGATACTCACTTAGATTTTATAAGAAACTTGATTAATACTTTTTCAAATAACCCAATAGTCCTATGCGTAGATTTCAATTCCCGTCATCCAATCTGGTTCGACAAAATAACAAATTCAAATGGTTACAAATTGCAAACAATAATAAATGAAAATCACTTGTACATTCACAACGATAAAACTCCAACATGTAGAGGGGCAAGTATAGTAGATCTAATTTAATTTAAAATTACTTCCTATTTTCTTGAAGAAGGGCTATTTACGCCCGAAAGCTCGAAGACTATTATTTTTGAAATAAAAGAAACTTATCCTCGGAATTTATTTATGTTTGCTGCTTATAGTAGATCTAACAATCTCGAATAGACTTTCAATAAATATGATCAGACATTGGACCACCTCATCACTGACGAATATTTCTAATCATTTGGCTATTCAATTTGAAATTCACTCAAAATTTAATTATATAAAAGATAAACAGAATTCTACATGGAAATTCAATGAAAAACACGCCAACTGGACAAATTTTTTCATAAATATCAAGTATCAAGAATTTATCAAATTAAAGAACGAGGCAGATATGGTGGAAAATTGCACGGATATTGATAAAGTTGTAAACAAACTCACGGATAACAAATAGAAGCAGCTTACATATCATTAAAAGTAAAATCAAACAACTACACATACGATGCAGGTATAAAATGGTGGAATAAAGAACTTGAACAAATGAAAACACATTTTCATTATGTAAGAAACTTATTTTATCACAGTAAGACTATCGATGCAACAAGATTTAAACAAGTCAGAAACAAATTTAATAATATGATAAAGAAAGCAAAGAGAAATAGTTTGAAAAATTTCATCGAAGAAAATTATTCAAATGATCCTTTTGGTAACGCATATAAAATTTTCAAAAAGCTCAAATCCTCAAACAAACAAAAAGGACTTCCCATAATAGACAACAATCAAGAATCAGAAAAAGAAAAACACATTACAGACATAATAAATGTTTTAATTGCAGATGACAGAATTGATTAAGACAACCATCAACAAGAATTGGTTAGAAGTTACGAACCTTTTCTAAGGAATTCAAGCGCTATCTATATTGATACCGAAGAAATAGAATATCTAATTGACAATAACAATGTTAAAAAGTCACCAGGTCAAGATAATATCAGTAATAACATGATAAAATAAGCAAAGACTCTGTTACTTCCGGTGCTACATTCGTTATTAAATAAATGTATTCAGATGGGATATTTTCTAAGGGAATTGAAAACGACGGTTTTAAAAATTCTAATGAAACCAAACAAATCTAACGTCGAATCAATAAAAAGCTATCGACCTATTTCGTTAACATCTAATCTGTCTAAGATCTACGAAAAAGTTATTAAAAAGAAAATATATGAATATTATATGCAAAACAATTTATTAAGTCCCAAACAGCATGGATTCATCAAGTCAAAATCTACTATTACAGCCTTGAATAATATAATCGATATAATAATGGAACACAAAACCAAAGAACTGACAGCTCTAGTCACAATAGATATTGCGGGAGCCTTTGATAACGCATGGTGGCCTGCGATTTTATTTTGCTCATTAAATAATTTATTTGAAATAGTATAAACACATTTATATTAAACAAAATAAAAGATATCAGAACTTATAAAATAAAAGAAGTTTATTTATCTTCTTTAAAAATATTTACATAAAAACAATTTAACAAAACAAATTTAATCCAAAAATTAAACAATCAAAATTTACGTATCTCTCGACAGAATGTATTTATTTTAACTTCGTCAAAATCCAATAAATAAATAAATTAATTAATATTTAATTATTTAATTATTATTTATATTTTATATTTATATATTTATATTATATATTTATATATATATATTTATATTTATATAATATTATTTAATATTTAATTATTAATATTTAATTATTTTTATAAGTCCATTTACATCACCTCCCCCTTTTTTAAGATAGCAACACTTATTAAGGTACATATCTATCCGGTGGTCTCCTCTCTCGTAGTGGATATTTCCGGGAAGGTGTAGATTCAGCCGGTGGTCCAGGTGTAGATTCTGCTACTATTGTAGCAGGAGTCAGGGACTTGACGTCTGAGGCCTTGGGTAGCTTATTCCTTCTTCTGATGACGAAACATCCTTTCTCTCCATACTTCTCATATAGTTAGTGTGTACTTTATTTTCAATTCCATCAGTTTCTATCATACAGCGGTTGCTTCCTACTATTCTCTTTAAAATCCCAAACATCCATTTCGGTTTTCCTCTTTCCATCTGTTGGAAAAGAAGGAGTTCGAAGCAGCCAATGGGAGGCCGACGGAAGCGGCTACGGGGATGCAGCGGCTAAAATGAGAAAACAAATACAGAAGAACCTGTAAACAACTTTCGAACACGAGAATTTGCCCTGATCTCCGATTCTTTTAGTGTAAATATTTAAATATATAATTAATTAAAAACGACTTTACTTATTTTCTTAATTTATAATAAATATAATTTTCCCTCCTGTTTTCGTCTAATATTTTAATAGTGCTATAAGCAGCGACACCTTAATTTTGAACCTTCAACCCCGCCGACCAAGAATAGAGGTGATCGACTACCTCTATAGAACTTAGATCGTCGTCACAACACAGAGTGGCGGTGAAATCGCAATATTTTTGGCATCCCAGCCGGGACTGTTGAAGGTAAATTCTAGAAGAAAAAAAAATCATTTTAAGCTGACCATTTTGGAACTCGCTAGTTAACCCTACTTGCCGCTTTGTTTACATGATGGCGGAAGAATTAATTCTACGTTTAAAGAAGAAGCGTGCTATTAACAGATCATATTTAACGAAAACATGCAATAAGATTGAAAGTGGACTTGACACGCTAATTAGAATTGATCTTGAAGAATTATTAGAACAATTGAATGAATCATTTAACGAACTTAAATTAGTGGATCACGAAATAGAAACGCTTCTTGAAACTGACGATTTAGAGAGGGAATTACAGGGCGTAGAGGAATATCGAGAGAAATATATTACTTGGAAATTTAGGGCAAATAAAAAGATTCGCCAATCAGATTTTCATGGCGAAAATATACCGAATTCGAACTCACGAATAGATGAAAATGAAATGAGACATTATGTACCTTCCTGCACGACTGTGGAACTTCCGAAATTGATGATATCGAAATTTTATGGAAACTTTAGTGAATGGCTGACGTTCTGGAATTCTTTTGATGCAGCTATACACCTCACTGAACCCGATCGATAAATTTAACTATCTGAAGTCACATCTCGGCGGAACTGCACTAAACACAGTCGAAGGTTTCGCTTTATCTGCGGACAATTATGAGAAAGCTATAAAATTGCTTAAAGACAGATTTTGGGCGGGAAGACATTTTGATTAGCCGACATATGAACAATTTGTTGTCAATGAGACCACTCAAAACGTCAAGCGATGTAAGAACCTTCCGCGAACTTTTTGACAACCTTTCTGTTCAAATAAGAAGTCTCGAGTCACTAAACGTGTCCATTGATGTTTACGGACAACTGTTGTTCCCGATAATAATAAAGCTTCTACCTGCAGACCTTAATTTGGAATTGAACAAAGAACTCCCGACAGGTTACGTAATTAATGACTTGATTACCTTTCTAGAAAGACAATTAACTGCACGGGAGAGGAGTTTTAGAAACGAAATCGGTACCGGGAATGAATCAACTTCTAATCCTAATTTAGTAAGCAAACATCCAAAGACAAGATTCTACAATGAAAAACCAATTGCGACAGCTTCAGAACTTTTGAATTCAGTTCACAAATCGAATGAATGTGTATTTTGTGGTAAAGACAACCATGGAAGCCCTAAGTGTGACTTTGCCGCTAATTTGAGTTTAAACGAAAAGAGATCTCTCATGAGGAAAAAGGGCGTTTGTTATAAATGTCTCTTCGGCCTTCTCATTTAAGTAAATTTTGCAGAAATGTAGTCCATTGTTCGATCTGGAACATGTCTTCCCACCTGGATGTCATGTGCACAAAACGGATTTTAGATCGAGGTGGATCTTCTAAGTCTCCAACGGTGCAAGATGAAACTCTCGCCAACTTATCAACCTCCCCAGACGTCTTGTTGCCTACTTTGAGAGTGACCCTCGAAGGGAACAGAACGGAGAAGACGGCACGGGCTATAATAGACACCGGATCCCAAAGATCATATATTTTACATAGCACAGCAATGGAAATGGAATACGAACAATCTGGGAGAGAGTTCTTCCGACATTCCTTGTTTGGAGGATCGAGTACCGATGTAGTTGAACATGAGGTCTATACCATTCATTTATCTGACATCAATAATTCCTATCGCTGTGAGTTTGAAGCACTAGGTCAACCCTTATCTGTGGAAGCATGCCTCCGGTGTGTCCTAGATCATTTTTAGAAGGGAGTGAAGAACTCGACATGTCTGATTTGATGAGAGACCGTATAGAAGTCCTTATAGGTGCGGACATCGCCGGGAGATTGCTAACTGGCGATCAGAGAAGAATCTCATCTGGACTGGTGGCAATCCGCACCAAACTAGGATGGACTGTGATGGGAAAGATTCCTCCGACGGAGGTGAGAGATGACACCAGCTCCCTTTGCGTGACCACACTTCTATCTTTGGATTTAGAAAACTTGTGGAAATTAGATGCAATTGGGGTCTCTGACGCGGAGGTTGACTGAACAATCAGTCATTACAAGCTGAAATGGAGGAACATTTCGCCCACACCACGACGCGAGATATCGAGGGGCGCTATGAGGTAGCTCTACCCTGGGTGCAAGACAAGGAAAGGATTCCTACGAATAGAGACCTAGCCGAAAACCAACTAAGTTCTGTAAGAAGAAAACTTGAAGAAGTTGGAGACATGAAAGAGTATGGACAAATCTTTGAAGAATGTATAAATCAGGGGATAATAGAGTATTCCAGAGAGGATAAACTAGATGGTGTACACAACCTGCCACATCGACCAGTGTATAAAAGAAACAGTCAAACTTCTAAAATAAGGCCAGTATTTAATGCGTCGGCCCGGAAGAGAGATAAACTTTCCCTGAATGACTGTCTGGATAAGGGACCCAATTTGATAGAAATTATACCAAGACTTTTAAATAAATTCCGGAAATATGAAGTAGGTGTCTCTTCCGATATTGAGAAAGCATTTTTACAAATTGGAATAAAGGAAGAAGACCGAGATGCTGCAGTTTTCGAAATAGCAGGAGTTGATCTAACTGGGCATTTTATCTAAAGAATAAGAAGAAAGCATGGATTGTCATCTTCACAT
This sequence comes from Cordylochernes scorpioides, assembly GCA_030710605.1. NCBI lineage: Eukaryota > Metazoa > Arthropoda > Arachnida > Pseudoscorpiones > Chernetidae > Cordylochernes > Cordylochernes scorpioides. Next base: position 49,561,344 of record CP092877.1, read on the forward strand.
GCGCAGTGTATAGAGGAGTTCATCTGGAACTTGTGACATCTTTGCCTATGGAAGTCTTCCTCCAAGCTTTCCGCCGATTTATTGCTCGAAGAGGCCGCCCATTGATTGTGTATTCGGATAACGGGACTAATTTCCGAGGCATGACTGATACTTTAAAGAAGATTGATTTTTCGAGATTAAAATGTGATCCCACATTGAAAAACATCACCTGGAAATTCATACCGCCTGGTGCTCCTTGGTGGGGTAGATGGTGGGAGCGTTTGATTGGAATGATGAAACAATTGCTCTTTAGGATTCTCGGTCAAACCTCCTTGGGATATGAAGAACTGTCCACGGTAATGTGTGACGTCGAAAGCTTGATGAACACACGCCCTCTGACCTACCTAACGGAAGAAAGTGAGGAACTCGCTCCATTGACACCTTCCTTGTTCTTACATGAGGTCAGAGAGGTTGGCGTTCCAGACCTGGACTTGATTGATAACCAGACCCTCTCCCGCAAATATCAATATATCAAACGTGTACGAGAAGATCTTAGAGAACGATTTCGTATCGAATATTTTGGATTCCTGAGACAAGAAACGAGACGCCTGAAGACTACCATACCATTCAAAGTGGGAGACATGGTACTCATTGGACAAGAGAGTTTAAAGAGACTACACTGGCCGTTAGTCAGAATAATCCAACTCTATCCAGGAAAAGACGGACTTGTGAGGGTTGCGAAAGTGAAAACTTCACCAGGTGATAAAATACGACCTATTCAAAAACTCTACAATTTAGAGATAACGCCCGAGATAAGATGTCGAGACCCTCTAACGGAGCGATCTCCCACACCAGAAGTTCGATTGACAACTGAAGAGGACCCTTTGACTTCACAACAAGAGCAACATCACATTGAAACCCCGAATGTTGTGTCAAGTTACGGACGGCCCATCAAGAGACCCAACTGATTGGATCTACTGAACTTTTCCTTTCCATGTTTGAGTCGTCGAGGCGCCAACTCAAAGGTGGGAGAAATGTTGGAAAAGAAGGAGTTCGAAGCAGCCAATGGGAGGCCGACGGAAGCGGCTACGGGGATGCAGCGGCTAAAATGAGAAAACAAATACAGAAGAACCTGTAAACAACTTTCGAACACGAGAATTTGCCCTGATCTCCGATTCTTTTAGTGTAAATATTTAAATATATATAATTAATTAAAAACGACTTTACTTATTTTCTTAATTTATAATAAATATAATTTTCCCTTCTGTTTTCGTCTAATATTTTAATAGTGCTATATACAGCGACACCTTAATTTTGAACCTTCAACCCCGCCGACCAAGAATAGAGGTGATCGACTACCTCTATAGAACTTAGATCGTCGTCACAACACAGAGTGGCGGTGAAATCGCAATACCATCCATCTGTATCTTACTCTATCATTTATTTTGTAGCTATTGCTCTGTTTTTTATTTTTCAATCTCCCTACTCTTACTGATTTCTTGCTCAACATGGAAATCTTCGTTCTAATCTCGCGATTTAAAAATATTCCAGCAGAGGATTTTTCCGTTCTAGTCAAAGGACTCAATCTATATGCATATAATGCCTTTATCAAAGCAAACTCAAGGGGTAATTCTCTTTCCTCCGAAATAATTCTTCTCGTAGCTTTTTTTTTAAATCTCTCTTACAGACACTTCCTCTAGTCCGTTGCTCTCTGGATGGTAGGCGGGGCTAAACATCGCATGTATGCCGTTTCTTTCGAAAAATGTCTTCATTTCATAACTTCTAAACGGGGGCCCATTATCCATTACCGCCACCTCCGGGATACCATATCTCGCTAAACATTCTCTCAAAAAGTCTATGCAGAATCCCGCCGATGTATTTGGAACCATTTGACATTCTATCCAATTAGAATGCGCATCCACTAATATCAAAAAGGTTTTTCCCGCAAAATAGAAATAGTCAAGATGAATCCTCTTCCAAACTTTGTTTGTTGGAGTCCACTCCGTAAATTCCTGGTTTGGCATCTTTGATGTGTTTTCCATACAAATGCTACAGCTTTTAGACAATTTTTCAATTTGCTCATCCATTCCTGGCCAATAGACAGAACTTCTGGCCAGAGTCTTCATTTTATTTATTCCAATATGATTTTCATGAATGATATTCAAAACATATTCTCTTAAGGAATCGGGGATTATCATTCTATTTCCGAAAAATAGGCAATTTCTTACTATTGTTATCTCGTTTTTAATTCTAATATAAGGTTTTATATCTACATCTGAGTCAATATCATACTTATCATACTTGACTAATTTATATAGTTTTCTAAGAGTTGGATCTTCTTGGGTTTTGTTCGATACCAAGACGTAATCTAATATTGAATTTTCTATTAATAATATTTCTCCCATTTTCTCTTCCTTCTCCCCTTTTTCAGGATTTGGAAATCTTGAAAGAAAATCTGCAAGAGGTATTTCAGTTCCCTTAGTATATTTAATTTCAAATTAAAATTTGATATTGAGAGTGACCATCTATGTAATCTATTTGCCACTAAGGCTGGTAAATTATTTTTATCGCCAAAAATGGCTAGTAATGGTTTGTGATCTGTATTAATAATGATTTTCTTCCGTAAAGAAATTGTTTTAGCCTGTTTAAGGTAAAGAATATTGATAAACCTTCCTTTTCTATCTGGGAATATTTCTTTTCTGTGTCATTTAGTGTTCTCGAAACAAAAGTAATTGGTTTCTCAATGCCGTTTACAATATGGGAAATATATCCTCCTATACCATAGTTTGATGCATCACAAGTAACATAAAGAGGTAAATCTTGCGAATAATGTGTGAAACAAGTTTTTGTATTAATTAAATTTTTACATTTTTCGAAAGCCTGATCATGTTCTTTTTTCCAATTCCAATTATAACTTCTTTTCAATAAAGAGAATAAAGGATTTGCATGTATGGATACATTTTTAACGAATTTACTGTAAAATGACAACATGCCCAAGAAAGATTTCAATTCTGAAATGTTACTCGGTTTAGGACATTTTTTTATACTGTCCAATTTATCCTCAAGGGGATATATTCCATTTTTATTTATTTTATGTCCCAAATAATTGATTTCATCAACAAAAAAACAGAGATTTTTCTTTATTAATTGAATAATTAAAATTAGATAATTTATTCATGACTGTCTCAATATCTGAATTATGCTCATTTACATCAGACGATGCTATAAGAATATCGTCTAAATATATTATTACATTTTTAAGACCGGAAAAAATATTGTCCATAGTTCTTTGGAAAATAGTCGCTCCGGACTTGATACCGAATGGCAGCCTTTTATATTTATAAAGGCCTTTATGGGTAGAAATAACTGTCAATTTTTGAGATTCCTCGTCTAGAAGTATCTGATGATATGCGCTTGAAAGATCAATTTTACTAAATATACTTTTACCAAAAAAAGAATGTAAAACATTATCGATGTTCGGTATCGGATATTTAACATCTACTTATATAATTGCCTTATTCTGTCTGTGTGAAGTTCACTGTCTGAAGTTCACGGATAGATTTTGGTCAGAATGGATAAAATAAAAAAAGTGTCAAGGGATGGGAATCGAACCCACGACCTTCCGCTTACCGGGCAGATGCCATGACCACTAGGCCACACGTACAATACTTAAATGAAAATATGTTTCTTATACAATCTAAAATTATAAAATAGACTTTTAAATCGGTAACCTTTATATATTACTAGACGAATGGCCCGGGCAACGCCCGGGTTTTACCCGAGTGCGTATATATTTTAAAAACGTTTTAATTCAAATACTATTCGTTACAACAATTCGTTTATACAATTATTATATACGAATGACCCGGGCAACGCCCGGGTTTTACCCGATTAAATGCTTTTATTCAAATACTATTCGTTACAATTATAAATTGGCGCCGTGGATGTCATTCTTGTATAATATATAAATGAGTTTTAAAAATTGTAAAAAAAAAAAAAAAATGCATCGGCCGGGAATCGAACCCGGGCCGCCCGCGTGGCAGGCGAGCATTCTACCACTGAACCACCGATGGTTATGAAAAATCCCATCCGTGAGCTTCAGACAAACAAACAGACAAACAGACAGAATAAGGCAAATATATAAGTAGATCCCATCCGTGAGCTTCAGACAAACAAACAGACAAACAGACAGAATAAGGCAAATATATAAGTAGATATATTATATATTTTCATATATTTTATATAAATTATATTATATATAAGTACCTTTATAAGAATAAAATATGATATTCATTAAATAGGTATTTAATTTTTAGTATCTCATTTATATTTATTCGAATTTTATATTTTCAAGACACACACAGTTTGGGGCGGGACGTTTCACAAGAGAGACATCCACGGCGCCAATTTATAATTGTAACGAATAGTATTTTAATTAAAACATTTTAAAAACACACAGTTTGGAACATGACGTTTCACCAGAGTGACATCCATGGCGCCAATTTATAATTGTAACGAATAGTATTTGAATTAAAACGTTTTAAAAATATATATGCACTCGGGTAAAACCCGGGCGTTGCCCGGGCCATTCGTCTAGTCTTCGATAAATGGATTTAAGGTTCTCTTAAAGTCTGCACAAATTCTAATTTTGCCGTTTTTCTTAGGGACGCATACTAGCGGTGAAGTTATTGGGCTATCCACTACATTTTCAATAATATCATTATTCAACAACAAAACAAACAACAAAAGCCTTTATTCAGGGCATTCCGCCCCATACAGGATTCGCCGTATTTACACGTCAACAAGAGGCGAGGGAAGAGGAAACATTTACAACAAAATAAGGTTTGTCTCACATTCAGTTACCTATTTACAGATAGTTCATCCTCCAGTATCCTTTGCCCTGCATTCTTTCTCATGCGCCCAGCTTCTGTGCAGAACTTGAAGTATCAAACAATCAGTAATTCATCATTCAGAGCTGAAGAGAGAAGTTGACATATGCGATGGTATCTAAATTGACCAGAGTTAGGGCTTGGGAAAATTTCAGTACGTTTTTCTGTTAAGAGAGGGCATTGGAAGAAATAGTGAACCAAATTATCATCCATGAGATCCTTACAAAGTAAACAGTTCCGGCCATTTTCTAATAATATCATTATTCAATAAAAATAATAGTTCTTCTTCAATTAAATTCCTAATAGCAAAGGGAGCAATCTTCTTACCTTCGATTTCATTCACAGAGATGTACTGTTTGAATCGTTGAATATAATTTTCAAAAGGTTCTTCTTTCATTATATATGGTTCGAACGAAATCCTCGTCGCCATTGTTATTTTGCTCATTAAATAATTTATTTGAAATCGTATAAACACATTTATATTAAACAAAATAAAATATATCAGAACTTATAAAATAAAAGAAGTTTATTTATCTTCTTTAAAAATATTTACATAAAAACAATTTAACAAAACAAATTTAATCCAAAAATTAAACAATCAAAATTTACGTATCTCTCGACATTAATTAAAGGGCATATTTTGGATCTAAAATAAAACAAACATTTTATTTAATATAAAATTCCAAAATTTAACAAAACAAATTTAATCCAAGAATTAAACAATCAAAATTTACGTATATCTCGACAGAATGTATTTATTTTAACTTCGTCAAAATCCAATAAATAAATAAATTAATTAATATTTAATATATTTATATAATATTATTTAATATTTAATTATTAATATTTAATTATTTTTATTAGTCCATTTACATCAAATAATTGATGAAGATAATTTGCCGGAAAGTTTAATAAGGACTATTCAATCATATTTCAAATCGAGGAAAACGAAATTTACTTATGAGAACTTAACAATAAATAAACAAATTACAAAGGGATGTCCGCAGGGTGGCCCGCTATCTCCACTACTATGGATGATATTACTAAACGATCTTTTGATCAAATATCAAGTTCCTAATAGTGAAGTGGTATGTTATGCGGATGATGTATCAATTATATGCTGGCACAAAAATTGCAAAGACCTGAAATTAGTTATAGAAAAGGCATTAAATACGATTGATGTATGGTGTAAGAGTAACAAACTTGAAAAAGGTCTAGAAAAAACTAATATACTTTATTTACATAACAAAGAAAAAATCCCAATCAAATTTAATAATGAAATAATCATACCAACTCTGAAGACCAAAATTTTAGGAATAATAATTGCGAATCACAGAAGAAGGAATAAATTAAACTTTACATACCATATAGAAGAAATAGTAAATCGTTCAAAACGTTTTAAAAATTATCTCTTCTCAATTTGTGGAAAATCTTGGGGTCTAAGCACCCAGAAAAGGCTAACTTTATATAAATCCATTTTCAGACCAATACTTACATATGGAGGCGAAATTTGGTTCAAATATTTAAATGAAAAATGTTTACAAAAATTAAATTAAACCCAATATCAAATACTAACATGGTGTATACAAGCCTATAAATCCACATAATATAGCTGTGTTCATAGTTTGGCCATCATTCCTCTGATCTCAGACTTTATCGAATCCAGAATCATGATTTCTGATCTGAGAAACTTATCCACAGGTGATCAACAAATTTATGACCCATTTATTCCAGGAATTATAGATACCTTTCTCAAATCAAGAATGAATGTTCTGAAAAACGAAGCAAATAATACTTTCTTAAGCTTTTTTCCCCAAGAAATCCCTAAATACTTTCGTCCAAATTTTTATAATACTCAATTTGTTACAAACCAGGGAAATTTCAAAGGTTTTTTAAATAGAATAAAGGCAGTGGAGGATTCAAGTTGCTTTTGTGGTATGGAGGAACAAACCTCAAGACATCTACTGATCGATTGCCCAGCATTTCAAGATTATAGAATGAAGAATGAACTAGTTGTTTGTGAACTTAACGATTTGATTTCCGATAAAAAATCATATTTAAAGTTTAATTCATTTTGTAAATAAATTTTAAACTTTCTACAAAATCTGGATCTCTAATGTTTTCATGCGTTGAATAATGTAAATAACTTATGTAAATAAACTTTTCTCCTTGTTTGGCGCAAGTATCCCTTGCGGGATATAGCGCTTTGGAAATAAAATAATTCTAATTGTAAGAAAACTTTTGTCTCGACTGAGCGGGAAGAAGGTGATGAAACTAATATGATTATGAAGATGGTATTTATAGCGAAAAATTAAGATATAAACTTGAGGAAATTTTTCGGCTATATAACAACACCAGGCCAATTAAGCGACCAATGAGCGTTCTGCATTTTTTTCAAGTTGCTTGCGTACTTTTTTTTTTTTTAAATATCTTTTTATACGAGTGTTACTTTTTCTTTACCAAAGCATTGAGAGAAAAAATTATATTACCAAGTTACGGTAAGTGCACACAATGCAATTTTTGAAAAACTTTACAAAATTAGCGTTACTGTATGTAAATTATGGCTTTCTTTATTTTTCATTAATATTTGTTCTGGCCTTTGTTTTTATCTCTTTTTTTATTGCATAAAATGTAGTCGCAGTCATTAGCAAACACATATGTTTGCCTAATTTCCATGAGTTCTTTTATTTTTTTACAGGAAAATATTTACATGCCAGTATTTTGGATTAATTTTTTTTATAAACCTATTTTTTCTTAAAGTTTAAAGTTGGTTACTTGCACTCACTGGTGTGGTCGAACTTTTGCAAGAATCAAGGCGCCATTGGTGCTTTTTTATATATAAAAAAGCGTCCAATACGGGATTCAATCCCGGGTCCTAGCGATCGAAAACCAAGGGTTTGAACCTCCAAATTAAAGGTAAAAAGATACAGTTTAAAAAAAAAATGGGTGTAATATAAGGGCTTGATATATTTTTATATTTGTTTATTATTCAGTTTTTTAATTTTACAATTTATTAATTTTTTAAATATATTATTTTAAAAATCCAATATTATAAGATTTAATTTAGATACATCTAAAGATAGTATTTGAGATTTCCACAGTGTTCCACAGTTTATATTTCCCAAATAAAAGTAAAAATAGCCGAATAAACAAACACCACAAGAAGTCTAAATATACATAACTAGTTTATAATATTTAAAAGAACGAGATAAAAAAAAAATAAATATATATATTTTTCGTAATAATGATTTAACGGGGCAACTTTCTGTCGATTGTAGTGCCCTAGTGCTGATGTCTGGAACTATTAAATGTAACTTTGATGCGTTATATTTTGGGATATTTATTATATTATATTATTATATTTTTTATATATTATATTGAAAGCATAAAATACTTTTTAAAAACTCCCTTCCTCAATAATAATAAAAAAAAGTATCAAAGTTACATTTAACAGTTCCAGATTTCAGCACCAGGGGCGCCACAATCGGGAGAAAACATCCCCGTAAAATCATTAATACAGAAAAATGTTTTTTTTTTTTTTTTAAATCCCTAGAATATTTTCAACTATTTCTATATATAGCCTTGGTGCTGTTTTTAATAAAGAAAAATTAAACATTATATATTTATATATAGACATTTTTAAATAAAAGGCACCCCTCCCGTCTTTTTGACGGGACAACTAAGACGCCAAAACTAGACGCCATCTATTGACTGTGGCCGCTGGTTTGCAGGTTAAAAAATATACAGTTAAACCTGTCTATAGCGCCCCCTCTTGGGACTCACCAAAATAGGGTGCTATAGAGAGGGGGTGCTATAGACAGGTCACTTTTAATGTAAATCGCATCGTACTACGTATTTAAAATCGGGCGCTATAGAGAGGCAGGCGCTATTTAGAGGGGGCGCTATAGACAGGTTTAACTGTATTTATATATAAATATATTTTTTAAATTAAAAAACCGGGATGTGTTTTATAAAATCAAACATAAATATTGAAATTAATCCAATTAATTTATACATAACTACAGTAATGTGTTTCAATTCTCCGAAAATCTAAATTATAAAGTTAAGATACATTTTATGGAAAGGTGGGTTTCAGAGAACAAACTGGTCTTGCTGTAACTCAAAACTATTTATAAAATATGTTTTTTGACTTTGAGATCCTCCAATTCCCCTCAATGGTCGTATTTGAGGCGTTGTTTAAGCTATTGTTTTAAAGGTGAAAACTTGTTTTTTTTTAAAGGCGGTTGCTAACCTGGCATGGTTGTTAACGAGGCTTGATCGTAAAAATACCTTTTTTTTTACAGTAGAATAACTTTACCAAAATATTTAACAAAATGAACAAGAAATCCAGGGCCAAGTTTCGTTAACTATTTTTTATTTCTTTAGCTATCAGAGAGAGAGAGAGAGACCAACATGCCCTTCAACAGGAGAGAACTAGAAGTATAACTTCCAGCTAACTATACATGTCCTCATGAAGTCATACTTCTAGTTCTCCTGTTGAAGGGCATGTTGGCTCGAAAGATAGAGAAATACATATAGTTAACCTGACTCTGGATTGCTTGCTGATTTTGTTAAATTGCAAAGGAAAGTATGAACATCTAAAGAGCCAAGGGTCGCCTCTCCCGTCAAAATAGACGTCAAAACCAGACGCCATCTATTGACCGTTGCCGCAAACTAGCGGCCTCAGGTCGGTGACAAAGCAACAACACCAGCTTTGGCAAACTGAAAAGCGTCCGCCTAGAGACCATGGTTTCGGGATAATGGCCCTCGTCAGTCTAGGGCGGACTGGTGTTGTGGCTTTGTCACCGACCCGAGGCCGCTAGTTTGCGGCGACGGTCAATAGATGGCGTCTGGTTTTGACGTCTATTTTGACGGGAGTCACTTTGTCACTTTAGATCAATATCCTCCCGGCAAAATTTCCAGGTATGAACATGTTATACCGAAATATCTTTAATTCTGTGCTCCTTTAGTACTGAATCTCTCATGGAACCAGATGGGTGAAACTTCTTTTTATCACGACGTTTCGGACACTAGCCACCGTGTATCACATCGTGGAAGACAATAAAATACACTCATGGACAAAACTTAAGGAAGTTTTACCTTTTAGCATGTATATCAGGATTCAGATAATAACTCTGAAAGATATTACAGTGACCTTTATTGAATACACATGAGATAACCAAGTATAAACAAAATTGCTTCTGTCTACTAAAAAAAAAAAAAAAAAATAGACGGCCGGCGATATCAAAATATGAATTTCCTTAAGTTTTGTCAATGAGTGTATATAAGAACGAAGCTGAGTCAATCCAGCATAGAACTAGTTGATAATATTCAAGAGAGAGAGAGATATAAACAAATATATATTTTCTGTAATAATGATTTTACGGGGCAACTTTCTGTCGATTGTAGCGCCCCTGGTACTGATGTCTGGAACTATTAAATGTAACTGATGGGTTATTTTTTGGAAAATATATTTATTATATTGTACTATTATATTTTATATATTATATTATATTGAAAGATCAGAAAAAAAAATATTTTTAAACATTCTTCCCTCCAATAAAAAACGTAACAAAGTTACATTTAATAGTTCCAGACATCAGCACCAGGGGCGCTACAGTCGGGATAAAACATCCCCGTAAAATCATTATTGCATGGAAAAAAATTGTCTCTTTTTTTTCCCTAGAATATTTTCAATTATTTCTATAAATAGACTTGGTGTGTTTTTAATAAAGATATATTCAACATTATATATTTATATAACAAATGAAGACATTAAGACGCGAAAATGTTTCTTTTCACAAATAAATTAAACTTATACTGCCCATACTGCGATGGTAAAAAAATTGGGAGAGCCTGGCTCATCAGTGGTGAACTCTCCCAGAGGTTTCGCCAATTTAATCTACCAGACCGCTTCTTTAGAGCTCTAATACTGTATTGGATTATTCTGATTATATATGCTGCACTGAAGGGTTGAATCTTAGAAATGGTATGTAAGAAAACTATGAACATAAGCTTTTAGGACTTGAATACAATTTCTAAGATTCCACCCTTCAATGTAGCATATAGAAGCAGAATGATCCAATACAGTTTTAAAGCTCTAAAAAAGCGGTCTGGTAGATTAAATTGGCCCTCTCAATTTTTTTCCCATCGCAATAAGGACAGTAGAAGTTTTATATTTTTGTGAAAAGAAACATTCACGTCTTAATGTATCCATTCGTTATATATAGATGGCGCGTTATTGCTTTGTATTAATATATATTTATATATAGAAATTTTTAAATAAAGGTCACCTCTTCTGTCAAAAAAGACGCAAAAACTAGACGCTATCTATTGACTGTGGCCGTTAGATTGCGGGTTAAAAAAATATGGTGTGTGTTTCATAAAGCACAAACACACATAAATATAGAAATAAATCCAATATATTTATATATAGCTACAGTAATGTGTTTCTATTCTCAGAAAATCCAAATTATAAAGTTAAGATATATTTTATGGAAAGTTGGGTTTCAAATAACAAACTGGTCTTGTGTGTATCTTACAAGTTTCTTTCAATGACAATGCTCTCAAACTGCCGTAAACGTCATTCAGTTTGTGTCATGTTGGTCTTGTCAACAGATATGATTAATGTAGTCATTAACATCTTCTTTCAAACTTGGCAAAGATAATTCAATATTTAGTTTTTTAGGCCTCAATAATTATTTTGTTTGCCTAGGCGGCCGAACGTGCAAGTTTAAATTCGTTAAGCAAAATAATGCGCAAAAAAAATTCTTAGGATCCATTATTCAATAATTTAAATTATATATTTTTTGTCATTCGTGAATTTTTCGGAAGAATGCACGTGAACGCGCGTGTTGTAAGCTTTAGAACCATATATAATTTGCATGTGTTTGCCAAATTATGTATTTTTTTTTCATTTCAAAAATGTGTTTCCAAAAAAGGCCATTATTTATGGGACAACATTGGGCTGTATGGTTCACATATCTTGGTAATACGCGACCAACAAATGTATTTTTTTGAAACATTTCTTCAACCTAAGCATATCAAGGTCATCTTCTATCACTAATCTAACTTTTGATTGATACATATTTTCAGCATTCAGAAGACAATTTATCACAATTTCATTAGCTTCGTGTTTCTTAAAGTCGTTAAAATTTCATGGTAAATTGAGCCCAAATTTCCGATGCATCCAATGACAATTTGCTTCTTTACAACCGACAGATATACACCGTCTAGCCATAAATTCTGTTACAAACAATTTTATAAATCAAATGATTAAGAACAAAAACTAATGGAATATAAATACATATTTTATTAGCCAATATGACATAGATTTTAGGTATATACAATCATTCAAAATTTCCTCCCTTATTTTTGACACAGGATTTCAAACGTTCGGGCCACTGATCTATGGCGGCACGTACCTTTTCTAAGAGTATTTCTTTCATTGCTCTCACCAATGCTGATTTCAATTGATCCAAATTATGATATCTTTCAGAGCACACCTTCTCCTCTAAATATGTCCCCAAACTGTAATCAAGGGGGTTTAAATCAGGGCTTTCAGAGGGCCATCATTGGCCTTTATGAACTCCAGAACATTCGTCTCCAACCATTGTTGAGTTATTTATGGCTAGACTAAGTACTTGGAATTCTGGAGATGTAATAATAAAACATCCATGGCTTCTTGTGATCACTTTCAGGTTTTTTGTCGTCAAGGACTTTGAAGTGGAAGCTGTAATTCCTTTGTTCATTTGGAGCGGTAACCCTCAGCAGAATGGGTCTGGATGTTGATGTGTTGGCAGGCTTTTGCTTGTTACAATTGACGAGTTCATCTATTAGGCTTGTTTATTCAGAGATACAGTTTATTTCCAACCATTTAAAAAAATTTTGAAGGTGAGATGTTGGAGTTGATTCTAGTTGTAGTATGATCACTTTTGTCTTTCAGAAGATTTTTCTCAGGGACGCTTTAAAGAGGTTCCACCTGTGTACATCATATCTCTCTATCTCTCGTTAATCAAGAGCACATATCTCTCTCTCGTTAATAAAGAACACATCTCTCTTTTGTTGATCAAGAACACATATCTCTCTCGTTAATCAAGAATACATATCTCTCTTTCTCTCGTTGATCAAGAACACATATCTCTCTTTCTCTCGTTGATCAAGAACACATATCTCTCTCGTTATTCAAGAACACATATATATCTCTCTCTCTAGTTGATCAAGAAAACATATCTCTCTCGTTAATCAAGAATACGTATCTCTCTCTCTCTCGTTGATCAAGAACAATGCTACCGCCCTAGTTCTAACCATAAACGATGCCAACACAGTGATCCGCTTGAGTTCCTTAAACGACTCGGTGCGAAGATTCAGGGAAACCAAAGTTTTTGGTTTCTCTCTTTCTCTAAATGAACATCCGATTTTATCTAATTCTCTTCTATAGAAGTTCGAATACCTTCGGTGGAACATCTTTGATAACTTGGTAGGCGGCTGTGTATTGGGAGCGCTCTTTTTTTTTTAAATATCAAAACCTATATTAAGGCCCTCTCTTTCCTATTTCTTGCGAGATGTCCAATCACATACTGGAAAATTAGCAGTATGTAGCTCTGGCATTTCTAAACTTCGATTTTCTCTCTATATACATTTACGTTGATTATTATTAGAATTAACTTCCAAAGGTCGTTATTTTAATTATATTTTGTGGGTTTGGGAGAAGAAAAATAGATTTCAGGGCCGTGGTTGAAGGCGTAATGTGGGCCTCTGGTGGAAGTTACTAGTCTAACCGTTTTTTTTTTTTTGCGAACAGGACTATTTAGGGCGGAATCATCGAAATTCAGGGACCTGCGGATTGGGACGCGGCGAGGGGAACGTGGTATTATCCTAGGTCCGTCGTCCCGAGCGGCAGCAGTTCGCCTGCGTTCTGTTCGGGGACCTTGTCGCTCAGGAGGTGTCTCCCTGGCTGTTCTGTTCTTCAGGACGTGTTTACCACGTGGCGTTGCGAATACGAGGAGCTTCTGCTGCTTCTCCGGTGTCTGGGGCTCTTTCTTCCTATTCTGGGTTTTACAACGTCTCAGAGTGCCTGGAGACACAAGAATCTGTGGCCGGCTGTCAAAGGCCTTACGTGGTTTAGGCGGGAGATTGGTGGATTTGGCCGAATTGGAAGACTCCAAATTGTTCCGTAGCTTTACTGGAGATCTATAGAGAAAGCTGTTCTCCTCTTCTTCGTCTTCAGTGTCATTCTCAAACGCCAATTCTTTTGAGATGGACTTCATCACAGGATTGAGTCCGTCGGCATAGCGCTCTTGCAGGACGCCCTGGAAGAAGTCAACCATCTCCTGAGGGGACCTGATAAACACGAGAGACCTCAGGAGTCGAACTGCCTTTTCGACCAGGTGTTCAGACAACTCTGGAACGGGGTCCCAAAACTCAATCTCCAATCGCATTAAGATCTGTAGTCTTAGTTCCCTTCCCTTAGCAACTTCCTCCAGTTCACTGTAGGCGATCGCATCTTTGGACTTGAGGAAATGACGGAGTAAGAAGTCTTTGCATATCTTCTTGTTGGGGAAAAACTCCAAGCCCGTGTTGATGAACTTCTCAAAGGGAGATGTGATAGCACTTTTGGATTCGATCACTGCTTGATAGAGAGACGTCAGCTCTTGAAGAAGTTCTTCTTCCGTTTCAAATCTGGGATTCTTCTCTTCTTCACCATCCGTACCACAGGGGTCGTGACTGGAAACCTTCGGGGTATTAACAACGGCGGTCAACAAACCTCTAATCTTCAACCCCGTGCTGCAGTGGTTGCTGTCAGGGTTTGTTCGGTCAGTAGGGATTGAGACTCTATTCGTTGCTTTGACACACTTCCTCTTAATTCTGGCAAACATTCTTCAACTTCAAAATTTGATACAATTCTTGTCAAAATAATATATTTGTACAAAGAGGAAAATTAGCCCCTGTGGATGCTTTAATAAATAAATATTATTTTTTCCCCTTTAAAATCAGTTACACGTCTTTCGAAACAGGCTTGAAAGCAAAAAACATTCAACATTTAAATAGACAATTAAGATGAATATAATTTTTTAAATAATGAATATAATTTAAAAAAACACAGATTAAAAAAAAGTAATATAAGGTAATATTTTAAAAAATAATCTCAAATGCTTGTATTTTTTTTATTAAAAAAAGAAAAAAAGAGTGGACAATCTATACATATATACAAAGTAGAACCTCCATTTAGCGGACACCTCTCTATAAAGGACATTTTCCATTTGCAAAATTATCATTTTTATTATTTAGCAACTTTCCAGTAAGAGGACACTTCTTTTTAAAGGACAGTTTGGCTCTGTAATTAGGTGTCTTTTACATGTAAGTTCTACTGTATATATTTATTCTATACCAAAGGCTAATCAATTCGCTGGTGAGATGACCAACAAGGATAAATAAATAGATGGTTTTGATCCAAAGACAAAATCATTTTTCGACTTTGCAGGGCGATTCAGGCGCGTTAACGAAGCTATTCTTTTATTCAAGAATCATTCCTAGCTAGCTAAGGCAGTAGAGCATCAAATTCTTATTCTCAAAGTCGTTAGTTCTGTGGCGACCGCACTTTGCTTCAGCGAACTGGGACAACGCTTCAAAACACATACGGGCAGAAAAATGGCGGCCCCATTATGCCTCGGCAAGCACGTGTTTGCAGAACACTTCACTACGCATGCGCGGGCGTCATCCGGAACTTTCTAGCGGCTGGCTTCTTCCGACACTTGATCTGGCCACTCAGCGGTAAACAACAAGGCTAAAGGCGACGGCCGTTATTTCAACCGTTGCTTCTTTTCTCTTTATAATTTCTTGCTTTAAATAAATTAATTTTAATTATAATTTTATCAGCAGCCTTTCCACAAGCCACACCATCACGCAGCAACTACCCTACAAAATTGGTGAGCCGGACGACTCGAATGAAGAATTAACGGCCAACGTCAAGGGCAAATCCTGGAAGCTCAAACATTCACGATAGAACTCACCCCATCTCAAATATCAAAATTGATTTTTCGAGCTCCACCCTTCTTGCCCAAAGACATTCCATTGTGGCTCAACCAACTGGAAGCTGCCTTTAATTTTGCAAACTTCGCCAGCGACGACGATTTCAAGTATAACACAATTATCGTTAATTTGGATAGACTGGCTCTCATCTGCGTCTACGACATTGTAGAGAACCCACCAGTTTCAGGAAAATATGCAGCGCTCAAAGAACGACTTCTCCTGCGATTTGGCCGGTCACGCCAGGTAAGAACAGCTCAAGTCTCAGAAACTAAGCCCATTGCTGATCAGAGACCCTCGATTATCCTGGTTGAATTGTCCAAGCCACCTCCATCTCAGCACTGTGATCCCTGTACTCCCACCTCCAATAGCCTCCAACACCTGGAGCAGACGGCTTTTCCCCGTGACATGAATGTCACAACAACTGCCCCGGTGACTACAGTCCATAACGTTGAAGACACCAACTCAAGCTCCACCTTGACTTCTCCCACCAGCTCTCCGAGTAACTCTTCATCTCTGGACTCTTATCGTTCTGCTCCAACCTGCCTTCAAACACCATCTCGTGCCCCCCTGAAACTGTTTTCTCCACCCCAGTGCACAGTGACAATCCCTTGCCCCAGCAGCCGCCGTCTCATGAAGAGCCCTTGCCCCAACAGCCGCCGTCTCATGAAGAGCCCTTGCCCCAACAGCCGCCGTCTCATGAAGAGCCCTTGCCCCAGCAGCCGCCGTCTCACGAAGAGCCCTTGCCTCCATCCTGCGAGCAGAAACATCCACTCTTCCTAAAAGAAACCAATAACGCGGCTGAAAGGACTCCTCTCCACTTGCAGCCCGCCCAAACTTCGGTACCACAACCTCTCCAACCTCAAAACTCTCTCCAACAGTCATCACCTCCCATTGAATCAAGAGTCACTACTTCCCCAATACCAATAGCTCCACCGGTACTCGCGGCGACTACACCCATCGCTGAGCAACCCATCGTGTCCCTGCAAGCTAACAAGATGGTCGCCACCCATTACATCCGGACAACATTTGAAAAGGACAGGTGCCTCCCTCAAGCCCCCAAGACCAGATCCCAACACAACAAGGCACCCTACCAAGAGTTCCCTCTACGACTACATAGGATCTTTAAAGATCCTACTGGAGGGGGAGTAGTGTGGCGACCGCACTTTGCTTCAGCGAACTGGGACAACGCTTCAAAACACATACGGGCAGAAAAATGGCGGCCCCATTATGCCTCGGCAAGCACGTGTTTGCAGAACACTTCACTACGCATGCGCGGGCGTCATCCGGAACTTTCTAGCGGCTGGCTTCTTCCGACACTTGATCTGGCCACTCAGCGGTAAACAACAAGGCTAAAGGCGACGGCCGTTATTTCAACCGTTGCTTCTTTTCTCTTTATAATTTCTTGCTTTAAATAAATTAATTTTAATTATAATTTTATCAGCAGCCTTTCCACAAGCCACACCATCACGCAGCAACTACCCTACAGTTCTATACACAAATTGAACAATTTTTTCATTCAATTGAAAATAAATACAAAATTAGACATATATAATCGTAAAGATAAAGATTGCCTGGCCTTCATTCATAGTTCGTAAAATTAAAGATTCCTCGGTTAGTATAAATCTTTTTATTATAAAAATACTAGCCGAATGACCCGGGCAACGCCCGTGTTTTACCCGACTGTAGATGTTACAACGGTGATCCTTAGGTCGCTGGTTCAAATCCGGCTCGAGGGAGCCGGCGAGCACGTGACCTCCCTGTGCGCGCGCATCCGTGACAGAGGCGGCCGGCCGATGAGGAATGAGGAAAGACGGTCGTGACTATATATATTAATTAATAATAATAATTATTATCATTAGATAATGATAATGATCATAATGATGATGCGCGCGCATCCGTGACAGCGGCCGATGAGGAATTGAGGAAAGACGGTCGTGACTATATATGTTGATTTACTGGGCGAAGTATCTTTAATTTTAAGAACTAAACATTTATAAATCTGGAAACAATATCAAGGACATTCCCCTGAAGAGTGTAAGAGCGAATCACTAAAACTTCGAGAATTAAATAAATAATTGGTTAATGTAGCTATACATTTTCTTATCTCCACACTGGGTGAAGTAGAATGCGTCTGCCTTTGTCACTAAGACTGGGAGCACCACTCAGTGGCAGGCCGACTTAACTCCAATAGAAATGGCCACCTCTGACATGAACAGACGCCATGTGCAGCCGCTCCTAACATGGAGTACAGACTCATCCTGTATCCCTAGATTAGGAGCCCTTACAGGGTACTATCAGCCGGGCCAGCTGAGCCCAGGTTTTTTTTTACCGAGCTCGTTACTGCTCCCCCTCCTCCTTTTTCATCCGGGCTTAGGACCGGTAAAGGCGGAGTTTGTAGCTATGTTTTTTTCCAAGCAAACTTTCAATCAACAAATGATATTCAAAAAAATTATAAATCTATGATAAGGCGCGCGCGCCCATATTAACACATGGATATCGAAAGCGCTTACAACTTCCGAAACCAACTTGAACAAACTTTCAGCAATAGAACACAAATTTATAAGAATTATAGTGAAGATACCATATTACGTGAGAAATAATGACAAACAAATGGTACAGGTTTCTGGAGATGAGTTTATTTTATCTTTATTAAAACGTATTCTTGAGTTTTCGGGCATCTCTGACCTTCTACAGGAGTACATAGAAATATTTTGTTGATATATAAGACTATATTAAAAATAAAAAAGGCATATCTCCTGATCAGGAGCACATGTGCTTTTTCAGAAGGCAGAGCGCCATCTGGTGGAACAGAAATCAACTAAACATTGATTTAGGTGGCACTCTGCCTTCTGAAAAGCACATGCTCCTGGTCAGGATTTGCTTACTTTGTTTTTAATATCAACACCTGAACCACCTATTTTTTCTATTGTTTTTCATAAGACTATATGAATAGATATGAGATGAAGTCCTGTTGACTCTTGTAGAATCCTGTCGACTAAAACTGTGGTGAAGTATCTAGTCGACTTAATCTATGGTGTGCGATCCTGTAACTCTCGCTATACTGTGTTGACCGAGAGGAACAGTCAGGATGGGGAGTTTTCCAGTACCTCTCTGCACCTTGTAAGACCTTTAACAGTTCTCACAGAGTACAGCCAGTCGTGGTCGAGGCAGAGTGGAAAGCTTGGGAATGTCCACACAAAAACGAAGACAAAGTTGCACTAGGAAAGTCCGTGAACAGATAAAAGTTGAGCTAGGAGCGAAAGATGGAGATAGAAGAGTTCTTACTGATCTACATGGTGGATGAGGTGGACCTGGGGTACAACCGACGAGGGCTCACGCAGATGGTGAAGTGACTGTCAAGTGACTGTATTTTTGGCTAAAGACGGGGGCTTTATATACTTTTTCTGAGAAAGGGAGTGTTGCATTTCAACAGATGCGACAGAGGCGTGGATCGTCTGGTGAAATTCTACTGACGCCGTCCTGACAGTTTCCAATCTATCTTCAGATGTTGTTTTGTGACTTCCATCTATCTCTATTTTAGACGTTTCTGACTTCTATCTCTTGCTTCAGCTCAACTCTTAATCTATTACAGAGTTGTATTTATTTATCCTCAGTTTGTACAAAGTACATTACATATGGTGATGTAATGACACATGTCAATCATGCGTATAATCATTTACAGATGTGTTTCAATTATACAACATGAAAATCTTGTTATAAGTTATATACAATATGGGGTTGTTGGTTTAAATTACCATATATATATTTCTATGTACTCCTGTAGAAAGGCAGAGATGCCCGAAAGCTCGAGAATACATTTAATAAAGATAAAGAAACACATCTCCAGAAACCTGTGGTATTTGTTTGATTAATATCCAGGATGTTTAAATCAATAAATAATGATATTGTTAGAGACCTAAAGCATGAATAGTTACTCTAATTTCTACACGTAGAAGATTCAAACATTTCTATGGGGGGTCGATGGAAGGGTGGTCTAAACCGTTGGTTTTCGATCGCTACGACCCGGGTTCGATTCCCGCATTGGGCACTTTTTTTTCCATTTTCCAAATTTCCATCTAGAAGGTATTTCCAGTTTTCGCCAAATTTGAAGCATGCATGCGTTTAAAAATACAATTCTTACAAATAGGTTAATACATTTTTTTCCCTTACATAAAAAATGTGAAAATATATACAAAAAAAAATTGTCTTTTTCTTAAAGCTATGTTTTACTTTGTCTTTCCAAAATTATATTTATTTTTTCTACAAATTATAAAAGCGAAGAATCAAAATTTGGAATCGGCGAATTCACTATAAGCAATATAGTAAAGGTTTATGACTTATAAGTTTATTCAATGGTGGTATAGATGAAATATTTATTTATCCTATTGAGTACATTTTAATAATAATAAAATAACTATTTTTCATTTTAAAACTTCAATCAGATTGATCAAAGAGAGATATTTATAAACAACTACCCGGGGAGTCCAGCTCATTAGTATGGACTAGTGCAAAGCGCTTTTACTTCGCGTCCTGTTTTGATTGCTGAGTTGAACCAGTTGACCAGGAAGTTCCATGCTGAGGTTGAGACTGGCCATAGATGTAGGATTGAGGTCGGTCAATCCAAGCAGGATAGCTGTTTGTATCCTATGTCTTAGGAATGCTGGACAGCTGAATTGGATTCAATTAGGAATTAACAATTAGAATTTATTTGGAGATTGATTTTTTTTTATAACTTCAAAAGAGAGGAACAAATATTAAATTCCTAGTTCTTATCTTCCTGGTTCCTAAATAACTTTACTAAGTGCCACTCAAAAGGAACAACCTAGCTTATGATATTTACAACAATGAATGTGAAGTTTATTCACATATTAAAACAAAGTGTCCAATTCGGGATTAGATCCTGGTTCATGGCTGTCGGGAATCGAGGGTTTTAACCACTCGTCCACCGACTTCTTTTATATAGTTCCTATCTTGAAGCCCCCTTGTGAATATGAGCAAAAAAAAAAACAACAGAACTTATCTAAAATTTTTTAAAATATCACACACACCATATCTCTGTATATTATTAACTAGAACATTAGCCCTGTTCTATGAACGGATCTAGAACGGCAGCCAGCACTCCAAAATCTATTAAAGTTTTACCTCAAGATAAATAATAAAGTATAGAATATTGCCACGTGGAAAATTAGGGAAGACTAACTTCGGGATGAGACAACAATTTATTTCAGGCAATGGAAATATCTTTATTTACGGGGCTACTAACCATAATAAATGATTTTTGAGCCCCAATGGCCACGTAAAGCGGAATATATACAAAGCACTATGACCAGGCTGGGGAGGCTAGGGACAGGATCTCCGTCAGGGAAGAGGCAGGTTAAGCTGGATTGGATCCGCGGAGATCAGGAGGCAGGAAGAGGGCGGGAGGACTAGAACTTTGCAGCTCTAGCTGTATTTCAGGCAAGAACAAACTATGAGTGATAAACAAAAGAGAGAAGTGTACAGAGTATAGCAAAATATAAACATAAAAATAATACTCTGCTAATAAAATAATAAATACTTTGTTACAATATTTTAACACATCGCGCACATGCGAAGGAAAATTATAAGAATAATTCAACCTAAAAATGTGTCAGTATAAAGAATCTAACGACTCTCACGCCGCTAAAATATTCTCCA
This sequence comes from Cordylochernes scorpioides, assembly GCA_030710605.1. NCBI lineage: Eukaryota > Metazoa > Arthropoda > Arachnida > Pseudoscorpiones > Chernetidae > Cordylochernes > Cordylochernes scorpioides. Next base: position 49,582,919 of record CP092877.1, read on the forward strand.
TTACATAATCAGGAGATCAAAAACATCATCAACATATATAGTCACGACCATCTTTCCTCAATTCCTCATGTCACGGATGCGCGCGCATCATCATTATGATCATTATATCATTATCTAATGATAATAATAATAATAATAATTATTATTATATTATTATTATTATTATCAACATATATAGTCACGACCGTCTTTCCTCAATTCCTCATCGCTGTCACGGATGCGCGCGCATCATCATTATGATCATTATCATTATCTAATTATAATATTAATAATAATAATAATTATTATATTATTATTATTATAGTCATTAATATATAGTCACGACCGTCTTTCCTCAATTCCTCATCGCTGTCACGGATGCGCGCGCATCATCATTATGATCATTATCTTCTATAGAAGCTTCTATCTTTATAATTATGTATATTTACAAAAAGTCAATTCGCTCGCGCCTCTAGCGGTGAAAATGAGGGGTAATACCAGCTGACCTAATGTACATGTAAAGTTTGGAGCGGGACGTTTCACAAGAGTGACATCCACGGCTCCAATTTATAATTGTAACAAATAGTATTGGAATAAAAACATTCAATCGGGTAAAACACGGGCGTTGCCCGGGTCATTCGTCTAGTATACCTATAATGGAATTAAAATATATATATATATAAAAATCAATGTTTGTATGTTTGTTTGTATGTCCGGTATACAAATTCTCAGTAGTTCACTAATTCAAACCAAAATTTCCATACATAGGTAAAAAAATACGGGGAAGACGATAGGCTATTTTAAAAAATATATAAATCAATTATTAAAACTATATATTCAAATTATTCTACTTAGCTCACGAACAGCGCCCTCTATCAAGTACTAAAAGGTTATAAATACGTTTAAAATCTAAATCTTCTCAATATTTTATCAATAATAGTTCGCTTAATAACACATACGTTTAGAATACTTGATCTAAATCGAAATATTTATAGACGCTCGCTCGATTTGAAGATTTATATATTTTCATTTTTAGATATAACTGATCTAATTCGCCGTTTAAAATAACTGCTCTAATTCGAAATATTTGGTATGTTTTATTTGTGTTCACTCTATTTCTATTTATTTAAAGTATTATAATTTCCATGTTTCAAAAAGGTCCTTAGAAATATGTAAGGTCTGAAATAGCTTTACATGCGAATATTTATGATGCCAAGCGTAGCTTAATGGTTAGGTGAACGGCTTCGTATTTCCACAACCGTGGTTCGAAACTTAGCCTGGGTGTTTTTTTTTTAAATATTATTGAAGCAAAGTTTTTTTTACAGTACCAAAATTTCCATACATAGGTAAAAAAAAAAAAATACGAGGAAAACGATAGGCTATTTTAAATTATATATAAATTAAATATTAAAACTATATATTCAAATTATTCTACTTAGCTAGGAAGGCTCTAACCAAATATATATTCACTAGGGCAGATAAGCACTCGGGTAAATCCCGGGCGTACCCCGGGTCACTCTGCTAGTATTTAATAAATTATACTGGAATTTTGCTGGTATTTGGTCGTCTGTTTCAAAATTAATTCTCAATCTTTGTGCCTCTGATATATTTGCAGCAATCTTACACATTTGTTTTTCATTATCTCGACATAATATATTTTATTAAAGTTTCTTAAAATAATTTCGAAAAAATATATTTTTTGCTTATCCCAAATACACGTGGTACAGATCATGATATTCATGGTAGGTAGAAGTTGACTGCTTTTACTGTAAGTGCACCACGTGTCTACACATGTGAAAAGTAGTTCGACTTTGCACTTACAAATGTGCCAGAGCCCCGTTTGGTTACTTGTACTCGCTGGTGAGGTTGGACTTTTGCAAGAATCGGGGGCCATTGAAGCATTTTTTTTTAATTTTTAATCAGAAAAAAAGTGCATAATGTGGGATTCGATCCCGGGTCGTAGCGGTCGAAAACCAACGGTTTAGACCATCCTTCCACCGACAAAAGTATAAACACCTTATATCAGGATGATATGTTTCTTTATTAAGTTAAAACGGTAATATTTCAGGCTCACCATCGTCTCAACTTAATAAAGAAACTTTTTGTAATTATCCTGATTGATAAACTTTTATGGGACAATGTTGAAACTTTTCAACTTTTTTTTTGCTCGCTTCTCTCTCCATATTCCCCTGTATTAACATCTTTGTGAACTTCTTCATTATTATATTTTAGGAATTTTATCCTGCGTTTTCTATTTATTTTAAACAATATATTGTCATGTAGAAATGATTAAAATCAAATCTTAGAATGACACAGGAATCGATTTTATTTCAAAACAAAACTTGTGAAATATAGATTAATGGCCCATTCAACAACTTCTTCTTTCTTATCTTCACTCACATTAGGGTATCAAGCTTGTAGAGCTTGTTGATGGTGTCTGCTGGGGATAGGTAGAGCTCATCAATGGATGAATCAATACAGTCAACAAACATTCAATAAACGGGTCTACAATCACAGCGAGTCCTAAGTCTTACTAAAGATTTCTCGGACAGACATTGGATTCATATAGATCGTATTTATGTAAGTCATTAGAATTTCCTGTTTCATTTTTCAAAAAAAGCTCTGAGTAAGTATACACATATTTTAATATCAAATAGGTCACGATTCTATTTATGAAAAAAACAATAGAGAAAAATAAAAGATAAGTGGGTCAGGTGTTGATATTGAAAATAAAGAAGGCATCTCCTGACCACGAGCACCTGTGATTTTTTAGATGGCAGAGCGCCATCTAGTGCTATAGATATATAATAGATTCTATTTATATTTAAATTATAGCCCACTTGAAAAAAAAAGAATTGTCATCGCGAGTAAGCACGTTGGAAAATTCTAAAATTGATATAGAACGCTTTTATAAGACTTAAATTAAAATGAGGATATGATGTGACAGATGTTATCTATATATATATATATATTGTAAGAATGGATTAAAATAGGTGAAACATATTGTATTCTGTAATAGTACATTTTCTCATTAATTTATAATAAGTAGAGTTTATAATATATTAATGAAAAATATAGTCTCACTCATATAAATGAACATCTTATCTCTTTATTAATGTAAAACATCAATAAGGCTTAGAATTGGTTGTCGTTCTAGACTTGTTCATAGAAAGGCCAATGTACTAGTATTATTATAAGAATGTAATACAATAGAACCTTTCTATAAAGGAAACCTAATTGCAGAGGCAAAGTGTCCTTTAGAGAGATGTGACCTCCTACCGGAGTGTTGCTCAATAGTCAAAATGGTATTTTTGGCTATGAAAACTGTCTTTTATAGAGAGGTGTCCTCTCATAGAGGTTCTTCCGCATTACCAATCAACACACATGGCGCAGCAATGAATGCATCACAAATTCTGAGTCCAAAATAAGTAAGTTGTCTGATATTTGGATATGATCAAATTTTGATCGAATTCCTTTATAGCTAACAATAATCTTTTAATGACAAAAAATGTAAATTAGTTATTGTGGTTTAATTTGAGCAGACTTTGTATAGGCTATATTTTAAACTGTATCTTCATGTATCTAGAATCTTCATTCTAAATATATTGTAGCGAAGTATTTATTATTTTACACTATAATTAACAGAGTAATATTTTTTATGTTTATATTTTACTACTCTGTAAACTCCCTCATTCCTTATCTTTTGTTTATCCTATATAGTTTTGTTCTTGCCTTAAATAAATTGCTGTCTCATCCTGAAGTTTGTCTTTTCTAATTTTCCACGTGGCAATATATTCTCATCAATTTTTTTGAATAAAAAAAAGAGAGTTAAACTGGTCTTTGAGTTTTAAATATATTCTTTATTTCGACTTAGAGCGCTATGTCCCCCTAGGGACACTTGAGATTTTAAATATATATTTGAGCTGGCTTCGCCTGTGTTCTGCTCTAGCAAATGTTTCGCTAAAAGAATTCTGATTCTGCCCATCAAACATGATGCAGAGATATTATCATTTCCACTAAAAAAATAAGTAGTCCACAGTACTTGGTTAATTTGTGAATTTTCCTTGGGTGAAAAGGTGACAAAGATTCCTTCTAGGTTTAACTCAAGCATGTCAAAAGCATGGCCTCATGCGGCCCACAACGAATAAATTTGCGGCCCACCAGACAATATATTTTAATATTTTTTTTTTATAAATTAAAAAAAAAATAATAAAAATTTGTAGCCTAATTTTTAAAAATGGTAATTATACATAATTTATTTATTAATAACGAACCACTGGTCGCCATACATAAGTCGTAAGTTTTGATAATATTATACCTACATACATAACGTATGTACATCGCCATAAGTATTGTGTGCCTTAAACTTTAAAGAAAATATTCTTTCGGAGTACTAGAAAAAAAATATTTTTTTAAGTTACGTTCAATAATTTGTGCAGTTATTCTGTGTCTGGTAAGTTAAAAAATATTAATTAAAAAATATATATATATATTAATTAAAACGTTTTATTATTTTGTGTTAGCGATTGCTAATTTTTTTTCAGACCTTTGTATTCAATATGTCTTCATCAAAACCAAGTGGCAGTAAAACTAAACGAAAAATTGCTGAGAACATAGGAATTTTCAAGAAAAGTGGGAATTAGAGTATTTTTGCTCTGAAGTAAAAGATAAAATCATCTGCTTGATATGTAATAATGCTATTAGTGTACCAAAATTATATAACATTAAACGTCATTATGAACAACATAAATCAAAATATGATACCTACGAAGGTTTAATGATACAAGAAAAGTTAAAAGAGTTCAAGTTGGGAATGAAAAAACAACAGTTTATGTTTACTAAACTACCTACATAAATGTTACTATAAAAAATTAATTACTTGTTTTCTTTTTTTGCGGCCCACATAATCTTATTACTTTTTATTTGGCCCGTGTTAGGATTTGAGTTTGACATGCTTGGTTTAACTCAATATCCTGTTGAAATTTCAGTAATCTTATTTAAATATTGAAGAAACGTATATAAGGAACAAATAAATAAATACATATTTACATATGATTGTAGAACAACATTTGAAAATTACAACAAACAAAACAACTTTATTAGGGCGTCTTGCCCTGTACAGATTCGCCGTGGAATTACAGACAATATTCAACACAAGAGAAAAGGGAGAGATAGAGTATTTACAATTAAGGTATGGTAAACAGGGTGACTTTTTTATTGTGCCCCTGTTCTTCTCTCTTCCACGAGTGCAATTTTATTTACAACCGCTTTTTGATAGTTGAACAGTTCTATTGCCCAACTTTTCTTATCTGCAACAGTTTTTATTATCTTTATTGAGTTCAAATGCGGTCTAGGAAGACTTTTTTCAGGATCTTTTTTCTCTCTCCTTCCAGATCCCCGCACTCAGCAGTAAAATGGTATATTTCATCGGTTATCTGACTTCCGCATAACCTACAGTGCAAATCTTCTTTCTTAATTACGTAAATATGATTTTCTTTGATCAATGTTGATATTAATCTGATCTGTGCAATAAAACTCACTAAAGCTGAGGACAGATTGCATGAAAAATAATGTTCTGGAATGAATGAATCATAAAGTAAACTATAGTTTGAGTATGTTTTCGTAAGAGATAATTTTGCCAGATCTTGCTGCAATAGCTGTTCAATTTTTATTTTTAGTATATTCGGAAGTTCGATCTGTATGTCATCATAATTTAACCTAAAGTTTAGCCGTGTGATTTCACAATGATTGATGATATCCATGATATTTTTACAGAATCCTATAGGTTTTTTTGTCATTAAGGAAATTTCTTTCAATCTATTCCAGCATAGCTTAGGTAGTCTATTGTCTTCCATTTTTTGTAATCTAATGAAATATTTCATAATTAATTTGATCGTTGTAAAAGTCAGAGATATTCTGCCTGTTTCCAGCCTTACAATATACCCTGGTATATATCTTGGTAGATTCAGAAAGTTTTTGATAAACGTATTCTGTATTTGGTCTATAATATCAGTATTGTCCCAAGCCCACACAGGGGCCGCATAGAGTAGTATTGATTTAATAACTGAGTCAAATAAATTCAGTGCAACTTTTAATGAATTAATTTTTTCCTTTTTTATCAGTCTAATAGTTGCATTTATTGCCGTATTTGCTTTGGCTTTATAAAAGAGGGCTACCTTTTTGCTATTATTAGTGGTAGTGAATGGATATCCCAAATATATAATATTGGACGCAACAGTCAGTGGGATGTCCCCCCCAGTACCAGTTTTCGTGTCTTGCCGGTCTTCCTCCATTTCTAAATACCACTATTTTGGACTTATTTTCATTTAAAACTAATTTGTTATTATCCAGGTAAGACTTTAGTAAATTGATTTTAATTTGTAGATTAATTTTCGATTCTCCAATTATGGCTATGTCATCCGCATACAGAAGTAGGTGTAAAACACCAAAATCAGGGAGATGAAATCCTGTAAGTGCTGAGTTATTATAAAGTTCTATTAGGTCGGCCATATCTATATATATAAAAATGAATGTATGTGTGTGTGTGTGTGTGGTCTGTTTGTCCTTTATGCCTGACCAAACCACAATTGGAACGCCATGAAACTTTGGGAAGTTATTTAGTATAGTACTGGGAAGGTTTCTAGCAAATAAAATTTTGAAATAACTTTTCGCTTTAAAATAATCAAGATAAATATTCTAATTTATCTGTTATAATTCAACAATCTGCTCTAAATATTATCATGATGATACGATGATTTTGTAATGTAGAAAATTAGGAAAGACAAAATTCAGGATGACACGGCAATTTATTTGAGACAAGAATAATTATACAATTCCAAGGCAAGATACTATTCCTTTAACTTCCAATTACCGAGGGAACCAATTAATATTGATTTTATTCAACTTATTGAGTATTTTTCAAGGGACCGGGAAAAAATGTTCACTTTATTGAGAGATTCGTTAGACAAACCTTTACTCGGGTAAAACCCCGGCGAAGCTGGGTACGTCCGCTAGTATAATATAAATAAAAGTGGGGAAAGTGATTCTCCCTGCAACACTCCAGAATTAATTTTCACATTACTTGAATATTGCCCTTTCCATCGGATAGTAATCTTAGCTTCTTGGTAAAAGTTTTTTATCAGCATTACAAATTTATTGCTAATGCCCATTTTATGCAATTTTTGCCAAAGTAAATCATGTGGTACTGTGTCGAAAGCTTTAGTCAAATCGACGAAGAAGACATATAGCTTGCCTCGTTTTCTTCTCAAAGATAATTGGATGAGTGAATTCAGTAGTAGTATGTGGTCAGTGCATGATCTGTTCTTACGGAAACCTGCTTGATTTTCTAAAATAATCTCTCTTTTTTCTATCCAGAGGTTTAATCTGTTTCTTAGTATTGTAGTAAATAATTTAGATATATTACTGCAGAGGGCAATCCCTCTATAATTTGTTGGGTTGTTCTTATCACCGCTTTTATATATGGGGTGTACTATTGAGTTCGTCCAGAGTTGCGGGTATTTTTCTGTGGACATTATTTTGTTGAATAGGTTTTTCAATTTAGTTAAAGTCGGTATCGGTAAATTCTTTAGCAACTCATTTGGTATACCATCGAGTCCCACTGCTTTGCCATTCGCTAGTTTTTTTTACTACATCATAGATATCTTCAAGGGTTATTTCCGCGTCTAAATCTGGATCTTTCCAACCGATCATCTGGTTTAACGTAAAATGAATTTTCTTTGTTCAGTAAATTTTTATAAAATAAAAACCATTCTTTTATATCAATCTCTCCTTGTATTATTGTTTTTTTTTCTAAAGGCTGCAATGGCATTCCAGAAGGATTTGGGATCTTTGGCGTTTTTTATCATTTCATTCTTGTCCTTATTAAATTCATCTCTTTTTCTTTGCAGGAGCTTAAAATATTCCCTCCTAGCCTCAATATATTTTTGGCGGTCGTGTATGTTATTTGAGTTCCTACATCTCTGTAAACTTACTTTGGTCGTTTTTTTTCATAATGTAACAATCTTTGTCATACCAAAGTTTTGAAAGTTGATTTCGTCGTTTTGCGAATTTAATTATATTTGCCGATTCCATTGCCGTGTAGATCTGTTTAGTAAAATTTACTGTTTTTGTGTTAATATCGGTTTCATTTCCATCTTCTATATAACTTTAATTATGTTTTAGCATCTCCACATTTTCTTTCGTCCAAATGAATTTTCGTGTTAGTATTTCATTGTTATACGAGGATTTAATAGCTTCATACCCAGTATTAATTTGTAAAACAATTGGTAAGTGGTCTGAATATGAAAATTCTTCGATCCACATATCCGATATGATCTGTGTTAAACCGTGTGTGTACATAAAATAATCCAAAACCGATGAACCTCTTTCTGAAATAAAAGTGAATGAGCCGTACGTATCTCCTTTAGTTCTGCCATTAGCTATTGTTATAGAATTTGAATCTGTGAAGGAAATTAGTTTCGAAGATATTAGGTCTTTAGATTTTCTATATTTGTTGAGGGATGAATTTAATTTCAGTGGGTTATGGAAGCCTCCAGCATTGCCTATTCTTATATTGATATCACCGGCTATTAGCACTTCGTTACCTTCACTCATGTGATATTCAATGTGCCTAAGTAAATTTGTTAGATTTTGTTCTTGTAATGCATTAGGAGGTAAATATACAAACAACAAACAAATACTCTCGGTGGTTTTGTCTAGAAATTTGTGCGTCAAGACAGATATCCAATAAGGGTTTGTTTCGATTTTTCTAACCGTATGTTGAAAGTTTTTTTTTATTCCAATCAGAATTCCCCCGAGCCCCTTCCCTTTAGTTCTGTTTTCATCGCAGGGCTTTGAATTATGTAGTATTCCTCTGTTAATAATTCGAAATCTTTCGTAATCCATGTTTCACTTAGTGCAAAAAGTTCGTATTTTTTTTAGGTATTCAACGAGTGGAAATATTGATGTTATTCTATTAAATCCATTTATATTCCATTGTAACATTTTTATTTTAGTATCTATATGTTTGGCCTGGGTTACTTGTTTGTCTTTTATTGCCGATTCACAGTTTTTCGTATGTGGATATCTAATTTTAGTTGTATTTCTATCTGATATATTTTTCGTAACCTTTGGGTTTTTAAATTTAGAAGTTTTAGCCGTGCGTATTTTATCATAAAGTGGCTGTACGGTCACTATCATTTGAAAATTTTCCCGCATGTGTTTCTTTTGAACGAAAATATAATTTTAAGGAGAAATAGCGATTATTTCTAACCCTAGGGATGAAGTATGAAAGGATTAATTGTGAAGAGTTATGATAAACGGAAAAATAAAGTGTCCAGGGATGGGAATCGAACCCACAATGTTCCTACATATGCCTTTTATATAGAAATATATATTTGATAAAGTTAATAAATTTTATGAAACATTTTTGAAAATAATTTTAAATTGACTTATTAATATAATATCAGTTTAGAAAGCTAAAATGAATAATTAAATTATGAAATTTCTATATTTATAACAACAACAACAAAAAAGATTTATTAAGACCTTTTAGTCTTATACAGATTCTCCAAGCAGAAATGTAGGATACATGCAGGAAAAACAATAATATTAATAGTACCTTAATGGTAATATGATATTTATATACAGGAAAAATTAATTAAGACAATCAAGCTAAATAAATAGATTAGTCTGGGTAAATTGGAGGAAAATAAATTTATTATACATGGATTTACCACGGATTCTCTGCAAATGAAGGTGAAAAAAAAGTAATAGTTAATCACAATCAATATTGAGATAATGAAATTTATATACAGTAAAACCTAATTAAGACAATTGAACTCCTGAACAGATTGGTAAGGGTAAATCCGAATTTCTATATTTACCAGTATTTATTGAATGGATATATTAAATATAGAACACGCTAGCTACTCATTACGCCTAAGAAACGGCTGCATATATTTTCTCCGTTTGAAGGAAAATATACAAATTCTATCTTTTCTGGTTTATTCCTGAACACCACGGACACCTAAAAATATGAAATTTTGTAAACTTGCAATATTAGTAGTATTCAGATAGTCTATTAATCACGAAATATGAAAAGGAATATATAGAAAATGGTCCATTCCTGACCGCCCAGAAATATGCAATTTTGTCAATTTGCTATACAGAAAAAGGAGTCGCAAGACTATCAAAGCAATGTTTCCACTTCTTCTAGAAGAAATATAAATTTATTTTCTGGATAAACGAGAAGCAACAGTGATACAGTAACCAAGAAGAGATATCCTGAAGATAGAGGTTGCCTGGCCGTCATTCATAGTTCTGTGAAAAATAGACACTTCTTTTTTCATTTTCTCAACGTTTCGACAAAAAATTTCGTCGAAATAGAAACAAGAAGAGAGATATCGAAAACTCGCGGTTAAATTAAAAAAATAAACTTATTGTGAAAGAGGATTATCTTTTATATATCATTTTTATCTCTCTATTTTTAATTATAATACAGAACACTAAGTATATTGATACAATTTTTACTTATGGCATACATATTCAGTATAATTGCACTATTTACCTTCAACAACCACTTTGGTTCTCTTTGTTTCAGACATTTCTACCTCATGTCAATTAACTTAAAGATCGCTTTGTTGTGATCAATACAGATTTTTCATTATTGTGGCCACACTACTATTATGTTTTATCTAGAAATCTCAAGTATAGGTTACAGGAGTTTCCACCTTCGCTGGTGTCACCGCCAACACCTGGTCCCTCTAGTCCATCAGCTGGGCGAGAGTCCGTGCGGTGTAGCTCCGCCCATCTAACATGGAGAGAGAGAGATACCTTCCCACTAAATCTACATTTAGAAGTTACAGAGCTGGGAAAATAACTTTATTCTGTTATTGCACGTTAGCTTTTAGCTTTTTAAAATTATTTTCAGGTTGTGAGAGGAACTATATATAGAGGGTGGAATATTGATTTATTTAACTCCAAAATATAGTTGATACCGCGTGAAGACCAAGTTATAAAGAAGGGATTCGGTGACCTAAGGAGAGGACTTAAAGAAAGACATTTACCTAAATGTTAACTAGACACGGGGAGGGCTCCACGTGATATCTAGATACATAACACAGAGGGGGTTAGAGGTAGACTATACTATCTCACACCGTCATGTATTGCTCTACACCCCTGAACCCAACTTCCCAATTCCGACAACTCGATTAACTCGTTGAGTTCACTATTGGACAACAAAGTAAAATTGAGTGGACTAGAGACCGAAGACAGAACCGCTGACACTGCCAACGCTGAAAGCCGGACTTAACGTCACACGCGAGGCCTCCCATTGGAGTTTTGCGCCAGAACCAGCAGACTAGTAATCAGTACCTAGTCCTGGGTCTGTGGAGCGAGCCAAGCTGCCGGAGGAGAAGTTGAGTACCAATCCACGTTATGTGACACAGGGTTAAAATAGTGGGTCCTCCCGCCCAACGTGGAATGGTAAATGACCACAGCCCCTACTATGATCATCACAGAAGTGTAAGCACTAAAACCCGCCCCGCTGTCAATAGCTACTGTCTAACACTAGCTAGATCCTGCAACAACGCCGTTAGTAGAGCTGGAACATAGGGAAATCACGCTTCTCCATCTGGAACATCTGTTACACACAGCAGCCTAGAATTCAGACTTTATGGTCAACAGATTGCTATTGTCACCGAGTCCCTTTTTTATATTTGGCATTCAAATGTTTTGCATGTTTTTATTATTTTTTCCTGATATTTGAGGTGACTTGAATTCAAAAGTTCAAAGCTCACAAGAAGAGCTTCCAACTATGACAAAGAAACTCGTTACAATTTCGTTTAAACCAACCAATTCATGGAGCAGATCTGACCAGTAACCCAAACGAGAGTCACCAGATTTCTCCAAGAATCTTAGGCAAACCTATAACCTCTTAATTCAATTCGTATTTTTTTACTACGCTAGGTCTTTAAAAATTGTAAAACGGTTTAGAATATTTGTGGCGCTGTAAGCACCATATTTCTTAAAAGGATAACTGAATAGATTGTTAATATATTATTTAGTGCTTTCCTTGATCTTTCTCAATACAATTTTACTCGAATATTTAATTTAAACATACTTAATTATTTTTAGCTATAATTTCCTAAAGGTTATTGCTAATTGCACTTTTTTAAAAGTTATTTTTGAAACTTTCAATTATTTTTTTGTTGTTGTGTGATCAGAATGGTACTCTGTTTTAATTTTAATCCATTTGACTGATATATAGAGCTTTTATTTACTTAAATATAACAGAGCCGAGTTAGAGCTTCTTCTATCTTGATAATTGTTGCAATCTCAGTATATGAGATGGTCAGAGTTAGATAAGTTTAGTGAAGATATATGTGGAACAGATTTCTTAAAGAACATTAAGAAAGAAGCTCAACTGGCATCATGTTGATTTCGATCAATCCAACCAATCAGTTAGGCCAATTTACATCACGTGATATTTATCCAACTTCTGGCTGGCTGATTTATTTATTTTATTTCAACACACAAAACGCGATATCCCGACTAGGGATAATTGCGTCGATTTACATTTTTTTAAAAACAGAAACAGTTATAAACATATTATACAAAAAAAGTAATCGAAATAAAAAGAGAAACAATAATATATATTAGGAACCTGAACCTTTCAGGTTTGAAAGATAATCATAAATATATTTACAAAAATGGTTAAACCTATGATAATTCTCTCTGATATTTAGAAATTGATATAGATCTACAACATTATTTACTGTCTTTTGTCTAGCGCTAAAGAAGAGTGGACATTCCAGCAGTAGGTGTCTCGAGTACTGGGTTTCCTTGCCACAATGACAGCTAGAGTCCTCAATCGCGCCAATTCCCGATAAAAATCCCTTAAAATTTCCATGGTTCGTTATAAACTGGGTATTATAAAAATTGGAGCGGAAATATGCTGGAATTCCAAACGGGAAAAAGCTTTGGAATGTTTAATTTGTTTTTAGAAATAATTAATCTATTTTTGCACTTAAAAATGATCTAATTATACTTGGAGAAGGTGGTCTATAAGTATTTTGATCCTCTATTGAAAGATGAGCCAAATCATATATTTAATTATTTTAGATTCAATATAATCTGTGAGAAGGGGGATGTTCGCAAGACTATGGACACAGTTGGAAGATGTAGTTTTGTAGGCTCTGCTCACCCAAAGAAGAATTTGATATTGAGTAGAATTCAGTTTTTCTTTGTATCGATTATTTATAAATTTGTACCATATTTCTGAACCATACGTAAGAACTGGCCTGATAATTGTTTTATACAAAACTGGCTGGCTGATGGTGTATCAAGATTTGGTGATCAAGAAGCTTGGTCTGTCCAGCTGACATTGTGGCCCTCATCAGTAGACACCAGAGTTGACATCTGAGATTGATACAAAAGTTGAATTCATCTGGTTTAATTGAAATGTCTTCGGTATGATTGCCAGGGTGATATCATAAGACTTCTTACCTTCATTCTTCAACATATTGGCATTTGATTTCACAATAAAGTTTGTAATATTGTTTTGATATATATATTTGTATAATTCTTTCTTCTTAATTTGTGAGCCAGTATTTTCTATTTATCAATAAATATATTGATTTTTTTATATCCAAATTTGTGCCATAATTTTCTTCATATCTTTTCTAATTTTCAACAGAAATTTTCTTCATTATGGTTCTTATTATATATTTTATTATTTCGTTAATTATATTTTGTTCAATGAGCTTATTTCATTCTTATTTTATCATGTACAACAGAAAGAGAGAAATAATTGTATTTGCTTTATGTGATGTTATTGGCAATCGACCTTTACCATGGTCAAATTTCAATAAAATATTGCGATATATCAATGAATATATATATATATATATATATATATATATATATATATATATATTAAATTTACTATATTATAGATTTGGGGATTTGAAAAATCATTTTTGCTTTATTTTTTACTAGTTTTATAAATTCAAATTCAGTTAAAAATTAGTTTTTATTTGTAATTTAGATTATATAAATTTATAAATGAATATTTATAGAGAAATAAAATTATGGATGATCACATATTTATAATGGAAAAATATTTTTTCGAACTAAAAATTAGTTCACACTCAATGATTATACTCAAAAGATCAAAAATATATTTTCACAAGTAGAGAGAGAGATTGAAACTGATTTTATTTCAATGTCCATATAAGATTATATAAGGTTAAATACAGAATAAATAAATAAGATTATATATAATAATAAATATATGAATAAATAGATATAAATATATAAAATAATTTTGATAAATATACATATATATAAATATTGTAACAACATTTATTATTTTATTAGCAGAGTATTACAACAACAACAACAAAGCCTTTATTTAGGGCCTCTCGCCCTATACAGGATTCGCCAGTTCACAAGGGATGGGGAGAACACTGTGTGGCCTTTTTCCGGGATATAATCCTGTGGAATCCAAATATCGCCACCGCTATATACCTATTCTTTGATATTTCATTAATTAGTGCCGGAAATGAAGGACAAAGTTGCCCCGTTTTATCATTTAGTTTTTGTCTTTCCTCAGACAGAGCAGCACAATCAAATAAGTAGTGCAACATCTCCATTGTTATTCCTGATCCACAGAGAGTGCATTTCAGGTCTTCACCCCTCATTAAAATCAGATGGTGTTCTCTGAAAAAAATTGAAAATTGCGCGATTAATCTGATGACAGGAAAAGGGAGTTCACTTAAGAAATATTCTTCGGTGGTAAACGTTGTATATATGTCTCTATAGTGGGAATATAACTTTGATTGGGTTATTCTTGTTAAGTCATTTTGTATTGTTTGCTCTATCGCAGTTCTTAATATTTCTTGGATCTCATTCCTTAATGAATCAGGATCCTTACAATAAGTAAGCCACAAGGATACGTTATTATTGAGTAAATTGCTTAGTTGTTTTATAAACCCGATGGGCGCACCTGTAGCACAGGATATTTGTCTCATTCTATTTAAACATATTCGAGGCAATCTATTTGTATCCATACTCAGCACCCTCAGCCAGTATTTCAAGGTCAATTTCAAAGCTGTTATTATTAATAAGACGCGGCCTGTTTCTAGTCTTATTATGTATCCTGGTGTATATCTAGGCAAATTCAAGAACCTACGAATAAATGTATCTTGTATATGATCCAATAAATCTTTATGCTCTGTTGCCCAAATTGGAGCAGCATACATCAAAACAGCCACCACAATATAATCAAACAGTTTCATTGCAGAGTTTAATTAATTAATTTTTGATTTTGCTAATATTGGGGTTGTAGCATTTATTGCCGCAAGTGCTTTTCCTTTGAAAAAGTTTGCGGCTTGAGTGGTTTTAGTTGTACTGACCAGAGGGTATCCCAAGTAATTATATCTTCTTGTTACCATCAGAGGTTTACCATTCCAGTACCATCTATCTTCTCTTGAGGGTACCACCATTGCGAAATACCATAACCTTCGATTTGGAAGGTGTTCAGTGTCATATAGTTCTCACTAAGATATTCTTTCAATATATTAATTTTTTTTGGAGGTTTATCCTCGACTCCCCTATAATAGCAATATCATCTGCATACATCAGCAGGTGAATGTCACCAAATTCCGGCAGGTATACACTCGTCAGATCTGAGTTGTCATACATTTTAATCAGGTCCGTCATGAATAATATAAAAAGTAATGGCGATAGTGGCTCTTCTTGTAAAACTCCCGAATGTATCTTGATATTTTCTGTAGTTAAACCCCTCCATCTGACTGCCACAGTCGCTTGTTCGTAGTAATTTCTAATTGCGTGTATAAATTGATAGCTTACGCCAAGATTGGTTAATTTCTTCCAAAGTAATGAGTGAGGAACTGTATCAAATGCTTTTCTCAAATCAACAAAAAATATATATAATTTTCCTCTATTTTTCCTCAGTGATAGTTGTATTAGAGTGGTCAGTGTGAATATCAGATCCACACACGATCGACCCCTTCGGAAACCCGCCTGATTTTCTGGAATGACGTTACTTCTTTCTACCCATTCATTCAGTCTTGATCTTAGTATTGTCGTAAAAAGTTTCGATAAATTGCTTATCAGTGCTATACCACGATAATTTGAAGGGTTATCTTTGTCACCGCTTTCAAAGTTTGGATGTATGATCGATTTAGTCCATATTGTAGGATAATGTCCCATTATCAGAGCTCTATTGTAAAATTGTTCTAATAAACCCATGTATGAGTCTGGGAGTACTTTTATTATTTTATTGGGGATGTCATCAGGTCCACTTGCCTTGTTATTTTTCAAATCTCTGATTGCCCTGCCTATCTCTTCAGAAGTTATCTCTGGATCAAGTATTGGATCGCTCGGCGAAATCCTCACTTCTATATTACAAATCTTCTCTTTTTCCTCAATACTCATTTATTCGCAATAAAAATCGTGCCATTCCTGTACAGTAATTTTTCCTTGAATTTTTGTTGCTCTTTTAAATAGCGCAATGGTCTTCCAAAATGACTTTGAATCTTTTATATATCTAAATATTTCTTGTTTTTCCTGAATATATTTCTTCCTTTTATCATCTAATAAACCGAGATATTTATTTCTATGGAGAGCATAGCTTTCAAGCTCTTCCTTTCTGTTGGTTCTACGGTATTCCTTCAGACTTATTTTTTTTTAACTTTTTCATCTCGTAACAGTTTTTGTCAAACCATGGTTTAGATTCTCCGGAGGCACCCTTAGTTAAGTGCATTATTCCTGATGTTGACATTGCCTCAGTAATTCTTTGAGTGAAAGTATTTACGGAGCTATCGAGATTTGATATTTTTACTACTTGCAATTCCTTTAATTCCTGTTTAAATGTCTTAATTCCCTCAGTTGTTCATCTGTATCTCATAACACCATATTCTTCTACCTTTTATTTATTTACATGGGTGTTTTGGACTGTTATCTTCAGGGTAAGAGGAAGGTGATCTGAATACATCTGAGTTTCTATCCTGAAGTCTGATATTTTTTCCAGTATTCCTTGTGAAGCTATGCAATAATCAATAGTTGATGAGCCTCTCTCCGAAACATATGTAAAGACTCCATCTCTGTCTCCTGTTGATCTTCCGTTGATGTTTTGTGATAATAAAATCGATATCCAAATGTTATCCTTTTCTGTACTGTGCAACCTGTAATGTCCCCCTTTTTTTGACACCCACAATTATTCCTCCTGATCTTTTTCCCCTTTCTGTGGTCTTAGTTGCCGGATGTTCAAAAATTTGGAGAAATCCTTTAATGTTATATTAGTGAGATTTATACACTATGTTTCAAGTAAAGCGAAGATCTCGTAGTTTTTAATGTACTCGAAAAGTGGAAAAACAGAGAGAATCCTAAAAAGTCCATTTATATTCCAGCTTATTATTGTGTTTAACGTAACTTTTGTTTTTTTTTAAGCTAATAATCTTAAAACTTTTTTGTGAATCTTTATTTGTATGTATTTTATTTTGTAGTGTCTGTAAAGTTTCTGAGTTGTCAACATCAATTCGGGGCTACGTCAACTGCTATGATGTAGAGCCCTTTTCACCAACCACTCTACCGTCAACGACTCCGTATTTGTGTCCATTTGCACAAGTAGCTTATTGTCTCTTAATTTTGAGCGTATTCCTTTTTCAGATAGTTCTCTCTTAGAAATCAGGATACGGCGTTGTTCTCGGGTCTTCAGAGTGTAATCTTTGTTTATAAAAATTTTATTATATCTGAATTTGTAGGAATTCCTAAGTAGTTCAATTCTTGTGATTTGTTTCGGTATTTCAAACAAAATTGGCGCGTTAGCTTTCCTTGAAAGTCGATGACAACGCGTTATTTCCGATTCGACTTGTATTTGCATCTAACATTTATCGCCTTAACTAATTTGCATAAAGTTTCATCTGAGTTTTCGGCTTCGGACCCTTTTATACCGTAAAATATAAGGTTATTTTCCCTTATTTTCCTGTCCAACATATCACCGTGATACTCTAGACTTTTTATTCTTAAATCGTTCTTTGTGGCTAATTCCAAGCATGTTTTCTGTGAAGTTTCGATAACGGTTAATCTTTGATCTCATTCCTCGAACTTTTGTTCAATGTTTTGTAATCTAGTTTCTAGTCTTGCTCCTAAAGTCATTAGCTCTGTATGGATTTATTTAACAAGAGATTTGAGATCTTCAATAACTTCCTTTGTCTCAGTAGTTTGTATAGCCGACAGAGTTGTTTGCTTTTTTGTAGGGGGCCCGGGGTTGAGTTCCACACCACCAATGATCAGTAGAATGGAAATCACTCTTATCCAGTAAGCAGAATAATACTTTTGAGTTAGCGTAAGGTAGCAGGATGGGTACATTTTGTTAATGTAAGATAGTTTTTTTGAATTCATCGTACTTCTCAACGAGAAATTTAGGCTCTTTAATGCAAACGATAAAAAACAATGCAAGTACTATGTATGTAAATTTCATCTTTTTCTCTTGGTGTCTGATTAAAGAAAAACAGTAAGATTTAACAGTAAGTGGTAAGATTATGTTTGGGGTATAGTATTACTAAGTTAATTATATCTTTATAATTAGGTTCATTAAATATTAAAGTAGATTATTAAAAGTATATTTACCGGGAGCGAACGCACGTGCTGCTTGCAGTTTGGCCTCCTGGCGGCGAATCATTAGTAGAGTATTATTTTTTATGTTTATATTTTGCTATACTCTGTATACTTCCCTCTTTTGTTTATCACTCATAGTTTGTTCTTGCCTGAAATTAATTGTTGTCTCATCCCGAAGTTGGTCTTCCCTAATTTTTCACGTGGCAATATATACAAGTCGTCATTGGTGGCGCCCACCAAGAGAAAGAGAGAGAACTGAAAGAGTACCTCTGATTATAAAAATTAAACAGAATGTTATTGTTTAATTTAGTTAGAATATTTATGTTTATATAAAGGTTTAATATAATTTTTTTATGATTGTGTAAATATTCATTGAATTTATCATCATCACCTTTTTTGTTTACAAAAATGTTATATGAAAAATAAAGTAATGTAATTGAACGAAATGGTTGCCCTCATGTTTACTGATCCAATGTTTTAATAATCTAAGGTTTATGTTGTAAGAAAATTATACATTGAGAAGAATTATACATTGGTCCCTCGAGCCGGATTGAACGTAAGTAAAAGTCGAGTTAAAATTGATCGAAAAAAAAGGGCAACTTATAAGTATTTTGTAACCATATATTTCAACTAAAAGTATTTGGGAAGAGAATTTAATAACAATTATGGATGTAGAAACTTTAATTAAAAAATTAAAAAGGAAAAAAAAAACTATAAAAGGCATAGAGGAAAATATCGAATCCATTGTGTCTATGGTAGATATTAATGCAACGAAATGTAAACTAGATTATGCAAATAATGATTTGATGAAAATGAGTGATGTTTTCTTGCAGCAACTTGAGGATATTGATTTGAATGACGAAGTGGAAATTTGTATAGATAAGTGTATAAGATTAAAGTGTGAATTAGATTTAAAGCATAATGGGCAAGAACCATCTGAAAAAAAAGTTAATTTACATGTTAAAATGCCTAAACTTGAGTTGCCAACTTTCAATGGCAGATTAGAATCATGGCTTTCATTTAAAGATCTATTTTTTCTGCAATTGGTTCTAACTCACAAATACCTGATATTGAAAAGTTACAATATTTGAAAGGCCAACTGAGAGGCGAATCCCTAAGACTGGACAACGCATTTCCAATTACAGCCGATAATTATGTTGAGGTTTGGCAAACTTTATTAACAATATATGATAACCCAAAGGATCTAATTTTCACCCAAATAGATAATGCATTTAGATTACCAAAATTAGTCGATGACAACCATAATTCAATGTTTAAACTTCTAGATAGCCGCAACGAAATAATAAGAACAGTGAAGGTATTGGGTTACCAAATCGATAGTTTATCTGAGGTATTTTTCGTCAAGATCATACAAGATAAGCTTGATAAAACCACAAGAAAACAATGTGAATTGCAGAACAACCCAAGAGTTGTGCCTTCAATTAAGGATTTAATGGAAATTCACGCAAAAAGCTTGCAGAATTTACCAAATAAAGATTCAAATGTGGAGAAACATTCAATGAAAAAGGAATTACAAAAGGTGAATGTTTATAATTCATATATGATAAAATGTCTTAAATGTGAAGGTGTACATGCTCTTTCAAGCTGTAATTTATTTTCTAAATTACCTGAGTCAGAGAGAGTGAATTTTGTTAGTTCGGCTAAATTGTGTTTCAGATGTTTAAAGCCAAACCATTTAGCAAAGAATTGTTATTGCAAAAACATTTGTCAAATTTGCAAGAAAAGACACCACACTTTGTTTCACCAAGAAACCAAGGTTCAAGAAGTTGATGAAGGGAAATTTAAGTGTGGAAAAGACATCAAAAATACAACTTGTCTTTTAAGTAATGAGAAATATTTTTCAAATGTCATGCTTACAACCGCTAGGATTAAAATCAAGGATAACAATGGTGTGCCTCAGACATGTAGAGCCTTGATAGACTCAGGGTCTCAGGCGAACTTTATATCAGGACAATGTAGAAAAAGACTAGGACTTGAATATGTTACCTTACACTCACAAATATCGGGAATTTCGGGACATTTTGCGAGTCACTCTTATGGACTTGTGGAGTTTGAATTTACGCCACATTTCAAATCAGATGAACTTTTCAAGGTGAACGCCTTAGTGTTGGATAAGCTGACAAATAATTTGCCAACTCTTATATGTCCAAAGTCAAACTTGGCGCATCTCAAAACCATGCCTCTGGCTGATCCAGATTATAATATTTCTGCTCCCATCGACATATTAATTGGTGCTGAGTTAGCTATGACCCTGTTCACTGGCGAGTCCGTTATCGGCGATGAAGAACAACTAACTGCTACTTCTTCTAAATTAGGATGGCTCCTTTCTGGAAGAGTTTCCTCTAAGGGTAGTAGGAGAAGTATTAGGAATATCATTCAGTCACATCATGCATGCCTGGAAACCCAAATATAGTCGAAAAATTTGGAAATTGGAATCCATTCCTGATGTGACTTCTATATCTAAGGATGAAAATGAAAGTGAAATCCATTTTGTGAAAACACATGGAAGGGTTTCCACAGGCAGATATGTTGTACAACTGCCATTTAGGAATGACTGCCAATTAGGAGATTCAAGATCCAATGCGATCAAAAGACTTTGTTCTTTGGAAAGATCTTTGATTCCACGACCTGAAGTTTATGACCAATATAGAAGCTTCATTAAGGAATATCTTGAATTGAGACATATGATCTTAGTACCAAAGGAAGATATCATTAAGGGAAGGTACTATCTGCCTCATCATCCTTTAATAAAGGAAAAAAGTTGCACCACCAAATTGCGAGTAGTATTTGACGCATCAGCAAAGACTGATTCATTATGAATGATGCTTTAATTCCAGGGCCCAAAATTCAACAGGATTTGTTTCACATCATTCTGAGATTCAGAACTCATCCTGTTGCTATAAATGCTGATATCGCCAAGATGTATAGGCAAATTAGAATATCACAAGAAGACTCGGAATTCCAAAGAATTGTATGGCGGAATGATCCTAATGATAAAATAAAGGACTATCGGCTAGAAACTGTCACTTATGGGACTAGTTGTGCACCATTTTTGGCCACTCGTAACATCAAACAGTTGGCTTTGGATGATCAGAGTAAGTTTCCAAAAGCTAGCAAAATAGCATTGACAGATTTTTATGTTGATGATCTAGTAACTGGAACTTGTTCAGTAGATGAAGGCAAGAATTTGGTGCAAGAACTCTATGGTTTACTAAGTGCAGGAGGCTTCGAACTTCGTAAGTGGACCTCCAATGTTCCTGATGTTCTGTCACTTTTACCAAATCATTTAAAATCCACCATCATAAATATTGGGTTTGAGGAATCCAAGGAATTTGTCAACGTTTTAGGCCTTCAATGGCAACCAAGAACTGATGGTTTCACATTTAAGGGAATAGCTCTGCCACTGAACTCTATGACAAAACGAGGAATACTATCTCAGGTTGCTAAAATATTTGATCCACTGGGTTGGATCTCACCATTTACGACCACTATTAAACTGATTTTGCAAGAACTTTGGAAGACTGGTTTGGAATGGGATGACCCAATTCCAGAGGAACTAAGAAGGAAGCTGACTTTGATAAACCAGGATCTTCCATCGCTAGAGCACATTCAGATCCCAAGATGCGTGGTACCAGGTAATTTTATGATGGTAGAATTTCATGGATTTTGTGATGCATCACAGAAGGCATATGCTGCATCTCTGTATCTAAAGGTGATCCTCTCAAACACAAGCGCTAAGACATTTCTCTTAGTGGCAAAAACAAGAGTCGCACCCATGAAGGTGGTTTCACTTCCAAAGTTAGAATTATGTTCTGCTCTACTTTTGGCAAGATTAGTGAAAACTGTATATGATAACCTTCCTCTTACCATCAATGAAATTTATTTATGGTCTGATTCTACTATAGCCTTATGCTGGATCAATTCCGAGCCGTGCCGATGGAAGACATTTGTGGCAAATCGAGTTGCTGAGATACACCGGCTTGTCTCCGGGGTTTGGTGCCATGTTGATGGAAGGCAGAATCCAGCAGACTGTGCATCACGAGGAATATTTCCATCCGACTTAGTAGAACATCCACTATGCTGGAATGGGCCACCATGGCTAATTGAACCTGCCCTTGAAATTAAGAAATTCATTAATAGCTCCAAGGAAGAATTTAAAGAAGAAGAAAAAATCAAGACGTATTTTGGTACAATTGAGAGTGAAATCCCATCCATTGTGATAAACTGCTCATCATTAACCAAACTGAAATGTATCATAGCTTGGTGCTTAAGATTTGTCAACAACAGTCGAATGCCTTCACATTCAAGGAACAGAGAGCCCTTAACATTAAGAGAGTTGAATGATGCCCTGTTGACAGTTGTTAAGTGTGTTCAATCTATTGAATTTTCCAAAGAAAAGCATTGCCTGTTAAGCGACAAGCCAATCCCGAATAAGAGTAGAATATACAATCTATGTCCCTTTTTGGATTCAAGGGGAATCATTAGAGTTGGCGGACGATTAAAAAATGTAAATGTTCATGGTGATCGGATTAATCAAGTTTTACTTCCAAGATCACATCATCTTACCACTCTTATTGTAAACAATGTTCATGTCCATAATCTTCACTCATCAACTCAAGCTACGCTTGCAACAATAGGAAATATATTCTGGATACCTTCTGGAAGAAATGTACGGAAAATTTTAAGAACATGCATGAAATGCGCTAGATTTCGTAAAAAAAAGAAGCTCCTTTTCAATTAATGGGAAATCTACCTTTTGCAAGGATCAACAGATCAAGGCCGTTTTTGGTAACTGGAATAGATTTTGCAGGACCTTTTCTGATTAAACGGAACATGGGACGTACAACTTCAACAATGAATGCTTACGTTGCCTTGTTCATATGTTTCAGCAATCGGGCCATTCATCTAGAATTAATCAGTAGTCTGACCACAGATGCTCTCCTATCCACAATAAGAAGGTTCATTGCTCGAAGAGGTAAACCAGCAACAATTCATAGTGACAACGCCACTAATTTTGTTGGTGCGCATAAGATTATTGGGAAACTATGTCACAATGCCAGTAAAGTTCTTACGAATTCAGTGGAAATTTATTCCACCAGCAGCTCCACATTTTGGTGGACTGTGGGAAGCCGGAGTTAAGTCCATGAAATATCATCTTAGAAGAACAATGGGCAGTGCTTTGCTAAATTTTGAAGAACTAACAACATTGTTAGCACAAATTGAAGCTTGCCTGAATTCGCGACCTCTTTGTCCTCTTTCTGAGGACCCTGAAGATCTACAGGCATTGACTCCTGGTCACTTCTTAATAGGTGGTTCTTTAACAGCGCTTCCCGATGAAGATGACATCATAGCAATGAGTTTGCCAAATAGATGGCAATTAATTCAAAAATCATGAATCATTTTTGGACAAGATGGTCCCAAGAATATGTGTCACAACTTCAACAAAGATCCAAATGGTGTAAGCCCCAACCCAACATTAAGGTAGGATCCCTGGTGTTGATAAATAATGAACAACAACCTCCACTAGCATGGAAGATTGGAAGAATTTCAAAGGTGTTTCCAGGAGATGACGCTAGTATCAGAGTGGTGGAAGTCAAGACTGCTAATGGGACTTACAGAAGACCTATTGTAAAATTATGTTTGTTACCTATATAATGTTTTTTGATGGTCCCCCATCAAGTTGGTGGCGGGAGAATGTTTAATTTAGTTTAGAATATTTATGTTTATATAAAGGTTTAATATAATTTTTCTATAATTGTGTAAATATTCATTGAATTTATCATCATCACCTTTTTTGTTTACAAAAATGTTATATGAAAAATAAAGTAATGTAATTGAACGAAATGGTTGCCCTCATGTTTACTGATCCAATGTTTTAATAATCTAAGGTTTATGTTGTAAGAAAATTATACATTGAGAAGAATTATACAGTTATATAGCATGGAATTCAATTAAAAAAGATATAGATGTTATGTGTTGAGATGACTCAGTTAATATGAAACTTGTTAAATTCCCTCCAAGTTAGATTAAGTCAGGTCAAGTTAGGTTAGACGGACCTGTTTAGCTAGCACATCTATTTAGTGTGTTGACTAAGTGTTCACACTGAATGCTCTAATGCAAAACTGAGGCCATATGTCTGGTGTAACGTGCGTGTCAGTACAGGTGGGGCTTCAATTTTATAACATCCTATGAAGGAATTATGAAATCGGTCGAATTGGCCAAAAAGGTTTAAACACTGGTGAAGTGGCAAAACCGGATTTTCAGGCTAGAATACAACATATAATTGTGGGCGAAAGAGGGCGGTTCCATTTTTGACAATTTGATAAATAAAATAATTTTATTGACATCTTGTCAATACATGCAAAGTGCACAGTCTGCACTATTTAAAATATATATAATTATATATATATATATGATAATTTAAACCAATAACCCTATATTATGTAATACGTATAACAAAATTGTCATGTTGTATATAGAACTAATTATAAACTATAACTAATTATACGCATAATTGACGTGTTTCCTTGCATCACCCTATGTAATGTACTGAGGATAAATAAATAAAACTATATAATAGATTAAAAGCTAAGTTAAAAGCAAGATTGAGAGATTTACAAAGTAACTTCTAAAGATAGATTGGACCCCGTCAGACCGTCGCCAGTGTCCGGTGTCCATCGACACGTGTGCCACGTGCATGACCCAATTCTCTTTGTCAGAGCTGTCGTATAAATAAGACCGGCCTTAGCGACAGTTAGTCAGTTGCAGTGAATCTTCCGGTCAGCGTCACCCCTTGTCGTCTCCAGGGACCAACTCATCGACCATGTAAAACAGTAAGGAATCTTCTATCTCCATCTTTGCTTTTGGCTCGACTTTTTATCTATTCAAGAAATTTTCCTTCGACAACTGTGTCGCTTCGTTTTGTGTGTGTGTCCTTACCACCCATCGCTCAACAACTACGACTGCTTCTAGCCAACATGCCACACTGCATTCATTCAACAGCATAAACTACTACTACATTGCAACATTTTTACAGAGAGTCGACAGGATTCTACAACAGGCTTACCAAACCCCAACGTATTATTACAGAGAGTCGACAGGATTACCACAACGAAGGAGACCACAGCGAAGAAGGTAAAAAGACTGTCCAGATAGAAGAGCCAAGAAGCAAGATGGAGGAACAAGCACGCCATTCCAACGAAACGACCAAGCAATCTTCCCCCCAACGACACAGCCGAACATCCCGCAAAATAAGCCGGTGAGAAGTTACCCACCTTCGACCTTACAACGCAACCATCCAGACGACATGCCACCATCGCCAAACAGAAGTCACAAGCTTCTACAAGCTCTACAAGACGCCTTCCACGTCATCAGGACAACAACCAAAGACCAAATCTCCTGACTGAACAATCATAAAAACTGTGAGTTTTTAAAAAATCTACTTAACTCTTTCTTCATGCTAACAACTTGATTTTCCATAAATATAATGTTTATTTTTACTGTAATTATTTTTAAATCAAATTTTACCATTTTTATAGCATTTCAATTCAAATTTTAAATATTGTACACCCTCATTTATCATTTTTTACTTTATTTTAAGCAACTTTTAAATCTTAATTCATTACTTTCAATGTTACATAAAAAATCATATTATATTTTAATTACTCGAATCATAATTCTAAACTTATTTGTGTGTTTTTTTTAATACCTTATTTTTATACCAAAAAACACCAATGTCTTAATTAAATACACAACTTTGCAAAATCATTGTTATGTTCACTATTTTATGTACACGCCCCATTCAAATTATAAGTCACTATCATGCCATTGCCCTTTTACAAGTATAATTTTCGCACTAACATAAGCAACGATTTAAAAAATATATTCAAATCTTAATAAACATAGGTGAAACGCATTTTTTAAAAAAAATACAAAAATCGAAAGATACACTATCTTCAAAAGCACAACTAGAAATGTAACTGTCCTTCCCCAAAACAAGTTAAAAATTCCAACATATCTACACTTCCTCGTCCTTTTCTTTTTACATGCATAATTATTAATAATTCACACATCCCTCGGAACGAACTTCAACACATTCCCACCTTACTTTCTCCAATTGGCCACACGAGCTACATATCGTCGCGAACACAAAGATTTCACGATAAACATACCACCTCTATAACAATCTGAAAATTCTCGATGTGTTTCGTACAACAACCACCCATGACTAATAAATTTGTTATTCATTCAGAAACTAGTTAGATGCTGTACCAAAAACAAAGACTTCACGTGACACCTTTCTATTCAATCCACCCACTAGTGTTACACAGCGCACCACAACAATTTTCTCACTTAACAGGCCCAAGACGCCTTCATGCCTGTGACACCTCACCAAAACGTGTCCACGTCGGAAAGTCGCACTTTTATTCACATTTAACCTGACATCATTGAATAACATTTTTTATAAGTCCGCAACATCGTCGAGACACAGCGCTTGCAAACACAGAGAAAACTATATTTTCAAATATGCCTAAATATGCTAAAGAAACAAATTACCACAGTGGAGGCAGAGAGATTTTTTTCTAGCCAGCAGGGTGACTCACAACGCCCGCCAACATCAATAAACAGCAGCGGCGTCAGGTTAACATGACACCTCCAATTCCAGTACGCCTGTACTTGAAACTCGTGGCCCAGCTCGCAGAATGGATAGATTGCAGCACCTATAATTAATTGACTTACCAATCATTACCCAATTTAACATATTACCATGAACATGTCAGATCACGTATTCCCAGTTTCAGAGACATAGAAACACCAATGTTTACCAAAAGGGAAATGACCTAGTTACACACCACAGTTGTAACTTTTCTTCAAAAGAGACAATTTTTGTTCCATTTTTCACTACTTAACATTTATCTAATCATTAATAACCTTTAATTATTATATTTTTTGTATAAAATCTTGAATAATTATTTTATTTTTTTTACTTTTCAATTATATAATCAAATTTTTATTCCAACATTATTTTAACAACTTTATTTTAACAATTTTATTTTTCATGATATTATTTTAGTATGGCAAAACATTTAATTCTTTCAATAATCATTTTTAATTCATTATTATATCTTTTATATATTACTAATTCATTATTATATCTTTTATATTTTGCTAATTCATTATTATGTCTTTTGTATATTACATGTTTGATCTTATCCACTTATACTTTTTTTTTACCCGCACTCATATTTTTATCTTTTTATTCACTATATTTTTGTTTAAGTAACTTTATTATATGACAATGTTTATTTATCAGCAACCACCGGGCATACAACAATCGTTTTTCAATAATCCTACTTACTAATCACTTCCCTATACTTTTTTCACTACCTATTTCAGCCATTGCTAGAAACGACAGCACTGCTTGACAATTTTTCTTTTGATTTCGTAATTCAACAAACTCTTTGAAAACACCGTTCCCCAGAAGTACAAGTCTCGACTTTTGGTCTGAACACGTTTCAAAAGTTTATTTCAATCATCCGCAGAGCACATCACCAACGCATGCACAAAGCGTTCGCTTTTTTCAACTTTCAATTTTTTCAGCTCTAGCGGACCACAATCAACCTTTGATTTCAAGTCAAGTCAGACCACCTACTGTCGCTACAACAATTCTACGTATCGCATGGCTCTACCATCCCTTTCAATCATATTAAGTCTTTTCTTCAACAACTTTTCAACCCAATAACCCTACAATTGTGTCAAAGCACTGTAACCTTATACAGGATCACAGGTGAAACATTGCCTAGGAAGACGCACAAGTCTATATCCTCGCTTTGCACCTGGATCTCAGTATTTGATTGTCTGTGCAACACTTACAATTGCATATTCTTCAACCCCTAACCCTTTCCAACGCCCGCCAACAATCTTTTAGAACATCATTTTTTATCATCATTATTTTTTAGCAAACAAAGGTTTTATCTACAGTTCTCTTTTATAATGAATATCATAACTTTTAAATTAAACATAAGTTTTTTTTTTATAATTTTCAGATATATCCAAATAAACATCTTGTTATAGCCCTTTACGCTCACAGTTTTAATTAATTAAAAGAAATTTTAATTACTTACCTGTGTTAGAGAGGCTTTACCCGCTTAAACCCGGATAAACCCTTTCACTCACGGGGCCCATCTATGATAATTTAAACCAATAACCCTATATTATGTAATACGTATAACAAAATTGTCATGTTGTATATAGAACTAATTATAAACTATAACTAATTATACGCATAATTGACGTGTTTCCTTGCATCACCCTATGTAATGTACTGAGGATAAATAAATAAAACTATATAATAGATTAAAAGCTAAGTTAAAAGCAAGATTGAGAGATTTACAAAGTAACTTCTAAAGATAGATTGGACCCCGTCAGACCGTCGCCAGTGTCCGGTGTCCATCGACACGTGTGCCACGTGCATGACCCAATTCTCTTTGTCAGAGCTGTCGTATAAATAAGACCGGCCTTAGCGACAGTTAGTCAGTTTCAGTGAATCTTCCGGTCAGCGTCACCCCTTGTCGTCTCCAGGGACCAACTCATCGACCATGTAAAACAGTAAGGAATCTTCTATCTCCATCTTTGCTTTTGGCTCGACTTTTTATCTATTCAAGAAATTTTCCTTCGACAACTGTGTCGCTTCGTTTTGTGTGTGTGTCCTTACCACCCATCGCTCAACAACTACGACTGCTTCTAGCCAACATGCCACACTGCATTCATTCAACAGCATAAACTACTACTACATTGCAACATTTTTACAGAGAGTCGACAGGATTCTACAACAGGCTTACCAAACCCCAACGTATTATTACATATACATCATACTATGTACAAAGAACATGGCCATTTTTAATACATCAATAACATCCTACTGTGTGTGTAACTATATCTTATATATTGTAACATAGAAAATCAGGAAAGACAAACTTCAGGATGATACGGCAATTTATTTAATAAAAGCACAAAACAACATTTATAAGATACAAGATAAGCAATGAGGGAAACTACGAGAGTAGCAAAATATAAATAATTTAAATATCAAAATTAATAATCTGTACATATAATAAATATTTTGCTACAATATACACCCACACACAAGCCTTTATTAGGGACTTGCACCATACAGATTCTCCCAATTGGGTAAGGTAATAATCATCTTGTGTTATTCACATAGCAATTGAACTGGCTTTACTCTTCGTCTCAAAGTCATTCACTTGTTGATATTTTGCTACAATATAAATATATATAATATTATATTTCAAATCATAAAACTGGTTTAAATTTGTATTACGGTCGAACTTGGATAATTCGAAGCTCAAGTGATCAAAGAAAAAAATTCGAATTAAAAACGTTTTGAATAAAAGGGACCAAATTCAAGGGACCAAGATAAATATTTGAATTAAAGACATTATCGAAGTTCCATTGTATTTTAATTAAAAAATATATATATTTAGTATATTTCATATCTTCACAATTATTTATAGCTCTAGTTCTTAATACCGATTTATTTTTATGGAATGACAACCGCTCATTTGCACCACAAACGGCTGCACCTATTTTCTCCTACATAAACATTCTATTTTCTAGTCTATTCCATAACATAGCACGGCCACCTAGAAATCTTAAATTTTGTAGACTTGCATTGTTAGCTTTATTGAGTAAATGTATACAAATTTAGACTTCTATGTGGTCTGTAAGTATGTTAAATATTGGTTACAAAATTTGAAAAAAAATATAGTAATTAGCATTTTCCAGACAACCTAGAAGTCTTATATTTTGCAGACTTGCATTGTTAGCTTGTTTGAGAGAGTCTACAAAATTTCAGACTTCTATGTGGCCTGCAAGTATATTAAAAGTGGTTACAAAATTTGAAGAAAATATAGTAATTAGCGTTTTCTAGACAAACTAGAGGTCTTAAAATTTGCAGACTTGTATTGTTAGCTTGATTGAGTGAATGTATACAATTTTAGACTTCTACGAGGTCTATAAGTATGTTAAAAATTGGTCACAAAATTTGAAAAGAAATATAGAAAGTAATTGAGAAAAAGGACATTTCCTGATCGTGCAACTATACTTTTTCACATAGAAAGTAATCTTTAATATCATTTATTTTACCAATATTTCAGTTGGCTGAACGCCAACCTTTATCAAGGTGTTATTTTATAAATGATATTTTGATCCAATATATGCCTTTTAAATTAAAGATTTATTTATGGATTGCTCTATTTTCAAAATAGAAAGTAATGTATTCTAGACAATCTAGAAGTCTCTTAAATTTTGTAGACTTGCATTGTTAGCTTGATTGAGAGAGTCTACAAAATTTTATATTTCTATGTGGTCTGGAGGCATATAAGAAATTGGCACAAAAAAAAACTGAAAGGAAATATAGAAATTAATAAAGTCTCGACCACCTCGATCCCTTTTTAATACAACTCCAGCCGTTCAGCGAAATGGCTGCGCCTATTTTTTTCTCGTTTGAGAAGGAAATATACAAATTCTCTTAAATAGGCAGATTTAACATTCCAGCGTCCTTGATTTATGAAACGCACGGAACCGAATTAAAAATAATGTTCTTATCAAATTTTAGACATCAAGTTCTATGCTTATATTATTTTGAATTCCATGTTTCGAAATGATGCGTTATCGTTAATCCATCCAACAAAATCACAGCGAACTATGAAACCCGTTTTTATTGGCAGAAAGTGAATTGGAAATTCATATTTAGATGTTTTTTTTTGTGTGTTTGGAATTCCAACTTTTTTCCGTCCAGAATTTTATAATGTCCAATTTATCACTGATCATGAAAATTTTGACAATTATCGGCGCGGTGAAGGAACCGGAATGCTTCTGCGGAGGAGAAATTCAAGACTCGAAACATCTACTTCTGGAATGTCCAATTTTCGGGATTATAGGGAAAGAAAATTTGGTGACATCGGACAGCTACATGAATTCGTAGATGAGAAAAGAACATATAACATTTTAAATCAATTCTGTAGATATATATACAACTATCTTTTGAACTGGGAAAGAGAGGGAAGGAAATTTTGAGGAAATTGCTTTTGTATGTTTGTCTTTTTCTCCTTTCTCCTCGTATATAGCCAATTTGTTATGATGTTAGAAATGTATTGACGTAAATATCACTGAGTTTGGGATATTGCGTTATAGGATGTTAATAAAAATAGTTTAAGTGAATTGGAAATTCATATATTTTCACTTGGCATTCCATATTGTTGACAGCCGCAACAACAACGTCAGTCTGGGTATGTCTACAGCCAATATTGACCACCTGGACCTGCTGAACATGGAGACAATCATCCCGCTGGACTCCCCACAACCTCGGACCTGGATTGTCGGACAGTTTATGGAGCTTATTATGTATCACAGCCTAACTTTCTAATTTTGAATTAAGTTATTCTGATTATATATTACACCATATACAGTTGAACCTATCTATAGCGCCCCCTCTAAATAGCGCCTTCCTCTCTATAGCGTTCGATTTTAAACATTAAAATGCGAACATTTTACATTAAAAGTGACCTGTCTACAGCACCCCTTCTCTATAGCACCCTATTTTGGTGAGTCCCAAGAGGGGGCGCTATAGGCAGGTTTAAATGTATATGAATATATAATAATATTAATAATTATTGTTATTAATTTAATTTATTGTTAATAAATTAATTGGTAATAAATTAATTGTTATTAATTATTATTATTAATAATAATAATTATGAATATAATAATAATAATTAGTAGATTTTACCACTGATGAACCAAGCCTTTCCAATATATGTTTCAATGTAGTAAGGGCAGTAAAACTATTGTGTTATATTGGGGTACAAACGTACATATATCAATTGAGTTTCACGATACTGTTAATGTTGGATATAAAATTGGTGTTTTTATTTGAATATCGACTTTTCAATTTAAAATATCATATGTAAAACGACATTTGAAAACTATTCCGCATGTGTTTCTTTTGAACGAAAAATCGAAATTTATTTTAAGGAGAAATAACTATTATTTCTAATTTTAGGGATAAGATATGAAAGGATGAATTGTGAAGAGTAATGATAAACGGAAAAATAAATTGTACATGGATTTATATATTATTTACGAACGGAAAATATGTCCTGGGTAGTCTAGTGGACATGGCATCTGCCCGGTAAGTGGAACACTGTAGGTTCGATTCCCATCCCTGGACACTTTATTTTTACGTTTATCATTACTCTTCACAATTCATCCTTTCATACCTCATCCCTAAGGTTAGAAATAATCGTTATTTCTTCTTAAATTAAATTTCGATTTTCCGTTCAAAAGATACACATGCGGAATAATTTACAAATGTCGTTTTACAATCATAAGCCGCATTATATTGTATTATAAAAAAATCATATACTTATTCAGATTCTATATATTAAACGAAAAGGTATAATACAATTTGTATGTTGTAGGTATCATAGTATCTGGTTATAGGCTGAAAATAAGTCTATAACTGTGTATGGGCGTAATCTGGTTTGTAGACAACACCCAATGACTCTGTTAGCTTGTGTTAGCAGTATTGAAACATATCTCTGAGATAACTTTGGACATAGACAATTTGACAATTAACATTAGTTTATGTACATCTTGTCAATACATGTAATACATGTCAATACATATATATATAATTATCATTTTAAAATAGTGCAGACTGTGCACTTTTACATGTATTGACAAGATGTACATAAACTAATGTTAATTATCAAATTGTCTATGTCCAAAGTTATCTCAGAGATATGTTTCAATACTGCTAACACAAGCTAACAGAGTCATTGGGTGTTGTCTACAAACCAGATTACGCCCATACACAGTTATAGACTTATTATATATATATATTAAAAATAAAAAAGGCATCTCCTGACCACGAACACATGTGCTTTTTAGATGGCAGAGCGCCATCTAGTGGAGCAAAAATAAACTAAACGTTCATTTAACTTGCTCCGTGATATTTGGCCAACCCAATTTCTTGATTTATCAAGAAAAGCCATCCACGAACGCGTTTCGCGCTGTTGGCGCTCGTCAGCGTGGAGAAGGCTGTAACCACTGCGACCAAAAAAGATTTTTGGTCCCAATGGCTTCTTGAGAAATCAGAAAATGGGTATTTAAGGCCAAATTTGCGTAAAGACGCTTAACACATGAAAAAACAATAGAAAAAATAAAAGATAAGTGGGTCAGGTGTTGATATTAAAAATAAAAAAGGCATCTCCTGACTACGAGCACATGTGCTTTTTAGATGGCAGAGCGCCATCTAGTGGAGCAAAAATAAACTAAACGTTATATATATATATATTGAGTAAAATCAATCATTCCTCCAGGGAAAAGACTCTTTTCCCTGGAGGAATGATTGATTTTACTCAATATTTATGCAAGGGATTATTTTATAGAATATATATATGTCATAATTTGTATAATTTTTAAGATGTATAATCTCTTATCGCCAAAATAAGGTATGTAAATATGTTAAGCTTGTGTTAAAATATAAATATGCAAATTCCTTAATCTATAAACACTACAAAAGTAAACGTGGCACGTCGCGGGTGCGCTGCTCACTTGGCTGGAACTAATTCTTGGGATTGTAAGCATAACGGTTGCACCCTTCCATTCGATCACGACTATGTACAATGAATATGGCTCCTATACTACGGCTGCAGAGATTGGACATAGAGAGGTCACCGTTTTATTTAAATATACAGAAAATATAGATATAAGTTATCTTTACTCACCACTCTAGAAATTT
The DNA here is from genome assembly GCA_030710605.1 of Cordylochernes scorpioides. Lineage (NCBI taxonomy): Eukaryota > Metazoa > Arthropoda > Arachnida > Pseudoscorpiones > Chernetidae > Cordylochernes > Cordylochernes scorpioides. Next base: position 49,617,390 of record CP092877.1, read on the forward strand.
CTGATAATTGTTTAAGCCACAAAAAAGATTTGGAAAATTTGGAAAAAAACCTGTGAATCATAGTTTTGGCCTATGGGGACTTATTTATGCTTATGAGGTGATACAGCAGCGTATTTACAATTAGAGAGGAGACAAAATGTAGCTGCTGTATTGTCCGTGAGGTCAATATGGGGACTTATAGGTAGGTATAGGAGCCGCTATGGTGCTAAACACTCTTATGGTAGAAGTCATAAACTCATCGGAATTTACAAAAAGTCGTTTTCTTTCTGGATGCGGACTAACGCGGACCATTCCCTAAAAGCAGGTTTTTAATATGGACGTTCAGAATTTACTAAAACTGGTGTTGTGACTTTGTCACTGATCTGCTAATATACTATATTGTCAACAGATGGTGCATTGATTTACGTATTTTCTTTTAAATGATCTTCTTTAGTTGATGTAATTTTAGTACGACCACTCTGTCATGTTTTCAGATAACATATCTGGTATCTTAAAATATTTCCTAAATTCTTGAGACTTGTGGAACACTAAGGTTCAAATTATTTATGTCATATAGGAAATGACACCTAAAAACATGAATATTATTTATTTTTTAAAACTTCAATCTACATTTTGTGTGACCAAACTGTCTTAAACAAGAAATTGATTTTCTTGAAGACTATAAGTAAAAATTATTGATTATTGGACATAAAGTCCTCCTATATAAAGTGTGCTGAATTGCATGTCAGGATAAAAAATAAAGACAGGAGTTTACTGGCCGATCTTTTTATTGAGGGAAAAGTTTCAAGCTTTCGAGCCCAACGGTCTTCTTCAGGTTATATATATAATGCTGCCACCAATAAAAGCTAGGCACTGCCCTCATCCACCTACTGTTTCATTATAAGAACTACCGCATTGTATTTTCATTCTTCGTGTAGCATATTAGGGCCATTTAAAGTTTTGGTTTTTGTTTGTTTCTAAACGTTATCTTGGAATGAAGCACTCATATGGGGTTTTCATATCTTAAGTCTTATATATTTACCTATGACATCATTCAACTGCTATTTTACAACATTTTAAAAATAAGATTAGTTGTGATTTAAATAATTAACGATTAAACTTTACAGATATAAAACTAAAGATCAATATTTATATATAACAGGAAAAAGGCCTCGACCCACACACTTTCTTATAAATGTCAACTTGGAGAAAGTTTGTAGTTCAATCGTCAAAAAAAGTTTCAAAATATTTCTAACTTTCTTTTTATTCTGATATATAAGAAAAGGGACTTGCATCGTCATGGCAGGACTCTTGGAATTGAGAAGAGGGACTTGCATCGTCATGGCAGGACTCTTGGAATTGAGAATAGGGACTTGTATTGTCATGGCAGGACTCTTGTATTTGTGAATAGGGACTTGTATCGTCATGGCAGGACTCTTGGAATAGAGAACAGGGGCTTGTATCGTCATGGCAGGACTCTTGGAATAGAGAACAGGGGCTTATAGCGTCATGATAGGCCTTTTGGAGTTGAGAATTAAAATGATATTCTCAAGGGGCAGGGTTCTAATATTTGAGAATAGGTACTCAGGAGAGAGAGAGAGAGAGAGCATCCGACTTTGGATCTTGGATTCAAGACGAGGATCCCGGTCCGCGCTACAGGACTGCTTCTCCCTAGACACACTTCAAAGGCCAGCACATCGCCATTCTTACAAGGGATAGTTCGTGAGATCAAAACACTTCTAAATACTATACAAAAACAACCATTTTCATATTGTTAAACGAACGCGCGATAACACCCAAACATACAGAAGAAAGAAGATAAACTATCGTGAACACACAGACAAGAACGCCAAAAATTGAACGAAAAGACTTGGAGGAATTGAATGAACAAGGCGACTAGAAGGTATCAAATAACCCAATCAAACTGTTCTGACAACCTTGAATTCCCGAACGAACTAGCCGAAAGGTCAGGCTAGAACGAACAACCAGTCTAGTACAATGGTAAGCCCAAGCACGCCTAGACGCCCCAGCTGAACGAACAACGCTAGAACGAACGCGCGAACTAGGTCAGAACAAACACCCCAGAGCATTGAACGCACAGTACGCACTTGACCGCACGACGCCTCCTGGACGAGCGATACGACCTAATACGCATGTAGGCGATAGATACGAACAACACCCCAGAACACCTGAACCAACACTAGGACAGTGCGAACGAACTAACGGGAACGCACAGAAAAGAACGCCAAACGTCAAGGACAAACGAAAGCACTAGGACTGATGAACGAACTAGTGGACAGAACGAACTAGAACGAACAAGGCCCTGGAATAGCCAACCAAAATGGTCTAACAAACCTTGAATTCTCACACGACCGAGTCAAACAGTCAGGCTAGAACGAACAACCAATCTAGTACAATGGTGAGCCCAAGCACGCCTGGACGCCCCAGCTGAACGAACAACGCTAGAACGAACGCGCGAACTAGGTCAGAACAAACACAATAGAGCATTGAACTCACTAGAACGCACAGTACACACTAGACCGCACGACGCCTCCTGGACGAGCGATACGACCTAATACGCATGTACGCGATAGATACGAACAACACCCCAGAACACCTGAACCAACACTAGGACAGGGCGAACGAACTAACGGGAACGCACAGACAAGAACGCCAAACGTCAAGGACAAACGAAATCACTAGGAATGATGAACGAACTAGTAGACCGCAGTGACTAGAGCGAGTTAGGCCCTGGAATAGCCAACCAAACTGTTCTAACAACCTTGAATTCCCACACGAACCTTGAACTCCTCCAAGGTCCGCTCCCTGTAGACGCTCGTCGCGTTGTCCGCCACCAGGCGTTGGCAAAATGCCCCAAGAGCAGCTGCATCTTCGCAGGCGCTTCTTGTAAGCCTGGCGATGGGCGGCGGAGCAGGGCCTGCCAGGTCGCGGACGCGAACTCCTCTCCATCTAGAGGGAGCCCGAAGCGATGGCGTCGCCAGGAACCTGCAGGCACCGACGAGGGGCAGGTTCAGTAGAGTGGGAGCAGGCAACACCCGATGGTTCAGGCCCAGGATGGAGGAGGCCTGCCCCCATAGATCCAGCAGCCGGCGGCGGCGAGGCAGCAACCAGGAACCCGAGGACAAGGGGGTCATCCAGGCTCCAGACTCCACCAGCCAAGAGTAGGCGTTCTTGCCTCCATTTCTGGATGCAGCCTGGACCCCCTTGAAGCAGGCGAGCTGGAGTTGGGTCCAGATGTCGAGCAGTCCTACGCCACCGACGGACACAGGACGTGCCAGTAGACCTCCCGGGAGCCAGGCGGCGCGATGGCAGGATCCCCAGACGAACCGCGTCAGCCTGGCCTGCAGTTTGGCGATAGTGGCATCACCGGGCAGGTAGCCGTGCAGATGGTGGAGCACCGAGAGAGAGAGAGAGAGAGAGATTGAGATTGAAACTGATTTATTTTAACGTCCATATAAGATTATATAAGATTAAATACAGAATAAATAAAAATATGAATAAATAAGATTATATAATGAAAATACATGAATAAATAGATATAAATATATAAAGTAATAGATAAATATACATATATATAAAATATATACAAGGTCTTCATTGGTGGCGCCCACCGCTAGAAAGACTCCGCCACCGATGGACTGCGAGAGTTCTTTCCCACAGGGTGGGTAGGTCGATGTGTTGGCTGGCATTACCCAACTCAAGACCAAGATGGTACTTGTAGATGGTAGCCTTCGCCACACTTGTTAGCTTCACTGCCTCGGGATGGAGGCCGACGCCGAAGAGCCAGGCCTGCAGATCCAAGGGCAAGTCGCAGAAAGCGAACACCTCCCGGAGCAGAGTTCGCACGGCTCGGCAACTCCAATATCTGTGGGTCAGCGACCCGTCGCTGGACCCACAGGCGGCACAGTTGGCACGCCTCGAGGCAGGATGGTCAGGATGTGGTAGGGCATGGAGGGCCAGCCGTAGGGCGACATCTGCGTCGTGACCCGAGAAGCAGTTCCGACGCAGGTCGGCCCAGGGATGGAGCGGGGCACATCCACGGTGGGGGTCCACCGGGCAGCCAGCTCTGCAGTAGGATGGGCCTGGAGCCGTGCCGAGTCCAATGCCCGGCGCGCCCTCTGGCTGGGTAGGCGGGTGATGGGGGTCGCCGATCCCCGCAGGACGATGGTCTCCGCCTCGTACTCCGCATGATAGCTGGAGCTGGCGTTTTCCCGCAGGAGACGTTGGCAGAAGGCCCCCAGGTGCTGCGCATCTAGGAGCGCGGCCCGCGTTGAGCGCGCAAGTGCAGGGGCGCCATCGGAGAAGTCCCCGACAGTCGCCTGTAGCCAGCGCTCGGAAGCCAGCAGGTCTGGCGGCCGCAGGAACCTGTTGTCACCTCGAAGACGCAGGGACCTCAGACTGGCGGGATGAAGAACCCGGTGGTCAAGCTCGAGGACGCTGGACGCGGCCTCCCACAGGCTCAGTAGTCTCCTCCTCCTAGGCGAGTGCCAGACGTCAGGAGCCGGCGGTGTCAGCCACGCCCGGCTGCGGACCAGCCAAGAGTAGCCGTTGGCGGCGCCGCGAAGAGAGGCCTGGACCCCCTTCAGGCAGGCGAGCCGAAGCTGGCCCGCGATGTCAAGCAGGCCGACGCCACCATCGGAGACTGGACGAGCCAGAATGCGCCCGGGGAGCCACGAGACTCGGCTCGTACCCCACACGAAGCGCGCCAACCGCGCCTGCAGCCGGCCGACGGTGGTTTCAGGTGGAAGGTAGCCATGGAGGTGGTGCAGGATGGAACCCAGGACCAGGCTGTTGGCCGCGCGAGCACGACCCACCAGCGACAGTCCGCGGGTGAAGGGCGACCACCTCGCGATGGCTCGCTCCAGCAGCCCCATCAGGTGTGAGGCCTGGGAGGCGACGGTGTTCCTGGTGGTGATGGTGCAGCCTAGGACGGTCAGCGACTCGGACGTCCAGGAGATTCCCAGAGGAGAATCCGTCCGGTGCTTCCAGGAACCGCACCAGAGCCCGCAGCTCTTCTTGAAGTTGATAGCCACCCCGGAGGACATGCGGAACTCTTCAAAGATCAGGGGCACGAGCTCAAACTGAGCGTCGTCCCTGATGAAGAGTACGATGTCGTCCGCATAGGCGACCACGTTGCCGCGGCCCAAGGTCCTCTCGAGGCGGCGTAGCAAAGGTCCAACTCCGATGCTGAAGAGCGCGGCGCTGAGACGGCAGCCCTGCCTCACCCCGTTGAGAAGCGGGAAGGCCTTGGTGTAGACATCTCCGACCCGGATGGAGGCGTCTGCTTCCCCGTAGAGGACAGCAATCCACCCTAGGAAGGTAGATGGTAGGCCCAGCTTCTCCAGCAGGGCGAACAGGTAGCTCCTGCTCAGGGTGTCGAAGGCCGACCTCAGGTCCAAAGAGATGACAGCCAGCGGCGTGTCATGTCTGGATGCCCCGGCGGCTTCGTCAGACACTCGCGCGATATTCCAGGAAGATGACCGTCCTGGAATGGCGTAGGTCTGACATTGGGGCACCAGGTCTGGCAGATGACGTCGCAGACGAGCCATGAGCACGCCGCTGAGGACCCTGTAGTCGGTCGTTGGCAGGCTGATTGGCCGGAATGCCTGTAGACCCGGACCACCGTGCACTTTCGGCAGCAAGATCACCTTGCTGTGCCTTGAGGATGGAGGTAAGGCCCCGCGGAGTCGAGAAGCCTCGAAGACTTGCCAAAGAACTTCGGCGAAGAAATCTTCAAAGGCTTTGACAAACTCGCAGGGGAGTCCGTCCCATCCCGATGCACGGCCATTTGGCAGGCGATGGATGGCTGCCGCTATCTGGTCGCGGAAGATGTCGGCGAGAAAGAGCTGGTCCCACTCGTCGAACTCCAGTGGAGTCACTTCAGCTAAGAAGTCGGCGATGGCTTCTTCCGAGCTTGGAGCCTGAGCGAAGCGACTGCTTAGGCGCTCCAGAAGGAAACGCCTAAGCTGGCCCCCGGAGATGGCGTTGCCGTCGTCGTCGGTGAAGGTGGAGGGAGAGCGGCGTCTGGCTCGGAGGGAACGCCCGAGGTCCGACAAGGAAGGATAGTCGGAGCGGGCAGTGTCGTCTCCAGTCTCCGCCTCAGGAAGAGGCTTGCTCTCTCGATGTATCCACCGCCGGACTCGGCGACGGCAGGCGCGAGTGACCGTATCTCCGCGACCAGATTTGCCTTGATCCTGGTCCATTTTTCCCATAACATCGGAGGTGAAAGATTTGCTAGGTCTACCGATATTTCATCGATGAACTTTCCATTCGATCGACAAAGAGGTCTGACCGTAGCAGCTTTCCGATGCAGGGAAGTCTTGTAGGAGCTGGGTCTCCTACTTGGATCAGGACGGCACGGAGAGAGAGAGAGAGAGAGAGGATATGCCATTCTCAATATATATATATATAAGCCATCAACAAAATATCCAGTTTCAAGATCAGGAGCTGCCCTTCCGTTATATTATAATATCATCACAGTATATTTATAGGACCAGTAAAACTGTAAGGAAATAGAAATATAAAAGTTTGACTTTGCTATGCCTTCTTTGAATGAATTCTCCATTCATGGCACCTCAATCGGGAAAATCTGTTAAGAAATCTCGGAGTTCTTCATAAAGGAATATTAAAATTTTATTAAATATAAATATAAAGGGTTCTGCAAAGTGTAAACAATAAAGGATAGAATTGTGACTTTAACTTTGTTAATTAACGTTGCTTGAGCTTTATAAATTGAACCGATGTTCTATGTATGCTATGGATGTGTTCAAACATCACGTTTTGATTAACATCAAATAGTAATAAGCGAAGTTGAATCTTTGATGTTGAACAAATTGCAAAGACTAATATAAAGTTTTGGGTATCCACTTGTGTAGATAGGAGCTCTCGATGTTAAATTATAAGCTGAATTAAGTTTGTTTAAAAAAGGATTCATTCTAGTGATAAATAACGTTGTGTCTGGATTCTGCTTGTGTTCAAGTAAACTACTATGTTGCTATCAATGTGAATGTAATGTATAGAATGTTGGGTGTGATAATAAAAATAAACATCACTGACCAAATCTAGGTATTGGGGGAAAGAGAGCGGAAATCTCCAAGATCCTAGAACAGAAACTACTTTAAGGAAAAGCTTCTTATAAGTTCTTTGATGACAAGAAACAATAGCAAAAATATGACAAAACATTTCTGAAATATGAATAAATAATTTTAACATGATACATATATTAGCGTGCCATCTGTTAAAAGAAATTCAAACTATTGGAAATATTACATTGGGCTGTTTTACCTTTACACCGATACTGAAGCTAAACTCTTGGAAAAGGTATTTTAAATGAACTATGGACATAAACTTTGAGTACAGTAGCTTTATCACCGACCCGAGGGCGCTAGTTTTTGGCGATGGTTAAACCTGATCCATTAAATATGTCAGGAAGCCAAGTCATGAGAAATCTTTCACCCGAAACTTAGTTTATCATGGGAGATTACTATATCCATAAAACTATAACAAAACTGATGTCTTATGTGAGATTTAGAATTTGATATACCTGCTTCTCTTGACTTCTCTTTTCTGACAGGAAGGAAAATCAGCGCCAGAAATTTTCACGGGGAAGGAGCAACATCTTCAGGAATAGCAGAACGTGCAAAATATCAAGAGCAAATAACGTCAACATTTCCCCCGTAGTTTTCAATTCCTCTGTATTTCAAAAATATTATTTTTTTTATCGAATAGCTTTGCTAATGTAAATTATCATCATTGAATTTCTTATACTGGTGAAACGAGATCTATTCTGCCAGAAGCTCTATTAAAAGACTTGAGTTATTTTTATACTTGAGATTGGTTAAGGAAGCTTTCTTTGTATCAAGAATGGAACATATTCTCTGTAGGAATACATTGAATCTCTTGTTTTCCAAGCAGAGTCTCGAAGGTTTAAATTATCCTTGTTGGACAATTGAGGTTCAATCTATAACTTTGGTCATCATTTTTTTTATAGCGAAAACATTTTAGAGAGGGATTATCCTTTTGCTAAAATATTTGTACCATTATGGCTTTGCTTTGTTTCTAATTGTTGAAATGCGTGAACTGCATCCTTCGCCTTCTTCTATCAAGTTTTGATCACTATTTGATATTTCAAATTCAATAGGCATTTTGTGACAGCGTTCAAGTCAGGAAGCAAAACTTTATAGGATCAAATGCCAAATGGCCACAATTTCATACAGATATTAGTTTTTTCAAATATAACGATGGCTTATCTAGAATTTTAGAGCTTTTAGTTCTCATGTAATAGGAAATTATTTAATCGATTTTCTATATAAGATAAAAATTATATTTTATTTGGAAAGGATTGTAAAGCCATTGTTGCATGGGACGCCATCTTTAATCAATTAGATTAATAATTTTTGAATATCGTTAATTCATTTCATCTTTTATTTTTTTCACCAAATTAAATATACTTGTGAAATAAATCACTGTTAGGTAGTTTGTAACGTATATCCACACAAAAATTACAATAATAGCTATGGTAGCACTAAGTGTTTTTAAATATAGGATACTAGACGAATGACCCGGGCAACGCCCGGGTTTACACGATTAAATGTATTATTCAAACACATAAAACATAGCAAAATAAAACATAGCAAATATAGCAAGAGCAGTTATTTTAAACGGCGAATTAGATCAGTTATAGCAAAAAATGAAAATATATATGTAAATGTGTGAAATAGTTATAAATTAGAAAACTTGTAAATATAGTTAAGGACTTGCATTGTAATTAAGAAAAAGCTTCTCCAGGCGACATGCCGGCGGCGCGCGCCCGTTGCCTGCCGGCGAGCACGTGACTTCTCTGTGCGCGCGCATGGCTTTCGGCGAGGCCTGTTCCACGCGACCGCCCCCCAATGGCGGCGCACAGGGAAGTCACGTGCTCGCCGGCAGCCAACGGGCGCGCGCCGCCGGCAGATCGCCCGCGTTCTAGAGGGCGCTGCTCGTGAGCTAAGTAGAATAATTTGAATATATAGTTTTAATAATTGATTTATATATATATTTTTAAAATAGCCTATCGTCATCCCCGTTATTTTTTACCTATGTATGGAAATTTTGGTTTAAATTAGTGAACTACTGCGAATTTGTATACAGGTCATACAAACCAACAAACCAACAGACAAACAGACAAACATTCATTTATATATATATATATATATATATATATATATATATAGATATACGCTGGTGTCTGAAATACAGTGAACAATACCATTTTAAATCTCTCTAGTTATTGAACTTGAAAAAGCCACATCTGTCATGAGCATATGAAAAATATTTCACAAATAATATATATTTTTTAACAAAGTTTGACAAGTTTTACCGCAAATGATTCTTTTGAACAAAATATAATATTTACAAACGGAAAAATATGTCCAGGGTAGCCTAGTGGACATGGCATCTGCCCGGTAAGCGGGACACTGGGTTCTTTTCCCATCCCTGGACACTTTTATTTTTCCGTTCATCATTACTCTTCACAATTCATCCTTACTTACTTCATCTCTAAGGATAGAAATAGTCGTTTTTCTCCTTAAAATAAATTACCATTTTTCGTTCAAAAGAAACATTTGCGGTAAAACTTGTCAAACGTCGTTTTACAATCATAAGCCGCATTATATTGTATCATATATAGTTTATTTATTAAAAGGCAAGCTCTTGCAAAAGTCAAAATTGCTCTCTCTCTACTATTGGTAGATAGATCAAAGAGATATACAGTAACTCGGGCAGTTTGCAGGTGTACACGTGTAGTGTGCGTAGTAAAATCTCTTCTGATATCTCTTTGCTATTATAGGCCTCTAGATGAACGATTCTCACTTGAAATCTCTAATATGCATTTTAAATTTTTATAAAGATAATCATTTGAAAAAAGAAAACGTATATAATTTGTATTACCAGTTTACAATTTAAGCATAAATCAAAAATATGAAAAACATTCATTGATCATTTTACATTCTACAATAATTTGATTGAAATCAATTAAAAACTATTCAGATTTCTATTCTCTAAATCAGGGGTCTCCAAACTTCGGCCCGAGGGCCACATCCGGCCCGCAGACAGATTTTGTCCGGCCCGCGGAGACATACTTGAAAACTCCTTTTAGAGAACAAATATTTTTTATAGCAAATAAAATGTTTGTGATAAGTTGGATAAAGAAACACAGAATGGTAATGAGTAAATACATGTATAATTTATGCAGTAAATTTAACTTCAGCATATAATAACTAACAAATTATTGAAATGAATCCAACTTACATTTTATACATTGTAAGTAATGAACAACACATACCTTATAACATGCCATATGAAATGCTAATGAGATGTATGTAATTGAGATTTTCCACCGACAATAGTTTGTAGTTGTGGACTAATTTTACTTGTACCAATTATTAAAAGAGATTTAAGATGCTCGTCAGTTAATTTAGATCTGTATACATTTTTTGTGTACTTCATTTTGGAGGTTTTCTCACACAAATAAGTAGTACCAAAAACGGAAAACAGCCCACGAGCAAATTTATGCAAATTATCAAATTGTGTCAGTGGAAGACTCTTATAAAATTCCAACAAAGATGAGTTTTCATATTTGTTCTTAATTATATCACTGCACTGAAGATCAATCATTTCCATTTGAAGTTCCGGGGCTAGGGTTTCAATGTCAGCATCAAAAGGATTCTGAAAAATCTTAATTTGATTCGCAATGGCATCAAAGTCCGAGAAACGAGTATCAAAATTTATCTTCAAAGCACTCAAAGTTTCGATTGCAAAATCGATAGGAAACTCAGTCTCAGTAGTGTGGCTGAATATTTCACATGTTTTAAAATGTGAAAAACATTTACTTCGTAGTTGTAATTGAAACAGTATCAATTTCATCCGGAATGACTTGATATTAGTGTATAAATCAGGAAGATGCTGGTTTTCTCCTTGCAATCTCAAATTCAGTTCGTTCACATGTTTTGTCAAATCAACATAGAATACTAACTTCCATAGCCATGCGTTGTTTTGTAATTCAGTAAGAGGGCGGTGCTTTTCATTCAAAAAAATTTCGATCACTGCTCGAAGTTCAAAAAAGCGCTGAAGGACTTTCCCACAACTAAGCCAGCGTACGGCAGTATGATAAGGTAAGTCTGTTTCTCCAATCTCTGCAATAAATTGTCGGAATTGTCGGTGATTCAGCCCAAAAGATCTGATGAAATTAACAGTTGATATGACTGGTTTCAGAACGTCAGACATATCCAAACATTTTCCGCACAAAGACTGTTGATGAATGATACAATGTAAGCCTAATGGTTTTGAGCCGCCGTCATTTTCTACAGCCTTTGACACAAGAGCGACCACTCCTTTATCTTTCCCACTCATGTTTTTGCCTCCATCAGTTGTAATACATTTCAAGTTTTTCCATCGAAGGTTCTTTTTATTAATGGCCATTTCAACTCCTTTAAAAATATCGGTACCAGTAGTTTGTGCCATGAATACTATACATATCAAGAAGTTCTTCGTGCACTTCATAGCTTTTATCTACTCCTCTAATATAAATCAACACCTGAACAGTATCTGACACATCCGTTGACTCATCCAAGGCCAAAGAAAACCACTCAACATGTCCATTTTTGTCGAACAGTTGAGAGGATATATTTTCAGCGATGTTTTCTACCCTTCGAGCCACAGTGTTTGCTGACATACTGACAGTTTTTAATAAATTTACCTTTTCAGGGTACATTTCTTCGACTACTGCAATTATGCATTCCTTGATCATTTCTCCATCGGTGAATGGTTTTCCACGTTTTGCAATTTCAAGAGCCACACGAAAGCTGGCACGAGTTGCCGCCTCTTGTTCAGTTTTGACTTTTGTAAATAAAGATTGCTGCGATTTCAATCCGCGCTTCAAAGCTTCGAATTTTTCTGTCCGCACAATTCCTGTATATTTTGAGTAATTTTGAGAATGTTTTGTTTCATAATGACGTTTCATGTTATATTCTTAGAGAACGGCTATGCTTTCATTGCAAATCAAACATAGCGCCTTGTTACTGGACTCAATTACGAAATACTGAATGTTCCACTGATCTTTGAATTTTCTGCATTCACTATCAATTTTTCGCTTCTTTTCCATTCTGCTAAATCACACACAAAAGCAACAATTAATAATAACATTTAATAACAAATAAACATAACAATTAATACAGGAAAATTAATAATATGCAGTGTTGCCATCTTGGCCCTCGGAACTTACTGGAGTAATCAGTATGGCCCTAAGGCTGGAAAGACCCCATCAGTATGGCCCTAAGGCTGGAAAGTTTGGAGACCCCTGCTCTAGATAAGTGTTCGTTCTGGTAGTACAATATAACTGTTGACATGTTGAATACTCTTTGAAAGATAGAATGGCTTCACATAATATGATGTTTTATAATGTGGCCTGAAACCCTGAAACTATCGCCAGGACATGGTATATGAGCCACCACGACACAAGAAGACCGCTATCTGATGAAAAAACGAATGCTAATATTTTTTTAATGAAAGAAAATACTGAAAATGAGATTTGCTAAAAGGTTATGTCTGAAATATAGGTGATTTACGTTGTTTTAAACTGGCCCTTGATAACACAGGTCTACAAAACTTAAGGAAGTTGTACCTTATAGCATATATATATCGGGAGTCAGAAAAAAACTCTTAAGAGATATTTGATGCACAGTGATATATATCACTGTGCATCAAATATCTCTCAGAGTTTTTTTCTGACTCCCGATATATATATGCTATAAGGTACAACTTCCTTAAGTTTTGTAGACCTGTGTAATCAAATTCAGGCCACAAGCTCACGACCAAGTATTGTAAAGTCGGGGATTTTACGTTTTTGCCCCTCTATTTTGGTGTTCCATTTTCAATGTCGCACAGTGTTTCTAGCTCTGAATATTCTATATTTTCTCTATCTACGAGGTGTGTTCAAAAAGTATCGCGAATTTTGAATTTTCGCGGGTTACGTATATTCGAAATTCGATCTTTTTTGTGGCTTTATGTTGGTACTCATGTCTCTCACTTATGCCGACAAGCTCGGCCATTTTGAATGTTCACTTAATTGTTGACAGCTGCTTTGCTTGCAGGTTTTTGGATCGTCTTCGATTTTTACCTATTAAAAAAAAATGGATCAAAGAACCTGTATCAAATTTTGTGTGAAAAACGGAATTAAGTGCGCGCATGCATTCCGAATGTTGACTGTGGCATACGGAGAAGCTACCTTGGACCGAAGCAACGTTTATCGGTGGTACAAAATGTTCTCAGAAGGCCGAGATGTGAACGACGAAGAGTGTGCCGGACGCCCGAGCACTTCAACAACAGATGAAAAAATTAATGAAGTGGAGAAAATGATATTGGCCAATCGTCGAATCACCGTTAGAGAAGTTGCTGAGGACCTAAACATATCGATTGGCTCGTGCCATTCGATTTTTATCAATGATTTGGGCATGAGACGGGTCGCCGCGAAATTCGTACCAAAATTGCTCAATTGCGACCAAAAACAGCATCGCATGAACATTGCTAATGAGATGTTGGACTCTGTCCGCGACGACCCAAATTTGCTCCAGAGGGTCATAACTGGTGAGGAAGCGTGGGTTTATGGTTATGACGTGGAAACCAAAGCTCAATCATCTCAATGGAAGCTGCCGCACGAACCAAGACCGAAAAAAGCTCAACAAGTTCGGTCGAATGTGAAAGTTTCGTTGACAGTTTTAATCGATTGCAGGGGCGTGGTGCATCATGAGTTCTTGTCACAGGGTAGAACGGTCAATAAGGAATATTACCTGCAAGTTATACGCAATTTGCGCGAAGCAATCCGCCAGAAACGCCCGGATTTTTGGAAGAACAAAAATTGGCTTTTGCACCACGATAACGCCCCTGCTCACACATCGTTGCTTGTGCGCGACTTTTTGGCCAAAAACAACACACTAATGATGCCGCAACACCGTATTCCTCAGATCTGGCCCCCTGTGACTTTTTCTTGTTCCCTAAACTGAAGAGGCTTATGAAAGGACGACGTTACGCTACGCTTGACGAGATAAAGACGGCATCGAAGGAGGAGCTGAAAAAGATTTTAAAAAAAAAAAAAATTTTTTTTGAAGTGCTTCGAAGATTGGAAAAACCGTTGGCACAAGTGTTTAATATCTCATGGGGATTACTTTGAAGGGGACAAAATAGGTATTCATGAATAAATAAATAATTAAAAAAAAAAAAAAACACAAAAGTGTATCCATTGAGTTTCACGATACTGTTAATTTTGGATATAAAATTGATGTTTTAATATGAATATCGACATACGTGGATTTTTAATTAAAACATATACTTATTCAGATTCTAAATCTTAAAAGAAAAAGGTAGAATAATGCTGAAAATAAGTCTATAATTTTGTATGGACGTAGTCTGGTTTATAGATAACACCTAATGACTCTGTTAGCTTGTGTTAGCACTCTTGAAACATATCTCGGAGATAAAATTGGACATAGACAATTTGACAATTAACATAATTTTATTAACATCTTGTCAATACATTAAAAGTGCACAGTCTCTGCACTATTTTGAAATGATAATTATATATATATATGGAAAACGTCAATACTTTGACGAGAAAAACGCCCATTGCTTCCATATATATATTGTGTTAGATTTTTTTTGTGTTTTGTTGTTGAAAAGAGGTGCAGTCGTGGAAAAGTAAAGATAATTATTTACCTTTCAAGTATATTTTATTTTGAATTACTTGAAGTAAAAATACACATAAAATTATTTATCACAGCAATATAGAATTTAAAAATGAATTCTATAATCGTGATTTAAAAAAAAGGTAGGGTTAACTATACATATCTACAACAATAATAATTAAAGTTCCGAATCCACAGTCAAAAAATATATAACAGTCAATGAATGAAAATGAAATATATGTTTAAAAAAAATTGTATTTTAGATTATATAATATATATGTTATATAAAAATATTATTTTATTTTAAATTATAATTTCATAGATTCAAATACTCTGCTACATCGACAGCCAGAGGTCACTCTTCCCCTATAAAAACTCGTTGTTGTTTTATCCCAATGGCTCGGTCGTTGGCCTTACGCTCCGACGCTCTCCCGCCATGGATTCCTGCAAGAAGAAGAAGAAGAAAGCCAACAAGCTCTCTCAACCCTCGGTTGACATCGCGGTTCTTGTTGAAGAAGACAACATGGTCATCTCCCGCGACTACCAAATCCTGCAATCCCTCGGCCAGCCCTCCCTAGCAGCTCTTCACCTGGACCTTATTCGCTTCAATGAGCAGCGAACAGAAATAATCAAGTGCCTAGTTAGGGATGTGAAGAACCTCTCGGGCACCGTGAATGACTTTATGGAGCTGGATGAAATCATGGATGCCCAAATGCCCAAGAAAACCTGCCAGACCACTCAAACTGGTCCTGCTCTCACCTGCAAGGACTCTAGCACTCAGACCGAGCTCATCAAGCCTGCCACCCCCGCCTCCGCTGCTATCCCTGTGGAAGCACCTGCTCCCAAGAAGCCAGATCCTGCTCTAACCAAGAGGAAGCAGCCAGAGGCGTCAAACCCGCCCGCTAAGAGGAGAAAACCACTGTTTCCAGTCAAGCCTGCATCTTCCCGCGCCCCAAGCCTGCCATTGCCAAAGGCACCCTCAATGGAGAGAAATCTGCGGCCCACATCGTGGTTATTGCAGATAACCCGCAGACTGACCCACGGGACATCCTCAAAGCTGTCCGCGCTGCCCACACTCTGCCCCAAGGCGTCTGGGGGTCTCTGCGCACCAGGAGAAAACTGGTGCTGCACTCCAATACTCTAGAGGTCATTCCTGCCGTCAGCATTGCCCTGGACAACAAGCTCCGAGGCCTGAAAGTCCGGGAACTGAGACAATTCCTCCCAAGAATCTGCCTCTTCAACGTGGAGGCGGAAACCGCGGATGAGGACATTGTCCAGGCATTCATGTCCACCGATGCCCTCAGCCAGCTTACTGGAGACAAGTCTGTCCGAGTGGTACACACATCTCCAACCAGAAATGGCACCTGCACGGCCTTTATTGAGCAGGACTTGGATTCCTACAAGGCCATTGGAAGACGCGGCAGGATCATTGTGGACCAAGTGATCCTGAACTACGAGGAGTCTGTCCGCGTCTGCTACCGCTGCTGTGGCTACGGCCACAACGCCGATAGGTGCACCAAGGCTATGGTCACCTGCTTTCACTGCGCTTCTGGTGACCACCAGGGCCGAAGCTGCCCAACTCTCGCCAACCCGCTAACGGCCAAGTGCGCCAACTGCTCAGCCAAGGGCCACTCTTCCGACCACGAGGCAAGATCAATGTCTTGCCCAACTGCCAGACCTAGAGCTGCAAATTCTAGTCCTCCCGCCTTTTCCTGCCTCCTGACCTCCGCGGACCCAATCCGGCCTGACCTGCCTCTTCCTTAACGGTGATCCTGTCCCTAGCCTTCCCAGCCTGGTCATAGTGGTTTTATATATTTCGCTTTACGCGGCCGTTGGGGCTAAAAAATCAATCATTTTGTTTAGCAGCCCCGTAAATAAATATATTTTCTCTATCCCAATGGCATTGAAGCGAGAGAATATTTAGAGCAGATTGCTTTGTCATTCCCATTAAGGTTAGTTCTTTTAAATAAGACCGCTCTCCCGCCATGGATTCCTGCAAGAAGAAGAAGAAGAAGAAAGCCAACAAGCCCTCTCAACCCTCGGTTGAGATCGCGGCTCTTGTTGAAGAAGACAACATGGTCATTTCCCGCCACTACCAAATCCTGCAATCCCTCGGCGAACCCTCCCTAGCAGCTCTTCACCTGGACCTTGTTCTCTTTATTGAGCAGCGAAGAGAAATAATCAAGTGCCTAGTTAGGGATGTGAAGAACCTCGCAGGCACCGTGAATGACTTCATGGAGCTGGATGAAATCATGGATGCCCAAATGCCCAAGAAAACCTGCCAAACCACTCAAACTAGCCCTGCTCCCATTGCAAAGACTCTAGCGCTCAGACCGAGCTCATCAAGCCTGCCACCCCCGCTCCAGCTGCTGTCCCTGTGGCTGCACCTGCTCCCAAGAAGCCAGATCCCGCTCTAACCAAGAGGAAGCAGCCAGAGGCGTCAAACCCGCCCGCTAAGAGGAGCAAACCACTGGTTCCAGTCAAGCCTGCATCTTCCCGCGCCCCCAAGCCTGCCGTTGCCAAAGGCACCCTCAATGGAGAGAAATCTGCGGCCCACATCGTGGTTATTGCAGATAACCCGCAGACTGACCCACGGGACATCCTCAAAGCTGTCCGCGCTGCCCACACCCAAGGCGTCTGGGGGTCTCTGCGCACCAGGGGAAAACTGGTGCTGCACTCCAACACTCCAGAGGCCATTCCTGCCGTCAGCTCTGCCCTGGACAACAAGCTCCAAGGCCTGAAATTCCGGGAACTGAGGCAATTCCTCCCAAGAATCTGCCTCTTAAACATGGAGGCGGAAACTGCGGATGAGGACATTGTCCAGGCATTCAGGTCCACCGATGCCCTCAGCCAGCTTCCTGGAGACAAGTCTGTCCGAGTGGCACACACATCTCCAACCAGAAATGGCACATGCACGGCCTTTATTGAGCTGGACTTGGCTTCCTACAAGGCCATTGGAAGACGCGGCAGGATCATTGTGGACCAAGTGATCCTGAACTACGAGGAGTCTGTCCGCGTCCGCGTCTGCTACCGCTGCTGTGGCTACGGCCACAACGCCGATAAGTGCACCAAGGCATGGTCACCTGCTTCCACTGCGCTTCTGGTGACCACCAAGGCCGCAGCTGTCCAACTCTCGCCAACCCGCACACGGCCAAGTGCGCAAACTGCTCAGCCAAGGGCCTCTCTGCCGACCACGAGGCAAGATCAATGTCTTGCCCAACTGCCAGAGCTAGAGCTGCAAGGTTCTAGTCCTCCCGCCTTCTTCCTGCCTCCTGAACTCCGCGGACCCAATCCGGCCTAATCAACCTCTTCCCTGACGGTGATCCTGTCCTTTGCCTCTCCACCCTGGTCATAGTGGTTTTATATATTCCGCTTTACGCGGCCATTGGGGCTCAAAAATCATTTATTTTGGTTTGCAGCCCCGTAAATAAAGATATTTTCTCTATCCCAATGGCCAATTCTGTCCCCTCATTGTTCTGTCTTTCAGGCGGAAGCCCTTGGATTGGTTAAGGCACTTGAAAACGCAACCACTTTACCAAATCATCTAACCTTAAGATAATTCCTAGACAACCTCTCAGTCGTGAAGTCAGTTCTGAACTCTAAGACTGGTAATTGCTACTGATTTCGCGATTTATTCGCAATGGGAACAGATGCACCATACAATGGATCAAGGGCCACAGTGGGAACGTGGGTAATGACATTGCGGACACACTCGCACAGCGGGGTGCTGAGTCTGCTGACCCAAGTTGTTACAAACTCGCTCCTTTGTCGTTTGTAAAATCGGCAATCTACGGCCGGGCGCGTGAAGCATGGGAAAGCAGATTCCTCTCTCTAGCTCCTTCTATCCACACCCGCTTTGGCCTTACTCCAATGAGTCTTTTAGATAAAAGGTATGCGTACATCGTCCCTAGCGAGCACATTGTGGTTGGCCTGCTATCGGGACACACGTGGACGGACAGGTTCGCTCACAGGATAGGCGTCATTGACGATCCTTCCTGCCCTTACTGCGACGCTGACAGGGAATAAACTCTGTCTCAAATCGTGCTTTAATGCAGCAGCCTTGATGCCCTTAGATTCCCCCTTCTTTCCACCTGTGCAGAAGAATTGGGGTACACTCCGCGGGGTCACTCAAAGACTATTTTTAACAGGAGCACTTGGCGAGCCTGCCTGGAGTTCCTAAAGGCCTCTGATAGACTTAAGCCAAGCGTCCGCGCGGAGGATTCCGATCACCCGAGTGACTCGGACTCCTCACCTCATGGTTAACACCGGTCATTGGCAGCCGCTCGTAGACGTAACTCCGGCATGTGCCGCTGTTTAAGATCGGTTTCGCGACCTGTCCTGCTTATGTGATCGCCCCTGACGCTGTCTCTGTAACCCAAGGACAGAGGGCAAATGGTTTGGCGATTCGACGGCGTGGGCTGCTCGAGAAATCGACTTACGCAGAGACCCATTTGAACGCGCTATGCAATCTTTGGTGTACTTTTCTGGTTGGTTGTCTTAGTACTGGTACCCTCACCAGTAATATTATCTGAAACTTTTATATATTCATTTTCACAAAAAGAAAATCTATATTTTCCCATCAGTTGCTGAATCATTCTCGCTTTATCTAATATTCTTATTTAAACAACAGCTGTCTTTCTTTTATTTTCCCTAGCCTGGGGAATCTAACCTTTTTGAACAGCCTTGGTTGCGTGCAGCACCTTGATACTTTGATATAGTGCATTGCGGCTTGTCTGCTTGCTACACCTTTTGGGCTTAAAAATCATACACTTTTTCATTGCGATAGGTCTGCTCTCCACGTTCACCCCTGAGCTCAACACCATTGAACCCGTCTTTTCCACCCCCTGACTTCGCGGATCACCACCCTGCCCCCCCCCCCCCCCGATCCTCCTCTACATCCTGGCTCTCCTGGCCTCAACTGGCGATGATCCCCTGGCCACCCATCCCCAGGCCCCTCCAACTGTACTTTATCTATATTCCGCTTTATGCGTCCATCGGGACTCAAAACTCATTCATTTTGGTTAGCAGCCCCGTAAATAAAGATATTTTCTCTATCCCAATGGCCGGCTCAAAACCTTTGTACATTATGTAAATAATCTTTTTTTAATTATTATTCTTACGCTTTAAGCCAGGAAGTACTTTTACCAAATTATATTTTTTATACATTCCTTAGCTCAATTAAAGCAATATCTGATCAAGACTATTTTTATTATTATTCTTTCAAGAATTTACCCACGACTGCAAAACAATATCGTAACATACTCATGATCTAAATTCAAGCAGAAAATCTCTTTTTTATATATATATATAACACTAGCGGATGTACCCGGCTTCGCCCGGGTTTTACCCGAGTAAAGGTTTGTCTAATGAACATTTGTTAAAACAATTCTCTATAAACTTATGAAAAAAAAAAGAAGATATATTTTGATAATTTGAAACTCGTAAATTTGAATCTCTCGATAAAGTGAATAAATTGCCGTGTCATCCTGAATTTTGTCTTTCCTAATTTTCTACATTACAAAATCATCGTTTTATCTAGTGAACATTTTTTACCGGTCCTTTGAAAAATACTCGATAAGTTGAATAAAATCAATATTAATTGGTTCCCTCGGTAATTGGAAGTTAAAATAATAGTATCTTTGCCTTGGAATTGTATCATTATTCTTGTCTCAAATAAATTGCCGTGTCATCCTGAGATAATCTTACTTTTGATAAATAATCTTTAAGATAATAAACTTAGTGATAATAAAACTTATAGATAAAAAACCTTGTTATCATCGTCGCAATGGTGGCGCTGCTTGCGAGTTAAATCTACAAATCTGCAAATAACTCTAAGGATATTCAAGATATTAAAGAAATTATTTTGTGAAACCTTCCCAGTACTATACTAAATAACTTCCCAAAGTTTCATGGCGTTCCAATGAGTGGTTTGGTCATGCATAAAGGACACACACACACGCGAGCGAGCGGCCACGCTTTTTCGAGCTCCGCCGTTTTCGCCTCTGGCGTGCGTGTTGATGGCGGATGGTATGTCGAATTTGGTACCAAAAGATGGCCCAGGCTCTGCTGATCAAGTGCCTGAAAGGCCCAGCAACCTGTCGCAAGCAGGCGAGAAATTAGCCCCGAAAAACGGAAATTTGAAGAATTTCAATGAAAATTCTTCAGAATCTGAAAACTATGCAAATTCGCCGGCAGGCGACATGCATGCAAATCCGGCCGCCGCGCGTGGTGACGTCACGGCGCCGAAAACTGCTGCTGCTACCAGCGCAACTCCAGCTAGCCCGGCCTCGCTCAACTGGGCCGACAACGAGATGGCGGAGGTCGACGCCAACGAGGGTTTTACCGTTGTGAAGAGCAAGAAACGGCGCCGCACTTCAACAACGCCGGAGCACGCCGCCAAGCAGCCTAGCAGGCCTGCTGAGAAGCCCAGCTCCCAGCAGCTGAAGCGGCCAACAGGGCCGAGAACAGTGCCGCCTAAGGAGATCAAGGCGACACGCGCCAACATCGCCGAGGCCAAAGCGAGACAGAACTCATCTACCCACGAAAACTACATCTTCGTGGAGCGGTGCCCAGAGATCCCGGACTACACCTACCTAAAGGCAATGTCCAAGCTGTTCGGGGGGCCAAATAACATCACACATTTCGGCAAAATGAACGGCCATTTCCTCGTGGGCTTGGCGACCAAAGATCTTGCGCGCCGTCTGGTTGAGGGCGACCTAGAGATCGAGGGAACGACCCTTAGGGTCTTCCCCTACCGCAAGAGGGCCGAACGGATCGTCGTCGCCAACCTGCCAGGCTTCGTGGAGGACTTCACCGTCGTGAACGCCCTGAGCCCATACGGGAGGGTCACCTCCATCGCCCCCATCCTGGTCAAAATGGGGGAGTTCACATTCACCGACGGCCGCCGGGAGGCCTTCATCCTGCTCAACGACGGCATCAAACTGGACAGGCTGCCCACCCGCCTGGAGATCCAGTCCAAGGGAGACACCCTGCAGGCCTTCCTCTCCTTTGGCATCAAATGCTCAAAATGCGGGAAACAGGGCCACTGCAGAGCCAACTGCCCAGCGCTCGCCAGGCAAGGGAACGGCAGCCCCAGGCAAGCAGCGTCTCCCACCGACGCAAGGCCTCCCCCCCCCTCCTCCTCCTCCTCAGCAGCCAAGGAAGCCGGCACCGGCGCCCGCAACACCGGCGTCCCCTGTCCAACCGGCAAAGAAATCAACAGAGTCTCCGGCGATCCCCTCGGCGCCCCATCCTGCCGAACCGATGGATCTCGCCCAGCCCGCCCATGCCGCCCTCCCTGCTCCCCTGGCTTCTCAGCGGCTCCTCGAGCCTCGCATCTCTCCGCTCGACCACGAGATGTCGGTGGAGAAGCTGACCTCACCTCCCTCCACGCCTGCCCGGGGAGAATCCGCCCTCAAACAGCTGCTGAAGCACATCGAGGAGACCTCCACTCTTTCCATCGACTGGGACAAGCTGCCCGGCCTTAACTGCAAGGACGCACAGCAGCTCCTCACCTCTGAGACCACCATGAAGAGGCTAGCGCCCACGCTGACAGAAGAACAGGTCGCCACCCTCGACAAGTTGCACGACACCTTCAAGGCCTCGTGCCCAGACTCCAACTCCACCATCCGCAAGACCCTACAGAAGACCAGGAAGATCCGGCGAGATCTACAGCGCCAATGAACCACCGCGTCGCCACCATCAACGCGCGAGGGCTCGCCACTCGGGGGAGGAGCCTTGCCCTTTGTCATCTCCTCAAACAACATCACGTGGACATCGCGTTTGTCCAGGAGACAAACGCATTTCATCTGGGCAGCGGCCAAGACCTCTGCCTCGGCTACAACGCTGTTGTGTTGGCCCATCCCGTAGCCATCTCGGGATCCGGACTCGCCTGCGTCTTCGGGCCAGGCGTAGCCGTGATACAACAGCGCGTCCTGTGGCCGGGCCACATCGCCTTGGCAACCATAGATGTCCACGGCGAGGAGATGACGGCCATCGTCGTTCATCTGGCGCATGAACCCCGGGAGAGAAACCGGCAACTGGAGCTCCTGGCGGCGACAGCGGCACAGGAGGAGGAGGGGGCCTGCTGGATCATCGGCGATTTTAACATCAGGGATCGGGGCCCTTCATCATCATCATCATCATCATCGGATGCCCTCGCCGCTCTTCTGGACCTGGCCGCGCTGGTCGACGTGGCCACCCAGTTCGACGCCGCCCACCTGCCCACCAGAGTCGCCATGCACGGCGACCAAGTCGAATCGAACCGCCTGGACCGGATCCTCGTCCCTGCTGGAGTCCTGGATCGCGTGTCCATCTACGCGACCAGCCACTACCACCTCTCGGACCACCGCCTCGTGCTGCTCCAGGTGGGCCCGCCCACCACCGCCGTCTCCTCCTCCACCCAGCCTCGCTTGGCCGCGATGCTCCGCTCGGGCCTTGCTCTCGAACATCTGGCTGGCTACATCCGGGAGTTGGAGGAAGACGCAGCGCACGATGACGACGACGGGACCTTCTGGGATAGGTGGACCTCCATCAAGGCGGGGCTGCTGGCGGAGTCCAGATCCCTGCACGACCCACGCCACGCTGCCAGCGACAGCTACGTCTACAGGGCGAGACGTTACATCGCGGCGCAGCTCGAGGCCTCCTCCATCCGGGCCGACTACCCATCGCTGCCGGACCTGGCACGCGCCATCCGCCTCCGACGCCCGGCAGCGTCATCAGGGACGACGAAGATAACGTCATCGAGGGCCCCGAGCTTCGGCGGAGGGCGTTCGCGACCTTCCGGCCCCGCTTCGCCCGTCCCACCACCGATCCAGCTGCGGGAGCTGCCTTCATCGCCAGCAGCGCGCCCATCACCACCCGCGAGCTGAGTGAGGAGGACCCGCTCCACCGGCCGGACATCAGCCCCAGCGAGATCGCCAACGCCATCGAGCACCTCCCTCGCGGAAAGGCTCCCGGCTGGGACGGCTTGCCGTGCGAACTCCTCGTCGCCTTCAACGAGGATTTCTTCGCGGAAGCTCTGGCCCGGGTGTTCGCGGCTTCACGGCTCCGCGGTGCCCTGCCTGCGTCGACGCGGCGCAGCTCCATCTGCCTCGTGCCCAAGGCCCGCGGAGGTCGCGGCCTTGATGGCTACAGGCCTGTCGCGCTGCCCTCGGCCGACTACAGGGTCCTGGCCGCCATTCTCCACCGGCGCCTCAAGCCCCACCTACGAGCCCTGGTACCAGACTGCCAGACGTACGCCGTCCCTGGGAGGTCCCCATCTTGGAACATCGCCAAGGTGACGGATGCTGTTGAGGAGGCAACCGCCATGGGCTCGCCGCTGGCCGTCATGGGCATCGACTTGGAGTCCGCCTTCGATTCCCTGGACCGCGGCTTCCTGGAGTCCCTGATGACGTCCCTCCGCCTCCCGCCGGCCTTCATGGGCTGGATTAGCATCTTGTACGCCGGGGCGGAGGCAACGATCCGGGCTGGAGGCTTTCACTCCACCGCCTTCCCCCTCCTCAACGGCCTAAGGCAGGGCTGCGCCGTAAGTGCCGCCCTTTTTAGCATCGCTACGGGGCCGCTGCTACGTCGCCTGGAGTTGACCCTCGGCGCGGGCAACGTCATCGACTACGCCGACGACATCGTCCTCCTTTTCCATCGCGACGAAGAATTCGAGCGGGTGGCGACCGTCCTCGAAGACTTCAAGCGGGCCTCCGGTATCGCCATCAACCTCGGGAAGAGCGCGGGCCTTTGGTGCGGAGCCTGGCGCAACCGCGGCGACTCCCCTCTCGGCGCCTCCTGGTCGACCACCTCCATCAGGGTCCTCGGGCTCGACATCGCCCCCAGAAGCTCCGTAGCCGATCAGGAGCAGCATCTTCTCGCCCTCCTGGAATCCGCCTGCCGCAGATGGACGCCCTTCACCCGCGGCCTATCCCTCGTCGGACGAGCTAGAGCGGCGAACTCGCTAGTGGGATCCACCATCCAGCATCACCTGCACGGGTACCTGCCATCACCCCCGATCATCGCCAAGCTGCAGGCCCGACTAGCGAGGTTCGTCTGGGGGCCCGAGCAC